>OU343217.1:315653963-315814282 GCA_910596185.1 Chrysanthemum makinoi
TGTAACTTGATTTTTGCGTTTCCGGGCCGCAATAATCAGATAAGTTGGTCCATAACGCAATCCCAAACACCCTCTAAGTCATTAACTACTTAAGTTTGACCCAATAATACTAATCTTCTTCAAAAATTTGTTTTTTTAACACATTTTACTTTTGTCCGTACCTCCTAAAAAGTCAATTCAAACATGAAATACTAAATATAATTACTTGGCATATTTGATAAATACTTATATATGTGATCAGTAAACAAAAAATAAAATTGTAAAATACAAATGTTTGTTCGTAACTATTAAAAATTAAGTGGACATAAAAATATAAATCTGCATTAAAACGCGAAACTTCATTAAACTCGTTTGAGAACATTAAGGACGAAACAGTTAATTTTAAAGGACACTTGATTGAAGATACTCTTTGTTAATTTTAAAGGACAGTTGCTTTGATTCACAATCTGACAATCGTAGAATAGCAATGTACTTTTCAAAGTGTCCCGTTTTAGTACGTGTACTTTTTTTAAGTTGTAGAATAGCAATGTACTTTCATGAGTGTCCTGTTTTGATACGTGTACTTTTTTTAACTTCGTAAAAGTTATAGAATAGCAATGTACTTTCTATAAGTGTTCCAATTTAGTACGTCATCCACGTACCAAATTGGAACACTTATGAAAAATACATTGCTATTCTACAACTTTTACGAAGTTAAAAAACGTACACGTACCAAATTGGAACACATTAAAAAGTACATTGCTATTCTACAACTTAAAAAAAGTACACGTACTAAAACGGGACACTTTGAAAAGTACATTGTTATTGTACGACTTAATCCCTTTGTGTAGACATATTTGAGGACATTAAAGACGAGACAAGTCATTTCAAGGGACACTTGATTAAAGATACTTTTAGTAAGTAAACTTGTGTGAGGCTTCTTATCATTCATTTGATTAAATGTATGATAACATGTTATCATACATTTTATCATACATTTGATCAAATGAATGAGTTATCATACATTTGATCAAATGAATGATAAGAAGCCTCACACAAGTTTACCAAAGATCTTTAATCAAGTGTCATTCCTTGAATGAATTGGTCTCGCCTTTTAATGCCCTCAAATATGTCTACACAAAACATCAAACACAATAACAGTTTCATTGTGAATCAAAGCAACGAGATAAATGCATCCCATTCCACAAAAGATGGATTGAACGGAAACACCACGATTCAGTGTTTTTGCCTTTCAAGACCACCATCATGTTCACCCAACAAAGAATAGCTCCGACAACTCTCCTGGCCTAGTGGGGCACCAACTGGAATGAACACCAACTCGAGTGAGCACGAGTCAAGACTCGGACTTCTCGTCACGTACTTCTCTCCCTACACATACCAAAAAATTGCCACGTTATTTTTAAGCAACCATGTGTTACATTTTCACTTCAATAAAAAGAATGAACAAAGTTTATTAACAGAAAATAAAATCACATACTGTATATTTGCTATTGCTTGCCTGAAGACGCTCGTACGGCCATAATGAAGGCGGATAACTTGCTGATCTTCTAATTACAGGTGACACAGTAGTAATATCAGCAAGTTCAAACTGTGGTAATGAATATACTCGCTTTTCACAAGCAACATTTTTTGTAGTGTTTCGCTTTAACAAATATCTTTTTCTAACTAATGAACTATTTGACAGTAAAAATGGGGAAGCAAATGCACACATTGAATCCATTGCTAGAAATAAACTATTTGATGGTACTTAAAGTTGCGATAGTTGACATTTATATAAAGAGATGTATGTTTGCATGAGATGCCATTCTTTAACAAAGCCACACTGTTATTATAACACAATTTATTTTTTTATTATTTCTTTTTTGTCAATATGTCGACTTTCATAAATATGTAGGTATAATTAAGCTATAAATGAAAAAGATTAAGCTATTATTGTGTAGTTAATAGGAACGTTTTAATTAAAGCTATACATGTAATTTATTGTGTAATTAAACTATTATTGTCAATATGTCGACATTCATAAATATGTAGGTAAGGCTATAACATGTCGACTTTCCTATTAATGAAGAAATTATGTTTAAGTGTAAAAGTTGGGAAATAGGTTTTAATAATAATAATAATAATAATAATAATAATAATGATATAGGTGACCTTGATGAAGTGAATCCGAAAGTTCTCCGTTACCTAGGATATTGGGGCACGTGTTGTTATTTATATCTCTAGTAAGATTAGCTTTGCTATAGCTAGAGGAGTGGGGCTCAGGTAGTATTGTGACTCCCTACTAATTTCTTGTAAATCCTATGGGATCCTTTACTGTTTGCTCTCGCTTTGCACCCATTAATCCATACTATTAATTAGTCTTGTGAGCTTACCCTTCAGGCCTGGTATCTCGATGATGGTACTTTGGTTGGAGATACCCTCATGGTTGCCAAAGCTCTGGACATTATTATGGCGGAGGGTCCGGCTCGGGTTTTTTTTTTCGAATGTTGATAAGACCGAACTCTTCTGCCAAACGGAGGATCCCAGAAGCATATCTCTCGTCCGGCCAATGGTGTCAAACTTCTTGGTGGTTCAGTCAGTTTGGATGAAAGCTTTTGTCGATCACGCTATGAAAAGGGTCTCTAAAAGTATCTCGTTAGTGGAGGCAATTCTTAAACTCAATGATCCCCAATGTGAGCTCCTACTTCTTCATAATTGTGCAGGGGTTGTGAAATTATCTTATGCTCTGAGAACATGCTCTCCTTTATATCTACGAGAGGCTCAAGTTCAGTTTGACCGGATATTACGTGCCTCACTGGAAAAGATTATTACCGGGCCCGACTGGGGTTTGGTGATTGGCAGTGGCGGTTAGCCACTCTTCCAATCAAGATGGGTAGGCTTGGCATCACTGCTGCGAATGATATTATCCAATATGCCTTTCTCGCCTCTCGTATGCAAACAAGTGTTCTACAGGATAAGATATTGTTCAATGCTGAAACAAGTGGTCCTCCATTCAAGCATGCTCTTGATACTTTCAACATTGCTTTTCACATAGACGTGCTCGATGTCACAACTGACGCTCCTGCCCCCCATATGATGAAAACTTTGGAAAAGTGTTACTTTGGTTTCATTGAGAATGATCTTGTATCCAAGTATTCGTTAAGTCCAAGACAAGTGGCTATTCTCAGCAACATTCGTGCTCCTCATGCACAAGATTTCCTATTCACCATACCTATTGATGGGTTGGGCCAGAGGATGAACCATCGCCAATTCCCGTCGGTACTGTGTTATAGGCTTTCTATACCTATGTTTTCTGAAGGTAGCCCTTGCCCGAGTTGTAATGTGCACCGCATGGACCAATGGGGAGATCATGCGGTACACTATTCAAGTGAAGTGGGTGTGAAGTTCAGGCATAACCTGGTGCGTGATGTTCTGGTTGATATATGTTCCAAGGTGGGGATCATGGTGCGGTAGGAGGCTCCAATGAGGTTTCTCTCTAGTGGAAAGAGCTTCCACCCGGCCAGATGCTATTATTCAATTGGATCCGGGGCAAGGATTTTTGGATGTGTGGGATCTCTCTTTGGCTGGTATTGATGTATCTTCATGGGCCCCGTGGGTAGCCTTAGACAACGCGAAGGAGAAGAAGAAAGAAATATGTTGTATGTAAGACAACGGTTATAAGTTCATCCCATTTGCTTTTTCAACATTTGGGGACACTGGGCTTTGGATACACTTTCGTATCAAGACCATTTTTGTTAGCCACTCAAATAATGCTAAGAGTGGTGCCTTTATTTTGCTGCATCAAGTTTTTGTATTCAAAAAGGAGTGGGAGCCCAACTAGTGTCTCGGCTTCCCACCAACTTCTTGTAATATTCTTTTGGTTTTCTAATAAAGTGATTTTTTTTTTTTTTTTTTTTTTGGTTTTCTAATAAGAGATTGATTCGTGTGTTCCCCTTAAGGAATCTATCACTGTAGGAGTCCCTTATATGGATATTCTTGGCTTTTCGTCTGAAACCGTTAGGGTGGATTATGAATGGAAACCCCCGCGATGTGATACTTGTTTGATTTTGGCCATTTCACGATTCTTGTCCTAAAAGGTGGTTCCACCATGTGGAGGTTAATAATGACGGGTTTCAACAAGTGGGTAAAAAAGGTAAAAATAAAAGTAAGGAAACGAAAATTGGGAATCTGTTTAATGGGGTGCTTGTTGGTAGGAATGTGCAATATAGGCCTAAAGCTGTCACTTATCCATGTGATGTCTTTAAATATGCATTCCTTGCGTCTAGATTGTTTATTCCTTGCGGCCTAAGTTGTTCAGAACGGCCTTCCTTTTATGATGACTTGTGTGACTTTAATATGAAAATGGAGATTGAATTTTTGAGTAATCCAAGTGACATCGCTGCCTCCAAACTCATGAAAAAACTGACCGATATATATTTCACACGTGTTACCCAAACGGTTGAATCCATTTTTTCCCTATCTACTAGACATATTGCGTTATGGAAATCTCAAATGGAGGACTATACTATAGACTGGCTTAGGGTGGTTCCGATCTCTGGTTTGGGACAGACTATGAATCCTAGGATCTCTCGATGTGTTTTATGTTATCGACTATGTGTCCCCCTATTCTGTTTTTAGCTGCCATGCTTAGCTTGTTCCAGGGACTTTACGGGAGATATTTATGGGGATCTTGCTGTATCGTGCGCTGGTATTATTGGTATTAAAATTGGCATAACTTGGTGCATGATACCTTGGTTGATATCTGTTCTCGGTCTGGTATTTCAGCTCGTAAAGAAGTTGATATCGGGCTTAGTGGAGAAAGGGACATGCGATTTTTTTAGGTGGAAATTCTGAAAAAAAAAATAGTCGAAAGTGTATAGAAGTGCATATCTATAGAAAGATAATTTAATTTTCGTCGCGATGGTATGATTTTTCTCGCGTAACGATTAACGGTTTACGAGATATTTAAGTTTTAAAAAAATGGCGAAAAGTTATTTTTTATATTTTGATAAAAAGTAATTAATATGTTTGATTCATTAGATACTGGATGAGTACATGTGCATAGCAACGGGATTTTATAGCACCAGATAGTTTAGTGACAAAAAAAATGTTTATGGGCTATAAACGATAAATAATAAAAGTTTGAAGATTTGGGGATTAAACATAATGTTTTGAAACACGGTTCGACCCGGGGTGGTTCAACCGGTTGAACCGTTCCGGTCGAAAAACGGGTCGATTTAAACCGTGTCAATCCGATGGGTTGGGTCAAAAACCGGTCAAATTTAATAGTGTCAACTCCGCCGTTTGAAGGCCCCCACAACCCCGTTGATGTGTATTAATAGTTTCCTTTTGAAATATATGTTTTCAACATTTCATTTTTTAGTTTTTTTACTTTTTGGTTTTTCCTTTATATATAGTATAGTATGTAAGATATAGGATTTCACAAACACACTAAACCATAATGCAAGTAGGCGTATAAAATGTTTAGAGAGAGAAAGTTCTAGTGAGAGAAAGTAAGAGAGTTGGGAACTATGTGAAACAAAGAAAATGGTATTGAAGCTCCAACCCTCTACCTTGGGAGGTAGAGGGTATTTATAGTGTCTTACAAATAAACGCCACCTACGTGGATCGCATACAAATGTAGTAAAGCCCTCTCCTCCACTCAAGTGTTACTTAACTAAATACTACTTAATATAAAATAACTATGACTACGAGCTCTCTAACGATTACATATACTTGAGGTGACCGACTTTTAATACCGAATTTCTAATTCTAACAATCTCCCCCCTAAGGGAGGTCACCTCAAACACACATTAAACTTACATTGAATACAAACCGATATTACATTATAAATTGTTCTTGCACTCTTGATGAATTACTGCTCAAGCTTGTAGTCATTGATTCTTCACAATGTTTGTAAATCCGTGGAGGTCTTTACCGATCCATGATAATGAGTTTTGAGCGTACCAGATCATCATCAGCCATATTAAATCTCTGACTCTTCCTTTGCGGTGTTGATAAAATGTGATGTTGTGACATTTGGACCGACATGCTCATTCTGGTCATGATTTCTTCTTATCAGAGTAGCGGAAGCTTTTGTTGATTCATGATATTAGCAGCAGCGTAGCAGAAGCATGGAGTGATAATATCAGAGTCATTGATGCACTAGTCATGATTTCTTTGGAAATGAATGTGTTGTGTGACCATGCGGCTATGGATTGACCGCTCCATTTCGATCAAGCAGAACGTCGGCATACTGCATAAAACAGTTAGCAATAAAGCACACGAAAGTGTCTTTGATCACTTTCATTGAATTGAGGTACACGGCCCAGGTTCCAGTTGATCACAAGTAATCTTGTGATCGAGTATAATTCCGAAGAATTTCCTTGACAGGGTTTCGCAGTTGCTCTAGCCATTCTCAAACCGGAGCATCTCAAAGAAGACAACACAGAGTGAGTGAACCAGCGAATTGAGATTCACTGATTGATGAAAAATGATTTGAAAAACAATCGCGTATTGCAAAGAAGAAAGAGTTTTGCAATACGACGAAGGTTTTATGAGAAAGATCAATTTTTCAATCAAAAATACTTTTTGTATTTGAAAAAAGTATACATTCGACGTGCTAGCGAAAAGAAGATTCGCACATCGAACGGTTTTTCCAAAAGTATTTTTTCAATCAGAGATACTTTTTATGTTTGAAAACATGAATACACATTCGACGTGCTAGAGAAACGAATATTTGCACATCGAACGGTTTTTCCAAAAGTATTCGTCAATTCCATTCCTGGACCAAGGTTGATTCAAGATTGAATTTCCCCATCGTTTCTATCCAGTTGTCACAAGCTTAATCTTATGAAAGATCTCACATGCCACCTACCAAGAGCTTATTTGATGTTGGCTCTAGAAGGCTTTCCATCTTCATCGTGAATATTGTTACATATCACTCGGATGTTCTGGCAATTACCACAAGGATAATGCGTAGGACTCTTAATATATATACTTACTTTCCACATTGTGTGAAACAGCAAGTCTTCATTAATTTTGTGTCCTAATGAGACATTGTGGATGATCTCTTGGCTCTAGACTCAATTGTGCACATTTGGTTCTTATGTCGGAGACTAGGGAGAGGGTCTCCTTCTTCAATATCAACAAACTCTAAGAGAAAGTCGATAGATTATGTCGGTTCCCCGTGAGAATGAAACAAGCCCTTTTAAGAGGAACTTGAGTAGCTTCGGAAGTTTAGTGCAGCGCGTCACTGGGTCCATGACGTCTTGTCTTCAATATCAGTGTTACCCTAGTAACCACCAGTAGCATATGTATTGAACCCGGTTTCTGCCCTAAGGTTGAATTATTGGAGGGCTATTTCTTTTCACCCTTTTCACATTCATTTCTTTTTCATTCTTCAACCCTTTCTGCTTACCGACTTCATAACTAGAATATTGTTGGGTTTATTCCAGTACTAGCTCTGTCTCAGTCCGCACTCTTCCCATATCTCACTTTTCTCCTTTTTTCAATATACCTAAGGACTCTACACTATCTAGTGGATTGTCCCTGAGTAGATCCCTCCGGTTCTAGCGGATCATGGGAACGAATACCTAACCTAACCATCCTTATAACACCATGCATAATGTAAAGTTGGTCGGTCTTTTTGGTATTGTTCATCTGCCATTGGAACCAATTGAAAACCATTTGAAAATCAATTCAGATACTTGTGATATATTATCAAAGCATTTTGTACCTGAATTGTTTTGATATTTTAGAAAAGAGCTCCCCTCAACATGTGCATAATGTATTTGAAATCGTTTAGCACCGCGGAGGCAAGAGGAAGAATTAACTTCTTTGATTACCACTTTCTAAAAGATATCATCATCACTTCCCAATCCATTTGATTAGATACATCATTTTGAGGAAGGATGAGGTTTTCAAAATTTTGTTCCCCCTCAATATGTGCCTCGAAGTTTGAAAGAGTTTTGCACCTATTAGGAGGAACCTGCACTTAGTGACAATTCAATCCGCGTTTCAATAATTTCAGGTTTAAAGTAGATGCTCCCCCTCAACATATGCATGAAAAATTTGAAATCGTTTGTCACATGCAGGGAGGATAGCTTGTACATTCTTATAAAACCTTTTATCGAATTATCAGTATAAATCCAATTTAAATTACTCATTCTCCCCCGATCACAATTATCAAATCATTTGAGAATCGTGATCTCTGTAGATTTAACTTGTTTTTGAAAGCTTTTTAAGGAGAATTGTGACTTGATTTTGAAAACGTTTTAACTGATAAGGATCGAATTTTGAGACTTTAGACTCCAAAGATTTAAACATGCTTTGAGTATCTTTGGAAAACAACCATTGTTTGAAAAAATACACTTTTTCATTAAAAATCATTCTCCCCCTCAATCAATGACATAAGTTGTTGATTGAGAGATAGATAGTTCTTCAAAAATTAAGCCCGAGTAATTTTTCAACGCAATTAGTTTTTATTGGATAGTGAGAAATTGTAATTATAGAATCAGAGCATGAGATTTGAAAAACAAGATAAAGCATGGCTCTGTTCTTTCTTTTTAACACGGGTTACTGCCTGAAATGACAATAAACCACCATTTTTCTCCGCTTCATTTTTTTTAAACTATGTGCATTCGAAGAACATCTAAAGACCCGTGACATTCTTTGAATATCAGCACAAAGTCCGTAGATGATATCGAAAAAGGAAAAACATGCCAAAATAACAATATTTTTGGAATTTTTCAAGATTTTCTAATTTTTAGGGATTTTTTAAAAGTTTTATAATTTTCTATTTGCCTTTTGAAGGTTTTGTAATTTTGTATTTTGCTTTTTGAATAAATATTTACAAGAGATAGATGAAGATAGACCTTTACTCCTCTTCTTCCTCCTGAAGACGTTTGAGTGTTTCTGGTTGAAGGCTTTTCAAACAAAGTCATGGAAGAATAAACTCAAAACGTTCTCTTGGAAGAGCTTTGGTGAAGATGTCTGCTAACTGGTATTCAGTCCTCACAAAATAGAGTTCTACCACACCTTTTTCCACTTGTTCCCTGATGAAATGATGTCGAATGTCGATATGCTTTGCTCTTGAGTGTTGAACGTTGTTGCATGAGAGAGCAATAGCACTTTTATTATCACAGTACAGAGGGATTTTGTTGAATTGAAAGCCATAGTCAGATAATTGGGATCTCATCCATAGGATTTGAGCACAACAAGATGACATGGCTATGTATTCACCTCTGTAGAGGAAATAGAAGTACTCATTTGCTTCTTTGAAGACCAGCTCACGAGCTTATCACCCAAAAAACGGAGCACCTCCAGACGTATTTCGACGAGTATCTTGACATCCGCATGATCGCATCAAGATGCATACGTTAGTGACATACCGGTGTCCTTCGAGTACCAAATTCCCATGTTGATGGTTCCTTGGAGATACCAAAAGACCCGCTTAACCGCTTCAAGGTGCTTTTTGGTAGGCTTAGCACGATATCTAGCACACAACAAACAAGATGTCTGGTCTACTAGCTGTGAGGTACATCAGGGATCCAATCATACTACGATATTTCGTTTGGTCTACCATGATCCCTGAGTGGTCCTCATCCAGCTTGGTTCGTTCAATCATGGGAGTCTCAACAGGGTCACTAGAATCAAATCCAAATTTCTTTAAAATCTCATTTGCATATTTAGATTGATTTATGAAAATGCCTCCGGGACTTTGTGAAATTTGTAATCCTAAGAAAAATGACATTTGTCCCATCATTGACATTTGAAATTTAGAACCCATTTCATTTGAAAAACGATCACACTCATTGGGGTCAGTCCAGGCAAAGATGATATCATCAACATAAATTTGGACGTGAATTAAATGTTTGCCTGACTTCCTGGTGAACAATGTTGGATCAACTGCTCCTTTTCAGAAGCTTAGAGACGAAGAAACTTTGATAACATATCATACCACGCCCTTGGAGCTTGCTTTAAACCATAAAGAGCCTTCTTCAAATGATAAACGTGAGTAGGATGTTCTGGATTCACAAAGCCTTCAAGTTGGTTGACGTAGACGACTTCTTTAAGATCTCCGCTCGAAGCGCCGTCTTTACATCCATCTGACAGAACTACCATGTTCTTACTTGCACATTAGCCAAGAATATTCTCGATTGCCTCGATTCGAGCCACGCGAGCAAATGATTCTTCAAAGTCTATGCCCTCCTCACGGCGGTATCCTTTGCAACCAATCTAGCCTTATTATTTAAAACATCGCCATGCTCATCAAGTTTCACTTTGAAGATCCATTTTAGAGCAATGATCATAGCACAATCTGGATCAGGTACTAATTCCCATACATCAAGTCGATCAAACTCATTAATTTCTTCTTGCATGGCATTGAACCAGCTGTGTTCATTCATGGCGGATTTAACATCGTTTGGTTCGATCTTAGAGAGTTTGAGTTGAAGAAGCACCATAAGGCATTTGTTGCAAGTTGTTTCCGTGTGGATACTGGACGAGAGGGATTTCCAATGATGTTGTCTAATGGATGATCGTGAGTCCATTTTCTGAGGTGATCATGTGGCTGTTATTGAGGGACTGAAGTGGCAGAGTCGATGTCTCCTGAAGAAGATGGTTCTGATGATGATTCAGGAGGAAATATGTTTTCAAATGGAGCATCTTCAGGAGTAGCAAAGGGATTAACTTCATCATTGATGCTAGAAACATTCCATGATGTACACTCGATGATGGATGATTTGTTGATGAGACAGAGTGATCAGCAGCAGGCGCTTCTTGACTTAATGATATTGAGACTGAAGGATTTACTTCATTCACAGGGATAGGAGCAGCCTCTGTTGATGGATTTAGCATTTCATCAGCATTTGGGTCATAGTGTTCATCAAACATTGGATTGAACAAATTCCTTAAATCATCTTCTGAGGGAGGTACATATGGAGCTGTTTGAGAGGGATTTGGTACAAGAGATGAACCAATGGGACTGTTTTGAAGTGCGGGTCCAGAACTGGGTTGTCCTGGAGCCATTTGACCGGTCAGCTCATCAAACGTAACGTGAATTGTTTCCATGATATTTCGGGTTCTCTTGTTGTAGATTTGGTAACCTTTTCTATTTGGTGCATATCCTACAAATACTCCAATGTCTGCTTTAGCTCTCAGTTTTCCTAAATCTTGACCATCATTAGTTGGATAACATAAAGCACCAAACACACGAAGGTATGATAGATCAGGTTTTCTATTATGGACAAGTTCATAAGGAGTCTTTCCATGAGAAGTGTGAATTAGAGATCGATTTTGAGTGTAACATGCAGTGGAAATAGCTTCAGCCCATAGAAACATTGGAACCTTTGAGTAAATCAGCATTGTTCTTGCAGCTTCTACAAGAGTTCGATTTCGTCTTTCAACTACACCATTTTGTTGAGGAGTTCGAGGAACACTTCTTTGAGGACTGATTCCAACATTTCCAAAAAATTCATTGAGTACTTTATTAACAAACTCAGTTCCATTGTCAATACGGATGATTCGAACAATTTTGTTGAGTCGGATCTGAAGTTTTTTAATGAGTTTAATGATGACATCTGGAGTTTCATCCTTCGTCCTCAAAAACTTAACCCAAGTGAATCGGGAGTAGTCATCAACCACTACTAACACATATCTTTTTTCATTAATAGTTTGCACTCTCATTGGGCCGCACAGATCCATATGAAGGGTATAAAGAACTTTCATTACTGAGTTTGTGGGTTTTGGCTTGTGGGCATATTTCGTGCTTTTTCCCAAATGGCGTCAACAAAGATGATCTTTTTCATATTTTAGTCTGGGTAAGCCTCTGACAAGATCCTTTCTGAAAGGTTGTTTATGGTGCTGAAGTTCAACTGATTGAGTCGACGATTCCATAACCACGACTTTGTTTTAGATGCCTTTGACAGCAAGCAGATGGGAGAAGACTTCATCATATCTTCGATAGAGATGGTGTATAGGTTTGAACCACGTGTCCCTCTTAAAAGTTCCTTACCATCAAGTTCTCTAACGAAATGTATGTTTTCCAAAGCTACTTCTAGATCGAGAATCGCGAATTGACCAACGAGAGAACGATTATGACCAAGACCTTCCACATAATATACCCCGGAGATAACACTTTTACCAACAACATAATCTCCATAACCCATAATTGCACCGAAATGATCATTCCCGAATCTAACCGTCCCGATGAATTTGCTCACGAAGTTCATGAGCCACGACCGGTCTCCAGTCATATACTTGGAACATGTACTGAGTCCAAGTACCGCATAACGATTTGAACGATCTGCAGTTGAACACAGACAAGAATGGATAACTGGATAATTGGGATCCCCATGCAAGAATGGGTTCAATTTGGTTAGTAACAGTGATTGGAACACCCACATCAGAAATAGAGACATTTATATCAGAAGTTGAGGCAATGGAATCATTATGAATAGATGCAGTACTAGTGTCCGTATTTTCCCTATTCAAAGTATGTTCACTTCTTAAGGGAATAGTTCTACCAGTAGGCATCCATTTTCTAGTGGCCATTTTCTGATTAACCTTATGGCCAACAGGTATCCATTGATAACCTATCTTACTAAATGTTCTTCCTGTGGGCTTCCACTGTTTTCTAACTTTCTTTAGTCTTTGCCTGTTAGCCTTCTTAACATGAATTTTAGCATTAGCAATTTTAACTGGACAATTGGCAGCATTAGACAAACCATTCATACCACATTCATGATTAGTACCAGAAACCACACAATCATCATTACAGGTTTTGCCAAATGTAGTAGCAGAATTCGAATTAATTACAATACGCTTATAGCTAATACTAGAATCAACACGATTCATTTTATTTAACTCAAACTTAGTGTTCCTAGGGTGATCTTCTACTCTCTTCCAATGCACATTCTTAGCTTGCGAGGTCCTATCATTCCTTGTATTGTCTTGAGACTTTGACCTGCTCGCGTTAATGTCACTGATTACTCCTGTAGAGGGAATGGGAACATTAGTTGGTTTTGCTACTTTATGCATTTCCTGTTTAGATGTGCTGGGATCTAAACTGTTTGAAGGCACATTAAAGTTCACTTTCTTAACACTAGAAGTGCTGCATTTTGAACTCCTAGAGGGGCACACTCGAGTTCACATTCTTAGCACTAACAGATCTGGAGTCTGAACTACTTGAAGGCACACTAAGGTTCACATTCATAACATTGGGCATTGAATGGATTTCATACTTGGCACTAGGCGTAGAATAGGGAATCAAAGGATTAACTCTCTCACCTAAGGACTTAGGGCATATTGTGATTAAGCACTCTAGAATTTCTTGAGATCGTTTGGCATATAAGCATGCATGCCCAATTGCAATATCTAGTGGTTTCTCTAACTTATCCTCTTCAATAATCTCAAGGAGACATTCTAGGCATTCCTTAAGGGATGAGAAATATGTTTGAATTGCAAGTTTGTTATTCCTAAGATGAGGAGGAACATATTTCACAGACACATCATATTTATTACAAGTAGGTACCTTTGATACACTTTTCTCCCCATTGGTCATTGGCATCTTCCCTTTGACCTGACTCTTCAGATTCTCAATTTCTTTTTGTAACAAGGCTACTTTATCGTCATTTTTGTTACGAGTAACCTTTATAGATTCAAATAACTCATTGAAATGTCTTTTAACCTTTTCATTTTCTTAAAGAAAACTCTCATTTTCCTTTTGTAAAGCATTTACTAAGTTTTGAAGATGAAAATTTTGAGAATTCTGAGAATCTAAAGGAGGAGGCATTTAGGAGCCAGTCACACTGTTCCTTTCACCCTTTAATTGAGAAATTTGGACTTTCAGTTTTTTGATCGTGTTACGGTGAGCTTGAATCTGTTCATCACGTTTGTTTAATTCAAAAACTGCATCAAACTCTGGAACATCCGAGGATATCTTGATGTTTGAGGTTTTAACATTTTCTTTAAGAAGTTGATATTTTAGTTGCAAATCAAAATGTTCAACTTCTAGTTTAGAAAGATGTTTTACCAAATTGTCGTGATCATCCTGTTCAATTTTATCATTTAGTTTAGAGTTTTTGATTTCAAGCTCAATGACACGATCATGGGAGACTTTCAAAGCAACAGATAATTCATGAAATTGAGAAGCAGTAATAGAGCAATTAGTGACAATATAGAACACATCTTGAGAGATACATTCTGAAATTAGATTCTCATTTTAGGTGTGCAAGTTCTTCCTCTCAATCTCATTATATTTTAGTGCTCGCTCATAGTCACTAACCTCAACTATAATTGGATCAAATTCCTTTTCCATTTCTTTAATATCTGAGTGCATTCCCTTTTTAAGACATTCAAATTGATCTTTTAATTGATTAAAGAATGGCATGACTTCAGTTAAATAACATTCTTTAGTTTGCTCAAAACCCCTTTCTCCTTCAGTTATACCAGTGGGTGTGATCCTTTTCTTGCAAGTTTTCTCAAAATCAACAAATAGTTGAAAAATAACATATTGACTGATTAAGGTCTTGCTTTTAGTGGCAATAGTTCTAGGGACTAGATGCATTGGTGTATTGGGAGGATACACAATTGCTTTAGGCATTTTTCTAAGGGGAGGGTTTGTTTCAACAAGATTTTCTGCTTTTTGCTTATCTAAGTCTTCTTTCCAGAACACTTGTTCAGGTGTTAACAGCGTTTGAGGCTTAAACATGTTAAATTCAATCCAATTTTCCTTATAATAGTTGGGTGCTTTAAAACTAATTCTTTTCTCTATGCAAGAAGGGCTCTTAAGTTTTTCATCCAATTTCCTTTTAGTGACATCTTCTAACTGCTTATCTTCTTCAGTGCTCTCAGTGCAACTAGGTTTTTGTCTATGCTTAAGGATTTCATTTCCATCATAGATTACCTTTTGGGCTTCTTTAGCTTTCTTAACATACTCAGGATTGGATTCTTTAATAATGGGGATACTATGTTTGTCGCTTAACACTCTATGCTTAGTAATCAAGTGAGCAGTCTGAATGGTGTTACCTTGTACGTACAGCTTGTTTTCTAGTTTGTTTTTCAAAGTTTTTAGATTGGAAAAATCATTCAAAAGTTTTGATTCCTTAGCACTAAATTCCTGCTTAAGCTTTTCGACATTTTCTTGAAGTTCTTGCTTTTGCTTAGCAGTTTTATAAAGCTTTTCTTGTAAGGAGTTTAACTCTTGTTTTAATACTTCTCTAAAATTACCTTTTCTAATGATTGTACGCATTTGGTCATCCATTTCCGCCACGCAGTGGTTAACTCAAACTTAACGCGTTGTTCATAAATAGCAACTCTTTCTTTATAGGCATTAAGTCTGAGATAACAGAATCATCAGGGGCACATGCAGTGTATTCGTCACAAACATAATCGTCATTGACTGCAGAAGATACATCACTTGATACAATCACACTTTCACTTTGTTTCACATATTGATCATATGGGACAACATTTATATTACCCATATTCTCAATATCTGACTCAATGGTTTTAGTTGATTGTGTTTCATTATGTATCTTTTGCACATCAACTTCATCATATAATTTTAATACCTCTGAGATAATTTTGTCTTTAGATGGTCCAGCTTGTGGTGAAGAAGAGACCTTAGGAGAGACCATTGGAGAAATACTAGCCATGAAAATTGTTTGTGCAGTAGGTCCATCATCAACATCAGAGTCATATGCATCACGGTCCAATGGTCCGGCGACTTGAAAGGCATTATGATGATTTTGACCTATCTCCCCGAATTGGTCGCTCATCCACATCTCGCATCATAGGTCTTGGCATTACCCTCGCCGAGAAACAATAACTCCTCTTCATCCAAAGCAAAGACCATTGTCCCGAGCTTGCACTAGCAACATCTTATCCTCAAGTATTCGCAGATTCTGTGGACGTTTGGAGATGTGCGCTACTAGCAATGTGTCCTCACCACCACAGCTTGTAGCATTTGACTTGGCTTTGCTTGTCCTTGATTTCCAATCCTTCCCCGATTCTGATTTCCTCCATAGCCTCCACCAACTCCACCCCTCTCGACAAACCGTCTTTCTTGAACCGTCGCACCATAACCTTTCCATCTCTAACGGTGGCTTGATTGTGTGGATTAGATGCGATTCGAGGTTGTTGTTGGTGTGTGGTAGAGAATTCATGTTCTGACTAATCATGAGAGCCAGTTGATTAATGAAGTTACCCATGGTTGCATCAGCGTCAGCTTGTTTGAACATTGGATCGGGAATGAGTTTGTGATTACCATTACCCATGTGTTGGGAATTACGAAACCGAACCTGACTGAAGTTTCTGCCGGAAGTGTTCAGCCAATAAAGAAGCGAGTGGATTCTGAAGTTATAGTTCTGCTGAAGTAGTAAAGCAGAAATCGTAATTCTGCTGAGAGTGTGAATCCACGTAGGATAGGCAGGCGCAGTATTATTTAAATATGCTAACCCATCTTTATTCTTCATCTGCCCGAGGTTAGCATGGGTTTTATTGTATTGCTCAATGTAGTTTAACATTGATCCATAATATATATGGGAGAAAACAAATGTTTAGTTGCATGCTTGTCTAGGTGCATGCTTAGTTAGTTATTAGGGTTTCTTGTCTATAAAAGGAACCGTAGAATATGTAATAGACAGGTGTTCGAAACACAGAGTTTCAATCAATAAAAGATCCATAGAGGATCAAAGTGTTCTTAGTTATCATAGCTTGTATTTACATTCCGCTAAAGAATACAAGTTGTAGAGATTTTCTATTAGTTTGCTTGTGATTACATAGGCAACACTAATGATCTCCGAGTGCTTAAGATCTATCAAGGTCTTTGTTTCTTACAAGTGGTATCAGAGCCTCAGGAAAGTCTCTACGATACTAAGGACCATATTTAACCTCACCCCCATACAACCAAAATTCATTCACCATGCCTGGATCTGATAATGAAACTAAAGTCACAAATACCAACAACACCAACACCACTTCCATGCAACAACTCGGTCTTTCCAATAGTAATGGCAAGTTTCCTTACCTAAAGAGGGAAGAGTATGATCTTTGGACTATGAAGATGCAGAACTGGATCTCCAATATTGATTGGAATCTCTGGGAGATAGTGAAGAAAGGAAACAGTCTAAAGAAAATGATTCCAGACCTTGATGGGAAGTTTACCATTGCTCCTCCCAAACTTCTGAAGAAGTCTTTGGCGTGCGTAGAGAGCACAAAGTAAAACTATCCTTCTTCAAGCCATTCACGAAGATCACTTGTGTGATTTTCATCACATGGTTGATGCAAAGGATATTTGGATGACGCTCAAAGCAAGGTTCGGTGGCAATGAAGAATCCAGGAGAATGAGGAAGTCCATCTTTGAGACAACAATTTCAAGACTTCAATATCTCACGAAGAAGAAGGTATCCACAAAGGGATAATGACAGGTTCCATAAGATTTTGAGTCACTAAACCAAATGAATGCAAGACCTGACAATGACGATTGCAATTCAAAGTTCCTACGATCTTTGCCTCCATCATGGTTACATGTCAGTATATCTCTTAAGGCTAAAGGTGGGTTGGACATACTCACCTTTAATGAGTTGTACAACAGACTCAAATCACTTGAACCTGACGTCATAACTCCCTACCGTGCATCCTCTTCTGGTCATGCAGCCTTTGTTGGAACATCTCATTCTAATATGATGATAAATGCTCCTAGCTCAACTTACTTACCTTCATCATCATCATACACTCCCACTCCACCATGCAACAATCGTCCCACTCCATCATACTCACAAGCTAAAACTAGTAGTGTGTTGGAGGATGTTCTTCAGTCATTTGTTGCTGATTATGATACTCAGCAACATCTTACATATGAAGATTTTGATCAGGTGGACCCACTTGAAATGGAGGAGATGAAACTCAAAATGGCAGGTGGCCATGATTTCAGTGGATATAAAAAGGTTTGAGGAGAAGTCTGGGAGGAAGTTTGGCTTCAAGGGAAGGGATCCAGCTCGCTTTGACAGGAGAAAAGTCAAGTGTTTCACTTGCCACCAGATGGGACATTTCTCAAGGGAATGCAAGGACAGGAACGATGGAGATGGAGCACATTACATTTGATTGTTGGGAATTACGGGAAACTGCTGAACCTGCTGAAGTTTCTGCCGAAGTGTTTCTGCTGAAGCAGAGTGGATTCTGCTGAAGTTATAGTTCTGCTGAAGTAGTAAAGGTAAATCGTGATTCTGCTGAGAGTGTGAATCCATGTAGGATAGGCAGGCGCAATATTATTTAAATATGCTAACCCATCTTTATTCTTCATATGCCCGAGGTTAGCATGGGTTTTATTGTATTGCTCAATGTAGTTTAACATTGACCCATAATATATATGGGAGAAAACAAATGTTTAGTTGCATGCTTGTCTAGGTGCATGCTTAGTTAGTTATTAGGGTTTCTTGTCTATAAAAGGAACCGTAGAATATGTAATAGACAGGTGTTCGAAACACAGAGTTTCAATCAATAAAAGATCCATAGAGGATCAAAGTGTTCTTAGTTATCATAGCTTGTATTTACATTCAGCTAAAGAATACAAGTTGTAGAGATTTTCTATTAGTTTGCTTGTGATTACATAGGCAACACTAATAGAAAATCTCTACAACTTGTATTCTTTAGCAGCTCTTGTCACCATGGATGCACCAGTCAACTGGTCTGCACATGAGCCTGTAAATGAGGAAGCTGCTGATACTGAGAAGCTTGGATTGCTGGCAAGATGCACTTCAGAGGATAGGAATGATCACTTTGCCTTGATGGGACTTTCTCAGGTACATACTTGTGATTATAGCTGTAAAGAAAGATATAATGAACTTAAAGAAGCTTATGATACTATGAAACCTAGATACAATGAATGCTATGTTGAAAATGAAGCTTATAAACTATCGTTAAAAACATTAGAAAGGCAAAAGGTATGGTTTCAAAAGAATCAAATAGCTTATGAAGAAAAGATAAAGTTCTTACAGTTTGATCTAGATATTGCAAATATTAACTTGAAAAGAACTGAGAAAGAAAAAGCTGAGGCTTTGTCTGAGAACCTAGTGCTTAAAGAAAAACTGAATGAGGAAATCTCAAGGAATAATGAATGGCAAATGTCTGGTAAAAGCTTAAATAGAATTATCTATACTAGTCAATCTCAGACATCTCCAATAGGTTTAGGTTTACAAAAATATGTAGGACCAGAAGCTAAGTATGATGGGCGTAAATCTACCCCAGCAGGCCTAGCTAATTGTGTAAAAGAGGGTGATTTGCATGCTGTCCCTGGACCTATTAGAGGTGAATTCATGCGCACTGACTTGTCCATTACTGTTGACTTTGATGGATCACACCACCTATATGGCAAAAGTCAAAAGACTTGCGACCCGATGCTTCATCTAATGACTTTGTCTCTTGCTCGACAAAGGACAATTCATCGGATCAAGGGTTTACCTCTTATGAAAGCTGTGATTCAAGTGATAAGTCAGACCTTGCCAAGCCCTCACCTGAGCCTACACCCAAGACTGCACCCAAGTCTATCTACAAGCCTTCTAGGATAGCGGCTGAGGAATCAACTTCCAAGACAGTTTCCACTGAAGACTTGTCTTTTAAATCTTTGCATAATAAGTCTGTTAAAAACAATTCCCTTAATGTCTCTATTTCAAGTTCTTCTGCATGTAATAAAACATCTTCTAATTTGTCTAAATCTTCCAAGATGAAGACATGTTTTGTGTGTGGAAGTAAATTTCATTTAATTAAGGATTGTGATTTCTATGAGCAAAGATTGTGTGCATGTGCTACTCAGCAGAAACCTAGAAAAGTGTGGACCAATGTTAAGAATATTCCACCTTATGTCCCACAAGCAGCTTACATCGACTCTCCTTGGATAAGT
Organism: Chrysanthemum makinoi; assembly: GCA_910596185.1. Classification (NCBI taxonomy): domain Eukaryota; kingdom Viridiplantae; phylum Streptophyta; class Magnoliopsida; order Asterales; family Asteraceae; genus Chrysanthemum; species Chrysanthemum makinoi. The sequence goes on from OU343217.1 coordinate 315,673,846, forward strand.
TCAGTTGCCAGACCTTATGTGCGACCAACTAGCCCATATTTTAATCTTGGTTATTGGCCTACATATGCTGACCCAATGAATGATGGGAATAGATTTTGGGGCACTCTTTGTCAAGCCCTCAGCAGGTTGTTCTTGGAATAAAAAGGGAACCAAATTTCAATGGAAATCCAAGAACAATGGTGGATCTTTCTCCTCTGTTAGACCTAAATCATATGATCCACAAGGCAGGTTCAAGTCAGCAATGACTTGAGCCTCCTTTGTATACTAACATTCTTTTGTATATATTTTTTTGTTACTATAGGATCATCCTCTTAAGCATAAAGATATTGGTATTGTTGATAGTGGTTGTTCAAGAAGCATGTCAGGGAACAGAGATATGATGCACAACTTTTTACCTATTGAAGGAGGAGGAAATGTGACTTTTGGTGGAAGTGATGGTAGAATCACTGGGAAAGGCACCATCAAGACACCTCTCTCTTGAACTTTGAGAATGTGTACTATGTTAGGGAACTTCAGCACTTCAACTTGTTCTTAGTCTCACAAATTTGTGACACCAATAACAAGGTACTCTTCTCTGAAGATGAATGTCTTGTGCTTTCTAAAGACTTCAAGCTTCCAGAAGATATATCAATTTTGCTGAGAGTTCCTCGTACTCACAATCTATACACATTCAACCTCAATAAAGTTCAACCAGAAGGTGACCTCACTTGTTTGGTGGCTAAAGCATCCCTGGATGAATCTACAAAATGGCATAGGAGGATGGCTCATGTGAACTTCAAGACCATTAACAAACTCTCTAAAATGGGTCTTGTTGAAGGTCTTCCCTCCAAAGTTTTCACCAATGATCATAATTGTGTTGCATGCAACAAAGGAAAACAACACAGAGCTTCCTACAAAGCTATCACTGCTATGAGCATCATTTCTGAGCCTCTTCAGCTATTACATATGGATCTATTTGGTCTAACTCAAGTCAGAAGCATTAATCACAAGTTTTACTGTCTGGTTATCATTGATGGCTATAGCAGATTTTGTTGGCTATTCTTTCTAAGGACAAGAGATGAAACATCTCCAGTGCTGAAAGACTTCATCACCCTTGTTGAAAATCAGTTGAACAAAAGGGTTAAGGGAATTCGATGTGATAATGGGACAGAGTTCAAGAATGCTATTCTTATAGAACTCTGTAGGTCTAAAGGGATCAAAAGGGACTATAGCAATCCAAGAACCCCTCAGCAAAATGGGGTGGCTGAAAGAAAGAATAGGACCCTAATAGAAGCTGCAAGATCAATGCTTGCAGACTCTAAATTGCCCACTATGTTCTGGACTGAAGCTGTTGGCACAACTTGCTATGTGCTAAACAGGGTCTCCATTACTAGACCTCGCCACAAAACACCATATGAACTTCTTTTTGGGAAAGTTCCTGCCATTCACTACCTAAAACCTTTTGGTTGTCAAGTGACCATTCTAAACACCAGTGATCCGTTGGGGAAGTTTGATGAGAAGGCTGATGATGGTTATATTGTGGGTTATTCAACTCACAGTAAGGCATACAGGGTGTACAATTTGCAAACCAAGAAGATAGAGGAGACCTTGAACCTGAGATACATGGAAGATAAGCCCAATATTCAAGGACAGGGTCATGTGTGGTCCTTTGACCTTGACTACTTAACTGATTATTTGGGTTATACTAGACATATAGCTAACCAAAATGCAGGTTCTCAAGAATCTCCCATTAACAATGCAGGTACCTTGGATGCTGACTCTGAAAGTGAGTTTGAAGATGATGAACAACCCATACTTGTGCCTTCTTTCTCCCCTAACCATATTGCAGGTAGCACTTCTAGAGATACTTCTGATGAGAGTGAAGATGAATCACATTATGCTGAGGACCTAGCTAGACTTTAGAGTCAAGAGTTTGCAGCTAAGCTTGAAGCTGAAAAGGTGAATGGGGAGTTTGCTAATGAAGCTGTCAGTCGAAACCATGTTTCTGCTGACATTGATCTAGCCTCTCCCATTTTCCACAAATCTACTGAAGGCTCAGCTGGTTCTGCTCGTGTGTCTACCAAAGTGTCTACAGACTTTGGAGAGCCATTTACACGCTTTCCAAGACCCTGAGATCTTGGAAATCATCAACCCAAATTTGGAATTTTCACCTCACCTTCATATGATACAACCTTTGAACCAAATTTGTCTAATCTTGAACCATCCATTGAAGTCAATCCTACTGCTACTAAAAGAATCAACATAACACACCCTCAATCCAATATTATTGGTGATATCCTAGCACCCGTGAGAACTAGAAGTGCTATCACTAGTCCTAAATTCGGACAGGTTGCTTTTCTCTCTTATGTATCAAACCAGCAAAGAGACAATCACACAGACTTCAAACATTGTCTGTTTGCTTGTTTTCTTTCTCAAGTTGAACCAACAAGTGTTACTCAAGCTCTTGAAGACTCAAGTTGGATTGAAGCAATGCGAGAAGAAATGCAACAATTTCAAAATCAACAAGTTTGGATCTTGGTACCACTACCTGATGGCAAATATGCAATTGGGACCAAATGAATTCTGAAGAACAAGAGAGATGCAAGGGGTGTAGTTATTAAAAACAAAGCAAGATTAGTGGCTCAAGGGTATAGACACGAGGAGGGGATTGATTATGATGAAGTGTTTGCACCTGTTGCTAGAGTTGAGGCCATTCGAATTTTCTTGGCTTATGCATCTTACATAGGGTTCATGGTGTATCAGATGGATGTTAAAGGTGCTTTTTTGTATGGTGAGATTGAAGAGGAGGTTTATATCACTCAGCCCAAAGGATTTGAAGACCCAGATCATCCCAATCATGTGTACAAGGTGGTTAAAGCTCTCTATGGACTTCATCAAGCACCAAGAGCATGGTATGCTAGGCTTTCATCATTTCTGCTGAAGCATGGCTATCGCAGAGGTGCCATTGACAAGACTCTTTTCTTGAAGAAAAACTCCACAGACATCATACTTGTGCAAGTATATGTGGATGACATCATTTTTGGATCCACTAAAGAAGCTTGGTGCGTGGAGTTTGAGGAACCGATGAAGGGAGAATTTCAGATGAGTGCTATGGGGGAGCTTCCTTTCTTTTTGGGTTTACAAGTTCAGCAAAAACAAGATGGGATATTTATCTGTCAAGATAAATATGTGAGGGACATTTTGAAGAAATTTGGTATGGAAGGTGTTAGGACAACCACAACACCTTATGAAGCTCCAAAGACAAGACCAACAATGAACCGGATCTACGTGAATGTTCATTTATACAGGTCCATGATTGGTTCATTGATGTATCTAACAGCTTCAAGGCCTGATATTACATTTCTTTGTGAGTGTTTGTTCTAGACATCAAGTCACTCCACTTGCTTCCCATCTTAATGCTGTCAAGAAGATCTTTAAGTACCTCAAAGGCCAACCTCATTTAGGCCTTTGGTACCCAAAAGAGTCTCCTTTTAAGCTGGAAGCATATAGTGACAGTGATTATGCTGGTGCCAATCTGGATAGGCGATCCACAACTGGAGGTTGCCAATTTCTTGGATAGAGGTTGATTTCTTGGCAATGCAAGAAACAAACCATTGTGGCTACCTCCACTACTGAAGCAGAGTATGTTGCTGCTGCAAATTACTGTGGACAGGTCCTTTGGATTCAAAACCAATTGTTGGATTATGGGTATAACTTCATGAACACCACAATTTTTATTGATAATCAAAGTACCATATGTATTGTCAAAAACCCAGTTTTTCATAGTCGAACCAAACACATTGAAATCAGGCACCACTTTATAAGAGATGCATATGAAACACATTTGATAAAAGTGGATAAAATTCATACTGATGATAATGTGGCAGACTTGTTAACAAAAGCCTTTGATGGACCAAGGTTGCAACACCTTGTGGTCAATATTGGAATGCTTAACCCTTGACTGCAAAGTTTAAGGGGAGGCATAGGCCTCAGGGGAGGCATATGCCTCAGGGGAGGATTTTGTAGTAAACTTTGTATATTATTTGTATATCCTTGTGCATAATTTTGATTGCTAACACTGATATCCTTGTGCATAATTTTGATTGCTAACACTAACTTGCTAATAATACTTTAGTTTGTTTGTCTCTGTTTTGTGTTTGTGTATATTTGTGTCTGTTTTGTAGTTTGTCTATTATTAGTGCAGTTTGTCTACTCCTTGTTCAAGTTCAAGTTCATCAAGAGTGGTTCGAGTGGTAAATGGTCAAGTAAGCTTTAAAGCTTGTTTCTACTGAGATCAAAGTACTAAAGTAAACAATGTGATTTCACTGAAGCTAATGTACTGAAGAGAAGAGATTGAAGTCAAATTGTTCTTTCATTCATTCAAGAAACAGTTTACAGCTTACAGCTTACATCACAATCAACTACAAATACAACTACAAGAAAAGCTATACATGATCTACTAATCCTAATCTAGTTCATATCATCTATTCCAACATCTAACAGGCTGTTGGATATGCACGATCGCTAACATCTTTCACACTAGATGCTGGATATGCATTTGTGAAGTCTTGCATAACCACCCATTCAATCTATCCCGATGGCTGGAGATGCACGACTACTAGGACGAGGATGCTAAGGATCAAAATGGAAAGGATGGATTGATGAAAATGGTGATGATGACGATGACCACGCATGATGAAGGAGAAAAATAATGTTTCCTTTGTGCTTCATCTATTTTTTTCAACCAAAATGCAATCCATCCACCATCCTTAAGCATTTCCTCTATACGATGTGTGTTGATGCACCAAAACCTGGTGCAGAAAGACCAAGAACCACCTCTCTATCTTTTGGGAGAGGCGGATTTCTTGCTCGTGGCATGCGTTGAGGCTGAGGTGCTGGAGGTTGGGAGTAAGATGTTCCCTCCTTATAGGAGTCATCAGAATCATTAACAGATTCACTTGGATTCACTACACTATCATCTTCTGAAGAAGGGAGAAAGGGTGATTTTCTTGGTCGTGGATATGGTTGAGGAAAGTAATGAAGCCATGGATTAGCTTCATCACTTGATGATGATGATGATGATGATGAGGATGAAGATGTGAGATCTATAATCTCAGGTTTAGTAGTCATGGTTTAATTTGGTTGATTGTGGCTCATGAAGATTTTAGGGTTTGTGATGAAGATTTGGGGGTAAAAGATGAAGATTAAGTGTGCATTGGGATTGTTATATAGACGGATGAAAGGTTTAATGTGAATTAATGCGAGTTAGTTGGCACAGTAACGATCCAGATTCTCACTAAAATTATCCTTATCTTGAGTGGTTTCTGCTGAAGTGCATTACTTCAGTAGATTGACCGTGTTTCTGCTGAAGCGTTAATTTGCCATTGGTTAAAGTTGGATTCCACGTAGGATTGGTCAACAAGGACACGATACTTTTTGACCATATTTTGGGAATTTCTACCATAACCGTTACTCACATTTCTTTCCTTCAAAATAACCAAATTCCCTCTCCTCTCACTTCCAAAACACTTCCAGTTACTAAATTCATATCCCTAAATGAAATTCACTCATGGAACTCCAATTCAAGAAAGATCACAACAAAGTTGCATTTCTGGGTAAAGCTAAGGGTGATATGTTGTTTGAACCAATGATAGAGTTCTTGAAAAGGTCGAAGATCAACCATGCCCTAACGCATTCTCCTAATGCAATTTATGAATCGTTGATCAAGCAATTTTGGGCATCTGCTGAAAAACGAAGTGAAACAGAGATTGTTGCTGTGGTTGATGAAATAGAGTACGTGGTGACAGAGGAGGACCTGATAAGGAGAAAGCTTCGTTTGGATGATGCTAATGGGGTTTCTCACTCAAGCTCAGTGGAGATACTTTCAGGACTAAGAGCCATTGGGTATCAAGGCAATAGGACGGACATGTGGTTGAAAAAGCATTTTAGCCCTATGTGGAGATTCCTGGTTCACACTCTGCTTCAGTGCATAAGCAACAAAACAGGGGCATGGGATCAATTCTCTACCCAACTGGCATGTGGTATTGTGTGTCTTTCACAAGGGTTAACTTATAATTTTTCTAAATATATTTTTGATAATATGGTCGAAAATATAAATAGGAAACAGCATAAGTTCTTAATGTACCCTAGGTTCCTACAAATGATCTTAGACACCACTACTGAAATACAAGCCTTTCATCCCATAGGAGTTCTCTCAGCTAAACTGTTTGCCTCTATGAGAACTCACTTTGAGGGGACACATCATCCTCTGTCAGCAGCTATGTTGCCTCAAGGCAATGAGGCTGCTGATGAGGAGAATGTTGCTAATAACCCACCTTCTCAAATGGTTGCTGCTGATGATAATCCATCAGTCACCATTGATGAAGGCCCCTCTGCAACTGCTGAGGCCTCTACCATTGCTCCTGACCAACCTTCACCTTCATCTCCCCTTAGACCAAGCCCTAGTCCACCAGCTACTCAGACTTATGATGACAATGTTGAGACTAACCTGAACAGGATGACCACTTCTAGTCCTCAAGGAGAACCAATTGATGAAGGTTCTCCTCATTTTGAGCATGTTAATAATTCTCCTGAAAGGTCCAATGAAGCTCCCTTTACCACTGAGCATTCAGTTGGTGGAGTTGAGGACACCATTACACTAACTTCTGTCTATGATCTAGTGAATAGGTATGCTGCAGAAGTTAAGGACCTCAAAAAGGTGCTTACTCAGACTAAGTCCTCTCTTGGTGCTGAAATTATGGAGCTCAAGAACAAAGTTAAGGACTTAGAGGACAGACTTGAAAAGAGCACCAAAAGGAAACTTGTGGTTTCTTCTGAGGAGGAAGAAGAAGAACCTCAGTATGGATCTCTTAATATGCTAGCTGAGGTGTCTCTTAATGATCCTTCTTCAGTGGTGGCTGAACCTTCAAAGAATAAGGAACCTGTTCGTTATAAAAGAAGAAGAAGATCTTATTTGCATAAGGAATCGGCTGAAGGCACAATGGAAACAAGTGCTGACAATGATGCATCTACTGATGTTCAAATGAAGGATGCTGCCACTGAACATGGTCAAAAGGCATCAACAGGTCTTTCGAATTCAAAAGATGATTCAGTAGTATTCTTCGCTGGAAGAAGCTTTCATCTGAATCCAGCAACTGATGTGCTATCATCACCTGCTGAAGAACCCACTCAACATGTCTCTTCTGAAGTTGAAGTAGGTGCTTCTGCTGAAATTCCTTTTGTGGATATCTCTAATGATGATTGTGCTGAGGAGCCTTATGATAAAGGGAAAGGTTTAATGGTAGACGATGAGCCTGGTCCAGACTTGGTAAGTGAAGAGGAAAGGCAAGAACAAGAAAGAATGATAGCTGAGTGTACTGAGAGAAATAAAGATGAAGAAATGGCAAAACAGATAGCTGCTCAATCTAGCTCAACTTTGCCTCCTGAAAGACAAAGGGAACTGGATGAAATGCGTGCTAATCTACCCGATTCTCATTGGGATGCCTATACTCAGCAAGCCATATCAGACCCTTCACTTGCTCAGAGTATCTTGGGTGCAGACTTCAACAGTGAGAGCTTTGTGGATCTGATGATAGCTCGTGGAAAACAAAGAAAGCAAGAAGCAGCTGAAAAAAGGAGAGCCATCACAACTCAAAAGAATAAGGAGAGGCCTCCTACTAAAGTTGATATGAGACTTGTGGTGAAAAATCAGAGCTGCTCTCTTTATAACTCTGGTCTGTCAATGAAGCAAGTCAAGGCTCTCCCCGATCATGTTTTGGTTCGCAAATATAATCAAATCACGAAGTATTCTTCACCTACTCCAACACACACTTCCAGTTTGAAAAGGATTGCTAGTTTTTCTGTTGCTCCTAAGGCTAAGAGAACCAAGACAGTTGAAATTGTGGAAAATTTTGATAATGTGCCACCAATGTCAAGCTCTTCCACAGTTCCTACTGAAGCCACAATAGAGGCTATACCTTCTGCTGAAACGGTTCAATCTGCTGAACCTCATAAAGCACAAGATAAGTCAGCCTCTATACCATCTGTAGCATCTGCTGGGGCAAAAGAAGATACTTTGGCTGGGGAAACTAAACAGGTGACATCTGCTGAACCCTCTTGTGTATATGTTAAAGGTTCTACAGAGATTGTTGGATCCATTAACAAGCCCCCATCTGCTGAACCATCCACCAATTCTCCTGAAGCACCTAATATACCAGCTCTCACTTCATCTGTGGCATCTACAGAAGAAGGTGGTCTAGTTAAAGAAGCTGAATCAGCAACTGTCAAAACTAGAAAGGCTAGACAATTGCTAGTCAGGATGAAGGCAATTCGTGATGGTCTCTGCTCCTAAATTCTCATCTACTTCCTCTCGTTCATCCAACAAAGCTAATGCATAGCCTGAAGATGTACCATCTTTAGATATCTATCAGCCTGGTAGGAGGAAGAAGAGAATGGCCAGAATCACTCCCTTTGATCTTGAAGCTGATGAATCAACCTTCATTGTAGAAGGTTCTTCTAATGATTTTCCTGATGTCAATCAAAATGTGTTGGTCAATTGGACTTTGACAAACAATCAGCTGAATGTCATACATCGAAAGGATAAATCTTCAATGGAGTTCACCTTTTTGAAGGAAATACTCCATTTGGTAGACAAGGCAAATTTGCTTACATTATACACTCTCGTTACCAACCATTACTGCAAAAATGAACCACAAGGTTCTGGGATGTTCCTAGTGGGAGATCTTCATGTTCTGTTTAACTCGCAATCTCCCAAGGATAAAGAACATTCCATTTGGAAGAACTCACATCTATGGCGGGTTGAGTCCTGGAGATTTTATCCTCTCCCTCGAGTGCATGTGGTTGAGACAAAGGGTGGAATCACAGTCTGCATGTTTGCTGAACGAACTTATCCATTGTCCAAGAGACTTATGGAGAGGATGCTGACTCAGCAGCTGGAAATTCCTCCAGATCCAGTGGGAAATGAAAGACCACAAGCTGAACGACTGGTTGGACTGATCAAAACCCAACTTCTTCAAGAACAAGCTGCTCCTTCATAATGGTATCTTTTCTGGCATTTTGCATTATTTGTTCTATTAATAATAATTGTATTCTATGTAGTTATTAGTTAAAAAAAAAACATTTTGTATATTCTTGTTTTAACTAACCCTTTCTTGCAGATTTGTTGTATATAGTTGATGGTTATTAACTCACCAGATATACCTTGTGTATATCAAAGAGTTAGCTAGTCCAAAGGGTACAGCTTTGGTAAAGACACAACAAATCTGTTGATAGCTGTAATGATTTGCTCAAAATCATAGGGTCTGCCACCACCCATGCTTAATTGCTGAGGGTTGTATGGTCATCAATTCACCATGACCTATTCCTGTTTGGAATCCAAGAATTGACTAGCCCACAAGTATATGGCTTGTGGTAAAGGCATCGGCATCCATATTTGGTTATCAATTCACCAACTCCAAGAATTGACTAGTCCTGAGCAAACGGCTACAGGTAAAGACAAGTCAAATCCGTTTATAAAGTTGCTGATTTGCTAATAAATCAGATGGTTATCAGTGTACCATGGTTTTCGAAATCAAACACTTGGCTACTGCAGTAGTAATGGCTATTGGTAAAGAGACATCAAATCCATTATTTTCAATGATTCACCTCTCACAGGAGTTAACACACCTGAATGTGATGAGAATAGGATGCAACTAATGAGTTTTGATGTACACTATGTCATTTGTTGCTGCAAAGACCTGGCGTTTAGAAGATTGGTCATCAAAGAGATGACATTGTTTTGGTTCTTTGCCACTGATATTCTAACACAATCCTCTAGTTTTGAATGTTTTAAGATCTGGAAACTGGAACTTAAATGATTGATGGGAAGGATTGTTGGGAAGTTCTATATTTTGCTACAATCCTCTATTTCTGAAGTCTCTAAGATCTATCAAGGAAACTGGAACTTAACCAAGTCAAATTCCAGTTTAGGGGAGGATTGTTGAGAATTACTGAAACTGCTGAACCTGCCGAAGTTTCTACCGAAGTGTTTCTGTGAAGCAGAGTGGATTCTCTGAAGTTATAGTTCTGAAGTAGTAAAGGTAAATCGTGATTCTGCTAAAAGTGTGAATCCACGTAGGATAGGCAGGCGCAGTATTATTTAAATATGCTAACCCATCTTTATTCTTCATCTTCCCGAGGTTAGCATGGATTTTATTGTATTGCTCAATGTAGTTTAACATTGACCCATAATATATATGGGAGAAAATAAATGTTTAGTTGCATGCTTGTCGAGGTGCATGCTTAGTTAGTTATTAGGGTTTCTTGTCTATAAAAGGAACCGTAGAATATGTAATAGACAGGTGTTTGAAACACAGAGTTTCAATCAATAAAAGATCCATAGAGGATCAAAGTGTTCTTAGTTATCATAGCTTGTATTTACATTCCGCTAAAGAATACAAGTTGTAGAGATTTTCTATTAGTTTGCTTGTGATTACATAGGCAACACTAATGATCTCCGAGTGCTTAAGATCTATCAAGGTCTTTGATTCTTACACCATGGGTATAACTTGAGAAGCTTTGGTGGTAATTCCAACGTTGGTGTAGAAAGCAGTTGAGTCATTAGATGAACTTGATTCTCCCTGATTTGTTTTGAATTGTTCCAGAATCCTTTTCTCAAACATAGAATGTCTCTCATTCTGTAAAAAGAAGGCATACAGTTGCTCATAATTCGTATTCTTCAATCCTTTAGTGAGCTTCATAGAAGTGACAAACTTGTGCCATTAGGGATTCATGTTGTTTACAAACTTTGAGTTCAAATTTGAATTTTAGGCATGGTCATTCTGATGTTCCTCATGTCATTCACCAGCTTATGGAATCTCACATAGTACTCATATACACTCTCATCAGGTTTCATCTTGAAAAGGTCAAATTCATCATATAGTTGTGATTCTCTAACTTCAACAAGTAATTCGAGCCGAGAGAAGCATCTTGACATTATCCCATACACCTTTGCTTCTGTTGTGATTGATAAGCTTATAGATGTCTTTTGTAAGACCTTGCAGATGATGTTAAAGCCCCGATATCTGCATCGAATCTCTTCTTCTCCTTATCATTGAGCTCATCATACGTCTTTGGTCTGTCTATTCCATAGATCATCGTTCCATCTTCAGCTGTATCAATTATGTCTCTAGTAGTCTCAACTCGATAAGGTCCTTCATCAATGGATTTGATAATATTGACCCCATTTTCCTTTCCAAGACAATACAATCTGATTCGTTGAGCCCAAGAGTCATAGTCAGTTCTGTCAAGCATGGGTGGGCGAGTATCTGAACCAATTGCTTGAACATCCTCTGAATAACAGGGAGATGATAGTAGGGACGTTGGTAGACATGTTTCAAGCTCTACAGGATTTTACTATTCTTTGATTAAACCGGGAAAATTGATTCTTTCACGGGATTTTACTAAACCAAAAGAACAACCATAAGAATGTATCACGAAGAAGTAACAAGCCTAAATGAACAAGTAGCTAACCACACAACTCGCTTAATTATCAACTCGCTTAAACAATCAACTCGCTAAATAGCCAAGTCGCATTAGCATCAACTCGCAACACAATCAACTCGCTTAATGAATCAAGTCGCTAAATAGCCAACTCGCTTTAGTATCAACTCGCAACAATAGCTAAGTCGCTTTAGATATCAAGTCGCTTAAAGAAACAACTCGCTTAGAACCCAAGTCGCATAAAATCAACTCGCTAAACAGCCAAGTCGCATGTACCAACTCGCATGCAATAACAAAGCAACTCGCTTTGAAGAACAAACTATCCGAGACTCAACTCGCTTCGTACAAACTTCAAAAATAACCACTTTATCAATCTAAAACAACCAAATCACAATGATTTAAGCCTTCCAATTCAAAACATAAACACATATGATGATCCTAAACACAAAAGTACAAGCAAAATTCAACTTTTAACACTAGAATTTGTCCAAATGAATCAAACTCTCCTAAACCCTTAATACCCCAAAAACCTTATGAAATCCACCAAAACAAAGAGCATGAAAGATGAATGATCAAACCATGGCTCTTGATACCAATTGTAAGATATAGGATTTCACAAACACACTAAACCATAATGCAAGTAGGCGTATAAAATGTTTAGAGAGAGAAAGTTCTAGTGAGAGAAAGGAAGAGAGTTGGGAACTATGTGAAACAAAGAAAAATGGTATTGAAGCTCCAACCCTCTATCTTGGGAGGTAGAGGGTATTTATAGTGTCTTACAAATAAACGCCACCTACGGGCTGTGGATCAGGCATACAGTGGGTAAAGAACCGTCCGTCCTCCACGGTGTTACTTAACTAAATACTACTTAACATAAAATAACTATGACTACGAGCTCTCTAACGATTACATATACTTGAGGTGACCGACTCTTTAATACCTGGAATTTCTAATTCCTAACATAGTAGGGTATCGGCACGTTTCAGCGGAGACGGGTACCCTGTGACGATTAACCGGATAAATAGATCTCGATGAGACCTAATTCCACCAGTTTGTATCCGTTTCAACGGGTCCTCTCTGGTTCATTTTCGGATGACTTTTATTGATTAGCCGAACCGATGGCGACACCGGTTCCTGGTTGAACCCTTTGGTCCTGTCCGGTTTTCAAAACTATATATATCATCAACTTGTTAGCTTGTATGAAGCTTTGTGTGTTTTATTAATTTGTATCATGTGTATAATAACATCTACTTTTCATTTTAGAGTGTTATAAAAATAACATTAATTAGTGTGTTTAATTATTTTTTATTTTGGATTATGTTGTAACTTTTTTTTTTTTTTTTTTGGTGCAAAAGGTGAATTATATTAGCTTCCAACACTTACAATAAGGATAATAAACTGAATTTGGACAAATCCCAAATCAGTATCAAACAACAACAACATACTGATATCTAATATACACAAAGGAACAAAGAAATAAGTCTAATAACTCCCATGCTACTTCTCATTCAGGAACCATCTTGATCTAACAACCAAATTCAACAAACACTTCAATTCACCTTAGATGCACCTACCATCTAGCTACATTTCCATCTCTCTATTTTGCTATACCACTCAACCTTCCAAAACAGTAGCCATAGCAGAAATAGAGGATGGCTTCACTAGGAACCATTACCCATCCATGGGGGGGCTCTTCCAAAACACCCTACATTTCCCTCTCTTAGGAAGGCTTCAGGTGTATGGAAACACTCTCCCTCCATGATGACCACCATTACCTCTGTGGGAATGCAAAGAATGGACCATGAAGTGTCATCTTTCACCACTCTCAATTCCACACTACTTGCATTCCCCTCCAAGATCATTTACCCTCCACAAAGGAAGCCCTACTTTATGGTACATCCATACCATGATAGACCTCCTACATCAGCCAAACTTAGCTTTCTAGCATCCTCCCAAGGCCAAGCTAGAAGATACTAAGAGGCAACAAGAGGGTACAGTCACGTTAGGACTCCAAGGTACAAGGAACTTCACAATTGCAATGATCTGATATAAGCATACTGAATTCTACCTTAGAAGCAATCTTAGTTCAGATTACTTCTAAAAGCTCACATTCATTTCTCTTAATATTCATCACAACTTTCCACTTCTTGCCAATCTCCACAACTTGAGAAGAATTTTTGACTTGCAAACTGGCTAGCTTCAGCCTAATGTAGTGAATCACTATTGAGAGAAGTTCTTTAGTACTCCTTTTTTCAGTAGTAAATAGCCTTTTATTCCTCTCATTCCAGATGTAGTAGACACATGCAAGCAAGCACTATTCTTCTCAACACACTTTTAATTGATCTGTTGAACTTCAGGTTAATCATATATCTCACAATATCTTCCCATTTGTCGTGGACATTCTCCGATTAGACTTGATCTTTAAGTCGACCATATTTCACTTGAAAAGGGGCATTCAAAGAAAAGGTGATTTAAAGAATCAGGACATGTTTCACACAGTGAGCACTTCATTTGTTTCTCGTGGTACCATTTACTTAGCCTATCTTGAGTAGAAAGTCTTCCATTAACTGCAATCCACATTGTGAAGGAATGTTTTGGAGTACAGTTAGGAAACCATATAAGATCTTTCCATTCCACTTTAGTACTTCTTCTCTCAGTGTCTTTCCATGCCCTATTGGTAGAGTAGGCGCCACTTTTCCCATCATTAGTTAGCCATAGATACTTATCATTAGTTTCCTCATCCAAGTTAGTACAGAATTGTTTGAAGAACAGGAAACTGTTACACCAACCATCGGCCAACACCATTGTCCTCTTTTGATATTGTCTCGACTTTTAAGGAATGACTTAAGCCTGCATGAGTAATAGCATCCATGGGAATATGATGACTTAATGGTTCAGGGCCCCACCATTTATCATGCCACAGAAAAATACTAGCTCCATTTCCAATTTTGCTGATTACATGGTCTCTAATTTTGTCCCTAAGATTCATGAGATGTTTCCAGCCTGCACTTGAATTATTATCACATTCCAACTTCCAGACACTAGAACCTTTTAGCCTTACTATTTTAATCCACATGACCCATAAGGAATCTTTATTACTAGCCACATTCCACAGATGCTTGGTTAGAAGAGTTTCATTCCAAAGAGCAAGATCTTTAATACCAAGACCACCCTCATCTTTAGGCTTGCAGACTTGTTTCCATGCTATCTTAGCTTTACCTTTAGACAACTCACCTTGACACCATAAGAAACCTTTTAAAATTTTGTTGATGTCATTGGTAACAGCTTTAGGCAAGAGAAATACTGAAGCCCAATAAAGTTGCATGGTTGAGAGGATAGATACAATAAGTTGGAGTCTTCCAAAGATATGACAACGACTTATTCTTCCAATTAGAGACCCTTGATTTTACCTTATCAATTAGACACTTACACCAGTAAAACTAATCTGTTTGGTGATGAGAGGAACTCCCAAGTATGGATGTGGTAAGGATCCCACTTTGAAAGGAAGGATATCAAGAATCGGTTGTTGGACATGACCCCGACATTACCAAAAAACACAGGTTTCTTTTCCAATATTAGGATGTAATCCGAGATTTCACTTGAACTTGTTCAAAGTCGCTTTTACTACTTTTATGAGTTAACATCTCCATGACAAAGAACAAGTAGATCATCCGCAAAGCATAAATGTGAAATTTGTCGCTCTTTACATCCCCAGTGATATTTGAACCTGCCACTTTCCTTTATCTGGTGTTTCAAGAGAAGACTGAGAACTTCCATAACAATGGTGAAGATATAAGGAGAGATAGGATCCCCTTATCTAAGGCCTCTTCCACCTTTGAAATATCCCACCCTTTCATTATTGACATTGATTGTGAATACAGCAGATCTAATACACACCATAATCCATTTGACCATTAAAGCTGGGAATTTAAAACCATTAAGAATACCTTCCAGAAGTCCCAATTAACAAGATCATAAGCTTTTTGAATGTCAATTTTCAAAGCCACTCTCCTAGCCCCATTCTTCCAATTATATCCTTTAAGAAGTTCCTGAGTGAGGAGGATATTGTGCGTAATTTGTCTTCCAGGGATAAATGCACTTTGGCAAGGACTAACAAGTTTGCATAGAGCACTTTTTATTCTATTGGTAAGTATTTTACTAATGATCTTGTATATAACATTGCAACAGGCTATAGGTCTATAGTCAGATACCTTCATAGGAGTCTTACTCAGAGGAACAAGGGTGATAAGTGTAGCATTGACCTCACTTAAGAGTTTGCCTGCTCAAAAATTCCTTTACAAAGATCACAAACATCTCTACCAACAATAGCCCAAGCCTTCTTATAGAATTTTGCGGAATATCCATAAGACCAGGAGCTTTGTTATCACTAATATCAAACAATGCTTCTTTCACTTCCTCATCCCTAACCTCCCACGACCATATGTTCAAGATCGATTAGAAACAGATTAGGACTCAATTTGTTCAAATCACAATCCACAAGACGTAGTAGCCACACCAAGAAAATTATGAAAGTGCTTAACAAACCGATCAACCACTTGACTTCCTTCAAATCTATTCCCATCTTCATCATTAACAGCTTCAATTCTACTCTTGTGAGCTCTCCCTTCAAGACAGGTATGGAAGAACTTAGAATTCCTATCTCCATCACACAACCAATCAATTTTTACTTTTTGAGCTAGGAGCTTTTCTTCATCATTAGTCTGCAATATTATATTCACTTAAGATCACCTGCTTCTCTCTTGCTTTAGTAGGGCATTATGGGGATCTTTATCAACTTTACATTGGATCACTTTCAATTTCTCTTGCCATTCAATAACTTTTTCATGAAGGTTCCCAAATTTCCAGCTAAGCTTCTTCATGTGCAACTTGAGAGCTTTTAACTTCTTTACAAGCTTAAACATATAACAACCATCCACTTGAACATTCCATTTTTCCTGCACAATTGTTAAAAACTTCGGGCTTATCGGCAATAAAGTTTGAGAATCTAAAAGCTTTTTGTTTCTTCCTCATCATTTGTGGGATAATTAGGACAGCAGGGCTATGATCAGAAGTGAGATGGGGAAGAAAAACAGCATGAGAGCTTGTAAATTTACTCATGAATTCCAAATTCCCAAGAACTCTATCTATTTTCTTCATAATACCACTGTTTGGATTGGTTCTGCTTTGAACCCATGTAAAGTGGATTCCTGAACAATTAATATCTTCATAATACCACTGTTTGGATTATGTTGTAACTTGTTTAAATTGTACATTGTAAAAATTTTATTGTACTTTTTAATAAAAGATGTTTTAATTATTTGTTTTTAATTTGGTAGATATATGTTTTTAATTGGTTGTACAATGTAAATAAATTATTGTACTTTTAAGTAATGAGTTATTTTAATAAGAGTATTAATTACAGTATGCATTTCTCTCATCTTTGACTTTCAAGATTTCACTTTTTAAGATTTGACCATACACTCTTTATATGTAGTATAGATATAGATATGACAAATATGAGATTCATATTAATATTTCTCTACATACATATATATATATATATATATATATATATATATATATATATATATATATATATATATATATATATATATATATATATATATATATAGGGTGCTTTATTTTGAGAACCCATTAAGTTAAGAGAACTCAAGAGAACCCCGTATATACTCCTATTAATGCATATTGTGCAACATATCAATGCAACATAGCATTTTTTAATTAATAAACTTTTTTATTTAATCCAAAAGGGTATAATAGTAAAAGTCAATTTTATTTTATTTTTATTTATTTTTTTTATATATGTATTTTTTGCGTTATTTTTTTTTATTATTTTTTTTTTGCGTTTTTTTGCTTTTTTTCTAAACATGCATGTTTTAAAACTGATTTAGTGCATATGTGTTTTTTCTGAACATGCATGTTTTTCAAATGAAAAGGTGCATATGTGTTTTTAGATCATGTAAATTTATAACAATCAAGAACATAATGTTAAACACAAAATTCGATATAGATTGAAATACAATTAAAATACAAATTTATAATAAGAAGAAATACATGAATATAATCTATCTTTACACTTGTGCACCAACAATAATTAACGTAAACGGACATATGTGCACAAAACATATGTGTTTGAAGTTTCTCATCATATTATTTTGAACATGTGCATGTCTTCCAAAACATACATTACGCCTTCCAAAACATATATGTACCTCCAAATGTGTGTACGCCTTTCAAAGAACCTAAAAAAATAATAGACAACATTAAATACTTTTAAAATAAAACTCAAGATAACATAACACACATGGACAAACTTAAACTAACAAATACAAATAAACATGAGACAATTTTTTTTATATATGCAAAACATATCTAATCCAAACACAAAACATAAAAGTTTTATAAATCAAACACAAAACATATATGTTTTATACGTAAACATATATGTTTTTATACGTAAACATATATGTTTTAAATGTAAACATCTATGATTTATACGTAAACATATATGTGGAAAAATAATAAACCAACACTTTTTAAGAATTCAATAATCATATCATGTCAAACTAAACTTTATCAAGACATACAATATCCTGTCACATATAACCTAAGAAAAGAAGGAGCTTCGCAGCTTCTTCATAATTATGAGAATATAAATGATATACTAGGAACTGAAGCAAAATACTAAGTATACAACTTTGTATAGGTCTCAACAAAATGAGTTCTTTCACATAAATATAAGTTCATATGTTAAAAAGAATTACCTTAACCGATGCATTGTCTAGAAAATTAGCCTGAGCCACATAATGCACCACACGAAGAAGAATATTCTGATGAATTGCAGCTTTCAGTTGCAAGATGGATGACTATAACAAACATGAACCATGCATTTAGTTATCTCACATAAAAAATAAAAATACCAGCTTTTAGTATACTGTAAAAATGTATATGGAATTACTGACCGCTTCATCAACATTATTGTCTCTTGCGGAAGTAACCAACGTTTCCACCATATTCAGCAACCCGTTGCATATTTAAACCCACTTTGAGACCAACAATGAAATACGCAACTGAAAACCAACAAACACTCACATTGTGATCTCACCACACGTTAATGGATTTAGACAAATGAGCCAAACCAGATATTACGCATCTCATACTCAATCAAGGCTGAGAAAAGAAACAGGTACACTCCCTCAACACCATATTTGAAGAACAAGGACACGTGCATAAAAAACAAGCTGATAATTGACCTGGTTTAGCAATAAAGCTCAAGACACGGTTGATGAAGTTGCCTAAATTATATAGTAATTCATTGTTCAGCTTCTCTTTCAAATTTGTCCATTCAAATTTGGTGTCTGATGATCCCTATACATATAACACATTGAATCAAGGGAAATTATGGAGAATGAGGATAACGTTATCAATCAAGTAAAAAGCAAAATACAACTGTACCTCTGGTCTATTTGTTAACAAATAACATCGCCATACTTCTACACACAATATCAGAGTATATATAATAATTAGCTGAAGCTAGCAGGCCGAAACAGTACCCCGCATGTATGGCTAAGATACCAATAGACAGATCTGAATGATAATAATTGTAAAAGCCAAAACCAGAACTCGTGGGCTAACATCGAACAAACCTTCATAATTTAAGTAATGTGTAACACTAATAGTCTTCATCATAGTCCAGCTCTCCCTAGTCCCAATAAGTGTAGAAGGAAACATCACCTGGAATAATTTGTTCATATAGTTAGAGAGGACAAAAGATGAAAAGCACAGTAAAAAGATAGAGTCGATTTGGGTCATCTTTTATCTCAAACGGGTCAAATGAGTCACATAAAGAAAATTATGTAATAGAAGAACCGGGCATATGGGCTGATTACTTTGAAAATATCACTTAGTTTATTTTTTATACAAGCTCTTAAATCATTTTCTGTGAAGCTTTGAATTATTATTTTATTTGTAAGCATAGCTAGAATATTAATAAGAAAAACAGTGGACAATAAGGTCTTTGCATCTCAACCCATCCTCACTTTGACATATATTTAAACACGTACCAGAAAATGACCAGATTCAACTTGAATATGTTTTGACATGTTACTCAACCCGCCAACTCTACATAAGATATAATGGGATTATCTATAAGTGGTTCTCGAATAAAAAAAATGGTCGATTACCCTTTTTAATAGTGTAAATTTAATACGAACATGCAACCCGAATCCCACCGGATTCAGAAGATCATGGGAGGTTTTCGAATAAAAAAAATAGACGTTCCACATCACGACCACCAGACCCACATCCTACCGGATTCAGAAGATCGTGGGAGGTTTTCGTGGCTGTCAGTGGAAGGATGTCTTCATGGATCTATTGTGGTTTCTTTGTTGTAGTTTATGGAGGTTTATGTGGTGGCCGTAATGCTTTTAGGGTATGAGATGGGATATGTGAGATCTCAACTATGTAAAACTAGATTGCATCGGTCAAACCCGACCCGACCCGACCAATCCCCAAGCCCGAAAGCCAATCCCGACAAGCCGACAAACACAAACCGACTCCGACCCGACAAGCCCGGACAAGCCCACTACCAACATGATTCGGGACTCGGATCGGACGGATTCGGGATTTGATCGGTTTTGCTTGTTGTTTTGGTTTTCGCCCGTCCCGACCGATCCCGACAAGCCCGAAACCCGACTAACCGAAAACCGAACCGACTCCCGAACCCGACAAGCGACAAGCCCGACTAACATGATTCGGACTCGGATCGGACGGATTCGGGTTTCGGTTCGGTTTGCTCACCCTTATGTAAAACCGTTCCTCCTATCTTTTAGGGGTAAATACTAAATGTCTAAATTACCCTTTTAAATTTACAAAATTTTTCTAATCTTTCTTTTATTGACACTAATGGCACATATCATCTCATCCATTGATCAAACAATCTAACGGTTCAAGGAGGGTTCTCGCAGTTCTCGCACTTAACAGAGTTCTCAAAATAAAGATACACTATATATATATATATATATATATATATATATATATATATATATATATATATATATATATATATATATATATATATATAGAGTTAGGATCAAATAAGAAGATTACTTAAAATAAGAAGGAATAAGAAGAACTACAACCGCAAATCCGAGATGCAACGACCTAAATTAGATGCATCCTTATAATCTTAGATACATTATAACGCACCATAGTGTGTTTTATAGCTTTTAATCAGATGCATATACGTATATTAGATGCATTTCATGATTTATCTTGTTTTTTGTTCCTCTGCACGTGTCGAAATTATGAAAATCAATTTGCACCATATATAAATCAAATTAACTTTCGAAACTCAAGATGTTGCATCTATATGAATAGAAATGCATCTAATGCAAGTCGTTGCATCTTAAATGCGTGGTTTTGGTCATTTCTCACCACTTCTTATTTTAATTTACTTCTCACTGGATCCCTACTCTATATATATATATATATATATATATATATATATATATATATATATATATATATATATATATATATATATATATATATAGAGTTAGGATCAAATAAGAAAATTACTTAAAATAAGAAGAAGTATAACCGCAAGTCCTAGATGCACCGACCTAAATTAGATGCATCCTTATAATCTTAGATGCATTATAACGTACCATAATGTGTTTTCTAGCTTTTAATCAGATGCATATACGTATATTAGATGCATTTCATGATTTCTCTTGTTTTTTGTTTCTCTGCACGTGCCAAAATCATGGATATCAATTTGCACCATCTATACATCAAATTAACTTTCGAAACTCAAGATGTTGCATCTATATGAATAGAAATGCATCTAATGCAAGTCGTTGCATCTCAAATGCTGGTTTTTGTTACTTCTCACCACTTCTTATTTTAATTTACTTCACCTGGATCCCTACTCTATATATATATATATATATATATATATATATATATATATATATATATATATATTTATTTGATCCTAACTCTATATATATATATATGACAATATTAAATTTTAAGCATCGCATGAGTCAGTTTGTCTAATAAATGTATTGTAACTACATGAGTCTTATTGAATAAAATTTTACTCAAACATTCCAACAAAACTCTCTGTAGACATGTATAAGAATGTACGGAGTTTCATGCTTCGTAGCCTTTTATGTGTTGTTATAACACAATTTATTTTTTAATTTATTTTTTTTTGTCAATATGTCGACTTTCATAAATATGTAGGTATGGCTAATAAAGCTATAAATGAAAAAAGATTAAACTATTATTGTGTAGTTAATAGTAACGTTTTAATTAAAGCTATACATGTAATTTATTGTGTAATTAAACTATTATTGTCAATATGTCGACTTTCATAAATATGTAGGTATGGCTATAACATGTCGACTTTCATATTAATGAAGAAATTATTAATGAAGAAATTATGTTTAAGTGTAAAAGTTGGGAAGTGGGTTTCTCCCCTTCTCTTTCTCTTCTTTGGGGGAACTTAAGAAGAAGGCATTGACCTTACTGAAGCGAATCTGAAAGTCTCGATGACCCAAGACATTGGACACGTGTCACGCTCATATCTTTAGTAGGATTAGTTTTTCTATAGCTAAAGGAGTGGGAGCCCAGTTAGTATCTCGGCTTCCCACTAACTTCTTGTAAATCCTACAAGTTTCTAATAAAATTATTTATAATAAAAATATAATAATAATAATAATAATAATAATAATAATAATAATAATAATAATAATAATAATAATAATACTCTTTGCGTTTGGGGGGTTTGATGTTTACTCTACATGTGATGTCTTTAAATATGCATTTTTTGCTTCTAGATTTTAATTTGTTAGCTTGCAGACTAAGCTGCTCTGACATTCTAGTATTGTATTTTAAGGGCCTTCCTTTGATGATGACTTTTGTGACATTAATATGAAAATGGAGATTGACCTTTTGAGTAATCCAAGTGAGATCGTTGCCCCCAAACTCATGAAGAAACTGACTGATATATATTTCACACGACCCAAACGGTTGAATCCATTTTTCCCCTATCTAATCGACATATGGCGTTATGGAAATCTCAAATGGAGGACTATTCTACAGACTGGCTTAGGGTGGTTTCGATCTCTGGTTTGGGACAAACTATGAATCCTAGGATCTATCGGTGTGTGTTATGCTATCGAGTAGGTGTTCCCCTATTCTCTATTTAGATGTCATGCTCAGCTTGTTCTAGGGACTTTACGGGAGATATTTATGGGGACCTTGTTGTATCGTGCGCTGGTATTATTGGTATTGAAAATCGGCATAACGTGATGCGTGATACCTTGGTTGAAATCTGTTCTCGGTTTGATATTTCAGCTCGTAAAGAAGTTGATATCGGGCTTAGTGGAGAAAGGGACAAACCCTTACGTTCAGCTGATATGTTGCTATACTCGTGGGACGGAGGGATTGATGCATATGTTGATCTAACAGGGTCATCGCCGTTGACTCAAACCTGTATGGTGGATTTTGTGCCCGGTCGTGCGGTGGTTGAGGCTGCATAACGTAAATGCCTCAAGTATGAAGCTTAGTGCACAGATATTAGACACAGTTTTCTCCCCTTTGCATTCTTTTCTTTTGGGGAAATTGACAAAGATGCAGTGACCTGACTAAAGCGAATCCGAAAGTTCTCTATTGCTCAAGACATTGGGGCACATGCTGCTATTCATATCTTTAATAAATTAGCTTTGCTAACGCTAGTAGAGTGGTGGCTCATATAGTATCACGACTCCTCTCTAATTTCTTGTAAATCCTATAAGTTCATCGCTTCTATCACCCAAGTAGTTAATCTTTATCTTGATGGAAAATTCCCTAAGGCGTTGGGTGAGTATATCGCTAGTGCTCCTCTCACACCATTGATCAAACAAGGAGGCGGCATTCGCCCGATTTCCGTGGGGACTGTTTGGAGGCGGTTAGTTTCCAAGGTTGGTGTTTCTATGATTGGCCATTCTTTAGATGGTTACTTAAATGATCTACAGTTCGGAGTGGGGGTTTCTGGAGGAGGGGAGGCTATTCTTCATGCCGTAAATTGTTTTATTGAAGACCGTGGCGATGAGGTGGGTCTTTCGATGTTGTTGGTGGATTTCAAAAACGCTTTCAATTTGGTGGACCGTGAGGCCATGTTACAAGAAGTCCGCCTTCATTGCCCTGCTATCTCACGTTGGGTTGAGTTCTGTTATGCCAGGCCAGCTAGATTATATTATGAGGAACATACTTTATGGTCGCACCAAGGTGTACAGCAAGGTGATCCACTTGGACCTCTCCTTTTTGCCTTAGGGTTATATCCTTTGGTATGCAAGATTAGAGACTCCTTTTATCTCTCTCTTCAAGCCTGGTATCTAGATGATGGTACGATTGGTGATACTTTAATCGTTGGGAAGGTTTTGGAACTCATTATGATGGATGGACCTTGATACGTTTTGCACCTCAACGTCGTTAAAACGAAGGTTTTTTGGCCAAAGGAAGATCCTCGAAGCAGAAT
Organism: Chrysanthemum makinoi; assembly: GCA_910596185.1. Taxonomy (NCBI): domain Eukaryota; kingdom Viridiplantae; phylum Streptophyta; class Magnoliopsida; order Asterales; family Asteraceae; genus Chrysanthemum; species Chrysanthemum makinoi. Next base: position 315,697,874 of record OU343217.1, read on the forward strand.
TGCAGGTGTTTTCCCGCCTAATATTGCTCGGCTCTTATGTGGTGTTAAATTGTTGGGTGGACCTGCCAATGTAGATCTTGAGTTTAGAGTGAGCTTTTTATGAAAAGGGTTGCTAAAACCATTTAGCTTATGTATGCTTTTGCTAAGCTTAATGACCCTCAATGTGAGTTGCTGCTACTTCGGGCGTGTGCTGGTATTTCTAAGTTATATTTTTCTATGCTCACTGCCCTCAGGTCTTTAAGCGTGCCCATATTTCTTTTGACGCGGCACTTCGTTCTTCCCTAGAGCGCATTGTCACTGCCTCTGGACCTGTCTTTGGTGATTGGTAATGGAGATTGGCCACCCTACCTTTCGAATTTGGGGGTCTTGGTGTATACTCTGCTGGCGATGTCTTGAACTATGCCTTCCTGGCATCTAGACTCCAACCTGACAACTTACAGACTAATCTTCTCTGACATTCTGGCATTGTAACTATTGGACCCTTTCTTGATGATGCCCTGTATGCTTTTAATGCGCAGATGGAGATCGACCTTTTGGACAACCCATGTGAGATCGCTGCCCCCAAACTCATGAAGAAATTGCCAGGCATATATTTCACACGTGTCGCCAAAATGGCCGAATCCACCTTCTACTTATCTACTAGACAGATGGCCTTATGGAGTTCGCAAAGGGAGGACTACACTTCAGACTGGCTCAGGGTGGTCCCGATTTCTGGGTTAGGATAAACTATGAATGCTCGAACTTACCGATGTATGCCATGTTATCGGCTAGGTGTCCCCCTTTTCTCTGCCCAGATGTCGTGCTCAGCTTGTTCCAAGGTATTTACATGGGACATTTATGGGGACCATGCGGTATCTTGTGCCGGTATTGTTGGCATTAAACATCGGCATAACGTAGTGCGTGATACCCTCGTCGACATATGTTCTCGGTCTGGGATCTCGGCTCGAAAAGAAGTTGATATCGGGCTCTGTGGTGAAAGGGACAAAACCTTACGTCCAGCTGATATGTTGCTTTATTCCTGGGAAGGTGGGCAGGATGCATGTGTCGATTTGACAGGATCGTCTCCTTTGACGCATTCTAATATGGTAGCGTTTGCACCGGGTCGTGCAGTGATCAAAGCCGCACAACGTAAACGTGTCAAGTACGAGGCTAAATGCGCGAACATTGGATATGGGTTTCTCCCCTTCTCATTTTCCTCCCATGGTGAACTTGAGAAGGATGCGGTGACCCTACTAAAGCGCATCCGAAAATTATCGATGACTCAGGACATTGGAGCTCGCGCTGCAGATCATATTTTCAGTAGGATTAGCTTTGCTATAACTAGGGGAGTGGGGGCCCAGTTAGTAACTCGGCTCCCAACTAATTTCTTGTAATTCCTATGATTTTCTAATGAAGTTATGTTTTTATAAAATAAAAAATAAATATTGCTAGGACCTACCGGTGCATGTTATGCTATCGGCTAGGTATTCCCCTATTCTCTGCTCGTGATGCCTTGCTCACTTTGTTCCGTGGTCTTTACATATTTATGGGGACCATGTCTGTATCGTATACCGGTATTGTTGGTATTAAACATCGCATAACGGGTGCGTGATAATCTTGTTGACATCTGTTCTCGGTCGGGTATTTCAGCTCGTAAAGAAGTTGACATCGGGCTTATTGGAGAAAGGGACCAACCCTTACACCCAGCCGATATGTTGCTCTACTCATGGAATGGAGGGATTGATGTATGTGTCGATTTGACAGGGTCATTGTTAGGAATTAGAAATTCCAGGTATTAAAGAGTCGGTCACCTCAAGTATATGTAACCGTTAGAAAGCTCGTAGTCGTAGTTATTTTACGTTAAGTAGTATTTAGTTATGCAACACCGTGGAGGACGGACGGGTCTTTACCCACTGTATGCCTGATCCACAGCCCGTTGTGTGGCGTTTTATGTAAGACTATAAATACTCTCTACCTCACAAGGTAGAGAGTTGGAGCTCATAATAATAACTTTCTTTTTCTCTCACTAAGTTCCCTAAACCTCTAACTTTCTCCCTCTAAAAACCTCTTGTACGCCTACTTTGTGTTATGGTTTGATGTGTATGTGAAATCCAATATATTACAATTGGTATCAAGAGCCATGGTTAGATCATATCTTGCACATCTTTGGATTTCTAGTGGTTTTTAGGTGGTTTTTGAGTTTGAAAAAGTTTAGTGGTTTGTGCATCATTTGGTTGATTTCTTGTGTTAAAGCTTGGATTTTGTTAGTACTTTTATGTTTAGAATCATCACAAGTGTTTAGTTTTTCATTTGGTAAGCTTGAATCATCTTGGTTGGGTTGTTTTTGGATTGATAAGTGATGTTTGTGAAGTTTTCTTGCTAGCGACTTGACCTACGGATTATTTTTCTTAGTAGCGACTTGCTTTACATTTTTAGAAGCAGTTGCGTTATTGGCTAGCGACTTAGGCCTAGCGACTAACATCAAGTAGTGGACTCTCCAGGGTGTAATAACTGTGTTAGCGACTTGGTGTGTAGAGTTGCTATTTATTTGACTTGATTCTTTAAGCGACTTGAATCTTGCCAATTGTCCTAAATTTTGCAGCGACTAGAGGGTTAATGAGTTGCTATTTAGCGATTTGTCTTGTGTTTAGCAACTTGGGACTTTAGCGACTTGGGGGTGTAGCTAATTAGGTGTTAGCGACTTGGTGCATTATCTTCTAGCGACTTGGGTGATTTTTTACTTTTTCTTGATTCAAGAAAATCCAGGAAAGAATCTATTTCTTGGTTTAATCATAGAGTTATAAAATCCCGTATTATCTGTTAACATGTCTACCAACGCTCCTACTATCATATCCCCACAATGGAGGATGTTCAAGCTGCCGCTCGATACTCATTCATCTACATGCTTGAGAACCCACTATGATTCTTGGGCTCACTAATCGATTAGCGCCTTGAAAAGAAAATGGGGTTAACATTCTCAAATCAATTGATGAAGGACCTTACCGAGTTGAGACTACTAGAGATGTACTTGATAACAAGATGGAACTCGATTTACGGAATGACAGACCAAAATGTATGATGAGCTTGATGATAAGGAGAAAGAGATCGATCATATCCGAAGCTTCCAACATAATACTACAAGGTCTACCTAAAGACATCTACAAGCTTATCAATCACAACACCGAGGCTAAAGCCGTATGATAATGTCAAGATGCTTCTCTCTGGTTCGAGCTAACGTCAAGACCGAGAATCACAGCTTGTATGATGAATTTGAGCACTTCCAAGAAACCCGATGAGAGTGTCTATGAGTACTATGTGAGGTTTCACAAGCTTGTGAATGACATGAGAAATATTAAAATGACAATGCCTAACATTCAACTGAACTCAAAATTTGTGAACAACATGAATCCCGAATGGCACAAATTTGTCACTTCTGGGAAGCTCACTAAAGGATTGAAGAATACAAATTATGAGCAACTCTATGCCTTCCTTCTTCAAAATGAGAGGCATGCCATGTTTGAAAAGAGGATTCTTGATCGCCTAAAGCTCGGAGAAGCAAACAAATGATCTAACCGCCTTTTACTCAAATATTGGGATTACCACTAAAGCTTCTCAAGTTGTACCAATGGGTAATGGTAGTCATAAACTCATTCCAGATCCAATGTTCAAACAAGCCGATGCCGATGCGGTGCATGGAAAACTTCATCAATCAACTGGCACTCATGATAAGTCAAAACATGAATTCTCTCCCTCAAACGAACAACAACCTGAACGGCTTCTAACCCACACAATCAAGCTATGTTAGAGATGGAAGGATTGTGGTGCAACCGCTCAGAAAGACAAGATGATCAGGGAAGAGGTGGATTGGTAGAGGTTATGTAGGTAATCCAAGGAAGGAATGGAAATCAAAGTCAAGCTAAGCCGATCAAATGCTATAACTGTGGTGGTGAGGGACATTGCAAGAACCACATCTCCAAAACGTCCACGTAATGTTGAAAATTTCAGGATAAGATGTCGCTAGTACAAGCTCGTGACAATGGGAGTCGCTGATGAAGAGGAGTTACTATTCCTTGTCAAGGGAATGCAAAGACCTATGATGCCGACGTTGATGAACGCCAATTCTGTGAGATAGGTCATAATCATCGAATGCCTTCCAAGTATCCGACTCGTGATGCTTACTTAATTTCATGTTGATGATGGACCCATCAGCAAACAATTTTCATGGCTAGCATTTCTCCAATGGTCTCTCTTAAGGTCTCTTCTTCACCACAAGTTGGACCATCCAAAGACAAAATCATATCAGAGGTATTAAAACTATATGATGAAGTTGATGTGCAAAAGATACATAATGAAATACAATCAACTCAAACCATTGAGTCGATATTGAGAATATGGGTAATATAAATGTTGTCCCATATGATCAATATGTGAAACAAAGTGAAAATGTGATTGTATCAAGTGATGTATCTTCAAATAATGATGATTGTGCTTGTGATAAATACCGTGCAGTCCATGATGACTTTGTTATCTCTGAACTTAATGCCTATAAAGAAAGAGTTGCTATTTATGAACAACGTGCTAAGTTTGACTTAACCACCGTGAGCAGAAATGGATGACCAAATACGCATACCATTAGAAAAAGTAATTTATGAGAAGAAGTATTAAAACAAGAGTTAAACTCCTTACAAGAAAAGCTTTCAAAAACTGCTAAGCAAAAGCAGGAACTTCAAGAAAATGTCAAAAAGCTTAAGGTGAATTTAGTGCTAAGGAATCAAAACTTTTGAATGACTTTTCCAATCTAAAAACTTTGAAAACAAACTTGAAAACAAGTCAGACGATAAGGTAACACCATTCGATCGCCACTTGATCACTAAGCATAGAGTTTTAAGTGATAAGCATAGTATCCCAATTATTAGGAATCCAATCCACAAATGTTAAGAAAGCTAAAGAAGCCCAAAAGGTAATCTATGATGGCAATGAGATCCTTAAGCCTAGACAAAACCTAGGTGCTACCGAGAGTACCAAGAAGATAAGCTATTAGAAGATGTCACTAAAAGGAAATTGGATGAAAACTTAAGAGCCCTTCGCATAAAGAAAAGAATCGCATTTTAAGTCACCAAACTACTCTAAGGAAAATTGGATTGCCTTTAACATGTTTAAGCCTCAAACGCTGTTAACACCGAACAAGTGTTCTGAATGAAGATTTAGAGAAACTAAAAGCAAAAAATTGTTGAAACAAACACTCCCCTTAGGAAAATGCCTAAAGCAACTGTGTATCCTCCCAATACACCAATGCATTTAGTCCCTAGAACTATTGCCACTAAAAGCAAGACCTTAATCAGTCAATATGTTATTTTTCAACTATTTGTTGATTTTGAGAAAACTTGCAAGAAAAGGATCACACCCACTGGGATAACTGAAGGGGAAAGGGGTTTTGAACAAACGAAAGAATGCTATTTAACTGAGGTCATGCCTTTTTTTAAACTTCTAAAAGATCACTTTGAGAGTCTTAAAAAGGGGATAGATACTGATATTAAGGGAATGGAAAAGAAATTTGATGCAATGATAGTTGAGGTTAGTGACTATGAGCAAGCTCTAAAATATAATGAGATTGAGAGGAAGAACTTGCATACATTAAATGAGAGACCTGATTTCTAATGTATTGCTCAAGATGTATTCTACACTGCTACTAATTGTTCTATTACTGCTTCTCAATTTCATGAACTGTTTGTTGCTTTGAAAGTCTCCCATGATCGTGTCATTGAGCTTGAAATCAAAAACTCTGAACTAAGTGAGAAAATTGATCAGGATGATCATGATAATTTGGTAAAACATCTTTCTAAACTAGAAGTTGAACATTTTGATTTACAACTTAAATATCAACATCTCAAAGAAAATGTTAAAACCTCAAATATCAAGATATCCTCGGATGTTCCAGAGTTTGATGCAGTTTTTGAATTGAACAAACGTGATGAACAGATTCAAGCTCACCGTAACACGATCAAAAAGTTGAAAGCCCAAATTTCTCAATTAAAGGGTGAAAAGAACTGTGTGACTGACTCCAAAATGCCTCCTCCTTTAGATTCTCAGAATTCTCAAAATTTTCACCTTCAAAACTTAGTTAATGCTTTACAAAAGGAAAATGAGAGTTTTCTTGAAGAAAATGAAAAGGTTAAACGACATTTCAATGAGTTATTTGAGTCTATAAAGGTCACTCGTAACAAAAACAACGAAAAGGTTGCTTCGTTACAAAAAGAAATTGAGAATCTGAGGAGATTGGAAAAACGGAAAATGCCACTTGTCTTTAATGAGAATGTGTTATCTAATTCATCTACTGATTGCAAATATTCTGTGACTGTTAAATACATTCCTCCTCATCTCAGAAACAATGAAAGTGTGTTTCATGATTACTTTTATCATCTTAAGGATAATCTAGAATGTCTTCGTGAGATTGTAGAGGAAGATTACCTAAATAAACCACATGATAGTGAAGTTAGGTATGCTTGCCTATATGTCAAACGATCTCAAGAGATTTTAGAATGTTTAAGAGCAACATGCCCAAGATCCTTTCTTAAGAATGATAAAGTTCTGATGCCTTGTTCTATGCCCAATGTTAAGAAAGTGAACTTTAGTGTGCCTGCAAATAGCTCAAATCACAGTCTTAAGAAAGTAAACACTAATGTGCCTTCTAGTAGTTCAGATCCTTGCACATCAAGTTTAGGAATGCAAAAATCAGATCAACCAACTAATGTTCCCATAATTCCCTCTACAGGAGTAATCAGTGACATTAAGGCAAGCGGGTTAAAGCCTCCAGGCAATACCAAGAAAGATAGGACCTCGCAAGCTAAGAATGTGCATTGGAAGAGAGTAGAAGACCAACCTAGGAACTTTAAGCTTGAGTTGAATAAAACAAATCGTGTTGATTCTAGTACTAGCCATAGGTGTACTGTAATTAATTCGAATTCTGATACTATTTGCAAACCATGTAATGATGACTGCTTGAATTCTGTTTCTATTCATGAATGTGGTGTGAATGCTTTGTCTAATACTGTCAAATCCCCAGTTAATCTTGTTAATGCAATATATCATGTTAAAAAGGCAAAAAGGCAAAGGCGAAAGAAAGTTAGAAAATAGTGGAAACTCACAGGAAGAACATTTAGTAAGATAGGCTATCAATGGATACCTGTTGGCAAAAAGGTTAATCGTGCGAAATATACTCCACTAGAAAATGGATGCCTACTGGTAGAACTATTCCCATAAGAAGTGTACATAGTCTGAATAGGGAAAATACAAACACTAGTACTACATCTATTCATAGTGATTTCATTGTCTCAACTTCTGATATGGATGTTTCTATTTCTGATGTGGGTGTTCCAATCACTGTTACTAACCAAATGGAACCCATTCATGCATGGGGATCCCAATTATCCGATTATCCATTCTTGTGCGTGTTCAACTGCAGATCGTTCAAATCGATTACTGTTTGGACTCAGCCGTTTTGTCCAAGCATATGACCGAGACCGTCGCGGCTCATGAACTTCGTGAGCAAATTCATCGGAGACGTTAGATTCGGGAACGATCATTTCGGTGCAATTATGGGTTATGGAGATTATGTTGTTGGAAAAAGTGCTATCTCCAGGGTATATTATGTGGAAGGTCTTGGTCATAATATGTTCTCTGTTGGTCAATTCTGCGATTCTGATCTAGAAGTAGCCTTCAGAAAACATACTTGTTTCGTTAGAGAACTTGATGGTAAGGAACTGTTAAGAGGAACTCGTGGTTCAAATCTTTACACCATCTCTATCGATGATATGATGAAGTCTTCTCCAATTTGCTTGTTCTCAAAGGCTTCTAAAACTAAGTCATGGTTATGGCATCGTCGTCTCAATCACTTGAACTTCGGCACCATCAATGATCTCTCAAGAAAGGACTTAGTTGTAGGTTTACCTAGACTTAAGTATGAAAAGGATCATCTTTGCTCAGCATGCCAATTGGGAAAAAGCAAGAAGTATGCCCATAAGCCCAAACCTACAAACTCTGTCACAGAAGTTCTTCATATAATTCACATGGACTTATGTGGACCCATGAGAGTGCAGAATATCTTTGGGAAGAAATATGTGTTAGTTGTGGTTGATGATTTCTCTAGATTCACTTGGGTCAAGTTCTTAAAGACAAAGGATGAAACTCTCGATATCATCATCAAACTCATCAAACATTCTGGTTCGACTTAACAAAACAGTCAATTATCCGAGCAGAACAATGGAACTGAGTTTGTTAACAAACAACTTAGTGATTTTTATGAAAGCATTGGAATCAGCCATCAAAGAAGTGTTCCACGAACTCCTCAACAGAACGGTGTAGTTGAAAGACGAAATCGAACTCTTGTGGAAGCCGCTAGAACTATGCTGATTTACTCAAAGGTTCCAATGTTTCTCTGGGCTGAAGCTATTGCCACTGCATGCTACACACAAAATTGTTCCATGATTCACACTGTTCATGGAAAAACTCCATATGAACTTGTCCACAACAGAAAACCTAATCTCTCTTTCCTTCGTGTGTTTGGTGCATTGTGTTATCCAACTAATGAGGTCAAGACTTAGGCAAACTTAGAGCTAAAGCAGACATTGGAGTATTTGTAGGTATGCACCAAACAAAAAGGGATACCGAATCTACAACATAAGAACCCGAAATATCATGGAGACAATTCACGTTACGTTTGATGAGCTGACCGGTCAAATGGCTCCAGGACAATCCAGTTCTGGACCCGCACTTCAAAACAGTCCCATTGGTTCATCCCTTGTACCAAATTCTTCTCAAGCAACTCCATATGTACCTCCTAGTATGAGCCAAGTGCTAATGAGCTGTCAATCCCATCAACAAAGGCTGCTTCTATTCCTGCTACTGAAACTAACCCTTCGAATTCTATGTCATTAAGTCAAGTAGCGCCTGCTGCTGATCAATCTGTTTCATCAACAAATCCTCAATCATCAAGTGTACATCATGGAATTGCTTTTGATTCACAGGATGAAGTTAATCCCTTTGCTACTCCCGAAGATGTTCCATTTGAAAATATATTTGCTCCTGAATCATCTTCAGAACCATCTTCTTCAGGAGACATCGATTCTGCTACTTCAGTTCCTCAACCACAACCACATGAACACCTCAGAAAATGGACTCACGATCATCCATTAGACAACATCATTGGAAATCCCTCTCGTCCAGTATCAACACGGAAACAACTCGCAACAGATGCCTTATGGTGCTTCTTCAACTCCATACTCTCAAAGATCGAACCCAAAGATGTTAAAACTGCTATGAATGAAGACAGCTGGTTCAATGCCATGCAAGAAGAAATTCATGAGTTTGATCGATTAGATGTATGGGAATTAGTACCAGCTCCAGATTTTGCTATGATCATTGCTCTCAAGTGGATCTTCAAAGTAAAGCTTGATGAGCATGGCGATGTTTTAAAGAATAAGGCTAGATTGGTTGCAAAAGGATACCGTCAGGAGGAGGGTATAGACTTTGAAGAATCATTTGCTCCTGTTGCTCGTATCGAGGCAATCAGAATATTCTTGGCTAATCTTTTGCAAGTAAGAACATGATATTCTATCAAATGGATGTAAAGACGGCATTTCTGAACGGAGATCTTAAAGAAGTCGTTTACGTCAGCCAACCTGAAGGCTTTGTGAATCCAGAGCATCCTACTCACGTCTATTGTTTGAGGAAGGCTCTTTATGGTTTAAAGCAAGCTCCAAGGGCATGGTATGATACATTATCAAATTTTCTTATGTCCACCGGCTTCAGCAAAGGAGCAGTTGATCCAACATTGTTCACCAGAAAGTCAGGCAAACATTTAATTCACGTTCAAATTTATGTTGATGATATTATTTTTGCCTCGACTGACCCCAATGAATGTGATCGTTTTTCTAATGAAATGGGTTCAAAATTCCAAATGTCAATGATGGGACAAATGTCATTTTTCTTAGGATTACAAATTTCACAAAGTCCCGGAGGCATTTTCATAAATCAATCTAAATATGCAAATGAGATTTTAAAGAAATTTGGATTTGATTCAAGTGACCCCGTTGACACCCCCATGATTGAACGAACCAAGCTGGATGAGGACCACTCAGGGATCATGGTAGACCAAACGAAGTACCGTAGTATGATTGGATCCCTGATGTACCTCATAGCTAGTAGACCAGACATCTTGTTTACTGTATGCATGTGTGCTAGATACAGGGCTAAGCCTACCAAAAGCACCTTGAAGCGGTTAAACGGTCTTTCGGTAACTCAAGGAACCATCAATATGGGACTTTGGTACCGAAGGACACCGGTATGTCACTAATGACCTATGTAGATGTTGATCATGCAGGGGTGTCAAGATACTCGTCGAAGCACGATGCGGAGGTGCTCGATTTTTGGGTGATAAGCTTGTGAGCTAGTCTTAAAAGAAGCAAATGAGTACTTCTATTTCCTCTACAGAGGTGAATACATAGCCATGTCATCTTGTTGTGCTCAAATCCTATGGATGAGATCACAATTATCCGACTATGGCTTTGAATTCTAACAAAATCCCTCTGATCTTGATAATAAAAGTGTTATTACTCTCTCATGCAACAACGTTCAACACTCAAGAGCAAAGCATATTGACATTCAACACCATTTCATCAGAGAACAAGTGGAAAAAGGTGTAGTGGAACTCTATTTTGTGAGGACTGAATACCAGTTAGCAGACATCTTCACCAAAGCTCTTTCAAGAGAACGTTTTGAGTTTATTCTTCCACGACTTGGCATGAAAAGCCTTCAACCAGAAACACTCAAACGTCTTCAGGAGGAAGACGAGGAGTAAAGGTATTTCTTCATCTATCTCCCTGTAAATATTTATTCGAAAAACAAAATACAAAATTACAAAACCTTCAAAAAAGCAAATAGAAAATTATAAAACTTTCAAAAATCCATAAAAATTTGAAAATCTTGAAAAATTCCAAAAAAATATTGTCTTTTTGTCATGTTTTTATCAATTCGATAATATCTACGGTCTTTGTGCTGTCATTCAAAGAATGACACGGGACTTTAGATGTTGTTCGAATGTTCATTTAAAAAAAATCAAAAAAAAAAATCAAAAAATATTTTTTGGGAGAAAGTGAAACAATGGCTTATTGTCATTTCAGGCAATAACCCGCTTTTCAAAGAAAGAACAGAGCCATGCGTTATCTTGGTTTTCAAATCTCATGCTCTGATTCTAAAATCAATTACTTCTTATCTAATGAAAACTAATTGTTTTGAAAAATAACTCGGACTCTATTTTTGATAATCATCTGGACTTATTTGTCAAAATATCTATCTCTCAATCAACAACCTATGTCATTGATTGAGGGGGAGAATGATTTCAATTAAATTAAAATGTTATTTTTCATTCAATTGCTTTCAAAAGATAATCTTGCATGTTCAATCAATGGAGTTTAAAGTCTTTATATCCGATCCATATCAGTTAAAATGTTTTTTTTAATCAAGTCACAATTCTCCCTAAAAAGGCTTTCAATATCAATTTAAATCTACCAAGATCACAATTCTCAATGATTTGATAATTGTGATCGGGGGAGAATTTGTGATTTAAATTTGAGTTAAAAATGATAATTCAATAAATGGTTTCATAAATACTTAGCAAGTGTTCCTCCCCGCATATGCCAAACGATTTCAAAATTTTCATGCACATGTCGAGGGGGAGCATCAATTTTAAAACCACAATGAATTAAAACGTGATTAATTTGTCTCTAAGTGCACGTTCCCTCTAATATGTGCATAACCCTTTCAAACCTCGAGGCACATATTGAGGGGGAGCAATTTTTTTTGAAAACCACACCCTTCCAAAATGCTTTATCTACTTGATTCGATTAAGGAAGTGATGCTGATATTGTTTAGAAAATGGTAATCAAAGAAGTTAATTCTTTCTCTTGCCTCCGTGTGCTAAAACTATTTCAAATACATGATGCACATGTTGAGGGGGAGCTCTTCTTCTAATTACATCAAAAACAATTCAGGTGCAAAATGCTTTGATAATTTATCACAAGCATCTGGATTGATTTTCAAATGGTTTTCAATTGGTTTCAATGGCAGATGAACAATACCAAATAGACCGACCAACTTTACATTATGTATGGTGATATAAGGACGATAAGGTTAGGTATGTGTTCCCATGATCGGCCAGAACCGGAGAGATCTACCCAGAGACTATTCACTAGTTAGTGTAGAGTTCTTAGGTATGATGATAAAAGGAGAAAAATGAGAATATGGGGAAGAGTGCGGATGAGGCTGAGCTAGTAATGGAATAAACCCAACAAGGTTCTAGTTATGAAGTCTCAGTAAGCACTGAAGGGGTTGAAGAATTAAAAAGAATTGAATGTGAAAAAGGGTGAAAATATATAGCCCTCCATTTATTCAACCTTAGGGCAGAAACCGGGTTCAATTCATATGCTACTGGTGGTTACTCAGGTAACACTGGTATTGAAGACAAGACGTCATGGACCCAGTGACGCACTGCACTAAACTTCCCAAGCTACTCAAGTCCCTCTTAAAAGGGCTTGTTTCATTCTCACGGGGAACCTACATAATCTATCGACTTTCTCTTAGAGATCGTTGATATTGAAGAAGGAGACCCTCTCCCTAGTCTCCCATTACAGGAAACCAAAAGAGCACTAATTGAGTCTAGAGCCACGAGATCATCAATTAATCTCATTAGGACACTTTCAATGAAGACTCTCTGTTTCACACAATGTGGAAAGAGAGATTATATCTTATGAGTCCTACGCATTATCCTTGTGGTATTGCCAGAACATTCGAGTGATATGTAAACATATTCACAATGAAGATGGAAAGCCTTCTGGAGCCAACATCAAACAAGCTCCTGGTAGGTGGCATGTGAAATCTATTCATTAGATCAACCATGTGACAACTAAACAGAAACAATGGGGCGATTCAACTTTTGAATCAATCCTGGTTCAGGATATGGATTGACGGATACCTTTGAAAAACCGGTCGTTGTGCTTAAAAACTCTTTTCTCCAGCACATCGTCCGTGTACGAATATTTCAAATCAAAAGGTATTTATGATTGATAATTGATTTTCACTAACATTTCGTTGTGTTGCAAAAACAATTTCTATTGAGTGATACACGATTGGTTTTCAAATCTCTTTTCATCAATCAGTGAATCTCTATTCGCTGGTTCACTCACTCCGTGTTGTCTTCTTTGAGACGCTCCGGTTTGAGAACGGCTAGAGCGTGCGAAACCCCTGTCGAGGAAATTCTTCGAATTATACGATCACTGTGGCGGTTACTTGTACTGATCACGGGGAACCGTGGGCCGTGTACCTCAATTCAACGAAAGTGATCAAAGAACACTTTCGTGCACTTTATTGCTAACTGTCTTATGCAGGTACACCCCGACGTTTGCAGCTGATCAGAATGGAGCGGTCAATCCATTGCCGCATGTTCACACATCACATTCAGTTCCAAAGGAATCATGATTGGTGCTTCAAAGACACTGATATTATCACTCCATGCTTCTGCTACGCTGCTGCCAATATCATGAATCAACAAAAGCTTCCGATAATCTGATAAGAAGAAATCATGATCCAAAATGTGAGCATGTCGGTCCAATTGTCACAACATCTCAATATCCCAACACCACAAAGGAAGAGTCGGAGATTTAATGTAGTTGATGATCTCAAAGCTGGCTCAAAACTCATTATCACGTGGATCAGAAAAAAGACCTCCACTTGGACTTTCCAAACATGCAATGTGAAGAATAAATGACTACGAGCTTCAGAGCAAAGTGATACATCAAGAGTGCAAGAACAATTTATTATGCAATATCTGTTTGTTCTCTATATAAGTTTAATGTGTGTTTGAGGTGACCTCCCTTAGGGGGAGATTGTTAGGAATTAGAAATTCCAGGTATTAAAAGAGTTGGTCACCTCAAGTATATGTAGTTAAGCTTCGTAGTCGTAGTTATTTCGTTAAGTAGTATTTAGTTATACAACACCGTGGAGGACGGACGGGTCTTTACTGCTTGTATAGAATCCCTTAACCGGTTATGTGGCGTTTTATGTAAGACTATAAATACTCTCTACCTCACAAGGTAGAGAGTTGGAGCTCATAATAATAACTTTCATTTTCTCTCCTCGAGTTCCCAAACCTCTAACTTTCTCTCTCTAAAAACCTCTTATGCATACTACTTTGTGTTATATGGTTTGATGTACATGGAAATCCAATATATTACGATCATTCGCCTGGCCTAAACTAGTATGGTTGACTTTGTTCACAGTAGTGCATTGATAAAGGGTACTGCCAGCGTCGCGAATTGATATGAGGCTAAATGCACATATATTGGATATGGGTTTCTCCACTTTCTCATTCTCTTCTTTGGGGGTTTCCGAGAAGGATCAATTAACCCTCTTGAGCCGGATCAGTACTACGTGACTCAGAGATTGGGGTAGCGTCTTTCACACATATTTTTAGTATGATTTGTTTTGCTATAGCTAGGAGTGGGGCCCAAATCGTATCTGAAACCATTTAATTTAGCATAAATCTATTAATTTCTAATAAAGTGATAAAAAATAAAATAATAATATAATATGATAATATATGTAATAATAATATAATAATAATAATATTAATAATAATATATATATGTAATATTATTATTGGCAATGTAATGTCATATTATTAATATGTATTATTATTGAATATAAGATTTCTCCCTTTTCTTTTAACTTTGTGGAGAAGCTTGAGAAGGATCTGATAAACTTCTTAAGCATGATTAGGCAATTCTCTATGACTCAAGAGAGCGTTGGTGCTTGTTGCTGATTAAATATTTTAATAGGATTGATTTCTTAATTTCTTTAGAGGTGTGGAAGGTTGGTTTACCGACACAAACTAGCTTTGTAAATCTTATGAGTTTTTAATAAAGTGATGTATAATAATAATAATAATAATAATAATAATAATAATAATAATAATAATAATAATAATAATAATAATAATAATAATAATAATAAAAGTAATAATAGAAATATAAAAATTCAAAAGTTTTAATAATAATAATAAAGTAAAAAGTTAAATATTAAAAGTTTAAAACTTTTAAAATATATACAAATAATACCAATTTAATAAAAATAAAAAGATTACATAAAATAATCATAACTTTTCTGACAAAAATGTAAGAACCACGTATGCAAATAACTTGAAAAAAAATTGCATCGTTCATCCCTATTAACAGAAAGATGTAGATGCCTTAACATTTCTGATAGAAATGTAAACTGTTAATTTGACAAAATATATGAATGTTTTTTAGAGTTTACTCGCAAAGTTTTGTGCATAAGACTTTTATTTAGTAAAACTTTCATTTAGTAAATGGGAAGACTTAAAAGATCAACATTTCAGAAAGCTTTTTCACAACATTTTTAATCCCCGACATCATCTATTTTCTAGGAAATGTTGAATTTTGTTCAAAAACATTCATATATTCAAGGCCTTTGTTTTAGAAATGGCTGTGTTTTTAATACAATGAAGATAGATAAATATATAAGACAATATTAAATTTTAAGCATCACATGAGTCAGTTTGTCTGTATTGTAACTTCACGAGTCTTCTTGCATAAAATATTAATCCAACATTCCAACAAAACCCTATGTAGACATTTAGGGTGTTATTCTGGTTGAACCGGTCAGGTTCGGGTCAATCAGGTCGACTCAATTCAGGTCAAGACTTTGTTTAAAACTCGGGTTAGGTCAACGCGGGTTCGGGTCAATTCGTGTCGGGTCGGTTTCGGGTCTAGGCCATTTGAAAATGATACAATTTTGTTGTTCAAACTTGAAGTACAGAGAAATTAGAAAGAAAAAAAAATCAAACTCGGGTTACTCGGGTTGACCCGAACCCGAGTAAAATACATATATTAAACCCGAACCCGACCTTGTTTAGAACTCGGATCAATTCGGGTTGACATGAATGACCCAAATATAAATTTTAACTCGGTTGACCCGACCCGAATAGCCATATTCGGGTTCGGGTTCGGGTTCGGGTCGGCTTTTATGACATCCCTATAGACATGTATAAGAATGTATATCAATTACCAAAACCTACCTTTTTAAACCTAATTTATCAAAACCTTTTTTTTTAACAATTACCAAAATCTACTAAAAGTGCAATTTTTGGTTTGCGCTCCTTGTGGTCCCAGCAAATACACTAAAATTATAGGCGTGCAAAATTGGTTTGCTCTCCCTATCTTTTGCGCTCTATGCCCAAAAAAAAAAATAATAAAAAAAAAGAAAGAAAAAGGAAAAAAAAAAAAAAAAAAAACAACGTGTTATGATATAACAAATAATAAATAACAATGTGGCTTTTTTATAATTAGAAATTACATAATTTGATTGGTTTATTTAGTTTTCATGAGATACATGATTATGATTCAAGTGTTTATAATACCTGACTATACGATAAAAAGTTTCTGTTATTGGTTTCAATGATTAGTAGTATTTAATGGGTGGAAAAAAATCAAAAATCAATTGTTTAATTTTGACACTAATAAGTCACATTTTTATATCCAACTAGTTATTAGAATCTATCTAAAATGTTTGATGTTAGTTCCTGAACCAAATAAGCATGAAAACATCACATGAACATTAACATATTTATGTCACACATATGAGTCAAACATGAGAAGTACTTGAAATGATCGCACAATACAAATTATTTATATTTATGTCACATATGATTCAAACATGAGAAGTACTTGAAATACTGGCACAATACAAATTATTTATAGATAAAAAGATTTAAAAAGTAAATGTGCAAAATGGCGTGTATGTGTTAGGTGTAAAGGAAGAGCTAAATATTTGCGTTCCTTGTTTACATGTCTCACTACCCTTTATTTTAATATAAGGTGGAGAGTATTTGCGCTCCTTGTTTACGTGTCACATTCTCGGGTTTTCTTTAAAAAAATGGGGCCGCAAATAGTATTAAGGAGAGTAAAATATTTACGTTCCGTGTACACGTGTCACATTCATGGGCTTTCTTTTAAAAAATGGGGCGCACAAAAAGTCTAGGGCGTGCAAAACATATTTGCGCTCCGTGCATACGTGTATGTGTTTTTATTTAGATAATAGTATACATGTAATGATCTGCGAAGCTGCGTGCAAATTTTCGTAGCGGAAAAACATTATTTGCGCGTATAGTAGTATTTTGTAACAGACTTTTAAATAATTCATTTTGATAACACGGGTATCTATCTGTCTCATCTCGAAAATTTCTCTTCATGCTTCGTAGCCTTTTATGTGTTGTTATAACACAATTTAATTTAATTTTTTTTTCCATATATCGACATTCACAAATATGTAGGTATGGCAATAATAAAGCTACAAATGAATAAGATTAAACTATTATTGTGTAATTATAGTAACGTTTTAAAGCTATTTATATATGAGGAGAGTTATTTTACATACCAAACTTTTCTCACATACCAAGGGACTCATCTCCACCATCCATCTAAAAAGAAATCAATTGTTGAGATTAAAAGCATTTTATTATTTCACATATTTTTTATAATTTAAATATCTCTTAACCGTTAATCGTTAAGTGAAAATATTTAAACCATCGCGACGAGCATTTAATTATCTTTCTATAGACGGGCACTTTGATATACTTTTGAAAAAGAAAAAAAAATCATTTTTTTCACGTTTTTTCGTTATTTTTTTCGTTTTTTTACGTTATTGAAATTTGCATGAAAAAAATCATATATGATAAAACACTAAATTGAATATCACATGTGATATTAGTGTAATATCAATATGATATTACATGTAATATCACATATGATAGTAAGTATACATAATTGATATTACACTAATATCACATGTGATATTACATATCATATATGATATTACACTAATATCAAATGTGATAATTTAAATTTAGTGTTTTATCATATATGATTTTTTTCATGTAAATTTCAGTAACGTAAAAAAAAAAAAAACTTAAAAAAAAACGTGAAAAATACGAAAAAAAATTTTTTGTCGAAAGTATATCAAAGTGCCTATCTATAGAAAGATAATTAAATCTCTCGCACGATATATATTTTTTTTTTCGCTTACGATTAACGTTTTGAAAGATATTAATATTTGAAAAAAATGATGAAAGTGGGTTTTTTAAATTGTTGGAATTAATCTCATCTATTAGATCAAATAAAAATGGAGGGTGGAGATTAATCCCTTGGTATGTAAATAATCTTTTGTCCTCAAATGATCTTAAATCTTTATGTAATTATTGTTTAATTATACTATTATTGTCAAAATTCACTTTATTTTGCTTACCTATAAATTCATGCTTATTAATGGACAAATTATAACAATCCATCTAGTTTATTTTGTTTAACCACAAATCCATGCTTACTAAAGGACAAATCCCCACCATCTAATGATTGAGATTAACTTACGATTTAATATATAAACATAAGTCATTGTTTTTTTTTTCTTTTTTCTTGTCTTTTTGTCTTTACTTTTTATTTATATTTTTTTAAAAATCATGTTCTTTTTAAATTGACATTTTTTTTTTCTTTTTTCTTTTTAATTCACGCTATTCACGTTTTGTTTTAATTCATTTTTTTCTTCGCTTACACACGTTTTCGTCCATTTTCATACGTTTTCGTTTGTTTTCGCCGTTTTCATACATTTTCGCACGTTTTCATATGTTTTCGTTCGTTTTCATATTTTTTAGTGTGTTTACATTCGTTTTCATATGTTTTCGTCCGTTTTCATTAGTTTTCTTTCGTTTTCGTCTATTTTTTATACGTTTTCATCCGTTTTCGTACGTAATTTTGCGCTTTCATACGTTTTCATACGTATTCGTCCGTTTTCTTACGTTTTGGTCCGTTTTCTTACGTTTTGGTCTGTTTTCTTACGTTTTCGTCCGTTTTCATACATCAGTGACTATCACAAGTGATATTCTGTGATATTCAGAATATCACTTGTGATTTTCTGTTGTGATATTCAGAATATCACTTTGTGATATTCAGAATATCACTTGGTGATTTTCTGAATATCACTTTGTGATTTTCTGAATATCACTTGTGATTTTCTGAATATCACTTTGTTATATTCTGAATATCACTTTTGATTTTCTGAATATTACTTTATGATATTCTGAATATCAATTCTGATTTTATGTAACAAAACATTAGTTGAAAATCACTTGTGATATTCAGAAAATCACTTGTGATATTCAAAATATCACTTGGGATCAGAGAATATCACTTGTGATCATCTGAATATCACATAATATCACTTGTGATATTCAGAATATCATTTACGATATTCTGAATATCAATTGTGATATCCTGAATATCATTTGTGATATTCAGAATATCACTTGTGACATTCAGAACATCACTTGCGACATTGTGAATATCACAAGTAATATTCTGTAAATATCACAGAATATCACAAGTGATATTCAGAATATCACTTGTGATATTCTGAAACGTATGAAACGTCTGAAAATGGCCTAAAACATTTAAAAACGGACGAAAACGTATGAAAGCGTAAAAACACGTATGAAAACGGACCAAACGTTGAATAATGGACTAAAAATGAGAGGATCTAAACACTTTTGAGACTTGTGTTATAGATACTTTGTGGTTATACCAAGTAGTATGCGGAATATACTACTTAGCACTTTAGAAGACTAATGTTATTGATATATATGAATGAATGGAACAGTGAACAATGATTTAACAAAATGCTTCAATATTAATATTATCATAATACGAGTGATCTTAACTTATCACTAGTGTTTACAACCTTGAAGCTTAACAAAAGATACATGTTTGACTGCTAACCTAGGATCTCCTTTTATAACACAAGGAGTCCTTTACAAGATAACTATCACTATATAATCGTATAAGATATACTGATGCGGAGTGTTTGGGGTCGAGAAAACCTCATTTTCTACGAGCAAGCTTTTCAACCCTCTAGGAAGTGAACCTAATCGTTGTAGTGTAGTATGGGGTAAGCCTCGGGGATTGATATCGTTCTCTAAGGGAATAAAAATGCTAGAAAGAAATTTATAACGAGAAGGTGGGCTTGAGGATGATTCATTTTTATCTTTTTTTATCTTTGTGACGGCGTCAGCTTGTGGTTTCGTCGGCTCCATCTTCTGACACCGTCGGAATCTGAATCTAGGCCGTCTGAGTTTAGACGCCCAACTCTTTAAAGCCTGACGCCGTCAGGTACAAAATAGCAATTTCACTTCCTTAGCCGGTCGCACTTATATTGAGCGGACTCGCCCTTTATCTGTGACGCCGTCATGTTTGTTTCCAGCAGCTTGAGTGTCCTCGACTGACTTTGGCCATTTCTTCTTCATATATTCACGCCCTTTTCGTCCAAATATTGTCATTCCAGCCTTTTGCTTCAAGAGACCTAAAAAAAAAAAAGCTAAAAGTGAAAAGGAACGAAAATAAGCAGTATGATATAAAATGGTCGAAAGGGCTAATGACCCCTCAAAAAAGGTACCTTTTAAATCCTTATCAAATATCCCTACACTTGGTATTTGCTTGTCCTCAAGCAAATTTGCTTTTTGGCCAATTAATTTATAAGTTAGGGGTCATTAAGCATTAGTTTTAGACAATTCCACAACAAGTATAATCCCCGCAAAAGTCATAACAAGCACGGAAATTACTACTACCACTCACAATGGTGTTTGGATATCTCTCATCTCTGAGTGTAATGAAATATATCAGATTGGAAATGGAAGATAAACACCATTAACCGGTCTAGTACATAGATTACCATAGCTTGAGACTAGATCAAACCTCCATCGCTTTGGCGTAAGCACCAAGGAAAAACTATCCAAGAGGTATTTTAAAGGGTTGTAACGTTAGGTTTATGGTAGGGAAACAAAGGGTTTGGTTGGATAAGTGATCTGCTCCCAAACGGTCAAGTTTTCTCACACAAGCTAGCCACTTGTGAATGGCTAACTGTAAGAAACTTAAAACAGTTCAGACACAAATGCAATGAAGATCAGGAGAGTATAGGGTTTCCCCAGGTCGTTATGTCCCAGCGAGCTGTGCGATGAATCACCAAACGAATAGTGATCGAGAGAATTTGAATGAGAAAAGAGTTGCGATTAATTATAACTACAGAAAAAGTTTATAAACTACAGGGGCTAAAATGCAAATTAAAGAAAATTAAAAAGATAAAATATATTAAATAAACGCTATCACTATTTGCAAAATGATGTTTTTGATTTTTTCTTTTATAAAATTTAAATTAAAAACTACGTTACGTATAAAAGAAAATGTGAAACTAAGCAATATTATCCTAAAAATGAAAATGACATTTTTACAAACCTAATGATAAAAGAAAATATTTAGAAAAAGAAATTTATTTTTAAAACTATTTATCTAATTATTATTAATTAAAAACTATTTTTACTATTTAATAATAGCCTAAAATACAAGAAAATATGAAATAAAGCTAGAAAAATGAAATTATGACTTGGAAAAATCTAAAATAACTAAGGAGAATTTTCAAAACTATTTTTATATTTTTCTGATTATTTTTGTATTTTCTATGAATTAAAACTATTTAAAACTACTTAAATTGCTTAAAAATACAAATTTAACTAAGAAAAATATGGAAAAATATTTTTTTTGACTTTTTATATTTATCTTAACCTAAGAAAAATGAAAAATTATTTTTTTGAAACTTTTCTGATTTATTTGTATTAAAAGCTAATTAAAAAGACTTAAAAACTGTTTAAATCAGAAAAATAGCAAACTACTAGAAAATATGAAAAATTCAAGAAAAGTCTAAATTAATATTATGAATCTAAGAAAAATGTAAAAACAGAGGGTTGCGTGTGGGATTATTAAACTGCAGTCACAAGTGCTTATAAATAAGCACTTGTAATAAGCCAAAGGCACCAAATGACCACCAAACTTATACAGAAGCTACAATATGCTCAAAATACCCAAATGCAACAATTTCAACTACCTTAACCTCTATTGAGCTGATTGAACAGATTTGATGAATTGAGCTTAAATGCAAAAACAGGTTTCCAGCTACTACTTTTAAGCCAAAGAATAAGCTACTCAATAAGCTGAGCCTTAAAAACAGAAGTTGGAACTTAAAGAAGACATGGCCAAGAACTTGTAAACCAAAAACCAGACTTGGACAAGCTCTTATGAGCTTATTACAAGCCCTGCACAAAACTGTGCACACTCAGTTTTCACTGAGTGTGTGCACAGGGGAAATAAGACCCAAATGACAAGCTGTTTTGGAGCTTATAAAAAATTTACAAAAATCTAAAAAAATGGTAATAAGAAAATAGACCAACTGAAGTTTTTAAAACCACAATTTCATTTGATTTGGCCCAGAAATGATTTCATGAAAATTCACCCTAGTTTGGTGAAAACTGGATTTTTCCAATTTTTGACTTTTGAGCAGTTTTGTTATGTTGACTTATTTGAAATTTGAGCTCAATTTATGGACTGATTATGATGTTATAAGACAAAATAAAGCTAATGAAAGCTATAACTATGATTTCTAAACACAAAACTAGTCTTTGATTTTACAAAATCCCAACAGTTAAGAAATTAGACAGTTAGATGATTTTGACTTTGGTTTTTCTAGTGCACAAATAATGACAAATGTTCTAATGACCTATAGTGAGACTGAGTATGCAGTTATCAGTGCAAACCAATGCATCTCAGTAATCCTACTAACCAAACACACCTGTCAAGCTAAAATGCAAACAACTGAGCTAAAAACAAACAAAAAAAATCTACTAATTAGCTTGTTTTATTGATTAAACTGAGTTAAGTTATCTTAATTACAACTTAATAAACAGATAAAACCTACTCCTAACAACAATTACAGATTATGCAGTGACTGAAAATGAACTTACATATGGTCCTAGCCACAATGGCTTGAAATCAATCAACCAAAGAACTCAGGAACCACTAGCCTAATCTAAACCATAACCTAGCTCATTATCAACCCAAATCCAGCTCTGCCACACCCATATCCATTTCCATTTCCAAATGATGATTCAGTTGACTTTTGTTGACCAAAATCCAAAACTGCTTGAAATTAATTTACAAGCTCACAAAAAGCTATAAGAAGCTTATATAAGCTTGTTTGAGCTTAAAAGTAAGCCATAAACTTGGACATAAGATTGAAACTGAATTTTGCAACAGGACCATAAAACATGAAATCTTAACACAAACTTGAATTGATACTCAAAAAGAGTTTTAATACACTGAAATTACTAAGTTTGATACAAATAAACTTGATATTACAACTGAGAAACTATTTAAAATACAAAGCTTAAAACGACATACATTTTAAAAAATAAACTAAGTACTACCTCTTCTCTCTATCTCTTCCTTCTTTTATATGCAAAATCTCTTCCCTTTTGACTTCTGAGCATATCCCACCAATAATCTGGACCTTTGGATGGCATGAGATGATCTTGGTCGTTTGATTGATTTTTGGCGCCAAAATGTATTTTGCCAGTTGGGGGTTGAGTGAATTGGAGAGGGATGCATTAAATGTATCTTGGAAGGTTGTTGAGGTGGGGGGAACAAGGAAATGTGAAGGTGAGCTGGGGGGATGGGAGGATTGAGTGTAGCAGGCGTATTTGGTGAAGACGAAGGAAAAAGGCGCGGGGTGTTTGTTTGACTTATGGTTTGACCGGGGTTTAATATTAAAGGGAAGGGGGTCACAATGCAGGGTCACAAGGGTTTATGGCAGGGGGTCCAATTGGCTTTGACAAGGTCCAAGGGTGCAAAGGTTTAATAATCAAGGACCTTTTGTGTAATTTCTGAAAAACAAGGGACCAAAGCTGCCAAATCTGCAAAGTTGTTACAAGGGACCAAAAGTGACAAGCTCCAATAATACAAGGACCAAACTTGACATTTTCAAATTTCCAAGGACCATTTTTGCCAATTTTTAAACTTGAAGGACCAAATTTGTAATTTCTCAAAACTTTTGATATTTTTCACCAAAAGGACTAATTTTGACAACTTATGATTTTAAAAGGACCTTTGGTGATTTTTTTTTTGAAATTAAGTGCTCAGGGACTATTTCTGACAACTTTTGAAACTTGGGGGACTGAAACTGCCAATTATGCAAACTTAGCTCATTTTTCATCTGATTTTAAACATTTTGCATCTGAAACATATAAAATGCAATTTTGAGATATTTTCAGTATTTTGATGCATTTCTGAGCATTTTTAAACGTTTTGCAGTTCAGATTTGACCAAAAATGATGAGTATTTACACACTCATCAATCCCCCACACTAAACTATTGCTAGTCCCTAGCAATCTTTTGAGAAAACTTAATGGATTTGAATCTCTTTACCAAAAGCCATTACTTCTGGAGTAGCCAAATGTTTCAGTTCAAGTAAGAACCATGGTACACCGATAACCATGTGATTTTGAGCAAACCACCAGCTTCCAACGGATTTGATTTGTCTTTACCAGAAGCCGTTTGCTTCTGGACTAGCCAACTCTTAGATAAATTATCAATATTATCTTTGGTGAGCTGATTACCAATTATGGTTTTTCCACTGCCTTTACCACAAGCCATAAACTTGCGGGCTAGCCAACTCTTCACTAATTAAAGATATGGTGAGCTGAATACCATACAATTTTGGGCAAATTGCAAGCCGTCAACGGGTTTGAGATATCTTTACCAAGAGCCGTTTGCTCCTGGATTAGCCAATCCTTTTTTTTATTAGACATGGCGGACTGATAACCATAAGTTGAGTAAGTGTAAAACACTTACTCCAAAAAAAATACACAACATGTGGGGCAACCCCCCCCCCCACACTAGGGTGGTAGAAAGATAGAAAGAAGTCAGAAATATGGGTGAAAACCCATATGGCATGCTACTGTTTTTGATTCCCGAGTCGCTAGCTTGCCTCGATCCCTGCATTTATTGGTTCATGGGGAAAGTTTGTAAATCCGGGACAACCATAGGAGGAATGTCCTCTCTAATATAATGCTTCAACCGATGACCATTCACTTTAAAGTTTGGACCATCGGGTTGAGATAACTCAATGGTTCCATATGGAAATACTTTAGTGATGGTAAATGGTCCAGACCAGCGGGATTTTAATTTTCCCGAGAAAATCTTCAATCTTGAATTGAAAAGAAGGACTCGATCACCGACGTTGAAAACGCGGTTCTTGATTTTTGAGTCATGAATCTTCTTTGTCTTTTCTTTATAGATCAAAGAGTTCTCGTATGCTTGATCACGGAGTTCATTTAATTCATTCATTTGAACTTTCCGGTGATCACCAGCTGTCTGAATATCGAAGTTGGCATGTTTCAAGGCCCAGTATGCCTTGTGCTCAAGCTCAACCGGTAGATGACATGCCTTCCCGTATACAAGCTTGTATGGAGTGCACCCGATGGGTGTTTTATAAGCTGTACGGAAGGCCCAGAGTGCGTCATCTAGCTTATCCGACCAAGAGGCACGGTTTTCGCCTACTGTCCTTTCCAAGATTCTTTTAATCCCCCGGTTGGAAACTTCCACTTGCCCACTTGTTTGGGGGTGGTACGCAGTAGAGAGACGGTGAGTTACACCATACTTTTGCATGACTCTATCAAACTGGTCATTGCAGAAATGCGTACCACGATCACTGATTATGGCTCGTGGAGTTCCAAACCTAGCAAAAAGAGATTTTAAGAATTTCACAACAACTCGGGCATCGTTGGTAGGCAAAGCCTTAGCTTCAACCCATTTTGACAAATAGTCAACGGCCACGAGTATGTATTTATTACCGCGAGAAGAAGGAAATGGCCCCATAAAGTCAATGCCCCAGATGTCAAAAATCTCACACACTTGAATGGCGTTTTGCGGCATTTCATTTCTTTGTGAGATATTCCCGTGACGTTGACAAGCGTCACAGGTTTTGACAAATTCATGGGCATCCTTGTAAATCGTGGGCCAATAGAATCCAGAATCAAACACCTTCTTGGCGGTGTAGTTGGGGCTATGATGTCCCCCAGTAGGTCCAGAATGGCAAGCCTTGAGAATGTCAATAGCTTCCTGACCATACACACATCGCCTGATGACTTGATCCGCGCAAATTTTGAACAAGTAGGGGTCGTCCCAAAAGTAATGTTTCACATCTTTAAAGAATTTGTTTTTCTGTTGGGACGACATCCCTTTCACCACAAAGTTACCCGCATGGTAATTTGCAAAGTCAGCAAACCATGGGGTAGAAGAGTCTCCACGAAAAGAAACCACATTGATTGTTTCGAGAGAAAATGTTTCGTTAATTTCCTTTTTCTCGAACACATCTTGGTGAGGGTTTTCTAGACGGGACAGATGATCAGCAGCCAGGTTCTCAGCTCCTTTTTTATCACGTATAATGATATCAAATTCTTGTAGGAGGAGAACCCAACGGAGCAATCTCGGCTTTGCATCTTGTTTTGCAAAGAGATATTTGAGAGCCGAGTGATCCGTATACACCACGCATTTGGTCAAGATAAGGTATGGCCGAAACTTTTCAAACGCATACACCACAGCTAATAATTCTTTTTCTGTAGTGGTGTAATGGGTTTGAGCTTCAGTCATAGTTTTACTTGCGTAGTGGATAGGCTGAAAATGCTTGGTTTTGCGTTGCCCCAAGACTGCACCGATAGCAAAATCACTTGCATCGCACATGAGCTCAAAGGGTAAATCCCAGTCGGGGGCAACAAGAATGGTGCTTCCGTAAGCTTTTTCTTCAATGTGTCAAAAGCTTCGATGCACTCAGGAGAAAAGATAAAAGGAGCATCTTTTTCGAGAAGATGGGTCATAGGCCGAGCGATTTTAGAGAAATCTTGTATGAATCTACGATAAAACCCGGCATGACCTAGAAAACTCCTAATACCTTTGACGGTAGTAGGATGAGGCAATTTAGCAATAACATCGACTTTTGCTCTATCTACCTCAATCCCGTTTTTTGAAATCTTATGGCCAAGGACTATGCCTTCTTTGACCATAAAGTGGCTCTTCTCCCAATTTAGACAAAGATTGGTGTCTTCACACCTTTGAAGCATTTTTTATAAATGGGAGAGACATGTATGAAACGAGTCCCCAATGACCGAGAAGTCATCCATAAACACCTCCATTGTTTCCCCGATCATGTCGTGGAAAATTGCCATCATACATCGTTGGAACATGCAAGGAGCATTACATAGGCCAAAAGGCATACGTCTGTAGGCAAATGTTCCGTATGGGCAGGTGAATGTGGTTTTTTCTTGATCCAGCGGATCAATGGGGATCTGAAAGTAACCCGAGAAACCATCAAGGAAACAATAGTATTCGTTCCCTGCTAATCTCTCAAGCATCTGGTCCATGAAGGGTAGAGGAAAATGGTCTTTACGGGTGGCTTCGTTTAACTTGCGATAGTCAATACACACACGCCATCCCGTAACCAATCGAGTTGGAATTAACTCGTTTTCTTCATTTGTGACAACAGTAATGCCACCCTTTTTAGGAACGCAATGAATTGGGCTAACCCAAGGACTATCAGAGATCGGGTAAATTAAACTGGCATCAAGAAGTTTGAGAACTTCTTGTTTGATAACCTCGTGAATCTTAGGACAACAGTTCACCCTTCTGAATTGGGCTCGATGTTGGAAATCTGCTGGTTTGAAGTCATCCTCCATTAAGATTTTGTGAGTACAAAACTCGGGTTGATACCTTAATGTCGGAGAGTTTCCAAGCAATTGCTTGCTTGTGTGACTTCAAGACCTTTATGAGAGCAGTTTTCTCCTCCTCAGTCAAGTCTTTAGCAATTATGATGGGTAATTTATCATCACCCTCCAAGAATGCATACTCGAGATGAGGAGGTAGGTCCTTAAGTTCAACCTCGGGAAATTCTTCAGTAGATGTTTGTACTGATTTGATTTCCTCAATCGTGATTTCTTTCGGAGGGAGTGAAGGTAATGGATCTTCATTTAACAATTGCTCGAGGTAAAGGATATCTCCCTCCGAATCATAAACACCATCAATTCAAGGCAGAATTGATTCATCAGTAGCAAGAAACTCATCGATCTATTCCAGAAAGAAGTCACCTCCCTCAAACGGAGTGAGAGAGGGGGAAGAGTCGGCAATGATAGGTTTAGAAGATGTGGTGGAATCCCCACTCACAGAATTATGAAGATAACCAAGAAACTCTTGAGAGTACTCCTCCGAAGCAATATCAATTAAATCGACTCGATTAACCGATTCAGTATCATAATTTGAGGAGTACCTCGAAGTTTGATCAAGGTTAAAGGTAAAAGCTTCATTACCCACACGTAACGTGATTTCTTGCTCAAATACATCAATAAGAGCACGGCCCGTTCTCATGAATCCTCGTCCAACAATGAGAGGAACCCGATGATCGACATCGAAATCAACAACCACAAAATCAGCTGGAAAATGGAACTTTCCTACTTTAACGAATACATCCTCGGCGATGCCAAGAGGACGCGATATAGAACGATCTGCAAGCTCAAGAGTCATACAGGTAGGAATAAGTTCCGGAAGAGAAAGCTTCTTCCATACTGAATAAGGCATCAGATTGATGCTTGCACCAAGATCAGCAAGGGCAAAGCATTCAATCATTCCTGGAAAAACACAAGGAAGAAGAAATTTTCCAGGATCTCCCAGCTTCTCGGGAAGCTTCTTTAACAGAACTGCTGAGCAGTTCTCGTTCAAAGGAGTTTTGGCCATTTCAAACAGCTTTTCTTTGTTGCTTAGCATGTGTTTGAGAGTTGATGCAAAATTGGGCATCAGCATGATGGCATCTGCAAAGCTTATGTCAAAATGAAGTTCTTGGAAAATTTGAAAGAATGTTTCCATTTGATGACTGGCTTTTTCGCGGAGTTTTTGCTCATTTAAACGTGAGGGGTAAGGAATAGAA
This sequence comes from Chrysanthemum makinoi, assembly GCA_910596185.1. Classification (NCBI taxonomy): domain Eukaryota; kingdom Viridiplantae; phylum Streptophyta; class Magnoliopsida; order Asterales; family Asteraceae; genus Chrysanthemum; species Chrysanthemum makinoi. The sequence continues at coordinate 315,726,821 of OU343217.1, forward strand.
GTTTTGGATTTGGGGTTGCCAACTGGAGGTTCAAAAACAACTCCAGGTTTGGTTTTGGGTTTCGGGACCACCTGAGCATGGACATTGCTGGTACCTCCGTTATTATTAGGAAGTTCCTTGTCCTTTGTCGCCTCAGGCTCACTTTCCACTACCTTCGGGAGAGAAGAAGAAGAGGTAGTAGGAATAGCGGGTCTATCATACGAAGTACCACTTCTGGTTGTGATCGCCTTTGCATCTTCCCTCGGGTTAGCGATCGTGTTGCTAGGTAAAGTACCTGAGCCCGAGGGTCGATCATTTAAAGACTTCTTAATGTCAGAAATCTGGCTAACCAACAACCGATTCATTTCCTCTTGGGATTTCATGAATTGCTTCAACAACTCATCAGATGATGGTCCAGTTGGAACAATGGCTTGATTTTGCACAGGAAAATTCTGGCCTATATTGTTAGGATTAGGGCCTTGAAAATTTCCTTGATTATTGCCATGAAAATACCCTGGGTTGAAATTTCCCTGACCTGGGTTTCTATTGAAATTTCCTTGGAAGTTTTGATTTTGATTTTGAAAACCGTTGTTTTGACTAAAATTTCCTTGGTTTTGAAAACCTTGGTTTGGTCTATTTTGATTTTGATTACGGTTTTGATTGAAACCGGGAGGTCCAGGGTAGTGGTTAGGACGGTGGTTCGGGTCTATAGGAGCACGGTATTGGTTGCCTCCTGGATTAGAAATCCCGCCCACAACATTAGCTTCAAAAGGGTTACCATTGGTGGCCATACAATTGTAGTAGGCATGGGGGCCACCACAAATAACACAGACTTCCACTTTCTTAACTTCAGCAGGAGGTGAAGTTTGTGGAAAAGAAACTTTCTTTTGGTTGGAGAGAACCAAAGCTTGAATTGCTTCCGTGAGTTTGTCAATCTTAGCATCGGTGCTAGACTGACTCACGGGCGATGAAGTAGAAGGACCAACACTGACATGGGAAACAACCGGCTTGCTTCGTGCAGTGCGGACTTTAGACTTATTTTCAATGATCGCTAAAGCTTCTTTGACAGTTTTGCTCAAGAAATTTCCTCCAGCGGAGGAATTGAGAGAATCTTGATCAGATTGACTCACTCCATTATAGAAAGTATCGAGTTGCATCAACTCGGAGAAACCGTGGTGAGGACATTTGCGGAGTAACTCCTTAAAACGATCCCACGATTCACTGAAGGATTCATCAAACTTTTGAGTGAACTTGATGATTTCATTTTTAAGACTCGTGGTTTTGGAAGGTGGATAAAATTCATTCACAAATTTCTTCACCGGGTCTTCCCATGTCTCGATTGATTGAGGGGGTTGTTTTTCAAGCCAAATCCGGGCTTGTCCCTCAAGAGAAAATGGGAACAGAAGAAGCTTAACAGCATCAGTAGGGACATTCTTGTATTTGATGGTAGATGCAATCTTGTTAAACCATCGAATATGAGCATGAGGATCATCCCGCTCAAAACCATAGAACTGACTTGAGGTTACAAGATTCAGTAACCCGGTTTTGAGTTCAAAATTTTCAACCACAATGGCTGGGATAACAATAGCATCTCCATACCCGTCGATGGGTGCCGGAGAAGTTCACACATAGGGCGTTCTTCCGCCATGATAACGGAAGTAGTGTGAGCATCCGGATCTCGATCCGACTGATGGAGCAGAAAGTCTACGAACATGCCTTCTTGGAATCTTGACAAGCTCACGAAATGGGCTTCTAGAAGAGCGAAAAGTGCGCATACACTAGAGTTAACTCTAAGAGATCTCAGAGTTAAGGAAAGGAATGGGAATTATGAAGGGAATTATAAAAATGGGGTGAGAAGAATCTTTTTAGGTTTTCTGGTTCTGATAAGTAGATATAACAACAAATCCAATTAAAACAAAATCGAGGCAAAACAACAAAGGAACTTAAACCAATAAACACAAGATGAATGGCTTCTTTGAAAAAGGTACACCACTCACAAGGACACAAAGGCAAGTTTTAATCTTTGTTCGGGAACTTATTATGGTCGTACCCCTAGTTAGGTAGTACACTGCCTTGGTTTGCGGTGGTAATTTTTTATGTTGTTATTATTAAACAAAGAAAACGACAAATCTTTTTGTATTTTTATCTTTGATATATATATAGAAAAAAAAGGAAAATATTTTTGTGTTTTATACGTTTTTGGATGTTTTTGGGTTTTTGGATTTTTTATAAAAATATATATATAGATATAGATAGATGGTATGAACAAAGAGTGAATATTCAAATCACTAATCTGCTAAACGGAAGATAATCAGCACAGCTCCCCGGCAGCGGCGCCAAAAATTTGATCTGCTCCCAAACGGTCAAGTTTTCTCACACAAGTTAGCCACTTGTGAATGGCTAACTGTAAGAAACTTAAAACAGTTCAGACACAAATGCAATGAAGATCAGGAGAGTATAGGGTTTCCCCAGGTCGTTATGTCCCAGCGAGCTGTGCGATGAATCACCAAACGAATAGTGATCGAGAGAATTTGAATGAGAAAAGAGTTGCGATTAATTATAACTACAGAAAAAGTTTATAAACTACAGGGGCTAAAATGCAAATTAAAGAAAATTAAAAAGATAAAATATATTAAATAAACGCTATCACTATTTGCAAAATGATGTTTTTGATTTTTTCTTTTATAAAACTTAAATTAAAAACTACGTTACGTATAAAAGAAAATGTGAAACTGAAGCAATATTAATCCTAAAAATATGAAAATGACATTTTTACAAACCTAATGATAAAAGAAAATTTTTAGAGAAAGAAAATTATTTTTAAAACTATTTATCTAATTATTATTAATTAAAAACTATTTTTAACTATTTAATAATAGCCTAAAATACAAGAAAATATGAAATAAAGCTAGAAAAATGAAATTATGACTTGGAAAAATCTAAAATAACTAAAGAGAATTTTCAAAACTAATTTTATATTTTTCTGATTATTTTTGTATTTTCTATGAATTAAAAACTATTTAAAACTACTTAAATTGCTTAAAAATACAAATTTAACTAAGAAAAATATGGAAAAATATTTTTTTTGACTTTTTATATTTATCTTAACCTAAGAAAAATGAAAAATTATTTTTTTGAAACTTTTCTGATTTATTTGTATTAAAAGCTAATTAAAAAGACTTAAAAACTGTTTTAAATCAAGAAAAATACCAAACAGTACTAGAAAAATATGAAAAATTCAAGAAAAGTCTAAATTAATATTATGAATCTAAGAAAAATGTAAAAACAGAGGGTTGCGTGTGGGATTATTAAACTGCAGTCACAAGTGCTTATAAATAAGCACTTGTAATAAGCCAAAGGCACCAAATGACCACCAAACTTATACAGAAGCTACAATATGCTCAAAATACCCAAATGCAACAAGTTTCAACTATCCTTAACCTCTATTGAGCTGATTGAACAGATTTGATGAATTGAGCTTAAATGCAAAAACAGGTTTCCAGCTACTACTTTTAAGCCAAAGAATAAGCTACTCAATAAGCTGAGCCTTAAAAACAGAAGTTGGAACTTAAAGAAGACCTGGCCAAGAACTTGTAAACCAAAAACCAGACTTGGACAAGCTCTTATGAGCTTATTACAAGCCACACAAAACATGTGCACACTCGCACTGAGTGTGTGCACAGGGGAAATAAGACCCAAATGACAAGCTGTTTTGGAGCTTATAAAAAATTTACAAAAATCTAAAAAAATGGTAATAAGAAAATAGACCAACTGAAGTTTTTAAACCCACAATTTCATTTGATTTGGCCCAGAAATGATTTCATGAAAATTCACCCTAGTTTGGTGAAAACTGGATTTTTCCAATTTTTGACTTTTGAGCAGTTTTGTTATGTTGACTTATTTGAAATTTGAGCTCAATTTATGGACTGATTATGATGTTATAAGACAAAATAAAGCTAATGAAAGCTATAACTATGATTTCTAAACACAAAACTAGTCTTTGATTTTACAAAATCCCAACAGTTAAGAAATTAAGACAGTTTAAGGATGATTTTGACTTTGGTTGTTCTAGTGCACAAATAATTGACTCAAATGATTCTAATGACCTATATTGAGACTGAGTATGCAGTTATCAAGTGCAAACCAATGCTCAGTCTCAAGTAATCCTACTGAACCAAACACACCTGTCAAAGCTAAAATGCAATACAAACTGAGCTATCTACTAAATTAGCTTGTTTTAATGATTAAACTGAGTTAAGTTATCTTAATTACAACTTAATAAACAGATAAAAACTACTCCTAACCACAATTACAGATTATGCAGTGACTGAAAATGAACTTACATATGGTCCTAGCCACAATGGCTTGAAATCAATCAACCAAAGAACTCAGGAACCACTAGCCTAATCTAAACCATAACCTAGCTCATTATCAACCCAAATCCATGCTCTGCAACACCCATATCCATTTCCATTTCCAAATGATGATTCAGTTGACTTTTGTTGACCAAAATCCAAAATTGCTTGAAATTGATATATAAGCTCACAAAAAGCTATAAGAAGCTTATATAAGCATGTTTGAGTTTAAAAGTAAGCCAATAGATACTTGGACATAAGAATTCAAAACTGAATTTTGCTACAGTGACCATAAAACATGAAATCTTAACACAAACTTGAATTGATACTCAAAAAGAGTTTTAATACACTGAAATTACTAAGTTTGATATAAATAAACTTGATATTACAACTGAGAAACTATTTAAGACATAAAAAGCTTAAAACGACATACATTTTAAAAAATAAACTAAGTACTACCTCTTCTCTCTATCTCTTCCTTCTTTTATATGCAAAATCTCTTCCCTTTTGACTTCTGAGCATATCCCACCAATAATCTGGACCTTTGGATGGCATGAGATGATCTTGGCCGTTTGATTGATTTTTGGCGCCAAAATGTATTTTGCCAGTTGGGGGTTGAGTGAATTGGAGAGGGATGCATTAAATGTATCTTGGAAGGTTGTTGAGGTGGGGGGAACAAGGAAATGTGAAGGTGAGCTGGGGGGATGGGAGGATTGAGTGTAGCAGGCGTATTTGGTGAAGACGAAGGAAAAAGGCGTGGGGTGTTTGTTTGACTTATGGTTTGACCGGGGTTTAATATTAAAGGGAAGGGGGGTCAAAAGGCAGGGGGTCACAAGGGGTTTATGGCAGGGGGTCCAATTGGCTTTGACAAGGTCCAAGGGTGCAAAGGTTTAATAATCAAGGATCTTTTGTGTAATTTCTGAAAAACAAGGGACCAAAGCTGCCAAATCTGCAAAGTTGTTACAAGGGACCAAAAGTGACAAGCTCCAATAGTACAAGGACCAAACTTGACATTTTCAAATTTCCAAGGACCATTTTTGCCAATTTTTAAACTTGAAGGACCAAATTTGTAATTTCTCAAAACTTTTGATATTTTTCACCAAAGGACTAATTTTGACAAATTATGATTTTAAAAGGACCTTTGGTGATTTTTTCTTTTGAAATTAAGTGCTCAAGGACTGTTTCTGACAACTTTTGAAACTTGGGGGACTGAAACTGCCAATTATGCAAACTTAGCTCATTTTTCATCTGATTTTAAACATTTTGCATCTGAAACATATAAAATGCAATTTTGCAGTTCAGATTTGACCAAAAAATGATGAGTATTTACACACTCATCAATAGGCGATTTAGTGGTGGCAAGTCAAAAATCTTTATATTATAAGCATGAGAAGAATGGTGTTGCTAAGCCAAGACTCAACGCTCTAAACTCTAGATAACTTCGAAACAAACAAACATAAATTTAAAGATAGATGTAGGATGGTAGCCCATATGTTTTATTTTTCAATTTTTTCATTTTTTTTTCATACACTTTTACTCTACCATCCTCTACGATAACATCAAAATAATAGGGATTTATAGGCACACCCTTACACTTGAGTTTTTATTACTCTAACACTAATTAGACCCGAATTGAAAAGATCAAAACACTTGGAGTACATTATTACGTAAATAAATGGAATTTGAATTTAACGTTCCTTCCCGTCACTTCATTAAATTTAACTTTTCCCATGAGTCCCAATCGTCCCAAAACTGTGTACAAAGGATATGACTCGACTTAGCAACTTATGCAAGTAACTAGATAATTGAACTAAGGGTTTAGTATGATAACAATAATGCACTAAAAGTGAGTGCATACAAGGTAGGCTAAGGCGATTTGGGTGTATATTTGGGGGTGGATTGTAAACAATGCTCTTCATTGATATTCTGGAAAACCGAAACATCATGAGAACCGCGAAAAGGATAGGCTCTGAGGGGTTAACTAGGGGTATCGTGTTTTAAAGATGAGTACAACACATGGGTATGGGGGAATTACTCAACCGATGTGGAAGAAGTAATTATAATACGGGTATCAAACAAGGGTTATCCTAATGCCTCTTATCATTTAGTTATTCCTAACTACACAAGCGTAGTCTCACTAGTGAACTCGAAATGCATCACAAAACAAGTTCTAGAATCTATTATACTACCGGTACACTCTCTAAGCATTAAAGGTGAATGCTTTAATTCCTACAAATCTAAGGGCGAACCTCACATTTTTGGGGTGGAATTTGAGTGGTAAAGGGTTTTGTGCTAGTCATATAATTTTCTATCCATGAGACGCTTTATTAAGACTAATGGCCCATCTCTAGATGTCATGAAATTTTTTTAATTTGGTGCAAAAATTTCCCTAACCAATATTTCTCATGGTTTATTACACAAATGATATTGGACTAGGCAAATAATCAAGAATAAGCATAGTTTCAAAGTTCCCGTTTTATTTTCCCTGCCTACACTTAAACTGAACATTGTCCCCAATGTTCCCCAAAAGTATCAAAGTTATGATAATGGAAGGTAATTAAAAGTGAAAGAAACTAATACTCCCCTGATTAGCTCGGTAGGATCCGTGTGAAGTAGTGGTTAAATTCTTCTTCAAGAAGAATGTATGCGTGAAAATCTCCTTCCAATCTTAAGTATCTTCGTCTTGATAAATAAAACCTACGCACTTTAAGAAAACAAACGAAACCTTCGCATAAAATCGGCGGTAACACTATATATGACTCTACTATACTAGGATATAATGCTTGTGGAATGGATGTTTACAGGTTTTTTGGAAATTTATGACCTGAAAAATTCCAAAAATTTATAAGTAGCATAGAAAACGAGAGAAAGTAAGATAAGTTGTTTCTGCTCCTCCTGACGCCGTCAGGTAGCGAGTCTGACGCCGCCAGGTTATCCTGACAGAAACTGGTCTGCTACTTTTTTCTGGAAAAATTCTGGAAAAATGATGCAGGTTTTACTGACCAGGTCTTAATAATTATAGTGTCTCGCTATACCTATGGTCTACCCTAATGCACAAACGGTCAGTGTACCCGGTCGTGTGTAGTGTAGCAAATGGTAAAGCCGAGGTCGTCCCAAGAGCTATGTGTGTCGGATAATTACTAAGTCTAATTGTCATAGAATATTATTGGTTTGATAGGGTTTTAATTAATTAAACTACTAATGCAGAATATAAAAGCAAATACATGGTAGAAGGGAAACCAATAGAGGAATAGTGGTGCTAACCTAGTTAATCCTCCTAACTAGTTATGTCTACGTCTACCTACTTCCAATTACTTCAGGTGGGGTCAAATTCGAGAGGACAACATTTGGTCAATTCGCCCTAACCTATTAGCAAAGATGCCACCACAGGAGAAATTAGGCGCACCGTCATAAGTCCTGTTGTTCCTAGTCCCCTAAGCCGAGTCATTAAGTACCGCTACATGCTAGATTCTAAATAGTGAGTGCCCGGCCGTTAGGAACTTAGACACTACACCCCCAATTCTTAAGTTCATCCAAACGATAGTTGATCAGTTGGTCAAATCGCACAAGTAGAAAGGGTCGTGGTTGGTCATATCTACCCTTCCCGTCTTAGTCCGCTCACCTAGGTCAGGGTTGGTCATATCTCCTAGGCAATTGGCCTCTATCGCCATTCATAACTACCGAACCAGGGGTGACTACCAAAGAACTATGCATGCATACACTAAGAAATAATTGTACGGAAGTAAAGGTAAACGCAAACAAAACAATTAAGGAATCATAACTAGGCTAGCACCAAAGGGTGCTTAGCCGCTCTTATTAATCATGCACATCAATTCAATATTCAAAGGTACGAAATACATGAATTGAAAGTAAAAGAAATAATAAACGCTAAAGCTTATCGTAATGGTGTGACTTCTCCCTTGGAAACAGCTCCGTATGCTTCCCTAGACCTCCCTTGAGCTTTTTCTCACGTTCTCAGAGTGTTGTATGTGGAATGGGATGCTTTGAAATGCTAGAATCTGTGGGGTATTTATAGGCAAATCGGGTTACTACAACCAATAGATGAGTTACACCATAACCTTCTATTTCTCCGTAAATGCACTAGATCTGCTAGTTACGGCATAACCTTATAAGTGGTTACGTCGTAATATTTAATAAACTCGGTTACGTCGTAAGTGATGCAGTAGTTACGGCGTAAGTATCAGCGGCGTGAAACCTCTTTTGACCTAATGGAGTTACGTTTTAACCTTTGGGAAGAGTTACGCCGTAACCTCTTGATAAGTTGGACTACTAGGTCACGCAATAGTTACGGCGTAATGTGAGAGATGAGTTACGCCATAACTTCTTCGAAATAAGCATACTGTGGTAAATCTTTAGTAACGTCTCCATTTCTGCGTCTCTTTAGCTCCAATGCTCGCAATTTACCTGAAAGTGTAAAACAATGGAAAACAAGCGTAAATCCATATAAATGATATAAATAACGAGCATTAACGGGAGAAATTGACACTTAATATTCATGACTATTTGATGTTATCAAATATCCCCCACTTGAACTCTACTTGCCCTCAAGTAGACCTTATTAGATAGATTCTCAAAAAGATATCTCCCAAAACCTGGAAAATATGAGTTTACAAATCCCTTATGCTAGAATAAAACAAAGCCGAACACCTCACAAAAGGGGAACAAACACTCAAATCTCTCAACTATTCTAAGTGTCAATTTCGGGGTGATCACTCAATCGTACAGTCATAGCATGTATTCTATCATAAGCTTGGCGGTTACACAAATCTCCATCACTAGAGTTAAGGGCTAAACAATTCTCGAATGTAATATGGGTAGACACGACAAAGGTTAAGGGGTGACTCGTCATTACTAACATGTCACGACGATGTGGAAAAAATCAATGATACATGACCAAATCCATGGCCAAGACACCAAAGATTGCTCGCTGCATCACCTAGACATGCTTCATGACTAAAGGGTAGGATAAGACATGGGATATATAATTGGTGTAAAATGAAAAACAAGCAGGTAGTCTATATCTATAACTAAGTCATAACCACTTACCGTCTGCCCAAAGTTCAAGCTTAGAAGTCTGGAGACAGGATCATGAAATGCATGGTAGATGTGTCGTTAGAGGACGTCGTGATGGGCACACTACCTTTTCTTCATCAGTTGGTATAACTCCAACTCCAATCTTCCAATGTGACCGAGGTGGCCTCCTCGATACTAAACAATAAAGCTCATACTATAGTGCTTATAACATCGCACTTACAAAATTATAACTCAATCAACTTTTGTTTTTCGATTTTTTTTTTGTTTTTGTTTTTTTTTGAACATAACATGATAACATTACATCCCCCCCACTTGAGATGAACAATAGGAATTCGGGGGGTCTTCAATGATCTTCATAATTGTTGTCGATGAAAGCATGATTTCCAAACCTTTCCACTCGAACCTCGAACTTAGGCAAATGATGACTTCCCAATTACAAATAAAGACTACAGGGTAGGCTAAGGTGTAAGGGTGTAACGAAACAATGTATAGGGGTGACAAAATGAAAGGAATGGCTCAGAAGGGTGTATCTAGGGGTATCTTGCACTAAAAGGGAGTGCAACAAAAGGGTTTCACATGAGGGTCAAAAAGTCGAGGTGACTAATCGATAGACATACAATGGTAGGCTGTGATAGAAACTAAGAACGTGATGAAGATAGTTTCTTGATCGTTTATGAGCCTTAGGGTTTAACAATAACAACGACAATACCCAGCGGATAAATCAAAACATAATTATTATTGACACAAGGTTACAATCACTAACACTAACACGTCTACTAACTAAACTAATAACCTAGGCGTTTACATGAACATACGCCTAGGACACACACACACCTTTACTAGACGTCTACATTATAGAAGACTTAATTAAAACCTACACCCCATGTCCTCTTTATATACTAGAGGATTAGGGTTTACAAATCTCTACTAAGGACTAATAAATAAAACTTCTTTTGCAAGCAAGTCCTTCCATTTTTTTGTAGGTTTCCTTCTTGTCATATTAAGTCCCTCTTGTTTCATTCTTTTTGTCTTATCAACTCAAACGTATAATTCCCAACAGACTGTTTGGGTGATAATCCTATAATACTGCCTTCTAAAAATGAAAAGTCCAAATATATCGAGCTAACTCAACATACCTCGTCTGTGGTCTCGAAATGATGCAACGGCCAAGTTCTAAAGTTTACAAGCTACCGGCACACTCATAATTTGGTGGATTTTGGGTAAAATATTGGAAACGGATAAGGCTAATCTCACCATTTAATATCAAGGGTTGTATGTGCTCGGCTAAGGTCTAAACTAGTTAGGTTCGGAAAAACATGTCAAAATTTTAAAAATGGCATAATTTTTCAAAATAAACTAGAAAAATGAGGGTGAAATAAAGTTCAAGAGATAATTCTACTCCCTTCCCCCCACTTGAATTGTACAAAGTCCCTTTTGTACTAAGCATTAAAATAAAGGTGAAGAGAAAGGTAGAATTAGAGCGAGAACTTCCCTGAAATTTGCTTCAAAAAGAAGAAGGCCCACGAGAAAGGATCGTGCCTTTGTTTAAGCGTCATGAACAAACTTCAATCCCTGAAATCACAATATAGACAAGCATAATTCTAAAAAGAAAAACATATAATGAAAAACAAACCTAACTCACTTTCGTAGGAATCACGGTTGCATTTAGCGAATGCAACAAGCCTTTTAAACCACTTGGTGTCCCAAGTGGATGAGTGAAGTCTCATGAGGGTTTACAGGGAACACACCCACAAAGTTCATTTAAAAACTAATACAAGGTTACCGTGTTTAAATGAAAGAATTAAAGTAGAGGAGAGTTACGCCGTAACTCCTATGAGAGAGTTACCGTGGCAGCGAACCTGGTATGAGCTGTGAAGCGAATAGTTACGGCGTAACCACTGAGATGGTATTACGGCGTAACCACTGAGATGGTATTCTGCTGCTAAAATGTTGGTTACGGCGTAATCATCAAGATGAGTTACGCCGTAACTTTCGTGATCAACAACTGCAGCAGTAATTACTTCGTTGTCTCCTGCAAAAAATGGTTAGAAAACACAAAACCTAATAGAAAGGAAACAAAAACAAAAGAAAGGGATAATTCGGGTTGTCTCCTGAAAGAGCACTTTTCTTTATTAATGAGTCTTTAAGTTAGACTTAGAGCCGCGGGGCTCCTATGGGGGTCTTTGAACATCCCCGACTTCATCCACGTCTTTCATTAAGTTGCGCCTAACCCATCCGACATTTGTTGCAAAGCGGTATTCTTTGGTTTCAATTTTCCATATCTTGCAAAATTTTTCATCAGGCCCTAAATGGTACCGCGTAAACTCAAAATTTTCGGCTATAATAGGAGGTGGCCTCTTAAATGGGATGCCAAGAAGCTTGCATCTTCGTTTCTTGTGTATCTCATCATCTGGGTCGATGAAACCGTCTTCGCCTTGCAACTCGAGATAATCGAAATCATTGTCAGAATCAGTATCTTCAAGTTGGTTGAGAATATGTCTGCATTTTTCATTGTTTACTGAGTTTTTGGTGTTATCTTCTGGTTTTTCATCAGGAGCTTTGTTGTTGGGTTGATGTTTACTCATACAACCTTCCCAGATTTTCTTTTTGGTTAACGTGTCAATTTTTTCGTATTTGATTTTGATCCAATCGTCAAATCCAAGATCATCTGGCCAAGGCAGTTCTGTTCTTTTGGAATCGTTAGTCGAAGTCCAAAGGAATTCGTCTTCCCCAGCTCTCTCGATGCTGCTTCCTCCATCACATTCATACTCAAAAGGGTTGTAGGAGGCCCAAACTTTTCCGTTGATGGTTTTAATTTGTTCTCACCAGTGATTCCTAACTCCTTCGTCATAGTCATCTTCAGAAGGAATATCATCGAGGGGCTTAATGGTTTTTCCTCAAAGAATGTGTTTCTCATATTCCGTTCCTGCATTTCAACAGAGTTGAATTAATTATCGTGTCCCGAACCTTATTGAATATCAATCACCGAATGATAGATTTCCAAAATCAACGCCGTGTCTCCCTGCACTCGTGTGGGCATATCCAAACTTTGTTCTTCACATTACCTCCTCCGTTGCAATAATCACGAAAAGGATTGCACGTTGGGCAAGCGTTAGTAATCTCATCTCCCATGATGAGTAAGGGTTTGCGTGAATGCTTGATGGGTGGCCCTTCCACTTCGTTAATTGAGAAATTGGCTACCCTTTCTTCGTCATTCATGTAGTCCATCTCAGACTGTCATCTTTTATCCTTTCTTTATCAACACCACCATCGCAGGTTTTCCGAGGATCACATGAGGCCCACAAACTGTAGCATTCTCCATCATCAATTGCAATACTCTTACACCAATGACTCCTTCTTTTGGGGTTGTTGTCCTTGGCGTCCGTGTCTTTGCTTGAATTTGGGTTACGCCGTAATTCTGGAGTGTGATTACGCCGTAACTCACTTTCGCCATCGGTATCTGACTCATCAGAGCACTTGTTGTTGTTAGAGAACACAGCCTTACATATAGTGGAGTTGCTCTTTTGTTCTTCGTTCCTTCTTTGAACCTCGTCGCCAAGCTTTCCAATTAGAGTTTCCAAGTTCTTAAGTGATGTTTTGTGGGACGTGAGGCTTTTGTTTGTGTTATCTTGGAAATTCCTGAGCCATTCTTCTTGCTCCTTTTGCCTCTTGGTAGTGTCTACAAGGTACTTGTTGATAATCCCTTCCAAGTTAGCTCTTCTCTCATTACGCTCATAATACGGTGGGGGTCCTCCATGAAACCCATTACGATTATCCCCGTAGAAAGGCCTATTTTCCCCGTATTTAGCTTCCTCGATCGTATCTTTCTTATCGTCTTTAGGACAGTTTTTAGTCAAATGTCCCCCACCACAGTTTTCGCAAACTTGGATGGTATGAACAGTCTTTGATTTTCAGATATCTCTACCTAGATTTTCAAGTTTACTAGCTATCGCTGCAATTCGTTTAAACTTCCGCCTTGGTTTCCTTTACTTCCACCGTCGTGCCATTTTTGAGAATGGTCCGCCATTTTTAAATGACTTCAATTGCAGAGTAGGAGTCATATTCGATAGGTCCTTGATAGTCCAAAGATCTCTGTCTTGTAGTTACATTTATTCATTTGTTGAAAATATTGACCTTCACGGTTGTTAAGATCATTGGTATGACACTTATAAAGAAGATCGTTGTATCTGTCCCAAGCTTGATACAGAGTTTCGTCGTGCCTTCTTGTTTGAAATTGTGGATCTCCAAGAGTTGATTAGAAATCTTTGATGGTGGGCATTATCGTTGGATAAAGTGTTTCTTTAGTAGCTCCAAGTATTAACTTCCCAGGCAATCTTCTCGATCCATCTTCCGCCGCCGTGAGAGTCATTGGGAAGACCTTGAGCATAACACCATCATGAGACACTCGAATGTTGAAAAGGCTAGCGATGTATAGGACATTTTCAACGCGGCTCATATGCGTCTTCGCCCCTCGCTTTCTGAAAAAGTGTTAGCCCGAAGCTCCCTCATAAATTGGTATTTAATCTCAAATGAACATCCGCCCGATTGCCGGTCTTATGAGACCCGCCCTTGATCCGCTCTTGTCAACGCCAAGTATTCCTCAAGAGTGAGGTCATCGATGTTCACAACTTCCATGGTACCTGAAAACTTGAAATATGATCGTGAGAAAAGTTTAAAATGAAATGAAAGACTTAATATCAATCCTAATATAGCTCCCGGCAAATGGCGCCAAAAACTTGATGCAGTTTTATGACAGTGTCTTAATATTTATAGTGTCTCGCTATACCTATGGTCTACCCTAATGCACAAACGGTCAGCTGTACCGGTCGTGTGTAGTGTAGTAAATGATAAAGCCGAGGTCGCCCCAAGAGCTATGTGTGTCAGATAATTACTAAGTCTAATTGTCACAGAATATTAATGATTTGATAGGGTTTTAATTAATTAAACTACTAATGCAGAATATAAAAGCAAATAAATGGTAGAAGGGAAATCGATAGAGGAATAGTGGTGCTAACCTAGTTAATCCTCCTAACTAGTTATGTCTACGTCTACCTACTTCCAATTACTTCTGGTGGGGTCAAATTCGAGAGGACAGCATTTGGTCAATTCGCCCTAACCTATCAGAAAAGATGCCACCACATGAGAAATCAGGCGCACCGTCATAAGTCCTGTTGTTCCTGGTCCCCTAAGCCGAGCCATTAAGTACCGTTACATGCTAGATTCTAAATAGTCAGTGCCCGGCCATTTGGAACTTAGACACTACACCCCCCAATCCTTAAATTCATCCAAACGATAGGTGATCAGTTGGTCAAATCGCACAAGTAGAAAGGGTTGTCAGTTGGTCATATCTTACCCTTCCCATCTCAGTCCGCTCACCTAGGGCCAGTTGGTCACATCTCCTAGGCAATTGGCCTCTATCGCCATTCAAAACTACTGAACCAGGGGTGACTACCAAAGAACTATGCATGCATACATATAGAAATAATTGTACGGAAGTAAAGGTAAATGCAAACAAAAAAATTAAGGAATCATAACTAGGCTAGCACCAAATGGTGCTTAGCCGCTCATATTAATCATGCACATCAATTCAATATTCAAAGGTACGAAATATATGAATTGAAAGTAAAAGAAATAATAAACGCTAAAGCTTATCGTAATGGTGTGACTTCTCCCTTGGAAACAGCTCCGTATGCTTCCCTAGACCTCCCTTGACCTTTTTACCATGTTCTCAGAGTGTTGTGTGTGGAATGGGATGCTTTGAAATGCTGGAATTCATGGGGTATTTATAGGCAAGGTCTGGGTTACGGCGTAACCAATAGATGAGTTACGCCGTAACCTTCTATTTCTCTGTAAATGCACTAGTTCTGCTAGTTACGACGTAGCCTTATAAGTGGTTATGCCGTAATCTTCAATAAACTCGGTTACGTCGTAAGTGATGCAGTAGTTATGGCGTAAGTATCAGCGGCGTGGAACCTCTTTTGACCTAATGGAGTTACGTCGTAACCTTTGGGAAGAGTTACGTCGTAACCTCTTGATAAGTTGGACTACTGGGTCACGCAATAGTTACGGCGTAATGTGAGAGATGAGTTACGCCGTAACTTCTTCGAAATAAGCATATTGTGGTAAATCTTTAGTAACGTTTCCATTTCCACGTCTCTTTAGCTCCAATGCTCGCAATTTACCTGAAAGTGTAAAACAATGGAAAACAAGCGTAAATCCATATAAATGATATAAATAACGAGCATTAACGGGGGAAATTGACACTTAATATTCAGGACTATTTGATGTTATCAAAAAATTACATCTTTAGAATCTAGAAATAATTTCTACAAAACATCTATTATGACTCGATACAAGCATTTGACTCTAACAAACACACATATATATCCTTTTCAAGAATTGTAATTCTCATGTTCACGTTCTTTTAAAAACGTGTGTAATCTTCCCTACACTTATCCCTTTTGTAAAATCCCTATATATGTAATTAAGACGAGGTTAAAGACAAAATAAAGCATTTTTACAAATTAAAACATGAGAATAAACAATCAATGAAAAGATATACGACACACAAATAAGCAAACAATTAAGCATGAGTTGCCTCCCCCGAAGCGCTTTTCTTTATTTATGAGTCTTGTAGCTAGACTCGAAGTCGTGCCCTTACGTTCCTCTTAACTTAGAGGCCCATTCGATTTCCGTAACTCTTCTCTCATCACGAATATATTTAGGGCCTAACTCAAGATAAGCGGTGTAGTAAACCTTGTTCTTCCATTCTACTTCAAATGCCGGAATGTTGTCTACATCTAAATCATCAATACCCTCAAACTTCTTATTTTTGTAAGGAATTATATATTTAACACACTTGGCCCCGTTTGAGAACTCGGGTATTCCTTCCTCTTGATCATAAACCATCTTAGATTCCTCAATAAATGGTCTCCCAAGTATCGCATCCCCTAAAAACCCATCAATGATGCCCTTAACATTTTCCAAGATCATGAAATCACACCTATATGTGAATTTACCTATGAATACATGCAATCCTTTAACCCTCCCAACATAGTTACTCACTTTCCTAGGGTGAAAGGGGTCCCTCATAGGTCCTAGCTTCTCGCTCATGATCCAATTGTAGTAGAGCCTAGGCATTATGTTCATGGGTGCCTTATAGTCAATGTAAGTGTGATCCCTATATAAGTATCCAATCATGCACGATATCTTATGTTTTTAGGGTCACCACTTTTTATGCGAGGCTCGAAAGGTGGTCTCAGGAAGTTAACTACGTTATAGTGATAGGCGGTTTCCTTCCCGTTAGGGTATGAATCGAGATACTCCCTAAGTTCCTCCTCCTCCTTACTACTCTCCATAATTTCTAACACCTTATAATCTCCTTCTTCTAATTGATCCTCCGAATCACTTGAGGTCGAATCACTATCTAAAGTGCTAGTGGATTCCTTAAGGGCTTCCTCAAGTGCACTTTCAGTTATCCTATTCAATTTTTCAAGCTCTCCAATTTCACTAACAATACGAGCTCGAAGTTGGTTGTGATAAGGTTTTAAAATGTACCTTTTTGAGGGGTCATTTAAGCCCTTATTTGATCACTTTTGTATCCGTTATTACTTAATATCGTTCCTTTTCACTTTTTAGGTCTCTTGAAGGTAAATTGCTGTAATGGCACTTATTTGGACCTAAAAGGCGCGATATAATGAAGAAAATGGCCAAAGTCAAGAATCGAGACACTCAAGCTGCTGAAAGACAAGGTGACGGCGTCACTGCTTAAACGCGACGCCGTCGGAGCATCTTGTGATGGCCCAGAAGCCAAATTTCATATTTTCAAGTGGTGGATATTTGTTTGATGGTAGGTTGTTGTTTGGTTGTTTGATGGAAGTTCCTATCAAGTAAATCTTTCTCATTTTTAGCTTTCTCGTATTTTATCCCCCTTCTTCGTGACCTTTGTTCGTAACCCCATCACTTTTCATCATGAAAGGTGACAAACCACCAAACAACGCTTTACCACTAAACAAATACATACCGCTTGATCCAGCCTTTGTCAACCTACTTCGAGCTCGTGTTGGTACAATCAATGTGAATGAGGAGGATAGTTCTTATTTTAATCTTTACCCCACTAAGGAAGAGGTTGCTTACCATCAATACATAATCGATAATCCCCGATCACCCATCATTAGGATATGCCCAAAGATTAGGAGAGGAAATCCTTGGAACCTAAAAATCCCTTGTATGATCGGATATAGGAGTGTTGACCATGCTTACATAGATACGGAATCCCCTATTAATGTAATGTCATCTGCTGTTTACAATGACATTATGAATGAGCGACTTAATATTAGGAGAGACCCTAAGTATCCAGGTGGAGTTTGCAACTTTGTGGTAAGAGTCAAGGATGTACATGTCTTTATAGGAAATTTCACCTATCTAGTTGATTTTGTAGTCCTAGAAGATGTAGGATGCGTCATTGACTATAGCTTATCCCTAGTAGTGCTAGGGAAACCGTTTGTTGAAACATCTAAAATGAGCCATAACAAGTATGATGGAACGGTTAGTTTTAAGGAAGGAACCGATGAGATCACTTATAGGATGCCTTGGAAAACAAATGAATATGGCCATCTACCCATTTTTGAATGAGACAACATCAAAGCTTTTGAGGAGAAAAGCAAGGACGATGTTGAAAAAGGTTATAAATTTATGTGGGAAAGAAGGAGGCTTTATTATAAGGATTGCTTGACCCTCGGGCCTAGATATAGAGTCGATGAAAATTTTGTCAATATGATAGAATTCTCATTGAGAATGCAAAATGAGACAACGTAAGGGCACGACTATGATCTAGCTACAAGACTCTTAAATAAAGAAAAGCGCTTCGTGGGAGGCAACCCATGCTTAATTGTTTGCTTGTTAGTGTCGTATATCTATTATTAATTGTTTATTCTCATGTTTAAATTTGTAAAAATGCTTTATTTTTGTTTTTAACCTCGTCTTAATTGCATATAAAGGTATTTTACATAAAGGATAAGTGTAGGGAGGATTACACACGTTTTCAAAAGAAACGTAAATATGAGAATAACAATTCATTAAAGGATATATATATGTGTGTTTCCAGATTCTAAAGATGTAAATTTTTCAGAATTTTTCCAAAATCGAGCGCTTTTTGTCAGATAACCTGACGGCACAAGTCAGGATTGCAACCTGACGTGCTTCAGAAGGAGTAAAACAACATATTACTTTTTTCTCGTTTTCTGAGCTACTTATAAATTTTTGGAATTTTCCAAGTCTTAATTTTCCAAGAAATTCTGTAAACATCCATTCCACAAGCATTATATCTTAGTTTCGTAGAGTCTTATATATATTATTGGTCACGCATTTTACGCTAAGGTTTTGTTTGTTTTCTTCGAATGTGCATGTTTTATTTATCAAGAAGAAGAAACAAAAGATTGGAAGGAGCTTTTCACGCACACATTCTTCTTGGAAAGGATTTAACCACTACTTCACACGCGGATCCTACTGAGCTAATCAGGGGAGTACTAGTTTCTTTCGTTTTTAATTACCTTCCATTATCATAACTTTGATACTTTCAGGGAACATTGGGGACAATGTTCAGTTTAAGTGTAGGGAGGGATGATAAGGTTTTAAAATGTACCTTTTTGAGGGGTCATTTAAGCCCTTATTTGATCACTTTTGTATCCGTTATTACTTAATATCGTTCCTTTTCACTTTTTAGGTCTCTTGAAGGCAAATTGCTATAATGGCACTTATTTGGACGAAAAGGCGCGAATATACGAAGAAAATGGCCAAAGTCAAGAATCGAGACACTCAAGCTGCTGAAAGACAAGGTGACGGTGTCACTGCTTAAACGCGACGCCGTCGGAGCATTTAAAAGAGTAGGTCGTCGCAACTCGTGACGCCTAGATTCAATCCAGACGGCGTCAGAAGCTGAAGAGGACGTCGTCACGATCACAAGGTGATGCCGTCGCAAGTCTAACATGGCCAAGACGAAACCCTAATGACGGTGATCCGACGACGTCACAAAACATAAGGTGATGCCGTCGCATGTGTAATCTTATATATATAATCCTAAATTTTCAGTATTTGTGTGTAGTCTTTTGGAGTAAAAACCTAAACCGAACCAAGTCTGGCTTGTACAGTATTTTAGGGTTCCAAACCCTATCTTACATCAAGATAAGTGCTTTACTTCATTAATACAATTATGTCTTTGATTATTTGTGTGTATGCTTGCATGTTCTCCATGTCCGGCTAATTTACTTGTGTGTTTGCTTAGGAATATGAAACTTAATTATTGAATATTGATTGGTTGTCTCTTATCTTAGTTGATTAATGATCTAGTAATGCGATAGGTCATTCGTTGTGTACTTAATGCTTGATTAATCTTTGTGAACCTTAGTTATAGAACCTTGAGCGGTTGTAAGCTAAACCATCCAAAGAGGCCTTAGAGTTAGAGTTTATGATCCCTAGTGGTATTTTGTAGACGAGACCCTTTGGTAACTTCAAAGAGTTAGGGAGAAACGCATACCCTACAACTTTAGACACACAACGCAATTAAGAATAAGGACGGGACAATTCAACCACCAATAGGAGATAATTAAGGAGTAGTAAAACCTAAGTAAACACATCTTTAAACTATCATATGAGCACACAATAATTAGACATAGACTACATACACCTTAGATTAGATAATTAGATAAGTAGAGTAATCGGTAGAAATACCAACCCCAAATCCAAACCCCGAGATTCGTATCTTTCCATTTCCTAAAAAAACATAAAAAGATAAAAATAATCTTCCTCAACCCCAACCTTAGCGTAGTAACTTCTCACTAGCATTCCTATTCCCCTAGAGAACGATATCAATACCCGTGGCTTACCCTAATACTACACTACAACGATTAGGTTCACGCCTAGGGTGTTATAAAACTTGCTCAAAGAAAAGGAAGTTCCTTTGACCCCGAACGACGCGTAGCGCATCAAGTTTTGGCCTGCTGCCGGGGAATAGAATAGCTAGTTAGTCGTCCACCTCATTTAGGTTTCTTTGATTGATTCCTATCAAGTAAATTTTTTCTCATTTTTAGCTTTCCATAGTCTATCCCCCTTCTTAGTGACCTTTGTTCGTAATCCCATCACTTTTCATCATGGAGGGTGATAACCTACCACCATTCATCAACCTACCACCAAATGACCCGCCAAGAGCCCGTACTCTTGGTGAATACTCCAGACCAAGCCACCTAGGCTATAGGAACACCATTGAGCTTCCCGACCAAGCCCAAACTACTGCCCTGCGATCCGACACCATCCGTTGGTAAAACGGATGTGCATTCCATGGACTTCCTTCCTCAAGATCCAATCAACATCTAAGGGATTTCCTTAAAATTGTCGATTCCATCGACCTTGATGCTACTACCCGGGAGACCACGCGCTTGCGTCTCTTCCAATTCTCTCTACGGACCAAGCTAGTAATTGGCTTGAGCGACTTCCTGACGGCTCCATCTCAAGTTGGGATGATCTCACCTCTCGTTTCCTTGCTCAATTTTTCCCACCGGGAGAACCACTAAACTTAGGAATGACATCTTGATGTTCCAACAACGTCAAGTTGAATCTCTCTACGAAGCATGGACTCGATTCAAGGACTTACTTCATAAAGTCCCTCATCACGACATTGATCTTTGGCTTCAAGTCCAAATCTTTTATGATCATGTCAACTTCCCACCAAGCGATCCATTGACCAAGCGGCGGTGGAAAACTTAGTGATCTCACCGCGAAAGAATCATGGGGTATAATAGAGGACCTTGCTCTTTATGACAACGAAAGTTGGAATGACCCCGTGAGTTGCCCAAAACCGTTAAGGCAATCTCCTTGCCTCCCATTGACTCACAATCTTCCGACAGTAGGATGATCGAACTTGAAGATCAAGTTAAATTCCTAATGAGTTCCTACGAAAACCCTAAGTCTTCACGCCATGTGAACAAAGTTTCTTCCTCGTGTGAGCCATTTTATGATCCTCATAACACGCGCACTTGCACCTGATCCCCCTAACATGCTTCCGTTGACTACGATCCTCGCCACTAATGGAATGGGATGAAGATTCCCTACAATACCCGGACCTAGGAATTTCAATGAAACCCGAGAAGCATGGAAGGGCAAGCCCGACTTCTATTGGGGACAAACCAAGGAATTCACTTCCAATGATTTTTCATGGCCTCCATCCCGTGGTCCTAACCAACAAAACATCAAGGGATGTTGCAAACCTATTTGCAACCCAAGAAACCCAAATAGCTAAGCTGGACCGCTTAACCAACAACAAGCTGAAATGGATAGGAAGATAGACAACCTTTTGAAAGCCATGACCAATAGTGATAGGAAGGTTAATGCTATCTCAACTCCGAGCCTTCTGGTGTAGAGATTAAGGACCCAAGTAAGTTAGCTAAGCATGTCCAATTCTCAATACCATCAGCTTTAGTGAAACCTAATACAACCAATGATGAAGAGGACCATACACGTGAGACTAATGAAACAACCGAGGAAGTAGATGAAGTAGACAATGACTATTTCAATAAGTTTCCAATGGAAGAAGAGCTATCTCGCCACCCTCACTTAGTAATGTGACCTCCATCACATGTATGTTAGGAAAAGCCCTATAATCAAGTTTGGGAACCCTTGGAATCTTAACATACCATGTTGCATAGGGCACACCTTTTCGTGGCTAAGGTATACATTGACCGCAAATCCCCAATCAACATAATGACTAGCACCTACTACAATTGGGTAGTGAAGAAGCCGATTCCAACTAGGCAAGACCCCGATGATCCTAGTGTTAGTGGCAATTTTCTTGGTAGAGTTAAGGGATTACCCGTTTATGTAGGTAGTTTCACGTTTCCTACGGACTTCATAATTGTGGATGATATTAGCACGGCCATAGACCTAGCTTATCCCACGTTATTCTAGGAAAACCTTTCATAGAAAACACCGGGATGACTTATGATCCTTCATTAGGAATAGTGCGATTCAAGGATGAGAACGACATATACTTACCAAATGCCGTTTAAGATTGAGAAGTTCTCATCACTCTCTAATGATGAAAAGGAACTTAAACTATCGGTCTATTATAGGAATGAGGAGGATAAAGAAAAAGGAGTAGATTATGTTATGGCTAAGATTTTCGAATTCTATAAGGATTGCTTGAACCTAGGACCGAAATATAGGACCGAATGGGGAGAAGACAAAATCTTAGAGAGGTGCATCATAGGGCACTTCTACAACGTGGAATCCCCCAATAGAGACCGTCATGAGGAAGGAGATGACGGTAATGAAGTAACGTGAGGGCATGACTACGAGTCTAGCTACAAGACTCTTAAATAAAGAAAAGCGCTTCGTGGGAGGCAACCCATGCTTAATTGTTTGCTTGTTAGTGTCATATATCTTTTATTAATTGTTTATTCTCATGTTTAAATTTGTAAAATGCTTTATTTTGTTTTTAACCTCGTCTTAATTGCATATAAAGGTATTTTACATAAAGGATAAGTGTAGGGAGGATTACACACATTTTCAAAAGAAACGTAAACATGAGAATAACAATTCATTAAAAGATATATTTGTGTGTTTGTTCGAGTCAAATGCTTGTATCGAGTCATAATGGATGTTTTGCGAGATTTTTCCATATTCTAAAGATGTAAATTTTCCAGAATTTTTTCAAAAATCGCACCAGCTTTTTGTCGAGGGATAACCTAATCCAAGCCGAAGGAGTAAAACATCGATTACTTTTTTCTCTTTCTCGAGCTACTTATAAATTTTGGAATTTTCCAGTCTTAATTTTCCGAAATTTCAAACATCCATTCCACATGCATTATATCCTAGTTTAGTAGAGTCTTATATATATTATTACCGCCGATTTTACGCGAAGGTTTCGTTTGTTTTCTTCAAATGTGCGTGTTTCATTTATGAAGAAGAAGAAACAAAAGATTGAAAGGAGCTTTTCACGCACACATTCTTCTTGGAAAGGATTTAACCACTACTTCACACACGGATCCTACCGAGCTAATCAGGGGAGTACTAGTTTCTTTCATTTTTAATTACCTTCCATTATCATAACTTTGATACTTTCTGGGAACATTGGGGACAATGTTCAGTTTAAGTGTAGGGAGGGAAAATAAAACGGAACTTTGAAACTATGCTTATCCTTGATTATTTGCTTTGTCCAATTGTATTTGTGTAATAAACCATGAGAAAATGTCGGTTAGGGTAATTTTGGCACCAAATTTAAAATTTTTCATGACATATAGGAGTGGGCCATTAGTCTTAACAAAAGCGTCTCACGGATAGGAAGTTGCATGACTAGCACAAAAACCCTTTACCACCTAAATTCCACCCAAAATGTGAGGATCGCCCTTAGATTAGTAGGAATTAAAAGCATTCATCTTTAATGCTTAGAGTGTGAACCGGTAGTATATTAGATTCTAGAACTTGTTTTGTGATGCATTCCGAGATCGCTAGTAAGACTACACTTGTGTAGTTAGGAATAACTAAATGATAAGAGGCATTAGGATAACCCTTGTTTGATACCCGTAATATAATTACTTCTTCCACATCGGTTGAGTAATTCCCCCACACCTTTGCGTTGTACTCATCTTTAGTACACGATACCCCTAGTTAACCCCTCAGAGCCTATCCTTTTCGCGGTTCTCGTGATGTTTTGGTTTTTCGAATATCAATGAAGAGCATTGTTTACACCCCACCCCCAAATATACACCCAAATCGCCTTAGCCTACCCTGTATGCACTCACTTTTAGTGCATTATTGTTATCACCCTAAACCCTTAGTTCAATTATCTAGTTGCTTGCATGAGTTGCTAAGTCGAGTCATATCCTTTGTACACGTTTTGGGACGATTGGGACTCATGGGAAAAGTTAAAGTTTATAAAATGATTGAAAGGGAACGTTAAATTCCCTTATTTGCGTAATAACATACCCCAAGTGTTTTGATCTTTTCAATTGGGGTCAAATTAGTGTTAGAGTAATAAAACTCAAGTGTAGGGATGTGCCTATAAATCCCTATCATTTTGATGTTACCGTAGAGGATGGTAAAAGTAAAAGTGTATGAAGAAAAAAAAACATACGGGCTACCATCCTACATCTATCCTTTAAATTTATGTTTGTTTGTTTCAGTTGGCTAGAGTCTAGAGTGTCGAGTCTTGGCTTAGCAACGCCATTCTTCGTATGCTTTAACATAGAGATTTCTGACTTGCCACCACTAAATAGCCTATCCCACCAAACCCTTTGTTTCCCTACCGTAAGCCTAACGTTACAACCCTTTAAAGACCTCTTTGATAGTCTTTCCTAGGTGCTTACGCCAAAGCGATGGAGGTTTGATCTATTCTCAAGCCTATGGTAATCTATGTACTAGGACCGTTAATGAGTGTTTATCTTCCATTTCCAACTTGTTATATTTCATATACACCCGAGAGAGATGTGAGTATCCAAACACCCCATGTGAGGTGCTAGTATGTATTTTCGTGCTTGTTATGACTTTTTATGGGCTTATATGTGTTGTGAACTGTTTTAAACCAATGCTTCATGACCCCTAACTTATAAATTAATTGGCTTAAAGCACATTTGCTTGAGGACAAGCAAATACCAAGTGTAGGGATATTTGATAAGGTTTTAAAATGTACCTTTTGAGGGTCATTTAAGCCCTTATTTGATCACTTTTGTATCCGTTATTACTTAATATCGTTCCTTTTCACTTTTAGGTCTCTTGAAGGCAAATTGCTGTAATGGCACTTATTTGGACAAAAACGCGCGAATATACGAAGAAAATGGCCAAAGTCAATAATCGAGACACTCAAAGTCTGCTGAATGACAAGGTGCGGCGTCACGTTATAATGCGACGCCGTCGGAGGATTTTGTGACGGGACAGTAGCCAAAACTCCTATTTTCAAGTGACGACGTCAAGTTATAAAAGAGTAGGCCGTCGCAACTCCGACGGCCTAGATTCAATCCGCACGCCGTAAGAAGTGAAGAGGACGGCGCACAAGCACAGGTGACGCCGTCGCATGACTAACGTGGCCAAGACGAAACCCTAATGACGGCGATCCGACGGCGTCACAAAACATAAGGTGACGCCGTCGAATGTGTAATCTTATATATAGAATCCGAATTTTTCAGTATTTGTGTGTAGTCTTTTGGAGTAAAAACCTAAACCGAACAAAGGCTGTCTTGTACAGTATTTTAGGGTTCCAAACCCTATCTTACATCAAGATAAGTGCTTTACTTCATTAATACAATTATGTCTTTGATTATTTGTGTGTATGCTTGCATGTTCTCCATGTCCGCTAATTTACTTGTGTGTTTGCTTAGGGAATATGAAACTTAATTATTGAATATTGATTGGTTGTCTCTTATCTTAGTTGATTAATGATCTAGTAATGCGATAGGTCATTCGTTGTGTACTTAATGCTTGATTAATCTTTGTGAACCTTAGGTTATAGCACCTTGAGCAGTTGTAAGCTAAACTATCCAAAGAGGCCTTAGAGTTAGAGTTTATGATCCCTAGTGGTATTTTGTAGACGAGACCCTTTGGTAACTTCAAAGAGTTAGGGAGAAACGCATACCCTACAACTTTAGACACACAACGCAATTAAGAATAAGGACGTGACAATTCAACCACCAATAGGAGATAATTAAGGAGTAGTAAAACCTAAGTAAACACATCTTTAAACTATCATACGAGCACACAATAATTAGACATAGACTACATACACCTTAGATTAGATAATTAGATAAGTAGAGTAATCGGTAGCAATACCAACCCCCAAATCCAAACCCCGAGATTCGTACCTTTCAATTTCCAAAAAAAACATGAAAAAGATAAAAAAAAATCTTCCTCAACCCCAACCTTAGCGTAGTAACTTCTCACTAGCATTCCTATTCCCCTAGAGAACGATATCAATACCCGTGGCTTACCCTAATACTACACTAAAACGATTAGGTTCACTGCCTAGGGTGTTATAAAACTTGCTCGAAGAAAAGGAAGTTCCTTTGACCCCGAACGACGCGTGTAGCATTATCAAGGGAAAACAAAATGGGAACTTTGAAACTATGCTTATCCTTGACTATTTGCTTTGTCCAATTGTATTTGTGTAATAAACCATGAGAAAATGTCGGTTAGGGTAATTTTGGCACCAAATTTAAAATTTTTTATGACATATAGGAGTTGGTCCATTAGTCTTTAACAAAAAGCGCCTCACGGATAGGAAGTTGCATGACTAGCACAAAATCCCTTTACCACCTAAATTCCACCCAAAATGTGAGGATCACCCTTAGATTAGTAGGAATTAAAGCATTCATCTTTAATGCTTAGAGTGTGAACCGTTAGTATATTAGATTCTAGAACTTGTTTTGTGATGCATTCCGAGATCGCTAGTAAGACTACACTTGTGTAGTTAGGAATAACTAAATGATAAGAGGTATTAGGATAACCCTTGTTTGATACCCATAATATAATTACTTCTTCCACATCGGTTGAGTAATTCCCCACCCTTTATGCTTGTACTCATCTTAGTACACGATACCCTAGTTAACCCTCAGAGCCTATCCTTTTCGGTTCTCGTGATGTTTCGTCTTTCCGAATATCAATGAAGAGCATTGTTTACACCCCACCCTCAAATATACACCCAAATCGCCTTAGCCTACCATGTATGCACTCACTTTTAGTGCATTATTTTTATCACCCTAAACCCTTAGTTTAATTATCTAGTTGCTTGCATGAGTTGCTAAGTCGAGTCATATCTTTTGTACACTGTTTTGGGACGATTGGGACTCATGGGAAAAAGTTAAAGTTTATAAAATGATTGGAAGGGAACGTTAAATTCCCTTATTTGCGTAATAACATACCCCAAGTGTTTTGATCTTTTCAATTCGGGTCAAATTAGTGATAGAGTAATAAGAACTCAAGTGTAGGGATGTGCCTATAAATCCCTATCATTTTGATGTTACCGTAGAGGATGGTAGAGTAAAAGTGTATGAAAAAAAAATCGAAAAAAAAAGAAAAAGTGTAAAGAAGAAAAATAGAGTGTTCAGAGTGTTGAGTCTTGGCTTAGAGTTTAGAGTGTTGAGTCTTGGCTTAGCAACGCCATTCTTCGTATGCTTGTAACATAAAATATTTTTGACTTGCCACCACTAAATAGCCTATCCCACCAAACCCTTTGTTTCCCTACCGTAAGCCTAACATTACAACCCTTTAAAGACCTCTTTGATAGTCTTTCCAAGGTGCTTACGCCAAAGCGATGGAGGTTTGATCTATTCTCAAGCCTATGGTAATCTATATACTAGGACCGGTTAATGAGTTTTTATCTTCCATTTCCAACTTGTTATATTACATATACACCTGAGAGAGATGTGAGTATCCAAACACCCCATGTGAGGTGCTAGTATGTAATTTCCATGCTTGTTATGACTTTTTTGGGGCTTATATGTGTTGTGGACTATTTTAAACCAATGCTTCATTACCCCTAACTTATAAATTAATTGGCTAAAAGCACATTTGCTTGAGGACAAGCAAAAACCAAGTGTAGGGATATTTGATAAGGTTTTAAAATGTACCTTTTTGAGGGGTCGTTTAAGCAATTATTTGATCACTTTTGAATCCGTTATCACTTAATATCGTTCCTTTTCACTTTTTAGGTCTCTTGAAGGCAAATTGCTGTAATGGCACTTATTTGGACGAAAAGGCGCGGATATACGAAGAAAATGGCCAAAGTCAAGAATCGAGACACTCAAGCAATTTGAAATAAGACAAAGGTGGCGGTGTCAATGCTTAAATCGACGCCGTCGAGCATTTTGTGACGACCCGAAGCCAAATTTCATATTTTTATGTGATGATGTCGGCTTTAAAAGTAGGCCGTCGAAATTAAGACGGCCTAGATTTGATCCAGACGGTGTCAGAAGCTGAAGAGGACGGCGTCACAAGCTCAAGGTGACGCCGTCACAAGACTAATGTGGCCAATACAAAACCCTAATGACGGCGTCACAAAACATACGGTGACACCGTCGCACATGTAATATTATATATAGAATCTGAATTTTTTAGTATTTGTGTGTAGTCTTTTGGAGTAAAAACCTAAACCGAACCAAGGTTGTCTTGTACAATATTTTAGGGTTTCAAACCCTACCTTACATCAAGATAAGTGTTTTACTTCATTAATTTAATTATGTCTTTGATTATTTGTGTTTATGCTTCCATGTTCTCCATGTCCGGCAAATTTACTTGTGTGTTTGCTTAGGGAATATGAAACTTAATTATTGAATATTGATTTGTTGTCTCTTATCTTAATTGTTAATGATCTAGTAATGCGATAGGTCATTCGTTGTGTAAGTAATGCTTGATTATTCTTTGTAACCCTTAGGCTATAGTACTTAGAACGGTTGTAGGCTAAACCATCCAAAGAGGCCTTAAAGTTAGAGTTTATAATCCCTAGTAGGTTTTGTAGACGAGACCCTTTGGTAAGTTCAAAGAGTTAGGGATAAACGCATACCCTACGACTTTAGACACACAACGCGATTAAGAATAAGGACGTGACAATTCAACCATCAATA
This sequence comes from Chrysanthemum makinoi, assembly GCA_910596185.1. NCBI lineage: Eukaryota > Viridiplantae > Streptophyta > Magnoliopsida > Asterales > Asteraceae > Chrysanthemum > Chrysanthemum makinoi. Next base: position 315,755,811 of record OU343217.1, read on the forward strand.
GGAGATAATTAAGGAGTAATAAAACCTTAGTGAACACATCTTTAAACTATCATATGAGCACACAATAATTAGACATAGGCTACATACACCTTAGATTAGATAATTAGATAAGTAGAGTAATCGGTAGAAATACCAACCCCCAAATCCAAACCCCGAGTTTCGTACCTTTCAATTTCCTAAAAAAATATAAAAAGATAAAAAATAATCTTCCTCAACCCCAACCTTAGAGTAGTAAGTTCTCACTAGCATTCCTATTCCCCTAGAGAACGATATCAATACCCGTGGCTTACCCTAATACTACACTACAACGATTAGGTTCACTGCCTAGGGTGTTATAAAACTTGCTCGAAGAAAAGGAAGTTCCTTTAACCCCAAACGACGCGCGTAGCGTTATCAGGTTGGCAAAGGTTGGATCAAGTGGTAGATATTTGTTTGATGGTAGGTTGTTGTTTGGTTGTTGATTATCACCTTCCATAATGAACAGTGATGGGATTACGAACAAAGGTCACGAAGAATGGGGATAGACCACATGGAAGCTAAAAACATGGGAAAAAAGCTTACTTGATAGGAATCAAGGAAGGGAACCTAAACGAGATAGCCTCCTAACTAGCTATTCTATTCCTCGGCAGCGGCACCAAAAACTTGATATGCGTACAACGCGCGTTCGGGGTCAAAGGAAACTTCCTTTTCTTCGAGCAAGTTTTTCAACCACCTAGGCAGCGTACCTAATCGTTGTAGTGTAGTATTAGGGTAAGCCTCAGGATTGATATCGTTCTCTAGGGGAATAGGAATGCTAGTGAGAAATTACTACACTAAGGTTGGGTTGAGGAAGATTATTTTTTTATCTTTTTTATATTTTTTAGAAAATTGAAAGGTACGAATCTTGGAGTATTGGATTTGGGGGTGGTACTTCTACCGATTACTCTACTATTATCTATTCTAATTAACTAAACTATGGGGTAGTCTATGTCTAATTGGTGTGTGCTCGTATGATGATTAAAGATGTTTTTACCAAGATGCTATTACTCCCTAGTTATCTCCTATTGATGGTTGAATTGTCACGTCCTTATTCTTAACGCGTTGTGTCTTCTAAGGTCGTAGGGTATGCTTTTTTTCCCTAACTCTTTGAGACTACCTTAAGGTTATTGCCTACAAGATCTCTAGGATTCATAAACTAACTCTAAGGTTATCTTTGGATTTTTAGCCTACAACAACTCTAGGCGATTGTAAACTAATTTTCACAAAGATTACTCAAGCATTAAAAACACAACGATGGCCTATTGCAATCCTAGGCCAATTACAATTAAGATAAGAGACAATCAATCAATATTCAATACCTAGGTTTCATAGATCTAAGCAAACACATAAATAAATTAGCCGGACATGGTGAACATGCAAGCATACACACATACAATTGAAGACAAAATTAAATCAATTAAGTATATTACTTATCTTGTTGTAAAATAAGGTATGAGAACCCTAAGATACTGCTCAAGACAGCCAAAAATCGTTATTAGGTTTTACTCCACAATTCTACATCTCTAAAATTCTGAAAATTCGAATTCTATATATAGAGTTACAACTGCGACGGGTTTCGTCTTGACCAAGTCAACTTTGTGACGGCGTCACCTTGTGGTTGTGACACCGTCGGCTTTATCTTCTGACGCCGTCGGAATCTGAATCTAGGCCATCTAAGTTGTGACGCCCTAATATTTAAAGCCTGACGCCGTCAGGTACAAAATAGCAATTTCACTTATGAGCCGTCGTAATTATAGGGACGGCGTCGCCCTTTATCTGTGTTGGATCGTAAATATATTGTGTTTGATGATTCGGGTGGTCTAGGATGGTGGTGGTACAAGAAAGCAATGTTTTAGAGAGAGAAAGAGTGAGAGGGTGTTTCTTGGTAGAGACTTGCTTTACAAATAATGAAATGTTAGATTGAGAAGCACCACCCCTTCCAAGGATGGAAGGGGTATTTATAGTTACAGAAAATAACGACCTCCTGACGGCCTGTGGATCAGGTATACAGTGGATAAAGACCCGTCCTTCCTCCACGGTGTTACACTACACTAAACTACGCTAATAACTAGCTAACAAACTAACAAATAATGTAACTAACGATATATCTATGAGCTAACTTATGCTAGATAATATTTGGGGTGACCGACACTTCACTTATGGAATTTCCATTTCCTAACAATCTCCCCCTAAAGGAGGTCACCCCATGTTTTACATTTTTCATCCTAGCATTCTATTAAAGCTTTAGTTCCGAGCTCGTAGACTTTAATTCTTCAACATCTGCATCATTGTGCTTTAGCAGTGATTCTTCATAGTTTGATTATTTTGTACTTTCAGTGGAGGCCTTTAACTGATCCACATCTTTGATGATCTTCGAGCTTTCAGTGAGATCATCACCACATGAGAAATCTCTGGATCACCCATAGTTGTGTTGCCTTCATGTGATGTTGTGACTTTCGGACCGACATGCTCACACTTTCTGGATCATGACATCTTTTCATCAGAGTAGCGGAAGCTTTTACTGGTTCAAGATATTTGCAAAGAACAGTGTTGAGAAGCATAGTATAAAATATATGAGCTGTGTTCGTAGATATGCACAAGTCGTGATTTCTTCAATTAAGTGTGGATCGTGAGCATGCGGCTTTGATTGACTCCTCAATTCTCCATCAGCAACCGTCCAAATGTTCCTGCAAACAACAGTTAGCAATAAAACATACGAAAGTGTCTTTGATCACTTTCTTTGAATTAAGGTACACGGCCCACGGTTCCCCGTTGATCAATACAAGTACTGCCTGTGATCAGGTAGGATTCCTAAGAATCTCCTTGACAGGGTTTCGCAGCTGCTCTAGTTGTTCTCAAACCGGAACGTCTCAAAGAAGACAACACGGAGTGAGTGAACCAACGAATTGAGATTCACTGATTGATGAAAAATTGATTTGAAAACAATCGCGTATTGCTTAGAAGAAAGACTTTTGCAATACGGCGAAGGTTTTATGAGAAAGATCAATTTTCAATTTAAAATACTTTTTGTATTTGCAAAAGAATACACATTCGATGTGCTAGAGAAAAGAAGAGATTTGCACATCGAACGGTTTTTCCAAAAGCATTTTTTCAATCAGAGATACTTTTTGTGTTTGAAAACATGAGTACACATTCGACGTGCTAGAGAAAAGAAGGTTTGCACATCGAACGGTTTTTTCCAAAATTATTCGTCAATTCCAATCCTGGACCAAGGTTGATTCAAGAATGAATCGCCCCATCGTTTATATCCAGTTGTCACAAGCTTGATCTATTGCAGGATCTCACATGTCACCCACCAAGAGCTTGTTTGATGTTGGCTCTAGAAAGATTTCCATATTCATCGTGAATATTTTTATATCACTCGGATGTTCTGGCAGTACCACAAGGATAAAGCGTAGGACTCTTAATATATTCTTACTTTCCACATTGTGTGAAACAGCAAGTCTTCATTAATTTTGTGTCCTAATGAGATATTGTGGATGATCTCTTGGCTCTAGACTCAATTGTGCACATTTGGTTTCCTATGCCGGAGACTAAGGAGAGGGTCTCCTTCTTCAATATCAACAATCTCTAAGAGAAAGTCGATAGATAATGTCGGTTCCCCGTGAGAATGAAACAAGCCCTTTTAAGAGGAACTTGAGTAGCTTGGGAAGTTTAGTGCAGTGCGTCACTGGGTCCATGACGTCTTGTCTTCAATACCAGTGTTAACTTAGTAAACACCAGTAGCATATGTATTGAACCCGGTTTCTGCCCTAAGGTTGAATTATTGGAGGGCTATTTCTTTTCACCCTTTTCATATTCATTTCTTTTTCATTCTTCAACCCCTTCAGTGCTTACCGAGACTTCATTACTAGAACCTTGTTGAGTTTATTCTAGTACTAGTTCCGTCTCAGTCGGCACTCTTCCCATATTCTCATTTTTCTCCTTTTTTCATCATACCTAAGGTCTCTACACTATCTAGTGGATTGTCCCTGGGTAGATCCCTCCGGCTCTGGCGGGATCGTGGGAATGAATACCTAACCTCACCATCCTTATAAGTTCATGCATAAAGTAAAATGGTTGGTATTTTGGTACAGTTCATTCTTCCTTGAAACCAATTGAAAAAATCATTTGGAAAATCAATCAAGGTACTTGTGATATAATATCAAAGCATTTTGTACCTTAATTGTTTTGATCTTTTAGAAATGCTCCCTCTCAACATGTGCATATGATTTTATAAATTGTTTAGCACATGGAGGAAAGAGCTCTTTTGAAATAAATTATTGATCACAATTTCTATGGGAAAAGCCATTTGATTTTCTTTGGTAAATTCTCCCCCTCAATATGTGCATAGGATATTTGAAATCATTTTATCACATAGAGGAAAGAGTTCTTTTGAAGCACATTTACGATCACACAAGTCATTAAGAAACCATTCGCTCCCCCTCAATATGTGAATCAATATATGAAAGAGTTTAGCACATATTAGAGAGAGCCAGCACATTGACTCAAATGATCACCTTTTTATCAAATTTCATATTAAATCACAAATTCTCCCCCGATCAAAAATATCAAACCCTTTGAGATTTTGGATCCCAAGTGATTTAATGAGGTTTGGAAAACACGGGAGAAAATGCTTTGTTTAAATATAATCTTCGGTTTTTGGTTAAATGCTCCTCCTCAACATGTGCATTGTATATTTGAACTCGTTTGGCACATGGAGGCAGTAGTGCCTTTAAAGGACTAAAACCAATTCCATTTAAACAGATTTGAGATTTAAATCACGATCTCTCCCCCGATCAAAAATTTCAAACCATTTGAGATTTGTGATCCCAAAAGATTTAAATCATTTAGAAAATTTTGGGGAAAGACGTGGCAAGATTTAATTTTGAAAAATGATAGATAAGGAACAAATTTAGACATTAAAGATTGTTAGTGTCAGGTATGATTGTTTTAAGAGACCTTTAAGTAAAATAAAACAATTTCACAATCAAACAAGAACAGAAAAAATTTCATTTTGAAAGATCTTGGTTCTAAAGAAAAATCATACCCTGACATAACATTAAATCTTTAGATCACCACTTATTTTTTTACAAACCGGACTTTTATGAAGAAATATCGTTTGAAAAATACTTAACTTTGAAATCACTCTCCCCCTCAATCAATGACCGTAGTCGTTGATTGAGTGACTATGTTTAAAATGAAGTCCGATTGATTTCCAAAATTTGAGATCAGTTTATTTTCAAAACAATATTTTTCCATTTTCAAGACAATGTTTTCAAAAATTATTTAAAAATGGTATCATCACAATTATCCTGCACAAAGATACGTTAGGTGGTTGAGCTGCTTTTTGTTGTTGTTCTTTGCCGAGGTTTGGAAGAAAACCTTCTGCAGAAGCAGTGAGACTTCTTACGTTGCATTTTTTCATGCCAAATGAGGTCAAATTAAGCTCCGTTTCTTCATTTGTCAACCCAAGATATAGTTACCCTTTCCTTTCGGCATCCAATCACCATAATTTGTGGGATCCAGATTGGGAACATTCTTATAACCATCTTATTTGCATACGTTAGTCAACACAAACAGATATACGGTGTTCGACATCACCCAAACAGCAATCGACTAATAAAAGTCAATTCAACAAGTCAATCAGATCATATAAGGTATGGGATTTATGTGTTTAACAAACTCTAATCATCTAATCCTAACAATCATATCCTAGGCACCTAGTCCTTCAACTTAGGTTAACATCATTTTCAATTAAGTGTAACAATTCGTATTTTCGGGTTTTTACTATTCATCTCAGGAATTTACTCTTCACTTTTTACTATTCACTCCCGATACCCGCACCACCTTTTGACTAATACATTTTAATTTACCTTGCCAAGTCATATACCTAGTCATCAACTAGATATTATTTAGATAATACCTAGTTAAATATCTTCAAAATATCTCACTAAGAGAAGTTGTTAGGAATTATATTTGAGTTGATTATGACAAAATATGAAATATGAAGGACTTATGAAGACAATTGATGAAGATTGAAACACAAGGGACTTACTTGTTTAAGAAGACTTTATTATTTAGTCTCTAGTTGTCAATTGTAACCCTAGAATCTCTAGTATATAAAGAGAGGCAGGGAATTAAATTTATGTGAGTCAAGATGTGAACACCAAAGGGGTGTGTGAGTGTACAGGCGTTAGGGGAGAATGCCTAGGGTATTAGTTAGTAGATTAGTGTTTAGTATGGTAGAGATGTTTAGTCGATTAGTAGTTTAGAGATGATGACGAAGAACCTTGTTCAATAACAAAGTATTGTTTTGATTATTCAGCTGCGTATCATACTATGTTTATTGTCTTTGTTATTGATCCCTAGCTGAGCTTATAAACGATCTTATCAGAAGTCAAATTGAAATTCTCTTCTTAAATATCTTAACATTCTAGGTTTTAATAGCGTTTACGTACTCCGTCAAACTTATCAATCATTTAATATGCTAAGATAGGTTATATTAATAAGTTTTAGCATTTTTATAAGTTTAGTATTTTTAAGATACCCGGTTTTAAGTTTCGTGACTTTACGACTTACAGTTAGCGATTAACGGGTCCAAAACTCACTCCGTAAACAAGATAATACGAAGCAACTCATATCTAGTCATCCTAGATAGGCCTTGAACGAAATTTAAGCCACATGGGGCGTTTTATATTGATGACTAAGTATAGATAGAAGCTTACCTAGGAAGATACAAGCATATGCTAAGTTACTTAAGTCTTAAGTTTAAGACTTAAGACTTAAGTCTTAGAATCCAACTTTTGCACCTCCTCATCCTTGCTATATAAACACATTCAATGACTAGAACACATTCATTTCATTCCTCCTTGATCTCCCATAAACGAGCCACCTTTAATTCACAAAACCATGATCCTTTGATCTTCAAGTTACAAATTACATACCAAAGTTCAAGGCTTAGTTATTCTCTACATGAAACTAGTGTTTATTTGTTGATTCCATGGTGGAATTAGGAGATACACAAGGATGATAGGGCTGAATTCATAAATTTTTCACACGGGTTATACCAAGGGTTAGCATGATGGGTTAAGGATTTTAAAGCTCGGGTTCATGTTGAAAGGGTTTAGATTTTAGTGTCCTAGTTCTTGGTTTTTGATTTGTTCATCACAAGGATTGTAAGCAAACTCTTATGTTGTCATTTGATTACAGTGAATACTAGTATTTCATGTATTTAATATGTTCTATATGCTTATTATACTTGATTACACTTGGATAAATGGACTAAACCACTTGAAACCATCAAAAGGACTAGATTTGCAACCTGGTGAACAGGGACTATAAACGTAATTACTGGGTAAAATTCGTGGACTGAAAACTTAGGTAATAACATAAGATTATAGATCTATGTCTTGTGGTCTTGTTTCCGGGTGGCTCGTGCTGTAACTTATCCCGATGAATAAACTAGAGCCAAAACGGCTAAAAGTGTCCAAATATGAGTAACAGATTTCAAACGAGTAAAGCTCATAAAACTTGCATATAACTAACTGTTGGTCAAAGAATAAAAGTTGTAGCTAACACCATAGCTTGAACGTGGCCACTGGCTGTGCGTTAAATGGAGTTGTAGAACTCGACTTATGACAAAAACCGTGAGACAGTTTGCTGCTGATTGAAATAACTAGTACATCCAAGATTAAATTGGTAATTTCACATTAGTTAAATAATTTCTGGGGTATTAGGGCCCACTAATATGTTTATTACATTCAATTACCTTTCCGAGGACATAAAAATCGAGTCGTGATCATTTACGGTTTTGAAGTAACGGGTAGATTTAGACGGGGAAAACTTAAATATAAGAAACGTAAACACTTAAACGACTTCACAAATGTTAAGTATCCAAGCATAATTGATGTAATAACTATATAAGGCATGTTTATACATTCACTTCGTTGTTTTAGAACCTAAGACACAAAACATATTCTAGGTTGCGCGTAAAAGTTTCTCGGCTTACCCATCGATTCGTTATACATTGGATATCACATTTTTTAAGGTGAGTTTCGTAGCCCCTACTTTTACTCGTTTAACCATCTTACAAACTCTTAGGGGGAGATACGTGCTCAACTACATGCTTTTACAAACACAAATACTCAAAACATTTACACTTTTATGCTACGCTATACTTTTTATACTTGATTGCATAATACTTGATTGCTTTATACTTGATTGCATACATACATGATTATGATAGACTTATTTGAGTTATTTTTGAATGCATTATACTTATTTGCGTTATTCAATTAAGTGGCTCCAAATTAAGTTGTTGGATGACCATTAATTTAGTGGCTCCAAATTAAGTTGTTGGAAGACTATTAAATTAGATACATACACATGTGGCTCCAAATTAAGTTGTTGGAAGACCATTAATTTAGTAGCTCCAAATTAAGCTGTTGGAAGGCTATTAAATTAGATACATCCCAAATTAAGTTGTTGGAAGACCCTTTTGGTGACATTTATACTTTTTACTACTTTGATACATACATACATGACTGTGCAAACTATATTTTGGCAGTGGGCTGTGAACACACAGGTTGCAAGTTTTGTATGGGCGGAACTTGGAACTAAGTGGATTTACAATGCCTTTGCTGTGTGACACCAACCTTTATGTTGACACTTTATCATGTTTATCTCAGGTCAATAAGACGATAGCTATTGCATGGAACATAGAGTCGCACGACATATTTTGAAGACTTACGCTTTTAATATTCACCATTCGAAATATTTTGTAAACATTTGTATATTTTACTTTAGGACCTCATGTTTGTAACTCTAAATTTATTAATCGAATGGTAACTTTTCAAAATGTCTCATTTAGAGGTCGTTTTCTATAACTTGTACTTTGTATTATGAGGTAGCACCCAAGTTACACAATCTTCCGCTGCGATATTTTGGGGGTGTTCAGATTGGTATCAGAGCATTGGTTATAGAGAACTAGGTTTCATTTAAGAGCCTAGACTATAACTGCTTTATACGTTAAGACTTTCCACTATAATTTCCTTACACACACTTCGTGCGTACATGCTTCTTGTTATTTGTTTGCTTAGATCCACATTGTTGGATGATATGACTTTAGTATTGATTAGGAAATCCCATAATTTAATCAAGTCATTAAAAATATAGAGCTCAGTAATAACTAATTATTTAACTTGATCTTATGACAGTTCTTGTTTGATGAGACTTGAGATTTGAGTTAAATAATATTATTACTTAGCTTTAGAGATTTGATGACTTGGTTATCTTATTATCCGCAAGCGAGTTTTGTATCAGGAAATCTTAAGTAGAATGATTTATAACTTTTAGGGTTGGGTTGAATAAAGAAATTATAAAACCATCTTAATTTGGGCGCTTCTTTTATGTTAGTAATGAATTATAAATAAATGGGCTTATTTTCATCGATATGATTCACACTAACCACATTATGGGTGTATTACAATGTAACCCATACACTATTCCTATTGAATAGAGAAACCCCTTTGTTTTAGAAACCACACTATTCTTAGACACACTATAAGTAGTTGACATCAACAGAACTTCGGGACGAAGTTCCCTTAAGGGGTAGCGACTATAACAATTCGCATTTTCGGGTTTCTACTATTCATCTCAAGAATTTACTATTCACTTTTTACTATTCACTCCCGATACCTGCACCACCTTTTGACTAATACATTTTAATTTACCTTACCAAGTCATATACCTAGTCATAAACTAGATATTATTTAGATAATACCTAGTTAAATATCTTAAAAATATCTCACTAAGAGAAGTCAAATTGAAATTCTCTTCTTAAATACCTTAACATTCTAGGTTTTAATAGCGTTTACGTGCTCCGTAAAACTTATCAATCATTTAATATGCTAAGATACATTATATTAATAAGTTATAGCATTTTTATAAGTCTAGTATTTTTAAGATACTTGGTTTTAAGTTTCGTGACTTTACGACCTACAGTTAGCTATTAACGTGTCCAAAACTCACTCCGTCAACAAGATAATACCAAGCAACTCATATATAGTCATCCTAGATAGGCCTTGAACGAAATTTAAGACAAATGGGGCGTTTTATATTGATGACTAAGTATAGATAGAAGCTTACCTAAGAAGATACAAGCATATGCTAAGTTACTTAAGTCTTAAGTTTAAGACTTAAGACTTAAGTCTTAGAATCCAACTTTTGCACCTCCTCATCCTTGCTATATAAACACATTCAATTGCTAGAACACATTCATTTCATTCCTCCTTGATCTCCCATAAACGAGCCACCTTTAATTCACAAAACCATGATCCTTTGATCTTCAAGTTACAAATTACATACCAAAGTTCAAGGCTTAGTTATTCACTACATGAAACTAGTGTTTATTTGGTGATTCCCTGGTTGAATTAGGAGATACAAAAGGATGCTAGGGCTTAATTCATAAAGTTTTCACATTGGTTATACCAAGGGTTAGCATGATGGGTTAAGGATTTGGAAGCTCGGGTTCATGTTGAAAGGGTTTAGGTTTTAGTGTCCTAGTTCTTGGTTCTTGATTTGTTCATCACAAGGATTGTAAGCAAACTCTTATGTTGTCATTTGATTACTGTGAATACTAGTATTTCATGTATTTAATATGTTCTATATGCTTATTATACTTGATTACACTTGGATAAATGGACTAAACCACTAGAAACCATCGAAAGGACTAGATTTGCAACACAAGCACTGAACAGGGACTGTAAACGTAATTACTGGGTAAAATTCTTTGACTGAAAAACTTAGTTAATAACATAAGATTATAGATCTATGTCTTGTGGTCATTTTTCCTGGTGGCTCGTGCCGTAACTCATCCCGATGAATAAACTAGAGCCAAAACGGCTAAAAGTGTCCAAATCTGAGTAACAGATTTTAAACGAGTAAAGCTCATAAAACTTGCATATAACTAACTGTTTTTCAAAGAATAAAAGTTGTAGCTAACACCTTAACTTGGACGTGGCCACTGGCCGTGCATTAAATGGAGTTGTAGAACTCGACTTATGACCAAAAACCGTGGAGACAGCTTTTGTCGCTGATTGAAATAACTAATACATCCAAGGGTAAATTGGTAATTTCACATTAGTTAAATAAATTCTAGGGCAGTAGGGCCCACTAATATGTTTAGTGCATTAAACTACCTTTCCAAGGACATAAAAATTGAGTCGTGATCATTTACGGTTTAGAAGTAACGGGTAGATTTAGACGGGGAAAACTTAAATATAATAAACGTAAACACTTATATGACTTCACAAATGTTAAGTATCCAAGCATAATTGATGTAATAGCTATATAAGGCATGTTTATACATTCACTTCGTTGTTTTAGAACCTAAGACACAAAACATATTCTAGGTGGCGCGTAAAAGTTTCTCGGCTTATCCATCAATTCGTTATACATTGGATATCACATTTTATTAAGGTGAGTTTCGTAGCCCCTACTTTTACTCGTTAACCATCTTACAAACTCTTTGGGGGAGATACATGCTCAACTACTTGCTTTTAATAATACAAATACTCAAAACATTTACACTTTTATGCTACGCTATACTTTTTATACTTGATTGCATAATACTTGATTGCTTTATACTTGATTGCATACATACATGATTATGATAGACTTATTTGGGTTATTCTTGAATGCATTATACTTATTTGCGTAATTCAATTCAGTGGCTCCAAATTAAGTTGTTGGATGACCATTAATTTAGTAGCTCCAAATTAAGTTGTTGGAAGGCTATTAAATTAGATACATACACAAGTGGCTCCAAATTAAGTTGTTGGAAGAACATTAATTTAATAGCTCCAAATTAAGTTGTTGGAAGGATATTAAATTAGATACATCCCAAATTAGGTTGTTGGAAGACCCTTGTGGTGACATTTATACTTTTTACTACTCTTATAATGCACATACCATGATTGTGCAAACTATATTTTGGCAAGTGTTGTGAACACACATATTGCAAGTTTTGTATGGGCGGAACTTGGAACTGAGTGGATTTACAATGCCTTTTGTTGTGTGACATTGTGTTGTCACTTTATCATGTTTATCTTAGGTCAATAAGACGATAGCTATTGCATGGAACATAGAGTCGCACGACATATTTTGAAGACTTACGCTTTTAATATTCACCATTCGAAATATTTTGTAAACATTTATATATTATACTTTAGGACCTCATGTTTGTAACTCTGAATTTATTAATCGAATGGTAACTTTTCAAAATGTCTCATTTAGAGGTCGTTTTCTATAACTTGTACTTTGTATTATGAAGTAGCACCCAAGTGACACAATATTCCGCTGTGATATTTTGGGGGTGTTACAGATTGGTATCAGAACATTGGTTATACAGAACTAGGTTTCATTTAAGATCCTAGACTATAACTGCTTTATACGTTAAGAATTTCCACTATAATTTCCTTACACACACTTCGTGCGCATATGCTTCTTGTTATTTGTTTGCTTAGATCTACGTTTTTGGATGATATGACTTTAGTATTGATTAGGAAACCCTATAATTTAATCAAGTCATTAAAAATATGGAGCTGAGTAATAACTAATTATTTAACTTGATCTTGTGACAATTCTTGTTTGATGAGACAAGAGATTTGAGTTAAATAATATTATTACTTAGCTTTAGGGATTTGATGACTTAGTTATCTTATTATCTCAGTTTAGTTTTGTATCAGGAAATCTTAAGTAGGATGATTTATAATCTCCTTATTTGAATGGATTGGAACGCCTCTTTATTCAAGTAAAGAAATTATAAACCACCGAACCATAAGTTTATAATCCATTACTTACATAAATTTGGACGCTTCTTTATGTAAGTAATGAATTATAAATAAGTGGGCTTATTTTCATCCGATATGATTCTCTAACCACATTATGGGTGTATTACAACGTAACCCATACACTATTCCTATTAAATAAGAGAGAACCCCACCGCTTTTAGAGACCACACTATTAGACACACTATAACTAGTTGACATCAATGTAACTTGGGACGAAGTTCCTTAAGGGGTAGAGACTCAGAATAAGTCAAGATTTTGGGTTTTACTATTCATCTCGGGAATTTACTATTCACTTTTTACTATTCACTCCCGACACCCGCACCACCTTTTGACTAATACATTTTAATTTACTTTGCCAAGTAATATACCTAGTCATCAACTAGATATTATTTAGATAATACCTAGTTAAATATCTTCAAAATATCTCACTAAGAGAAGTCAAATTGAAATTCTCTTCTTAAATATCTTAACATTCTAGGTTTTAATAGCGTTTACGTGCTCCGTCAAACTTTTCAATCATTTAATATGCTAAGATAGGTTATATTAATAAGTTTTAGCATTTTTATAAGTTTAGAATTTTTAAGATACCCGGTTTTAAGTTTCGTGACTTTACTTACAGTTTTACAGCGACTTAACGAGTCCAAAACTCACTCCCTAAACAAGATAATACCAAGCAACTCATATCTAGTCATCCTAGATAGGCCTTGAACGAAATTTAAGCCACATGGGGAGTTTTATATTGATGACTAAGTATAGATAGAAGCTTACCTAGGAAGATACAAGCATATGCTAAGTTACTTAAGTCTTAAGTTTAAGATTTAAGACTTAAGTCTTAGAATCCAACTTTTGCACCTCCTCATCCTTGCTATATAAACACATTTAATGACTAGAACACATTCATTTCATTCCTCCTTGATCTCCCATAAACAAGCCACCTTTAATTCACAAAACCATGATCCTTTGATCTTCAAGTTACAAATTACATACCAAAGTTCAAGGCTTAGTTATTCTCTACATGAAACTAGTGTTTATTTGGTGATTCCATGGTTGAATTAGGAGATACACAAGGATGCTAGAGCTGAATTCATAAAGTTTTCACAAGGGTTATACCAAGGGTTAGCATGATGGGTTAAGGATTTAGTGTCCTAGTTCTTGGTTCTTGATTTGTTCATCACAAGGATTGTAAGCAAACTCTTATGTTGTCATTTGATTACTGTGAACACTAGTATTTCATGCATTTTATGTGTTCTATATGCTTATTATACTTGATTACGCTTGGGTAACATTAGTGGACTTAAAAACATAGGTAATGACATAAGATTATAGATCTATGTCTTGTGGTCATTTGCCGGGTGGCTCGTGCCGTAACTCATCCCGATGAATAAACGAGCCAAACGCTAAAAAGTGTCCAAATCTGAGTAACAGATTTCAAACGAGTAAAGCTCATAAAACTTGCATATAACTAACTGTTTGTCAAAGAATAAAAGTTGTAGCTAACACCCTAACTTGAACGTGGCCACTGGCGTATTAAATGGAGTTGTAGAACTCGACTTATAACCAAAACCATGAGACAGTTTGCTGCTGATTGAAATAACTAGTACATCCAAGGGTAAATTGGTAATTTCACATTAATTAAATAATTTCTGGGGAAGTAGGGCCCACTAATATGTTTAGTACATTCAATTACCTTTCCATGGACTTAAAAATCGAGTCATGATCATTTACGGTTTAGAAGTAACGGGTAGATTTAGACGGGGAAAACTTAAATATAAGAAACGTAAACACTTATACGACTTCACAAATGTTATGTATCCAAGCATAATTGATGTAATAACTATATAAGGCATGTTTATACATTCACTTCGTTGTTTTAGAACCTAAGACACAAAACATATTCTAGGTTGCGCGTAAAAGTTTCTCGGCTTATCCATCGATTCGTTATACATTGGATATCACATTTTATTAAGGTGAGTTTCGTAGCCCCTACTTTTACTCGTTTAACCATCTTACAAACTCTTTGGGGGAGATACATGCTCAACTACTTGCTTTTACAAATACAAACACTCAAAACATTTACACTTTTATGCTACGCTATACTTTTTATACTTGATTGCATAATACTTGATTGCTTTATACTTGATTGCATACATACTTGATTATGATAGACTTATTTGGGTTATTCTTGAATGCATTATACTTATTTGCGTTATTCAAATTAAGTTGTTGGATGACCATTAATTTATTGGCTCCAAATTAAGTTGTTGGAAGACCATTAATTTAGTTGCTTCAAATTAAGTTGTTGGAAGGCTATTAAATTAGATACATCCCAAATTAAGTTCTTGGAAGACCCTTGTGGTGACATTTATACTTGTTACTACTCTGATACATACATACATGATTGTGCAAACTATATTTTGGCAGTGGGTTGTGAACACACAGGTTGCAAGTTTTGTATGGGTGGAACTTGGAACTGAGTGGATTTACAATGCCTTTGCTGTGTGACACCAACCTTTGTGTTGACACTTTAGCATGTTTATCTCAGGTCAATAAGA
Source organism: Chrysanthemum makinoi (assembly GCA_910596185.1). Classification (NCBI taxonomy): domain Eukaryota; kingdom Viridiplantae; phylum Streptophyta; class Magnoliopsida; order Asterales; family Asteraceae; genus Chrysanthemum; species Chrysanthemum makinoi. The sequence goes on from OU343217.1 coordinate 315,771,235, forward strand.
CGATATCTATTGCATGGAACATAGAGTCGCACGACATATTTTGAAGACTTACGCTTTTAATATTCACCATTCGAAATATTTTGTAAACATTTATATATTATACTTTAGGACCTCATGTTTGTAACTCTGAATTTATTAATCGAATGGTAACTTTTCAAAATGTCTCATTTAGAGGTCGTTTTCTATAACTTGTACTTTGTATTATGAAGTAGCACCCAAGTGACACAATCTTTCGCTGCGATATTTTGGGGGTGTCACATTAAGCATATAGGATAATTAGATAATCTCGTTAGATGATATAAATCTGAAAACATTCTCCCCCCTCAATTAATGACTTATTTTTCTGAAAAGTTTAAAAGCGCTAAATTCATTGATTGAGTTTTCAATTTTTTACGAATACTCTGAATCTGATTGATTTTCAAGCAACTCATTTTCCACCAATTTTGAATACAACAAATATTTTTCTGAAGAATTTTAGACGGAAAAACATTTGTGTAGGAACATCAGTCCTTCGACATACTTTCCTCAAATTTGTATTTAGGATAAGTGCACGAATTTTGAAAGATGGTTTAGCGCAACACTTTCCTTTCTTGAAGAACGGGTTGCTATCTGAAATAATAGCAAACCATAGTTTTAAGCACGGGTTACAGTCTGAAGTAACTGCAAGCCATATTTTGAGACATGTTTTGGAAAATAATATTTACACCTCCTGCTCGAACTTCATCTATGGTCCCGTGCCATTGTTGAATGACATTTCTAAGACCGTAGATGTTATCAATACTAGAAGACATGTCTTCAGAAAACATATTTTTGGAATTTTTCAAATTTTCTGATTTTTATGGGTTTTTGAAGGTTTTATATTTTCCTATTTTCTTTTTGTTGGTTTTCTATTTTTGTATTTTGGTTTATAAAAAAATATTTACACAGATAGATTAGATGATATAGTTTAAGAAGATGATGATACGAGAAAATAGAGATAAGGATATCGAATCAACCCGTTGTAGAAGATAGAAGTCATCATCCCTAAGACTTTCACCACCAAAGCTTCCGAGGCTCTTGCATTGAAGAAGGAAATTGAACCATCTGAAAGTGAGACTTGTGCAGCTTCCAAACCAAAATCCTTTAGCTGAGCAGATTCAAAGCTTTCTTTCAAGCTTCCCTTAGCCAGGTGCACAAAGAAGCCCACCATTATCATCGAACTTGCTGCTCCTTTTAAGAATAATCACCGTGATTCATCGTTCGGGGTTATATCATCCAATAGAAGAACAACAACATTTCATCCCACGCTTAAATAGATGATTAGATCCAAAATGGTATCATCACAATTATCCTGCACAAAGATACGTTAGGTGGTTGAGCTGCTTTTGTTGTTGTTGTTGGAGGTTTGGAAGAAAACCATCTGCTAAAGCAGTGAGACTTCTTACGTTGCTTTTTTTCATGCCAACTGAGGTCAAATTAAGCTCCGTTTCTTCATTTGTCAACCCAAGATATAGTTACCCTTTCCTTTCGGCATCCAATCATCATAATTTGTGGGATCCGGATTGGGAACATTCTTATAACCTTCTTAGCTGCATATGTTAGTCAACACAAACAGATATATGGTGGTCGACAACACCCAAACATCAATCGACTAATAAAAGTCAATTCAACATGTCAATCAGATCATATAAGGTATGGGATTTATGTGTTTAACAAACTCTAATCATCTAATCCTGACAATCATTTGATTCAATGTGCTGGCTCTCTCTAATATGTGCTAAACTCTTTCATATATTGATGCACATATTGAGGGGGAGCGAATGGTTTCTTAATGGCTTGTGTGATCGTAAATGTGCTCCAAAAGAACTCTTTCCTCTATGTGATAAAATGATTTGGACAAATAACTTTTCTCAAATTCCTTTTTCACTGAAGTCTGAAGCAGTCCATTCCAAAAGGCGTCACGAGAACACTTCCCCCAAGTAGATGAATTGATGCAGTCAGTCTCTTAGACTAGAGCTCACGAACCCGAATACACATATACCCGAAGACAAAGAAACTTATACCATTGAAGCAGCAGATTAAGTCCGATAGCCAAAGAATAACCCCGATGTATAATTTTCTCTCCCCTGATGATAGTGTATGAAGCTCAAGAACCAAAAGTACCCGAATGCCCAAAGAGAGAATAACCGATAACATTGAAGAAGCAGGCCAATCACTGATTATCTCAAGGAGGACTATCTCTGATTTCAACTCCTAATAAGTGATTATATCTCTGAATCACTGATTAAGCACTCAAGTGAAACAGTTGAGCACCCCAAATGTACACAATTCTCTCTCCCCCGATATATTCATTCGAGCAACATCGAAATCATCACACACTTGTGTACCTCATTTATCTTTAGAAACTAACTCTTACATCACTTCCCCCACGTAGTTGGAATAATAACACTAAAAGCCTTGATGAGTAAAACCTTGAGTTTCTCTGCGGTCATGACATTTGTCTTCCTGGGATATCTTCAATCACTTAGAAGAATTAAGTTCATCAAGTTTACTCGCTTTGTGTTTAGATGTGTGTCTCCTTCCCCCTTGCTGGTTTTGACACTTCAGAATCAGCAACACATTGTAAGCCCATATACTCAAAATCATTCGAGAAGAACCTTAGAAGTCTTTGTGAGAATCAACTTGCTGAAGAATATGAGCAAGTCTAATTGGGGATTAAATTCTACATTTCACTCTCCCCCAATTAGTGCTCTCCCCTAAAACGACAATCTGTTTGATAAATGCTCAGATTAAGAAGAATTCTTTAGATAATCAAATGCAACTCGTCTTTAGTCTTCTAACATGTAGCAGAAAATGTAGAACAGACTGTAGACTCGACCTTCTTCAAGATTTTCCAGTTGGGGATTAGATAGTTAACTTCTTCATCTTACCAAATGCGTTCCAATTACCTTATATGTAGCAAATCTTCTTAACTAAAATCCCTCCCAATCAAACAAGAACAGAAAGATGTTCATCAAAGAAATTAGCCCAGCAACTAGAAGCACTTTGTCATTTAATCATATCAGCCCATGTGAAGATGTCAACCAACGACTCTAATAAGAAACTACATGTGAAGATGATCCGATAAGAAGAAGCTCGGTTCTTACATGAGTTAGGAGCCGTTTGAACATATATTCTCAAATATCAATCAACCATGCAGAAAATTCACACTTCTTCTCCCCCTCAAGAATTGCATAAGGAGATGCCATTCTTAATTAAACAAGTGATAATCATCCAAATTTATTCTATTCACACTTCTCCCCCGTAAAATTAGCACATGATGTCGCCATCTTCATTATATAGAGCAAGTGGAATAAGAGTAATTATCAGTAGTCCGGTTCACTTGATGACTGAAACGCATGGAAAAAGCATGAAACATGTTGATGAGAATGGTCATAAGAAGAAGATTTCTTCTTCCTCAAGATAATGCGCACCAAACGTACACATTTCTTTTATTTAGAGTACGAGGCTTGAACTGTTGTGTTCAAACATCATAAGAAGATTTCTTCTAAGATAAAGCGCACTGAAACGCAAACTTTTCTTTTCTTTAGAGTACGAGGCATGAACTGTTGTGTTCATACGTCATAAATCTCTCTCTTTTCATCATCTCTTGGCAAAACATGTAATCACCCCATTATCATTCAGTAGGCTCTTTGTTGTGACAGCTGATGGAGAAAACCCAATATGATGAATTTGACCCTAAAGTAAACTAACCCAAACTCGTGACTTAAACTTGCACATGTAACAAAGAGTGGTGCCGAGACTTCATCCTCCATTGAATCTCTAAGTACTCTATACTCTTCAACCAACCAACCATCAAGTATGAGACGTACATTACCTTTTGAAAATCCACAATTGAATGTGACACTGAGCACTACAACGTAACTCTTTAAAGTGATAGGTATTTTGTGGTGATAAGAGCCCAATTCCCCTAAGTGGTAAATGAAAAGGAAAAAGTCACCCAACAATAACTAGATTTCCATGTCTTCGTTTTTGATATTAAGCTTGAACAAGGATCTTGAAGAATCTTCATCCAACCATCCCCAATACCTTCAGATACTAAGTACACTCGCCAGTGACATTGCACTTCAACCTCAAATAGATAATATTAAATTAACGCCGTTGTCACATCTTCTGGTTAACAGCTCAAATCTAGCCTCCTTTGACATTTTAAGTGAACTATGATAATGGTTTTCATCCCGACCATGGTTAGTAGCACATAACCCCGTAAAACCAAGTAATAACCAAACTGCCATGACGAATATCCAAACACACATCCAATTCATAAAGTACACCATTTTATCCCTTCTTCGAAGTAGAAACCGTAGCACCAACATCAGATAAGATCCCGACATACACTTTCCTTTCTCCAGGATGGTTCTATCATAACGGGATTTTACAATTCTATAGTTTAAACCGAGAAATAGTTTCTTTCACGGAATTTTACAAAATCAAGAATAAACCGTAAGATCGAACCGGAAATGCACTTTACTTACATTAGGATGATTCCATTGTCACGGCATTTTACAAGTCTATGATATAAACCGAGAAATAGTTTCTTTCGCGGGATTTTACAAAATCAAGACAAAACCATAAACAATATCAGTTTGAATGTGTAATGACAATTTTGGTTTCGGTGAATTTCTGTTTTAGGGGAACATGCAGCGGTTCTTCAATGGTTCATTATCCAACATCAATTAAATCTCATCATTTACCAACTCGCATCCTATGAACAAGATATTAACACCCGATCCACAAAAGTGGCTAAACCAGATCAATTTAAGCTGTAGAAAGCCCATGTCCCAATATGCTTATATTCCGGTATAATTAATCAAGGTTTATATTGATCTTGTATTGATATCTAAGTCCAACATCCAATCTTAATTTCAATACCCCATGACCGGTCCAACAACATCATTAAAACATAATTCTATGTTGGATACTTTTATGAATTATCTCGGCAAGGGGTCTTGAACATCAAACTGCATAGTAAGTTACCCCCAATCATAGAACACAATTCACATTCAATCAATTATCCAACACTCTAAACAATACACGGCTCAATTATTTACTAACCCATATCCAAAACTTGGTCCAAAAAATCATTAACCTGATCTAAAGCGTGATATAAGATATGATATATCAATATCTTACAACAAACCGTTTATAACACCAAACCAATATTCACGGCCCCTATTCACTCAACCAATTTCCAGCCCATTTCCATATTATAACACCAAGCCGTTTAGCCCATGTGATTGTATTAGTGCACAATCCGGATCCAAGACTTAACCTACCAAGGCCCAACAAATGTCCTATCCATCTTCACAATAATACATAACCCGTCCAAATACTCAATACCCTAATGTCAAGAGTATATAACACCATCTAAACCACACACATTACCCTAATAAAACCCTAAATATTCTCATATCTCCGCCTCTCTTATTCACGACACAAATTCTCATTCATAAGATGCTCTTAACAATAAACTCCACCTCAATCGAACACTTAATCACAATTAATCCAAGAGACTTCTTTGATACCTCTTTTGACTTCGCCACAGGGATGGCATCAAGGGTCATGAAACAGCCACGGAGATGGCTACGAGAGGTTTTCTTGGCACCGAGACCATTCGATGAGAAACAGGTTGGTTAAACATCTCAAGTTGTGATTATGTAGTTGATTTAAACGAACGAGTTATTTGGAGATAACATAATTGTTATTTTCCATTGACTTGAAGTTCGAATAAAAACTTGTTTCAAGAGCTTTAGATAGTTCACCATTTAACGAATCAAAGATCTGGGTTAACAATATTGTTAACTTTACTTCTTTTATTTCGAATATTGGCAAAACATTTTGATCTATGATGAATTACCATTGGTTTGATTGGATCAGAAAAGGTCACTGAGAAATCATTTAACCACGAGGAGTTTGAGATCATGTATATGATTATTTTGTTTAGTCATTTTTCTAATCTTGATCTTGATCGAGTCTTTGAATGAAAGAATAGAAATAGATCTGTGAAGAGTATCTCGTTTGGTTGAGTTCTTTTGAGCGATTCTTTGATGGTAAACAGGAAATCTGAGATCTAATTAATTATTTATTCATGTCAAAGAAAATATGATCTATGATGATTTGCTTCTTTCATTTAACTTAGTTTTTGAGTATGACGAAAGAAGCTTCTAAGATCTATAAACATTTGTTAAAAGATCTTTCAATTGATTTTCTTCATTATGTTACTATTGATCTATGAGGATGATTTCTCTCGATTAGAGACTTGTGTCTTGATGCGAACTTTGAGTCACGTGAGAGAAATGGACTGAGATCTTTTTTTATTGTTATGAGTATTGGGTATTTGTTATACAGTTGGTTGTGGTCATACTTTACGATTCTTCTTTTTCATCTCATTCTTAGCAAGTCTCTACCCTTTTGATTCAAGTCGCCAACCTTTAAATCTTACAAGTCGCAATTGACTCAATATTCAATAGTCAAGTCGCTACATCTTTTAACTCAACAAGTCGCTACTTGGTTTTGTCAAGTCGCTACGACTTGTAAAGACAAGTCGCTACATTATCTGTTATCACAACTCGCTGCTTGTACACTGAATCTGGACATAATGACATGTTGCATTCAAAAATGCACCACAACTCGCTTCCAAAGTTAACCACAAGTCGCTATTAAGAAAAGGACCACAAGTCGCTATAAACTTTTTGACATTTTGCACCGGCGATTTTTCCGAGCATTTTTTCGACCACGTTCATAACAACCCAGAAAAAATATGACTAAAAAATCTTTCTTTTTGCCCTGTTTTGACCGCAGTTTGACCACCAACATAAACCAGAAGACCACATAAACTTCACAGATATAGAATGGTACAAAAAGTCTGATGATAAAAACAATCTTTTTGGACAATGAAATGACACAAAATAGATGTTATCTTTGATAGACCATGAATTCTATTAATTTGACCAAACTAAAAGGATATGCAACATGTTTAAGAAAACTGTTTTACCAAAAATACTAAACGGAAAAAAATATTCCGACCAATAAAAGTACAAAAACAGATTTACCAAGAATCAAAAACCACCATAAATCGACACAACACAACAACCTTGGCTCTGATACCAATTGTAGGATCGTAAATATATTGTGTTTGATGATTCGGGTGGTCTAGGATGGTGGTGATACAAGAAAGCCATGTTTTAGAGAGAGAAAGAGTGAGAGGGTGTTTCTTGGTAGAGACTTGCTTTACAAATAATGAAATTTTAGATTGAGAAGCACCACCCCTTCCAAGGATGGAAGGGGTATTTATAGTTACAGACATAACGACCTCCTGACGGCTTGTGGATCAGGTATACAGTGGGTAAAGACCCGTCCTTCCTCCACAGTGTTACACTACACTAAACTACGCTAATAACTAGCTAATAAACTAACAAATAACGTAACTAACGATATGTCTACGAGCTAATTTATGCTAGATAATATTTGGGGTGACCGACACTTCACTTATGGAATTTCCAATTCCTAACAATCTGTGACGCCGTCAGGTGTGTTTCCAGCAGCTTGAGTGTCTCGATCTTGACTGCACTAACAAGTGTTTAATTAAGGGCTTAAATGACCCCTCAAAAATGTTCCTTTTAAATCCTTATCAGTTATTGACTGCACTAACAAGGTTAATGCTGCTAGACCAACTGTTAATGTTGCTGGTCTTGAGGTTAATGTTGTAGGAGATGAAGGATATCCTACAGACCTAGATATGCCTCACTTGGAAGACTCTAAAGAATTTAATTTCTATGGTGGTGATAATTCTGAAGATGACATCGATGGTGACATGGCTGTTATGACAAATTTGGAACCACAATTCCAACCAGTCCTGTTGCAACCACCAGAATACACAAAGATCATCCATTGACACCAATTATTGGTGATGTACATACTCCTGTAAATACAAGGAAGATGTCAAGAGATTTGAAGGATCAAGGGATGTTGGTTAGAAACTCTAAACCAAGAAACAGTCATAAAGATCTTCAAAATTGTCTGTTTGCTTGTTTTTTATCATAGGAATAACCCAAAAAGTATACCCAAGGACTTAAGGATCCAAGCTGGATAGAGGCTATGGAGGAGGAGCTTCTACAGTCCAGGCTACAAGAAGTTTCGACTTTGGTGGATTTACCAAATGGAAAGAGGGCTATTGGTACAAAGTGGGTTTTCAGAAACAAGAAAGTTGAAAGAGGATTAGTGATAAGGAACAAAGCAAGGCTAGTTGCTTAGGGATACACACAGGAAGAGGGAATAGTTATGATGAAGTATTTGCTCCAGCTACCAGAATTAAGGCTATCAGATTATTTTTAGCATATTCTTCATTCAAAGTCTGTGTGGTGTATCAGATGGATGTGAAGAGTGCTTTCCTCTATGGAAAAATTGAAGAGGAAGTCTATGTAAGCCAACCACCAGGATTTGAAGATCCAGACTTTCTTGATAGAATCTAAAAAAGTTGAAAAGGCTTTATATGGACTACTGATATCTGTCCTTTTTAAGGATCAAATATATCAAATAGGTATAGAAATAATATCAAATACGATAAACGTATGAATCGTCGAGTCAACCTCTTAGGAAAAAGATCAACAAGCAAAACCAACAAATACAAAATATGATACCGGGCAAATGATTACCCGGGTCGTGTCCCAACGAGGTGTGAATCGAGGATTTTGTTTGAGGTTTGTTATTAAAATGCTTGAAAGTTCGGGATTTTAAGTTTTCTTGATTGTTTTTCTAAGTTTTATTGAGCGGGAAAGCAAATAAGGCAAGAATTAAAGGGAAACTAATAAATTAACAATTAATGAGCATATAAAACGAAACTCGATTAAGACGTAATGTACTAAAATCTAAAAACGAGCAAAACCGGGAATGAAATGAGCCCGAAAAAACCCAAATTTTGCAAATTAAGGCCTAAGGGTGTAGTTTTATTTTTCCTAACTCCTAAATGACTAAAAGTATTTTTAGAAAAAATCTAGGTATTTTTTACTTTTATTTTATTTTTTATGAATTAAAACTAATTTAAACTAATTAAAATATAAAAATACTAAATGGTTTTGGAAAAATTAGAAATTTATAGGAAAACTTCTTAAAGTTAATAGGAATGTAAGAAAAATAAAAATACTGAACTTGCTTTTTGGAATAAGCAGTTAAAAATCTAATAAGATAAATAAGCTTAAACGGACTCAATGTTCTTAAGTATATTTATAGTGCAATCCTAAACGAGAAAAGACCCTAGGGCACGTTGGTTGTGTGTGTGGTTTTTGGGGTGCTATAAAGGGAGAGGTAAGGGGTTCGAGCCTAGCTCACACCTGAAATCCCCTTTTGCGCTTTTTTTCATTTTTCGTTTTGCAACTTTGTGTAAAATTGAAAATAAGACTTTTTTATAAAAGAAAAGATTTTTTAAAAACTAAAATAAGCTGGTATAATAAGGTTAAACAAACAGCAATGGCTATATGGCTGTTTGGGGTGTGTTTGGGCTGCCAAGGCTCTTTAAAGCAAAGATTTTTTCCAAACAGTCACCTCAATAAAACACCAGAAATGACACACCATGTAACTTTATTAGATCTCGTAATATATTCCATAGCCCTCACTTCCACTCATATAATTCATTTATTTTTTGCAAAAAAATAATTATTTTAATTTAAAAATTCAGAAACAATAAATCTCTATAAAAAATGAATAATGCAACCTGTATGAAAAAAAGGAGGATCCCTTTATGTATTAAAAATTGTTTTATTCCAATACAAAATAGCCCACTAATAAATTCAAATAAAAAATAGAAATTCGGTCTTTATTTTTTGCATCTGTTTATTGGTGTTTCAAATAAAATATCCAAAAAAATTGATGGCTGAAAGATAGCAAAGATATATTTATTGATATGTTTTGTGTGTCGACATAATAAAGAGTGCATATGTATTTATAATGAATACATAGCTTATTGAACAAGCATACGAAACCCTAATCTTAATGGACCCAAACCTTCAATTAAGTTTGGGCCTTAACCTATCATCTAACATCCCCCTGCAGTTTGAACGGGAGGTTCTCGGACGTACAAACTGGATAAATTGTTGAAATCACCTTTTTCTTCTATGCTTCTTTTCTTTTCTCATCTTTTTTTGTTGTTCATGTGTACGGAGATGGACTTGTATTTGGCGACATAATTGTATACAACATCGTGGTTTCCTCCATTTTTTATGAGGTTTGCTATTTTTTTTACTTCATGGCTTACTTTGCCTTTAGGAGGGAGCAGCAATTTGGTGGTCAACTTTGTTGTCAACGAAAATGATCTTCAACAATGAAAACAATTTGACGAGGAAGAAAAATATGTAGTTTGTTAATACAAATAAGCCGTAAAAACGTTTATTTATATTTGACGATCTTCTAATGTTTTGTCGAAAACAAAAGTAAAATCATATTAACGAAACAAATAAAATACGTAAATGGTTTGAACTAATAGTTTTCTAACATATTCACATTTTCACATAAAACACTAAAACAAGTATAAGTGATTTTATGATCTAGATATATATGTACAACAACTAGTGTTTACATATTGGCTTAACAAGTATAAGTGATTTTATGATTTAGATATATATGTACAACAACTAGTGTTTACATATGGAGTTAACACATACTTAAGCTAAGTATACTAAAATGGGTAAAAACAAGTATATACTAAAATGGGTAAAAACAAGTGTATACTAAATAGATAAAAACTAGCAAATGGTTTTGACCCATAACCCATGGTTTTATATTTACCACTTACACAAGTTGAATGTATCCTTAAGGTACATTGTATCTAGAAAGAAAACCATGGATCAACCCATAACCCATGACCCATGACCCATAACCAAAAATACCCATGGGTAAAGAGGAGCGCTCCACGGATCCCTAGCTTTGTGCTAGCCGGATCCCAAGTGGAAGGGATCTGTGGGATCCGGAACAAAGAGAGAATTTTCCCTATAAATAGAGAGCCATTTCTTCCTTTCTATTCATCCCTTTACACACATACTTCCCCAAGTATTCTAACCTCTAACCTCGATCCAAGAGATCTATGTAGCTTTTCTATTTTGTTTTTGTGTGATCTTCTAGGTTCCTCTTAAAGGAAAGATCACCACATCTTGAAGACGTACAAGCTCAAGTCCATGAGTTGCCATGCTTCGTCATCATGAAGACAACGAAGGTTCTCTTGTTGATAGTTCTTCCTTTCTCCATAGATGTTGGGTGGAAGGCATTAGTGAAGAATGCCGAAAGTGTGAAGATGAAAGCATTAGTGAAAGGTGCTCATCATCCGTGTCAAAGCATTAGTGAAGAATGCTTAAGGTGTCAAGATGAAGGTATTAGTGAAGGGTGCCAAGCTGTTGTGTCAAGACATTAGTGAAGGATACCTAGCATTGTGTCAAAGGCATTAGTGAAGGATGTCGAAGAATCAAATCAAGTAGCATTTGGGAAAAATGCTTAGGTCGTATAATCGATGAGGTGCATCGCATACATATAAGTGTTTATTTATTCATAAGGATGGTGATATCCTTGATGGTGTTGTAACAAGGAGTAGATCTCCTTGATAATAGGTGTTGTGTCGAGAAGGGTAGTAGTTCCTCCATAATGGAACTAGGTGCTTAGCCTAGTACCTAATAAAGGGTAGGCTTAATGTGATAGGATTAGTTTTCCTAAGGTGTGAAAGAACTCGGTGGTTAGCCTAGCACCGTATAAAGGGTAGGCGACGTGGTGTTAGGTGTGGTTCGCCTTGGTGTGAAAGAACCTGCATCTAGCTTTGTACCAGAAAAAGGTTAAGCGACGTTGTGAAGGCTTCTCCGCCATAAGGAGTTGGTGTAGTGCTTACTTAACTCGAGTAGGTGACTCGGGAGTGGAGTAGGCAAGGAAGGTGTCCCAGCCAACCACTATAAATAACATGTGTCGTGGTGATGTGCTTCTTACTCTTTATCTTTCATTACACGTTTATATGTCTATCTATCAACGTCCAACATAAACAACCAAATAGATTGACATAAGTTGATCTAAATATTTAAAAGGGAATTTTAAATTGGTAAAACTATTCAACCCCCCCTTCTAGTTTTCCACAATTGGCATCAGAGCTTCGTTACCAAGTTTCTTAGAGTATGTTGTACTTTAAAAACTTGATACGATCCATGTATGTTTGAAAACTACAAAGAAGGATTATTTTTGTCATATTTAAAAAAAAAAAAAAAAAAACTATTTGATTTATTGTTGGACAATGATAGAATGCTCTAACATTTTTTTTAAGCATTATCCATACTTGGATTTGGAACTACCAAGAAGATCATGAAGAATTCATCTAAATAGTTCTTCTCGCAAATAGAATGTTTAAGTATCCTTACAACATTAATCTGGATATTCCAAGAAACATCTAAATATTTCTTTTCTTTAAAAGAATATTTGGCAAAGGTATGATCTTTAATTACTTACCTTTATTAGTTATTATTAGTATCTTGATTGCATGACTTAGTAGTAATGATTCTAGTAATTATTCTTTTATAGAAATTTTCTATTTAGTATTCTCCGATTTTATTTTATAGACTTTATTACCAACCCATAATAATGATATCTAGTTATATGATAACATCAATCATTATTCATCACAAAGGATTTATTGACATTTCATGCATATCAATAAATATCCATGTGAAACTTCTTATGTTATAATAAAATGGGATTTTATTATAATGTTCGAACAGCTTCCCAAGAATTACGACTAATTCTTAAAAAGGGAACCTTGTCTAAATAGGAATAGCATTAAATTATGAAAACCTCAAACCACAAGTTTTAGAACATTAACACCAAAACACTAGGTATCTTAGAACTCCCAAACCAAAGTTATCAAGGAATTTCTTGAGCTGACTTTTACTGTCATGCCGGATCCCTATGTTTATACTAGACGGATCCCAAATGAGAGGGATCCGCGGGATCTGTGCAATAGAAGACATTATAAGCTAAAATGATCACCGTGGATGTTCCACCATCACTCATTTCACGACTCACCTAACAAAGACTCGCCATCGCTCATAGGAGCTAATTGATCATTTTTCTGAAGCTTAACAATCACGTGTGTAAGTTTAATCTTCACTACATTGTTAATCTAATTCCTTGATTCTTAGAATTACAATTACTTCATCTTTAAGAGTTGGGTTCAAATGGGTTTACCATAATTTGTCATCACATTGTTTTCTAAGATAATCTAAATCAAAGATTTAACATTGTTAATACAAATTAAACACATTTCTTGAACCCAACAAAGATGATGAGAGCAAAATTGTGATGAAACTCTCTAGGTTATTATTCACCATTAACACCACATTGTGGTTACATTGTTTAGGAACATCATGCCAAGAAACAAGCAACAATATTACCAAGACACCACTCACTACATTCCCATGTACCATAGGAAAAATGGATTAAATCCGGACGATAGGAAAGCTTTTAAGTTACTTGAAAAGAGACTCTTTCATGAAGGTAGAGTTGTTGATCCATCATTTCTTGCAAATACCGACATGAGGGAAGTATTTGGAACTATTGGGTTTGATTGTTTATTGGATATAAACGAGCAAATTTGCCTGGTCTTTGTGCTTGAGTTTTACAAGACCATGGGTATAATTAGAAATGATGATGGGTCCATGTCAATTGAATTTACCATAAATGGACATAAGTACACTCTTTCACTTGTGGAGCTTGGAAGAATTCTAGGGGTTACACATGATGGCGTTTGTATGTACTCAAATGAATGGTCTTTGGAGCAACTACACACAATGGTTGATCACCATGATATCTACCACACTTTGATCCCGGAAGCAACCACGGTGAGGGACACCGTGTTTATGCCAAGAGCATCACCATCAAGAGTCACAAGAAAGTCAAAAGTGATCTATAGGGATCCTTTTCAAATGGAGCTTTCGGAAATGTATGGGTTATATAAGAAATGGGAAGTTGTGATAAGAGAAAATGTGGTATGTCTAGTAGGAAACAAGGATCACCCCAACGCTTGCCTAAGCTTCATGATATATTGTCTAGTGACCAATACTAGATTCAACCTTGCCTACTACATGGTCAAAAGAATGGCAAGTGTGAGAAGCATGGACAAGATGGTACTCCCGTATGCAATGCTTCTAACCCGTCTTACCAAATTCATCTTTGCATTAGATCCTTCCCACAATCCCTGATCATAACTTTTGCAATAAGGTCATGGTTCCACTAACCGAGGGTAGAACAACAAGGTTCATGGTATAATGCAAGAGGCCACATCCACCCACGGATTCTCTGGACGAAAGAGAGAGGCAAAAGAAGGTGATGGTGAAGGAGTAGTAGTAAACCCACTTGAGAATATTGATCTTGACCCTTTGGACTACATTAACCAATTGCCAAACATCCCCAATGAATCACCCGAATGGCAACAAACCAAGGGAATCTTTAAATGCTTCACCAATTTCTTGAGGAAGAAGAAGAAGTGAAGATGGTTTGATAAAGGTTAGGAGGACGGGTGAAGAAGTGAAGAAAGGTAAAGTCCTATGGCTTAAGTGCTTGATGAACAATTTCAAAACAATTGTTTGTAAACAATTTTAACTATGCTTGTAGTATGTAGGCACTAAACATTCTAACTTAGGTATTTGAAAATGAGATTTTACGACCTCTTGGTATTGTCGTCGTCACTCATTCTAGGAACTTCAGTGTTTCCCACTTTGATACAAGTTATATTAGTTATGTTCTTGCACTTAGTCACCTTAGAAACAACTAAGAAAAGCATTTACTATAATATGCATAGTTGCACATTTCCTGTAGCCTTCGACTGCAGATTGGCGGATCCCGTGATTCAACTAGCCTGGATCCTCCCATAAGTGGAACCGTGGGATCCGTGGGGGGATGCAACTGATGTGCAAAATGATTTAGCTTCATCAAAATAGTCCACTAGAACACTTCAAACTAGTCTAACATGATACCCTAGAGCCAACTAAGTCTTCCACTAATAGTTGAAAACCTCACTCTCATCCATGGCTTATCTAGGATACATTTTTGAAATATTTCGTTTGTTTATCAACTAGTCAAAACTCACCATAATTCCGCTCCAACACTCACACATTATCCATCACATTTGATAGGACTTAGTATCATCATTTTTCTCACAACATAGTGAAAGGAAACCTTGACAAATAAATAGTTAGATTATCCAAGGTAAGTGTTCTTAGTCTAACCATCATTAAGCACCATTACTTGTTATGGTTGAGGATTTGAGATATCCAACAGCCAAAAACTTCAAAGTTAAGTCAAAACCTCGAAATCCATTAATGATAAACCTTACAAAGGCATGATGACTTCACTTAAAACTCAGTTCGATAGCCGATCCCCGGTCTATAACCGTGCAGCATCCCTACTGAGAGGGATCCATGCGGGATCCCAGACGCAAAGAATAAGGTTAGCCTCCTTAATTCAAATTCAAATTACCTAACCACCTTTAAGCATTCATTAATTACCCTCCTAGAGCTGATCAAAATCTCAAGAGCATGCTTAATCCTCTAAGTGGTCAAGGATTTAATTTCCTATTTCAAATTTTCCTTTATAACCAAACAACCTTAGGACTAAGTCACCACTCTTAATCACATCTCAAAAATCAGCAACTAAAGAAGATTTTACAAGTATCATCATCACTATGACTAAGGCTCTTAGCAACAACTCCACAACCATAGGGTCATCCAAGAGAAAGGGTCAAATGATCCATGAAATCTCATCCACCGAAACATCTCCCATTAGAGATAGTGAAGCTAAAATCTCACCTTATCATACTCATCCAAAGGCTAAGAGAATCGAAAGGATTAACATCAAACCTTTCGGACTAGAAAAAGGGTCTTCTAGTTCAAAACCAAACACGGCTAGCAAGCCATCAAAACCGTCATTCATCAAGCATGGACTACAATCTTTGAATGAGCCTCTTCCTCACCCAAACATCTACTCATTAGATCATTCACCTCCAAGAACCTCTCATTCACCAACCTTTTCATTAAATAGGGAACCACCCACAACACCAACTAGCCCATCATGGGAGGCAAGGAATAACCTTGATCATATGGAAGAAGTTCCATTACCACCCTCATTTTTAGAACCTCTTCCTACTTCTCAAAATGTAGACTCACAAGCACACATAGAGCCTTCGGGACCAAACCAAGACAATAATTGTTCAAATTGTCTAAACACTCAAGGACTTGTTCAAGAAGTACGAAATGAGATACATTTCTTGTTTAAATCATCTTCTTGCAAAGTTGGATCAAATCAACAAGTCCACTCATCCCTAGACTCAAGCACATTGTAGCTTTTTAAAGTCTAGTATCTAGTTAAGTATTTAGTGGTGCTTATATGTCCTAGTTCATTCTCTTAGTTTTAGAGATTTAGTTGGTTATCTCTTGTTTTATTGAATGGACATCTATTTGCTATGTGTTGTGCGTTGTGATATGTATTTCTCATATATATATATTATCCTCATAGTAGCATTACTTGACACATCTTCATTGATGAAGAAACTGTCAATAGACAGCCGGATCCCTCCATTTTGCCTAGACGGATCCCTCCAAGAAGGGAACCGTGGGATTCGTGGTACAGAAACACAAATTTGCACTAACTTGAGTTTTTCTTACAGGAAATTATGCATTATACTCTTGTTTTCTAACCTTTACTTTGTAGATTTTCAAAATAACACATGAGGATTTTGACACCATAAAGCTAGGGGGAGCTTTGTGTCAAACGATATTGCAAAATCATTTGCAACTTAATCCAATTTTGGATTACACTTCATGATACCCATTGCAACTTTGCAATATTCGAAAGGGAGCACGATTTCGTCACTTAGACGAACCATTTGCAACTTAATTGCAAACACAATTAGCTTATCTTACGTTATGTCCTTGACGCCCTTTTCAAAGGGATGGACTCGTCAAGGGGGAGTTAAGACGAGTACCATTCCCGTCACTTGCTCTCGTTACATCTTTTATAATTTTTCTTATAGAAATTGTGTTAGTTTCTTTTAACACTTTTTGTTTCGACAAAAAGGGGGAAAAGAAACTAAAAACTACAAATTCAAAAGTTTACGAATTTTAGCTTTTCCTTAAAATAATTTTATGTTTTGTCATCAACAAAAAGGGGGAGATTGTTAATACAAATAAGCCGTAAAACCGTTTATTTATATTTTACGATCTTCTAATGTTTTGTCGATAACAAAAGTAAAATCATATTAACGAAACAAATAAAAATGTAAATGGTTTGAACTAATAGTTTTCTAACATATTCACATTTTCACATAAAACACTAAAACAAGTATAAGTGATTTTATGATCTAGATATATATGTACAACAACTAGTGTTTAGATATTGGCTTAACAAGTATAAGTGATTTTATGATTTAGATACATATGTACAACAACTAGTGTTTACATATGGAGTTAACACATACTTAAGCTAAGTATACTAAAATGGGTAAAAACAAGTATATACTAAAATGGGTAAAAACAAGTGTATACTAAATAGATAAAAACTAGCAAATGGTTTTGACCCATAACCCATGGTTTTATATTTACCACTTACATAAGTTCAATGTATCCTTAAGGTACATTGTATCTAGAAAGAAAACCACGGATCAACCCATAACCCATGACCCATGACCCATAACCAAAAATACCCATGGGTAAAGAGGAGCGTTCCACGGATCCCTAGCTTTGTGGTAGCCTAATCCCAGTGGGAAGGATCCGTGGGATCCGGGAACAAGAGAGAATTTTTCTATAAATAGAGAGTCATTTCTTCCTTTCTATTCATCCCTTTACACACATACTTCCCCAAGTATTCTAACCCTCTAACCTCAGATCCAAGAGATCTATGTAGCTTTTCTCTTTTTTTTGTGTGATCTTCTAGGTTCCTCTTAAAGGAAAGATCACCACATCTTGAAGACGCGGCAAGCTCAAGTCCATGAGTTGCCATAGCCGTTTCATCATCAAGACAATTAAGGTTCTCTTGTTGATAGTTCTTCCTTTCTCCATAGATGTTGGGTTGAAGGCATTAGTGAAGAATGCCGAAAGTGTCAAGATGAAAGCATTAGTGAAAGGTGCTCATCATCCGTGTCAAAGCATTAGTGAAGAATGCTTAAGGTGTCAATATGAAGGTATTAGTGAAGGGTGCTGCTGTGTCGAAGGCATTAGTGAAGGATGCCTAGCGTTAATGTCAAAATGCATTAGTGAAGGATGCCAAAGAATCAAATCAAGTAGCATTTGGGAAAATGCTTAGGTCGTATAATCGATGAGGTGCATCGTTATACATATAAGTGTTTATTTATTCATAAGGATGGTGATATCCTTGATGGTGTTGTAACAAGGAGTAGATCTCCTTGATAATAGGTGTTATTAATGTGTGAAGGGTAGTAGTTCTTCCATAATGGAACTAGGTGCTTAGCCTAGTACCTAATAAAGGGTAGGCGACGTTGTGATAGGATTAGTTCTCCTAAGGTGTGAAAGAACTCGGTGGTTAGCCTAGCACCAAGTATAAACGGTAGTTAATGAAAGTGTTAGGTGTGGTTCAGCCTTGGTGTGAAAGAACTTCAGTTATCTAGCTTTGTACGGAAAAAGGTTAAGCGAAGTTGTGAAGGCTTCTCCGCCACAAGGAGTTGGTGTAGTGCTTACGAACTCGAGTAGGTGACTCGGGGAGTGGAGTAGGGCAAGGAAGGTGTCCTTGTAGCCAAACCACTATAAATACTTGTGTCGTGGTGATGTGCTTCTTACTCTTTATCTTTCATTACACGTTTATATATCTATCTATCAACGTCCAACATAAACAACCAAATAGATTGACATAAGTCGATCTAAACATTTAAAAGGGAATTTTAAATTGGTAAAACTATTCAACCCCCCCTTCTAGTTTTCCACATAGTTGATTGAAGGCAACTCAACATATTGTGTGTGTTTTGACGGCTGGTATTTTGTGTGATTAGGGTTTTTGGGATAATTCCTGGTAAGCTGCTGATACCATGAAAGATAGCAAAGATATATTTATTGATATGTTTTGTGTGTCGACATAATAAAGAGTGCATATGTATTTATAATAAATACATAGCTTATTGAACAAGCATACCAAACCCTAATCATAATGGACCCAAACCTTCAATTAAGTTTGGGCCTTAACCTATCATCTAACAGGCGGCGGTGGTGGCCGGTGCCATCTACAAGACCTATAACTTATTTCATTGAAAATCGGTGGCAATGGATCTGATGGTAATTTCGTGACAGGCGACGGCGGCGGTATGATGAGGGGGGAGTGTATGTTTTATTTACTCAGGAAATTACATACAAGTGTTTTTAATTTTTTGTTCTTTTTGTTGTGTTTCAATAAATTTAAGTTATTTAATTTTGGTTTTGTGTGAATTTTGATGTTGGTGTTTGTAAATTATTTTAGGGTTTATCTTTTTATGATGTATCGGGGGTGGTGGTGGGTGGAGATGAAGATGAAGAAAAATGTATTTTGATTGGTGGTTGGTAGTTATTGTGAGGTGAAAAAGAAAAAAGAAAAGAAATGTATTTGATTGATGGTGGATAATAGGGGTTCAAAAATCCGGTTAATTGGTTCAGATTGATAACCGGTCAACGCTGGAGCGGTTACGGTCAACTCCAAAAAAAAAAGATGGTTTGGCTAGTTAACCAGTTCGGTTACAAACCGGGATCGATGAGAAAAAAACTCAACCGGTTTGGCCCGATTAGTAACCGGTTAACGAGATTTGACTTTTTTTTCCCGCTAAGTTCGAAATTTGCAAATTTAAAAAAGAAACATAACCGTTTAAACCAGTTTGGGATCGGTTATTAACTGGTTAACTATTTTTTTATTATTTTTTTCTTTTTTTTCGTTTTCTGTAATTTATACAACGTAAACTGAATAAACTTCAAGTTTTATATAATAATCAGAAATACAACTGAAAGGAAATACATCGTGAAAGGAAATACATCAAACATAATACCTAAACATAAAACATAATACATTAGCATAAAACATCGAAAAGCTACTCGTAAATGTCTGCATTGGGTCCGATGGACCTAGCTTCATTACTTCATCTTGTCTTATTTCTTCATCGAAAAGTAATTCAATTTCACCCGCTTGCACCACTTCCTCATAGATCTCTTCTTAGAAGTCTATGGCATTTTCAAGATTTGATTTGTCTTACCATTCTGGATAGAACAGGAACCATTATTTTCTTTGCTTTCCAAAATGCAAAAATATCAAAGTTTTCAACTTGTTTGGGTGGAATATGTGAGATAAAATCGGTTAGGGTAGATCTTGTATATTCATTGTTCTTGAAACGATCACCCTTTTGCCGTTTGTTTGGATTTTCTCTTAACTTTTGTAGTAAGACTTGTATCTAATCCCCTCTATGCGACTTCGATGATGAAGAAGCCGCACTCACTGAAGGAGTTGGGTTACCATATTTTTCAAAATAATATTCCCATAAACCTTCAAAAGAAGTATTAAAAGACTCTTTTGAATCATCACCAAAGTTCACGTTAGTCGCAAAACACCCCAAATCAGTTGTAATCGAGTCGATAAGTAACTCTACCCCGCTTACATTATAACATTGATTTAATGCGGCCGCACAAATAATTACCAGTGGAAAAGTTTCAAAATATTTCTTAAGCTTTTCTTTCATTAGTGAAACCATACTTGTACATATACCACCATTTCATTCAAATTAGGCCATACTTAAACACATTAAGTATAGTTGCTCGAGTACCAAATTAGATGTTGGATAATAAAATCTTAATAATTTTTTTGTGGCGTTGTAAAAAACTTCAAGTAATCGGGTTAGTTTTTCAATAGTATCCCAATGGTCGACCAAAAATGGAGCACACCTACCCTTTTGCGACAATAAGTCATGAAAATATTGTAGAGTCACCTTTTGTTTTATACCACTTAGGAACATAAGATAAGTGGAATTCCATCTTGTATCAATATCCCAATTAGGTAATAACCAAGGTTTCCCCGCATCAACACACATCCGAATGTAGTTATTATATCTTTTAGCACCCTTTTTAAAAACATCGTGTAACATTTTTTTAAAACATTCTTTCATTCCATGCATTATGGGATCCACTTATTCCGTTTGCACAACCAAGTTAATGATGTGTGCAACACATCAAGTATGATGAAAATCGCCATTTAAAGGTGGCTTGTATTCTATTTTAGTCTACCCATTGCATTTGTGCTGTTACTAGCATTATCCAACGTAATTGATTTTTTTTTCTGACAAGTGAAATTTGCCGAACACTTTTCTCAAAAATTTGAATAAAGCATTTCCCGTGTGAGGATTCAAATTCTATGAATCGCTTCATCATTTGCCAACTCTCGGGATCAACCCAATGTGCGGTAACACAAAGGTACAAAAATGGAAAACTATGTTGAGCAGACCAAACATCCGTTGTTAAATTAACACAAGCATTTAAATTAATTTTTTTTTTAATTCTTGTTTAGCCGTTTTACACATTTTCATAGCATCGCGTTTTAGAGTCATACGACTTACATGATTATACATTGGTTGGACATGATTCTGAAACACCGTCGTCGTCAAAGGGTCGTCAAAATGGTTGAACGGCAAACCTCGTTGAATCACCAAAACGGTAAATTGTTGACTAACTAGTTCATGATCGTATACAAAAATACTTATGTCCCGACCCATAGACAACTGACCCGCTTCTGAAACCGTTTTAAGTGCCTTGCAATACTTCATGTTGATATGAGCCCTCAATGTCGAGTTGGAACCGACAGACATCACACTCAAGCAATCCTTACATTGAGCCTTTTTCTTGCCATCCGACAGTAGGACGTAGTTGAAGTTAGCCCAAGGATCTTGTACATGGTCGCATGGTAAAATTTTAACAACCGTTAGTGTACTTGTTGAACCAGCTTTAGTGGTTTTTGAACCAGATTGATTTGCACTTGCCCTTAGTGAAATACTTTCTGTTTTGATTTTTTAGAGTGTATTTCGGTTGTATGAAAGTTGTAAATAAACCAACACACAACCCTTCTATTTATACTAAACATACAATGGAATTTCGAGCCCAAAAAATTAAATATCTGCCCCCCCACGCTCCTTTCGACCTTCCCGCTCAAGTTTAAAATTCAAAATTTGAAATTTCAAAAAAAATCCAAAAAAAGGCTCTAAACCAGTTTAAAATTGGTTAACCAAACCGGTTCCAAAAAACCGGTCCCCTAACCGATCCAATCTCAAAAACCCATAACTGGTTAAGAACCGGCGGTTTGTAGAAAAACTGAACCGGTTACAGTCAAAACAGGCATTGACCGGTCCGGTTTTCTGGTTTGCTTTCAGAGGCGGTTCGGTTAACCGGTCAGAATGTGCACCTCTAGTGGCTAGTTATGGTTAAGATGAAAGTATATAAAATGAAGAAGAGAAGAGGGCAAAATGACTAAAATACCCTCATATGGGTATCACGTGTTGTCACATAATGAAGGTAGTGAAGGCTGTTAGAACGAAAGACCAACGCTGGATAACGTTTCGCATTTAAGGACGAACGGTGAATTTTTTTCGGTCAAAGAATGAAACTTGTCGGTCAACGCAACCACAAGGATGAACAATGTAGTTTACTCTAACAAAAAGGAAAGAAAGAATATTCACATAACTTTTTGCCACACCAAGAGCTCACTGCACGTAACGCCGAGGCTAGCATTATGCCTAGGTGGCAGCGCGTTGGCTGGCGTTACCATACCATCTTGGTGGCATTGAAGCTTTAAATGGGTTATTTTTGTAGTTTTCGTGTATGTTGAGAGTGTGTGTACACGTGTGTGTTGTGGTGAGAAAGAATATATTTTTTAATCAAACTCCTAATAATTTTTATATCGAAAAAGGGATGTGTTGGTGATAACATCAAATTAGCCTGATATTTTATATATCAAATTCCCGTGTTTATGGCCTCATTTGTATTAATATGATACTTATTCGTTCATATTTTCATTTCAGGATAAATGAGGCATGGAGCGGAAAAGATGTGATATAAGGCCAAGAAATATATTCTGAAGATAAGTTACGGCGTAAGTGGCACATATTGCTAAATCGTAACTAATACTACGAGGGCCTAAGAATTATTTGTGAAGGGTACGCCGTAAATGCTAAATAATGTTACGGCGTAAAAATGATGCCAAGAAGGTTACGCATGTTGTGCTCGCATGATTTATTGTCTCCTAACTCGAATCTTGCCTATTTCTTTGCAAGGCGAATTGTAAGCCTCCAAGGCAACAAGAACAAACTAATACCTTATGGGATGTTCCTAACACGTGTCTGTCATCATATCATGTACTATCATCCACAATTTCAAAGCCCTCAATATTCACTTGTGAATAAAATGATGGAACCTCTAAATGCATCTCTTATTACTTCATTCTTCATTCCTGAATCATCAACTGCTCAAGACCTACTTGGCGATCCATCAAACAAAAACAACGAATAATAAAAGTTAGCTTATGAATAAAAGATTTCCTACTCCTTAGAAAATCAATCCTCAACTTTCTTTTAATTTACCATTGTAACTTGATCATATCTATAAAATAGTTATTCTTTGATCATTTTCATATATACTTGATCACATGTTGTCTCTATATGATATACTTACTATGTTTTACTTATATACATATATGCTTACTGTAGAGATCATTAGTTTCAAAATTCGATACTTGGAACAAAATTTTGCAATCTTACTTTTAAGGAATCTGTCTCAGATGCCGGATCCCTGGGCTATAACTAGCTGGATCCCTCAAGTGAAGGATCCGTGGGATCCGAATGGACAGAATTTCCTTTTTAGCTTCCTTGCATCAATCCAATCTTCCAGACCTTATTGGACTAGTTAATCATGCTATATTAGGATCACTTAAACTTTCCTTAGGGTTAGTTGATCTCACACTCACTCATGGATGACTTAGGATCACACTTAAGGTGTTTTTTTGATTTATTATTACTTTCTCTTGGAAAACATCTGACATCCCAGGAATTAGTCCCAATTTCTGCAAACACAAATTCAATTTCGAAGATGAAAGAAGTTGTCAAAAAGGAAATCATAAAACTTCTCGATGCTGGTATAATTTACCCAATCGAGGATAGTCCTTGGGTGAGTCCCGTTTACTGTGTTCCCAAGAAAGGAGGAATGACGGTTGTGACTAATGAACAGAATGAGCTAGTCCCTACTAGAACTATCACTGGTTGGCACATTTGTATTGACTATCAAAAATTAAACAAGGCCACAAGGAAAGATCATTTTTCACTCCCGTTCATGGATCAAATGCTTGAAAGACTAGCAGGAAATAAATTCTTTTGTTTCCTCGATGGATTTTTAGGATACTTTCTAATTCCAGTCGATCCTAATGACCAAGAAAAGACCACTTTCACTTGTCCTTTCGGAACCTACGCATATCAGCGTATGCCTTTTGGTCTCTGTAATGCACCTGCAACTTTTCATAGGTGTATGATAGCCATATTTCAAGACATACTCGAAACCTCTATGGAATTTTTCATGGGTGACTTTTCAGTCTTCGGAAACTCATTTGAAGCATGTCTTTCCAATCTTGATAAAATGCTCGAAAGATGCGAAGCTGCACATCTTGTCCTTAACTGGGAAAAATGTCACTTCACGGTGACAGAAGGAATTGTGCTTGGCAACAAGATCTCCAGTGCAGGAATGGAAGTAGATAAAACAAAAATCGACGTTATCACAAAACTTCCACCACCAACTAACATTAAAGCCGTTAGAAGTTTTCTAGGACATGCTGGTTTCTACCGCCGCTTTATCAAAGAATTTTCAAAAATATCCCGTCCGATGACAAAACTTCTTGAGAAAGATTCTATCTTTGACTTCAATGCTGATTGCATAAAAGCCTTCGAAACGTTGAGATCTCAACTGACTAGTGCCCCGATCATGGTTTCACCTAACTGTTCACTACCCTTCGAGCTCATGTGCGATGCCCACAATTTTGCTGTCGGATCCGTCTTAGGGCAACGAGAAGGAAAACAATTTCGGCCCATATATTTTGCTAGCAAGACTTTGAATAGTTCTCAACAAAATTATACAGTCACAGAAAAAGAATTACTGGTTGTAGTTTTTGCGTTCGACAGATTCCGATCCTATCTAGTACTCTAAAAAACAGTCGTGTTCACCTATCACTCGGCACTCAAATATCTGTTCACCAAACAAGATGCTAAACCGCGTCTTATCCGATGGATTCTGCTACTCCAAAAATTTGACATCGAAATCAAAGATAAGAAAGGAGCAGAGAATCTAGCCATTGATCATTTATCACGTATTGAAAATCCAGATCTTGAGGAATTAAAGGAAGAAGAAATTGATGATTACTTCCCTGATGAAACCCTCATGACCGTTGATGGAAATGACGATCCTTGGTTTGCTGACTTTGCGAACTATCTCAGGAGGAATTCTCGAGAAAAGGTTTAACCTCACGCTCAAAGGAGCAAATTCTTTTTGGAACTTAAATACTACTTTTGGTAAGAACCATATCTTTTTAAAATGTGCCTTGACGGAATGATCCGAACATGTGTTTCTGGTTTCGAAACCCGTAAGATTCTTGAAGAATGTCATCATGGCCCAACTGGGGGGCATTATGGTCCTTCAATCACAGCTAAAAAAGTTTTTGATGCTGGATTCTATTGGCCAACAATATTCAAAGAAGCACATACACTTGTTCAGAACTGTGATGCTTGCCAAAGAACCACCAACCTTTCACGCAGAGACAAAATGCAATTGAGAAGCATTCAATTGTGTGAAATATTCGATATTTGGGGAATTGATTTCATGGGACCATTCCCTAAATCCCACAAATATAAATACATTCTCGTTGCTATAGATTATGTGTCCAAATGGGCAGAAGCTGAAGCTTTACCAACAAACGATGCTCGCGTCGTCATTAATTTTCTCAAAAAGCTTTTCGCTAGTTATATAATCCCCAAAGCCTTGATAAGCGATCGAGGAACCCATTTCTGTAATGGACAAATGGAGAAAACCATGAAAAGATATGGGGTTCATCATCGATTCGCGACAACTTATCATCTACAAACCAGTGGCCAAGTTGAAAACACCAATAGAGCTCTTAAAAGAATACTCGAAAAAACAGTGAAGGAAAATCCTTTGGTGTAGTCAAAGAAACTTGACGATGCTTTGTGGGTGTTTCGTACGCCTTATAAAACTCCTATTGGCACAACTCCTTACAGACTCCTGTATGGAAAAACTTGTCATTTTCCATTCGAAGTTGAACATCGTGCTTACTGGGCTCTTAGAAACTGTAACACCGATCTCAAAATAGTTGGAGAGAAGAGATTCTTGCAATTGTACGAACTCGAAGAATTAAGACTCCGAGCTTATGAAAATTCCAAACGTATAAGGCCGTAACAAAAGCTTATCACGACAAAAAGTGAGAATTCAAAAGAATTCAAAGCCGAAGATAAAGTTTGCTTTTCAACATGAAATTCAAATTCAAAGCTCCTAAATTACAACCAAGATGGTTTGGACCATATATCGTTAAACATGGATATCCGTTCGGTTATGTCGAACTTTATGACAAACAAGGTGGAAGTTTCATCGTTAATGGGCACCGAATCAAACTATACTATGATAAGGAGAAAATTAATGAAATATCATTGAGTACGTTTCACCGAAAATGAATTTGAAACCATCACCTTCAGTAGCACCTTTCCGGAAGAATCCAACAAAGTGTTCCTTGGAAACCATCTGTTGAGTTCATCTGGAGCGATATTGATGCTACTGGTGAAGAATTCATGTATGTCCCCAAACTTTTCAAAGTGTTCAAGGCTGCATCTGTGGCCAAGTAAATTCGGGAAGATTCGAAGTCCCGATTACTCGTTAATAAACAAGCGCGCTTCGAGGCAACCCGTGTGTTTCAGATTTTATTTTCTGTGGTCACGCCCCAAAGTTTAAACCCTTAGTTGAACTTAAGTGTGTGGGGGTGCCACATCTTAATAAAACTCTTTTTGTTTGTATATAAGATTTTGTGCAGGTAATGATTACTCTAGTGGACACTTGGATAAAGAAGAAAAATAAGCTGACAAATTCATTGGAATATCTGGTTTTATCTCTATAGTTAAAATTTGTTTGCCCTTGTGATCTAGTTATTTTCACGCTTTTAGGATAATATATTAGAATAACTGGATCAAACCACTGGTAAAACTGGTAATATTTGAAACTCTGATATGTGTTCTGATTAATATTGCAATCCATTCTGGGATCGATAAAAATTTGCTAGCACAAATTATAGCCCTTACCACTGAAATTGTGAGGATTTGAACATGTTCTATATAAAGCATACATCTTTTATGCTTAGATCTTTTGCTATGAGTGTGCCGGTGATTTTATTTATTCTAGAACTTGTGCTTGTAAATCATTACCAGACCGCAGTGAGATCGCATTCGTGCGATATAAGTAAATTCGTGTGATAAAGAGGCACCTTATGATTTAACCCAAATGGCCTTCCATTTTTCATATTATGCTATATTAGCTAGCCACATCGGTTAGTTAACCACCTACATGGACCCTTTTGTAGTGCTCATCTTTAGCGCTAGATACCCCTAGTTACACCCTCTGAGCCATCCTTTTCATTTTTGATAAATCCATAAAATACAAAAAGATTTTACACTTTAAACCTTAGCCTAACCCTTGTCAATTTCTAAACGGTTGGTTGCTAGTCACCTGGAATGAGAAGATTATTCAAATGATTACGAGTGACCGCACCTTGTTAGTTGTGTGAGCCATTTCGAGTTTATGCTTTAAAAAAAATGAAATGATGAAAATGAATGTAATAGCCAATGTGCTATGTTCAAATAAAAGTTGTCATGGCGAATCAAAGCGAAGAGTTGTGGAAATCAGAAGGAATGAAAATGAAGCTGTAATCATTTATTGGTTTGCGGATTGTCTGGTAGCTAGCAACACGGGTATTAGACTTGATTCTATTTTTAATTTAACACCAATTTCATTAACCTTCCCATGCCTTATCCATACCCTTAGCCCTAAGCCTTAACATTATAACCTGAATAAAATCCCTCTTTAGATGTTTTTGCTTGGTGCTCTTTCCACGTCGGTGGAGTTTTGTTTCTTGTACAAGCTTTTGGTAATAATCTTATCATGACTGAGCAATTAGTGGGATTTATCTTTCTACTCAACTAAAAATTGAGTGATTGAGGGAATTATATTTCGTTCCTTTTTCGTGAGGTGTTTTGAAATGTTAATCATGCAAGAAAATCATTGGATAGTGTCAAACATCCTGAAAGTTTCACCCTTAAAAGCGTAATTGATGAATCTTCTCACGTACATGTACTTGGTAGATTCGCATCATATTTTTCGTAATCATGATTTCGTACCAGTGGATGTTTTTCCTAGATTTGATTAAGGGCAAGCAAAGTTTAAGTGTGGGGGAATTTGATAATGCTCAGATTGTACATGTTTTCAGTAGCGTTATGTGTGCTTTTGTATATGTTATTTGGTTATATGTGTATGATTTCAGTGCTTAATCGCATCAAAAGATGTTTGTCTAGTGTTTATAACCAAATGCGGGGAAATGGAAGAAAAAGTAAAAGAATGTTCAACAAATGGAAGATTCCCATTTTAGTGAAGCATGTCAAGCACAAATCAATGTTTCACGTACCATAGAAGACTAAGATGATCGAAGAACCAAGCTCTACAAGTCAAAATAATGTAAGGGTCGCTTTTTCGTCACTCACGAAGACCAACCGAATCGGTTGCAACCGCAACCGGATCAGTTGGGTGAGGATCAAATAAGCGACTATGAAGCCAGTCCAACCGATCGGTTGTCACCCGCAACCGATCCAGTTGGAACACAAGTAGAAGACCAACCGGATTGGTTGGTCATGTGACCGATCCGGTTGGAGGGCCTGTTTCTGCCAAATCTTCATCATTTAGTTTCCCCTTTGTATCCAAACGATTCTAGGTCCTTCCCTTGGTGTATTCTAGTCCCTTCCTAACTCCTTGGAGGCCAAGTTCAACAATTAATACCCTAGGCCTTGGAACTAGTATAAATAGAGACCTCTTGTGAGCATATGAAACACACACTTCAATACAACTCTCTCTACTCATCAAACAAAGCTCTTAGCTCTCAAATTCGTCCTTAGAAGTCCAGGAAAGTTTGGAGTTCCAAAAGTACCACATTTGGAGGCCAAAACCCCAAGGAGTCCACCTCAATACTTTGGGAATCATTACTTCACCATTTGTAATCTTATTCCAAGCATTATAAGACTCTTAATCATGTTTTCTAATGTTCAAAGTTCTGAGTTTATGCTTATGTTTTCTAATGTTCAAACCCTTATCCTGAATTAAAAAAAAATCAACGTTGTTAAAACGCCCTATAAGTCTTTGTACCCCTTCAATAGTAATATAAATATGCTCTTAATTGATTCAACTTTATGTAAAGAGATAAGATCTAGCAATAATGAAAAAGATGTTGATAGTTGTAAGAAGGAACATGGGGAAGATGATCAGGTCGAGAACATAAAAGAAGCTCCGGATTTTAAAACATTACTGCATTTCAATAGTGGTTGTGCAAGATTAATCTACGCAAGCATGGCCCTCATGTAATCCATTTTGCGATAATTGTAATGGGGGTGGTAATGAAAAATTAGAAGAAATTTAATGGACGTGCCCCCATGAGATTGAACCACATGATATCAAGTTTGCGAATATATCTTTCCAAGATTTGTTTAAAATTAGATTTGGGGATGCTAATGTTAAGGCAGGTCTGATCAAAAGGCTCAAGCACGATTACGACGAATATCGCTTTCAACAAAAAGAGTTATTTGATGAAGGTTCAATTGAGAATAATATCTCTTGTAAAAATGATTATCAAGGTATGATGGTTGAAGACGACGAATATGGAAGGTCGTGTTTATCATTCAATGAATGGCTTGCGCATAAGTTTGGTACCTCAAGCGTTGGCAATAGTGTCAAAAAAAAGTTTTTATCGAATGGATGATTGATTGTTGTCCGAAAAGAGGTGAAGCTGGGAATAATGGCAGCATGACCAAAAGTTTATTGAGAACCACTTTTGGTGGTCGTTGACATAAATCCCCATGGCTTTGAGTCAAACTTAAAGACTCGTTAATAAAGAAAAGTGCTGTTTTGGGAGACAACCTGATTTATCCCTTTCTTTTTTGTTTTCTTTTCATTTTTGTTGTTGGGTTTTATGCTTGTAACATTTTTGCAGGAATTGGAGTTAAATGATCGGCTTTTAACAGGAAGATGGATTTTGTCCCGATTAGCAAGTTAAGGCGTAACTTATCCAATGGTTACACCGTAACCGTCTTACAGTAGGAGTACACTCCAGGCTTTAACCAGTTACGATGTAACTTCCTTCCATAAATCTCCGTAATAGTCTTTTGTAAATGATTTCTAGGTTCAAACCAATTACGGCTTAACTCATTCTTGTGGTTACATCGTAATTCATTCTGTAGTTCAATTTTAATTCTTAAACAATAGCATAATAATCTTGTATTAGTTCAAAATGAACTTTGTGGGAATGTTCACTGTAAGCCCTCACGAGACTACACTCGTCCACTTGGGACACCAAGTGGTTTAAAAGGCTTGTTGCATATGGTAAATGCAACCATATGGAAGTAGATACTTCTTTACCTCCACCACCAACACATATATCACCACCTTCATCCTTTGTTGAACCACGTCCTACTTCATCAAACTTACCTCCACAGATCCCTACATCCTTTATGGAACCTCCACCTTCCTCATCAAACTTATCTCCTCAGACTTCTCCATTCCTACCACCACCATATCCTAGTCATGACAATGATTGCTTTCATTTCCAAGGGTTAGTCCATGAAGTACATGATGATTTGTGTTTTATGTTCTATCACCTTCTTGAACGTTTTGATGAAGTCAACAAATCTAATCATCCCTTAACCTAGGAATGCAAGCACAAAGTGGTGTTTCCTCTAGTCTTAGGCACGACTTAGATTGTTAGAAATGTTTTCTTTAATACATGTTTGTATCATTTTCTTAGTTTTAGAGGTATGTGTAACATTTCTCTTGTTTTTATTAAATGAAACTACATGTTTGTATGTGATATAGTTATGTGAACATGCTTAGTGCAACAATATATAACTTATTTGGACGTTTAAGTCACTATATCTACATTGCTGCCACTAAGTTGTAGGTACACGGTTCCCTAACTTTTGTCTGGACGGATCCCTCTATTGAAGGATCTGGCAGAACCAGTGGACAGAATACTAATTTTGAGCTAACATGAAGCTCATTTGCATGAAACAATGCACCATATACTTGTTTTCTAACTTTTGTTTTGTAGATTTTCAAAATACACATGAAGACTTTGACACCCTCAACAAAGGGGGGCTTTTCATCAAAGCAAAGCATTGCAAAGCACTTGCAATACATTCAATTAGGCTTCCTAACTAATTGACGACCTTATCAAAAAGGAGCACTCATCAAGGGGGAGCATTTTTGTAAACGTTAAAAACATTGCAAAATACTTGCAATACACTCATTTAGTCTTCCTAATTACTTGACGCCCTCACCAAAGGGAAGCATCCGTCAAGGGGGAGCTAAGACGAGAACCTCTTTCTTACCTTACTACTTCTCTTTACTTTTCTTTCTCTAACTCTTTCTCACTTTTTTTACTTTCCACAAGTTTTTCTCAAAACCTTTTCTACTATGTGTTAGTTTCTTTTCGACGCTCTTTTTGTTTTTGACAAAAAGGGGGAGAAGAGAGTAAAAACTCCAATTCAAATTTTTACGATTTATAAAAAAATAATCTTATGTTTTGTCATCAACAAAAAGGGGGAGATTGTTAATACAAATACACCATAAAAACGTTTATTTATATTTTACGATCTTCTAATGTTTTGTCTATAACAAACGTAAAATCATTTTAACAAAATAAATATCATACATAAAAGCTTTGAGCCAATAGTTTACTAACACACTTTTACTAAACATATTAAAACCATCAAAATATGTTTAGTTAATAAGTTATATAAAACCAAAACCATTTTTATAAAACACTTACAAGTAATATTGTCTACTTACATTTTATAAAAATGTATATGTATTTTGTATATGTTGTAAATGGGTAAATAATGGGTAAAAACCAAAGTCGTTAACCTATAACCCAAGACCCATGATCCATTGACTAGGTACAATGAATCTTGTTGGGTAAGAACCAAAGTTCATAACCAATACCCATGTAACATGATCCATAACCCATGACCTATTGCATGACATCATGCATGAAGTCATGTTAGATATTATACATGATCCATGACCCAAAGTTATGACAGCCGGCAATTAGGGAGTCCTTTTAGGTAACCGCCTTACGCTAAGTTAGACCGAGTAGTTTGCCTTTAGGAGCTATTCCGGTTAATGGGTGCATTATCCTTATGACTCTTTAGGATACGATTGATTTATGGGATAATAAGCGACACGAGTAAATAAATGAGTTTATCGAGTTGACGAATTCGATAAGGTCTACTATTTATTCCGAAACTTATTGAACTATGGAGCTTATCGTTTAGAGGTATCATTGTGTTGCATTGAGTTACATATGGGTTGTTTGAGTGCATTCATGACATCATATTGAGTCGATACACCCACATGAGGAATACCAAACACTAGGATTAAACGGTGAAATGAGACGTTTTTGGAAATAAAGAAATGGAATATATTGGGGTAGATAACGTTGATTTTGAGGAATATATATATTAAAGTTGGTCTACATTAATAGGTTGTGCCAAGTCGATAGTTGTTGTGTCATGATACCGTTATCTTCTGCTAGTATTTATTTGTGCGTTGATTGCTTGAGGTGAGTTTCATAGCCCCACTTTTATCTACGTTTTTAAATATATTGGGGTGAGAATCATGCTACTATTTTTGGACCATTAAAATTATTTGGATTTGCTTATATGCTTGACTGTTTGGATAGATGTGCAGTAGTTGTTGCCTTAGTCTAGGTTTAAACGTGCCTAACTAAGAATAGACTTCTACCTCGACCTAGTCCGGGGTTGGAAATTGTTCTAGATTGATAAGGTTTTAAAATGTACCTTTTTGAGGGGTCATTTAAGCCCTTTTTTGATCACTTTTGTATCTGTTATTACTTAATATTGTTCCTTTTCACTTTTTAGGTATCTTGAAGGCAAAATGCTGGAATGACACTTATTCGGATGAAAAGGCGCGAATATATGAAGAAAATGGCCAAAGTCAAGAATCGAGACACTGTGCTGCTGGATCTGAAGGGGACGGCGCCCGCGTGTTATCCGGGACGCCGTCGCATCACTTTGTGACGGCTCAAGAAGCCAAATTGATTATTTACATGTGACGGTGTCGTTTTAAAAGAGTAGATCATCGCAACTCGCACGGCCTAGATTTGATCCACACGACGCCGAGACCGGAATTTCAGGCGTCACATGCATAAGGTGACGCTAGACTAACGTGGCCAAGACATTTAAAACCCTAATGACGGCGACCACGGCATACCACAAATCAGCGACGCGCCGTCATATGTAATCTTATATATAGAATTGAATTTTTAGTTTTCGGTGTAGTCTTTTGGAGTAAAACCTAAACCAACCAGGCCGTCGCCTTGTACAGGTATTTTAGGGTTCCAATCCCTATCTTACATCAAGATAAGTGTTTTACTTCATTAATTTAATTATGTCTTCAATTACTTGTGTGTATGCTTGCATGTTCCCCATGTCTGGCTAATTTGCTTGTGTGTTTGCTTAGGGAATATGAAACTTAATTATTGAATATTGATTGGTTGTCTCTTATCTTAATTGTTAATGATCTAGTAATCCGATAGGTCATCCGTTGTGTAGTTAATGTTTGATTAATATTTGTGAACCTTAGTTTATAATACCTAGAGTTGCTGTAGGCTAAACCATCCTAAGAGTACCTTAGAGTTAAATTTATAAATCCTAGAGACTTTGTAAGCGATAACCTTCGGTAGTTTCAAAGAGTTAGGGATAAACGCATACCCTACGACCTTAGACACACAACGCGATTAAGAATAAGGACGCGACAATTCAACCATCAATAGGAGATAATTAAGGAGTAATAAAACCTAAGTAAACACATCTTTAAACCATCATACGAGCACACAATAATTAGACATAGACTATCCTCACCACTAGATTAGATAATTAGATAAGTAGAAGTAATCGGTAGAAATACCAACCCCCCAATCCAAACCACGAGATTCGTACCTTTCCATTTCCTAAAAACATAAAAAGATAAAAAAAATTAATCTTCCTCAACCCCAACCTTAGCGTAGTAACTTCTCACTAGCATTCCTATTCCCCTAGAGAACGATATCAATTCTCGGTGGCTTACCCTAATACTACACTACAACGATTAGGTTCACTGCCTAGGGTGTTGAAAAACTTGCTCGACAAGGAAGTTCCTTTGACCTCCGGGCTGCGTAAGCGTATCAAGTTTTTGCACGGGAATAGAATAGCTAGTTAGAGTCCACCTGTTAGGTTTCTTTGCTTGATTCCTATCAAGTAAATTTTTCTCATTTTTAGCTTCCTCGTAGTCTATCCCCCTTCTTCGTAACCTTTGTTCGTAACCCCATCACTTTTCATAATGGAAGGTGATAACCAACCACCATTCATCAACCTACCACCAAATGACCCGCCAAGAGGCCGTACTCTTGGTGAATATTTCGAGACCAAGCCACCTAGGCTATAGGAACACCATTGAGCTTCCCGACCAAGCACAAACTACGGCCCTGCGATCCAAAACCACCCGGTTGGTGCAAAACGGATGTGCATTCCATGGAAATCGTTCCAAAGATCCTAATCAGCATCTTAAGGATTTCCTTAAAATTGTCGATTCCATCGACCTCGATGCTACTACTTGGGAGACCACGCTGTCAAGGCTCTCTTCCAATTCTCTCTATGGGACAAAGCTAGTAATTGGCTTGAGCGACTTCCCACTGGCTCCATCTCAAGTTGGGATGATCTCACCTCTCGCTTCCTTGCTCAATTTTTCCCACCAGGGAGAATCACTAAACTAAGACTGACATCTTGACGTTTCAACAACTTCAAGGCGAGTCTCTCTACAAAGCATGGACTCGATTCAAGGACTTACTCCATAAAGTCCCTCATCATGGTATTGATCTTTGGCTTCAAATCCAAATCTTCTATGACCATACCGATTTCATCTCAAGGCAATCCATTGATCAAGCCGCCGGTGGATGGCTTAGCGACTTTAACGCAGAGGAATCTTGGGATATCATAGAAGTACTTGCCGAACAAAGCTACGAAGATTGGAATGAATCTCCTGACACCCCTATTAAAGTGGTTGATGCCATATCGACTCCTCTTGAATCTTCCAACGTCACCGAGGAGAAAATGAGTGCTCTTGAGAGAAGGATTGATTATCTGATAGAAAGGCATAAGAGAGCTCCCGTACAAATCCCTTGAGAAACAGTCAATTCCGCTAATTCCACCAACCACCCAACACCCTTTTCTGAATCGTGAGCAAAATCCCAATTCCGAACGGCGCTTCCGTTCTACTTCCCCAATACCACTCTCACCAAGCTTTAAGGAACAAATGAGGGAGTACATAGCAGCTCATACGGAGAGATTAGCAAAATTTGAAGAGGAAGTTTATAGGCAAAGAGAGGAAATGCAAGCAAAGATGACGGAAATGATGAACCTGGTAAAACAATATACCAAGACAAAAGTTCCCGAAAAGGTACTAGTAAGAAGCAACGATTATCCTCCCACTTTGTTTGTTAACACCATTTCCATTATGCCTGAGGATGGAAAGGTTGAGGAGAAGAAACCGAGAAAGCAAGAGGAGGGGGGTGAACCTAATAAATGAGCCCGAGACCATTGAGTACTACCTTAAGCACGAAATTAACAGAAAAACCATTGTTAACCAAGTGAACAACTTTAGGTACAATGAGGTTCTTAGGGAAGCCCTGAAGGAAAAATAATGCAGAAGAAGAGTATGACACCATGCCTATGGGACCTCTATATGAGCCGGTTCTAAAACCAAGAACTAAAAAAACGAGACACCACAAGGAACTTCGTGATACCATGTAGCATAGGTGATATTGATAATATAAATGCCTTAGCTGATCAGGGGTCTGATGTAAACATAATGCCATTATCAATCTATAATAAGTTGACTAGGGAGAAGCCAACCAAGACCGATCTTAGATTTCCTTAGCAAATCACACCTATGTCTACCCCATAGGAATCGCGGTGGATATTTTAATAGAAGTGGCTAATATAGTCTATCCGGTGGATTTCGTGATCATAGATGTTGAGGAAGATAGAAACATGCCACTCATTCTTGGGACACCTTTTTTGGCCACCGCTAAAGCAACCATCAAATGCGGAGAGGGCATCATGATACTTAAAAGCGGAAAAGGGTACACTAGGATACCCATTGTTCCAAGGTATCCTCTTAAGATCATGGAAAAGACTACGGGTGAGAATCCACATGTCCCTAGCAATATGGTTAAGAAGAAAATGAACGATTGGGAAAAAGGGCTTAGAGATTTTATGGTTCGGGGTGCATGCAACATTGTGGAAACACGATAAAAAGTTAGGAAATAATCCCACTTCGATACCAAAAACACAAAGGAATCCTAAGGAATTTTTAAAGGGAGAAAAAGTACTCTTATACAAATCACGGATAAGGGCATTACATGGTAGAAACAAACCAAGATGGTTTGGCCCTACTATGGTGAAGGAAACCAATCTAAAGGATAAAACAGTTACCATAACAGACGACGTTGGCAAGTAATCTACGGTAAAGCATACAACGCTCGCCCTTTGACCTAAGGGAGAGGAAGAAGGTGACGGTAATAAAGTCACGTAAGGGCACGACTACGAGTCTAGCTACAAGACACATAAATAAAGAAAAGCACTTCGTGGGAGGCAACCCATGCTTAATTGTTTGCTTGTTTGTGTCATATATCTTTTGTTGATTGTTTATTCTCATGTTTAAATTTGTAAACATGCTTTATTTTGTTTTTAACCTTGTCTTAATTACATATAAAGGTATTTTACATAAGGGATAAGTGTAGGGAGGATTACACACGTTTTCAAAAGAAATGTAAACATGAGAATTTCAATTAATTAAAAGATATACATGTGTGTTTGTTCGAGTCAAATGCTTGTATCGAGTCATAATGGATGTTTTGAGAAATCTTTCCGATTCTAAAGATGTAAATTTTCCGAATTTTTTCCAATATCGCAGCACTGTTTTTGTCAGATAACTGACGGCGTCAGATCGCAACCTGATGGCGCGGGAGGGAGCAAAATCAACTGATTACTTTTTTCTCGCTTTTCTAAGCTACTTATAATTTTTGAATTTTCCAGTGTCTTAATTTTCCGTAAATTCCAGAAACATCCATTCCACAAGCATTATATCCTAGTTTAGTAGAGTCCTATATATATTATTACCTTCCATTTACGAGAAGGTTTCGTTTGTTTTCTTCAAGTATGCAGGTTTAATTTTTCAAGAATGAGATACATAAGATGAGAAGGAGCTTTTCACGCAAACGTTCTTCTTTAACAAAGATGTAACCACCACTTTACACGGATCCTACCGAGCTAATCGTGGAAGTACTAGTTTCTTTCATCTTTTATTACCTTCCATTATCATAACTTTGATACTTTCGGGGAACATTGGGGACAATGTTCGTTTAAGTGTAGGGAGGGAAAATAAAACGGAACTTTGAAACTATGCTTATCCTTGATTATTTGCTTTGTCCAATTGTATTTGTGTAATAAACCATGAGAAAATGTCGGTTAGGGTAATTTTGGCACCAAATTTAAAATTTTTCATGACATATAGGAGTGAGCCATTAGTCTTAATAAAGCGTCTCATGGATAGGAAGTTATATGACTAGCACAAAAACCCTTTACCACTTAAATTACACCTAAAATGTGAGGATCGCCCTTAGATTAGTAGGAATTAAAGCATTCATCTTTAATGCTTAGAGTGTGAACTGGTAGTATATTAGATTCTAGAACTTGTTTTGTGATGCATCCCGAGATCGCTAGTAAGACTACACTTGTGTAGTTAGGAATAACTAAATGATAAGAGGCATTAGGATAACCCTTGTTTGATACCCTTAATATAATTACTTCTTCCACATCGGTTGAGTAATTCCCCCACACCTTTGCATTGTACTCATCTTTAGTACACGATACCCCTAGTTAACCCCTCATAGCCTATCCTTTTCGCGGTTCTCATGATGCTTCGGTTTTCCAGAATATCAATGAAGAGCATTGTTTACACCTCAACCCCTTATGTGCACCCAAATCGCCTTAGCCTACCTTGTATGCACTCACTTTTAGTGCATTATTGTTATCACCCTAAAAACCCTTAGTTCAGTTATCTAGTTGCTTGCATAAGTTGCTAAGTCGAGTCATATCCTTTGTATATAGTTTTGGGACGATTGGGACTCATGGAAAAAGTTAAAGTTTATGAAAATGACGGGAAGGGGACGTTAAATTCAAATTCCCTTTATTTGCGTAATAATGCACTCCAAGTATTTTGATCTTTTCAATTCGGGTCAAATTAGTGTTAGAGTAATAAAAACTCAAGTGTAGGGATGTGCCTATAAATCCATATCATTTTGATGTTACTGTAGAGGATGGTAGAGTAAAAGTGTATAAAAAAAATAAAAAAAAAAATAGAAAAAAGAGAAAAAAAAATAGAGTGTTGAAAAAAAAAATAATAAATAATACGGGCTACCATCCTACATCTATCTTTAATTTATGTTCGTTTGTTTTAGTTATCTAGAGTCTAGAGTGTCGAGTCTTGGCTTAGCAACGCCATTCTTCGTATGCTTGTAACATAAAGATTTTTGACTTGCCACCACTAAATAGCCTATCCCACCAAACCCTTTGTTTCCATACCATAAGCCTAATATTACAACCCTCTAAAAGACCTCTTTGATTGTCTTTCCTAGGTGCTTACGCCAAAGCGATGGAGGTTTGATATAGTCTCAAGCCTATGGTAATCCATGTACTAGGACCGGTTAATGAGTGTTTATCTTCCATTTCCAACTTGTTATATTTCATATACACCCGAGAGATGTGAGTATCCAAACACCCTATGTGAGGTGCTAGAATGTAATTTCCGTGCTTGTTATGACTTTTGCGGGGCTAATATGTGTTGTGGATTGTTCTAAACCAATGCTTCATGACCCCTAACTTATAAATTAATTGGCTAAAAGCAAATTTGCTTGAGGACAAGCAAATACCAAGTGTAGGGATATTTGATAAGGTTTTAAAATGTACCTTTTTGAGCGGTCATTTAAGCCCTTATTTGATCACTTTTGTATCCGTTATTACTTAATATCGTTACTTTTCACTTTTTAGGTATCTTGAAGGCAAAATGCTGGAATGACACTTATTCGGACGAAAGGGCGTGAATATACGAAGAAAATGGCCAAAGTCAAGAATCGAGACACTCGAGCTGCTGAACTCGAAGGGACGGCGTCAAGTGTTATCTCATGACGCCGTCGCATCACTTTTGTGATGGCTCAGAAATAAATTAATTATTTACATGTGACGGTGTCGTTTAAAAGAGTAGGTCGTCGCAACTCGACGCCTAGATTTGATCTTGACGATGTCAGAAACTGAAGGGGACGATGTCACAAGCATAAGGTGACGCCGTTGCAAGACTAACGTGGCCAAGACGAAACCCTAACGACACGCGTCACAAATCAAAGGGCGACGTCGTCGCATATGTAATCTTATATATAGAATCCGAATTTTTTAGTTTTCAGTGTGTAGTCTTTTGAAGTAGAAACCTAAACCAAACCAAGGCTGTCTTGTACAGTATTTTAGGGTTCCAAACCCTATCTTACATCAGGATAAGGTTTTTTCTTTTAATTATGTCTTCAATTACTTGTGTGTATGCTTGCATGTTACCCATGTCCGGCTAATTTACTTGTGTGTTTGCTTAGGGAATATGAAACTTAATTATTGAATATTGATTGGTTGTCTCTTATTTTAATTGTTAATGATCTAGTAATGCGATAGGTCATCCGTTGTGTCGTTAATGCTTGATTAATCTTTGTGAACCTTAGTTTATAATACCTAGAGTTGTTGTAGGCTAAACCATCCAAAGAGTACCTAGAGTTGTCTTCAAAGAGTTAGGGATAAACGCATACCCTACGACCTTAGACACACAACGCGATTAAGAATAAGGACGTGACAATTCAACCATCAATAGGAGATAATTAAGGAGTAATAAAACCTAAGTAAACACATCTTTAAACCATTATATGAGCACACAATAATTAGACATAGACTATCCTCACCACTAGATTGGATAATTAGATAAGTAGAAGTAATCGGTAGAAATACCAACCCCCCAAATCCAAACCCCGAGATTCGTACCTTTCCATTTCCTAAAAACATAAAAAGATAAAAAAATATAATCTTCCTCAACCCCAACCTTAGCGTAGTAACTTCTCACTAGCATTCCTATTCCCCTAGAGAACGATATCAATTCCCGTGGCTTACCCTAATACTACACTACAACGATTAGGTTCACTGCCTAGGGTGTTGAAAAACTTGCTCGACGAAAAGGAAGTTCCTTTGACCCCGAACACGTTGCGTAAGCGTATCATAGATTTTGCCACAACAGTGCTGGACTAGAGTCGCCCGAGTAATCCCTGGATGCGGGATAGGATTGGAGATCCGGTAGGATCAGGTGTGAAACGGTATTTATTTATCTAGGTCTTGCATAGCAAATCAACTCTTACAGGTCCACTATGATTTTGTTGAACTTAAACCTATGAACTCATCGGCGTAAGGTGACCTTTTAGCATGATTTCTCAGGTATTTAAGAGATGCTTGGAATACTTGATTCGGTGGAAGCTTGGCAAAAAGGCGGGATTCAAGGATCATTTCTGACTATGATAAACTATGGGGACCTATTTGATTAAACCTTGTTTTGGGCCTAATATTTACTCTTTTGGATTAAATGTTTTAAATGACTAAATTTGGGATTGGTTTTGAATGTTAAATTACTATCTTTTTGGTATACTTGTGTGCGATACCAATCCAATAGTAA
Organism: Chrysanthemum makinoi; assembly: GCA_910596185.1. NCBI lineage: Eukaryota > Viridiplantae > Streptophyta > Magnoliopsida > Asterales > Asteraceae > Chrysanthemum > Chrysanthemum makinoi. The sequence goes on from OU343217.1 coordinate 315,812,457, forward strand.
CGCCCCAAAAACTTGATTAAGTCTTTCGCTGTACCAAAATTTGGGGGTGTTACAGATTGGTATCAGAGCTCAAGGTTATAGAGAATTAGGTATTTTATAAACCCTAAACAATAACAACTTTTTGAGAAAATTTGATCCTCGACCGACACTAATAACGCTACACGCGTCGATCGGGGTCAAAGGAACTTCCTTTTCTTCGAGCAAGTTTTATAACACCCTCGGCAGTGAACCTAATCGTTGTAGTGTAGTAGGGTAAGCCACGGGTATTGATATCGTTCTCTAGGGGAATAGTGTCGTTAGGCTGAAGTGTATGTCGATTTAAGCCTAAAGGTGAGGGATGATTATTTTTGTATTTTTATATTTTATGAAATGGAAAGGTACGAATCTCGGGGTTTGGATTTGGGGGTTGGTATTTCTACCGATTACTCTACTTATCTAATTAACTAAGCTAAGGATAGTCTATGTCTATTGTTGTGTGCTCGTATGATGATTTAAATATGTGTTTACTTAGGTTTTATTACTCCTTAATTATCTCCTATTGAAGGTTGAATTGTCACGTCCTGATTCTTAACGCGTTGTGTGTCTAAGTCGTATGTTATGCGTTTAACCCTAACTCTTTGAACGTACCAAAGGGTCTCGTCTACAAAACCCACTAGGGATTATAAACTCTAACTCTAAGGCCTCTTTGGATGGTTTAGCCTACAACCGCTCTAAGTGCTATAGCCTAAGGGTCACAAAGATTAATCAAGCATTAATTACACAACGAATGACCTATCACATTACTAGATCATTAACAATTAAGATAAGAGACAACCAATCAATATTCAATAATTAAGTTTCATATTCCCTAAGCAACACACAAGTAAATTAGCCGGACATGGAGAACATGCAAGCATAAACACAAATAATCAAAGACATAATTGAATTAATGAAGTAAAACACTTATCTTGATGTAAGATAGGGTTTGGAACCCTAAAATACTATACAAGACAGCCTTGGTTCGGTTTAGGTTTTAACTCCAAAAGACTACACACAAATAATCTAAAAATTCGGATTCTATATATAAGATTACATGCGCGGGCCACCTTATGTTTTGTGATGCCGTCAATATTCATTAGGGTTTCATCTTGGCCACGTTAGTCTTGCGACGACGTCACCTTGAGCTTGTGACGCCGTCCTCTTCCGCTTCTGACGCCGTCTGGATCAAATCTAGGCCGTCTGAGTTGTGATGGCCTACTCTTTTAAAGCCTGACACCATCACTTGAAAATAAGAAATTTGGCTTCTGGGCCGTCACAAAATGCTCCGACGGAGTTGCGTTGAAGCAGTGACGCCGTCACCTTGTCTTTCAGCAGCTTGAGTGTCTCGATTCTTGACATTGGCCATTTTCTTGATATCCGCGCTTTTTCGTCCAAATAAGTGCCATTACAACAATTTGCCTTCAAGAGACCTAAAAAGTGAAAAGGAACGATATTAAGTAATAACGGATACAAAAGTGATCAAATAAGGGCTTAAATGACCCCTCAAAAAGGTACATTTAAAAACTTTATCAGACGCATGCCCGCTTGCCAAGCCGAAGCTTCTTATTTGATTATGGTATGAACTGCGATTTGAATTATGAGATGATATGCTAAGGGATATTGTGAACTTATTATGGAAACGTTATGATTTGGAGATATGATTATTGATTTTGGAAAAATGAGATAGGGTTGTTGATTTTGGAAAATGAGATGTGATTATTGAGATACTACGGTATTGGATTTGAGTAAATGATATATTATGATTTTGGAAATTTTGAACTCGATGGATTTGATATGGGATTATGTGA
>OU343217.1:315814382-315900695 GCA_910596185.1 Chrysanthemum makinoi
TGCTGAGGAAATTGGGCTTGGAGCATAGGTCATCTTATTTGAGGAGGTTCAACAAAAGAAAATGAGTGAGTGGAGTGGATGAATGAAAAGGACTTTTGACATAAGCTCAAGAGTTTTAAGTTTGTTGTAGAGATCATCAAAAGTGTCATATCTAGCCCACCTATTGATTGAGTGCAATGCTTACTTGCAACCAAGATGGAGGTAAAGATCGTAGGAACTTTGAATTGCAATCCTCATTGTTTGGCCTGGCCTTCATCTGATTCAATTGACTCAAAATCCTATGGAACCTGTCATATCCCTTGTGGATACCTTCTTCCTCGGAGATTTGGAATTCTTGAAACTGTTGTTTCAACATTGATTTCCTCATCCTCTTTGACTCATCGTTCCCACCAAACCTAGCCTTGATTGCCATCCAGATGTCCTTAGTATCCTCCATGTAGTGAAAGTCACCCATGTGATCATCTGGTATATCCTGAAGGAGAATAGTTCTAACTTTATTCTCTCTCTGAACATCTAGTATCTCTTCAGCAGTTTTGGGACCAACGATGGTAATAACACCATCAGCATCTTTGATGCACTTCTTTAAATTGTTACCCTTATGGACAACTTCCCAAAGATTCCAATCAATATTGCTGATCCAATTCTGCATCTTCATAGCCCACAATTCATACTCCTCTTTCTTGAGGTATGGGAACTTTGCATTGCTGTTTGTGAGATTGAGTTGTTGCAAAGATGTGGTGTTTTGATTGTGAGTAACTTCCTCTCCATCGTCTGACCCAGTCATTGTTATGGTTGTTTTGGTTTTGAGGGTGTAAAGAAAAGGATGTTCTTAGTATCACAGAGACTCTCCTGAGGCTCTGATACCACTTGTTGAACCTTAGACCTTGATAGATCTTTGAGCGCTCGTGGATCGTTAGTAATGTTTATGTAATCACAAACACACTAATAGAAAGTCTCTATTACTTGTATTCCAAAGCGGAAATCAAACACAAGTAAGAACACATCTTACTAAGAATACTTTGATCCTCTATAGATCTTTGCATAAAACTAAAACTTGTTTTTCAAACTCGTACATCATACATACTAATGTGTTCCTTTTATAGACAAGGAACCCTAAACCGTTTCACAAGAAACGTATATTCTTAAAACTAAAAGAGATATGCATTATCACTTCCTAATAAAACTCATGCATATCCTAACTAACTATAAAATATGCGGAATATCTATATTCGCAGAAACAAGCTACATGGTTTTACTACTTTCGCATAATCACTTCTTCAGTAGAATCCAACACTTCAGCAGAATTCTTATTTAGTAGAATTCCCAACAACATTTTCAATAGTTATGGAGTTATGAGCGATTGTACCTTTTGAGATTGATACTAAAAGTGACATTACCTCCATCATACTCTTGGTATGTTGAGAAGAGGCTTTTGTTACCCGTCATTTTTCTTGAGCATCCACTATCTTTAATCCATTCATTAGGTTCTAATCCAACTTTCAAGCATACCTATGACACAAATAACTCAAGCGTTTGGTCCCCAATATCTCATGGGTCCGTTTGGGTTAAACATACCATTTACTTGGTTCATGTATGGAAATGATGGGTAAGGGTACCATGGCATGTAATTTGGAGTTTGATATGGTCTAGGGTAGTTTTGATTTCAACCGGTATGTTGATAGTTGGGTTGTATGTTGTAGTTGCTCTTGGGAAAGGGGCATTTGGCAATAGGTGTTTTAGGCCGTTGTTGAGTAGTTTTAGATCTAAATTCATTTCTAACAAGCCCTACTCCTAATGTAACAGCAGGTTTTAGTTTAACAACATCCTTGGTTTTCATTGTTACCTTGACAAATTCACTATGGTCCGTTTTGCAAGCATTATGTCCTACTGTAGACACCATGACACCAAAACTTTCAACGGACAGAACCAATTTTTTGGGTCCGTCTGGTCTGTGCTGTACTGCAGCAGATGTGACAGTTTCTTTTCTTTTTTGGCCATTTTGGTTTGAATATTTGGAATTAGTACTTCGTTAAAACCTAATCCACTTGTGTTTACTGGTACTTTTTGAATTCTTAATATCTCATCGACACAAGAAATGTTTTTGTTAAATATTTTAAATTTAGAGTTCTGTTCAATGAGAAATTCTTGTGTGAGTTTTAGCTTTTCTATTTCAAGACTAAGCTCTTGACATGATTTGCAACCATCGTCATTTGCTTTGCCCTTTTTTAATCATTTTGCCTTTTCTTTTAACTCATAAATTTCATTTTCTAAAAATTCCTTTTTGGTCTTTAAAAACTTGTTTCTAGTTATCATTTTTAAGCTAAGCTCACACAATTGATTATATTGTTTTTGCAAAGTGTCATCATCAATAGAAGAGTAAGATGAGTTGGAATGTACCTTGTTTGATTCATGTGCCATTAGAGCGATCTCATCCTTGTTTGATTCTTCATCATCCTCACTATCACTCCAAGCACCACTTACAAAAGCTCATTGAGTTTTGCTTTTAGGTGGCTTGGGACAATCTCCTATTAGATGACTTGTATCACCGCATCTAAAGCACCTCCTTTCTCCTTTTCCCTATTTGTCACCTCGGTCTTTTCAGAATGGCTTCTTTTCATCTCGGGGTTGTCTTACGAACTTTCCTCTTCTTCTAAAAAACTTTTTGAAATCTCTAACGGCCATAGCATACTCCTCATCTTCACTACCAGAGCAAGATTCTCTAACGGCCATAGCATACTCCTCAATAGCCGTTCCTTTTTTCTCTCCACTTTGGATGGAGTACTCTAAGAAATTTTCTGACAAACTTCTTACTACGAAAAGTTTCATCAAGTGCTTTAAGAGAAGTAATAATAGTATTAAAGCGAGCAAATCCACAATCAATGGTTTCATCTTCAGGGATAACAAATTGTTCATAATGTTGAAAAAGAAGATCAATTTTGTTTTCCATGACTTGTGAATTTCCTTGATGTGTAATGATCAAAGATTCCCAAATCTCTTTTGCGGTTTCACACATAAAAATTCTTTCATATTCTTTTTTAGGCAGAGCATTATAAAGCATCATTTTTACTTCATTATTTTTAGCTATTAGTTATTTTTTATCATCACTGGAAATATCTTTTTGTAGGTCCAAAAGTTTCTGGAAATATCTTTTTTTTATCATCACTGAAGAGTGCTTAGAAGTCAAGACACAAGACATTAGTAAAGGGTGTCTTAAAGATCTAGTTAAATGCATTAGTGAAAGGTGCCTTAGATGTACATTCGATATGGTGTGTTTCGATGTACAAGATAGATTAGTACTAGTTCCAAGGATATTGATATCTTGATGATGTTGTAGAAAGGAGTTGATCTCCTTTGGGATTAGTCGTTGGTGTAGTGTTGGGTAGTAGTTCCTCCATTGCAATAGAACTAGGTGCTTAGCCTAGTACAGAATAAAGGGTAGGAGACGTTGTGTAGGTGTAGTTCACCTTGGTGTGAAAGAACTAGGTACTTAGCCTAGTACCTTATAAAGGGTAGGCGACGTTGTGTAGGTGTGGTTCACCTTGGAGTGAAAGAACACGGTGGTTAGCCTAGCACCGGAAAAAGGGTAGGCGAGGTTGTGAAGGCTTCTCCGCCATAAGGATATTGGTGTAATGTTTACGAACACTCGAGTAGATGAATCGGGGAGTGGAGTAGCGCAAGGAAGGTGTCCTTGTAGAAGAACCACTATAAATACTCGCGTTGTGGTTTTGTGCTTCTTACTGTTATATTTTCATTACATACTTATATATGCTTGTTTATCAACATTCAACACACACATCCAAATAGATTGACATAAGTCGATCTAAATAGATTAAAAGAAAGTTTTAATTGGGAAAACTATTCAACCCCCCTTCTAGTTTTCCACAATTGGCATCAGAGCTTCGTTACCAAGTTTCTTGAAGTATATTATACTTTAAAAACTTGATACGATCCATGGTTAATTGAAAACTACAAAGAAGGTTTTTCATAAAAACAAATACCATGTCTTTTAAAACTATATGTTTGGATGTTGATTTGATAACAACATTTTTCTTATTTACTTTTTCATTTAATTGCACTAATCTTCTTTGTCATGTTCATTAGTCAAAGCTCATACCCACCAAGATATAGGAATCGCTCGGTAACAAGAATACCTTCCTAAAGAAGGTATCTTAAACGCAAAGGAGCGGGAATTGTCTAAGTGACATTTGTTGTGTCATTTGTAAAGACATTCCTAAGTGCGCTAGAGGTATGATTTTCTTTTTATTTGGCTTGATAATTAAGTATGCCTATTTAGGTATTTATATGATTATCTTTTGTGCATATACATGTTTTACATGAAGCTTCATTAGAAAGCCTTTTTCTCTCATACGTGTTATTTTTCTCGTCTAAAGTCTTGGTATATAAAAATTATGTTTTATTTATTTTAATACAATAATAAAACAAAACACAAATTTTGAAAAATACTCCTTTCCCATAAATATACCACTCGACGCCCACTTTTTCAAATCTTCCAATTTCAAAAATTTCCTCTCATTCAAAACTTCATCTTCCTCTCCATTTTATCCCAACCGAAACCAAGAAGGATCATCTTCAACATGGTTTACATCACCTTCGTGCTCATCGTCTTAACACTCATCGCACTTGTGTTCCCTATGATGAAGCTCACATACGAAGACATTTACTTTGTGTTGTTAAAATACATTGAGGTTATATACCCAATCCTTTGTATCATTCTTAGTATTGAAATGAAATATTACTAATAATCTAAGTTTATCTAGGTTATTATCACAATGTGTTTATCATTTCTCTTTACTTTATTTCATTCTCTCGTAATACATTAAAAGACATGTATACATGTTAAACAAAAATATAGGCTAAAACACATATCTTGATATAAAACTATGAGATTGATAATGTTTTAAAAGGTACCTTTTTGAGGGGTCGTTTAAGCCCTTATTTGTTCACTTTTGTATCCGTTATTGCTTAATATCGTTCCTTTTCACTTTTTAGGTCTCTTGAAGGAAAAATGATGGCACTTATTTGGACGAAAAGGCGCGAATATACGAAGAAAATGGCCAAAGTCAAAATCGAGACACTCAAAGCTGTTGAAAAATAAGCCGACGGCGCCAAGTTTATACGAGACACCGCCGAGGATTTTGTGACAGGACAGAAGCCAAAACTCCTATTTTCAAGTGACGACGTCAAGTTATAAAGAGTAGGCCGTCGCAACTCAGACGGCCTAGATGCAATCCAGACGGCGTTAGAAGCTGAAAGAGGACGGCCGCCACAAGTATAAGGTGACGATTGCCGCAAGTCTAACGTGACCAAGACGAAACCCTAATGACGGCGACACGACGGCGTCACAAAACATAAGGTGACGCGGTCGCATGTGTAATCTTATATATAGAATCCGAATTTTTCAGTATTGGTGTGTAGTCTTTTGGAGTAAAAACCTAAACCGAACCAAGGCTGTCTTGTACAGTATTTTAGAGTTCCAAACCCTATCTTACACCAAGATAAGTGTTTTACTTCATTAATACAATTATGTCTTTGATTATTTGTGTGTATGATTGCATGTTCTCCATGTCCGGCTAATTTACTTGTGTGGTTGCTTAGGGAATATGAAACTTAATTATTGAATATTGATTGGTTGTCTCTTATCTTAGTTGTTAATGATCTAGTAATGCGATAGGTCATTTGTTGTGTACTTAATGCTTGATTAAATCTTTGTGAGCCTTAGATTATAACTCCTTATATATGCTTGTTTATCAACATCCAACACACACATCCAAATAGATTGACATAAGTCGATCTAAATAGATTAAAAGGAAGTTTTAATTGGCAAAACTATTCAACCCCCCCCCCTCTTCTAGTTTTCCACGTAGCACATAATGGATACTCTACTTCTGCCAACACGAATAGATCAACTCCACTTCTTGTGGACATATGATGAACATCACACTTATCATAAAATTTCCATGACACATAGGAATCTTGACATGGAAAATTCCAATATACATCTGTAGGATCTGGTTCATATAGTCTTTGAAGTTCTGTATAAAGTTCTTGCTCTTTAACATCTGACTTTTTAGCAATCTTGATCTTCTATTGAACCAGGCTCCACAAAGTGTCCAACTCTTGTCAATTATAAGATTTTATCAAAGCTTTAAGATGATTGTGGATAGCAAACTCTCCAATGTATCTGATGACCTTCCAAGCTTTTCCAAATTGATCCCAATAAATCTCCCAATCAACTATTAGATCAAGATTCTAAACCATCACTTTCAAGGTAATGAACTTTGATTTCCTCCTCTGTTTGGAAGAATTTTCAAGATCATTAAGATTATTCACAGACTCTTGAGATTGAGTCGATTCATCAAGAATACCCTGTCTGGCTTGTAAGTTCTGGATGTCTTCTTTCAATTGATTCTCCTAAGCTCCCAAAACATGTTTTGTCGAAGCAAGATCTTGTTCCAAGACTGAAATTCTAGAAGACAAAGTAGTACACAACTCCAAGACATTATTAATCTGCACACCATTCTATAGAAACAATGATGATACAAAGAAATAGATGATCACGACTGACTATGTTTAGAACTAGTATGAGAAAACAGATTGGAAAGAGAATAAGTTCAAAGTATAGAAAGATAATTGTTACCCCATAAAATAAGGTAAAAGATTTAACCACCAGTATTAATAGCCCGACTTAACCATGAATCCACCAGTATTAACGACCAGAACTAAAAATAGATTTAAAAATCCCTGTAAAATATCTTCTTATGGTCAACCCTCGTCAGTAAAAATATCATCAATATTTACTCCTCCACCAACTAAAAAGTTACTTACATTAATTTTGTTGGTGAAGATATTTGAGTAGACTTTGCATATAAAAAGGGCTTTCGAGTCACAAACTAAAACCGTTGCACACCTTTAAATTTCTCGGTGTCCTACAAAACCTCCAACTACAATGAGTAACCCTGATGTTATTGAAATTTCATCTGACTCATCATCCAGTTCATCATCCAATGATGCATGGAGGAAGTACTTTCCTCCTCATCACCTTACTTTAACCTTTATGAACCCAAATCCAACACCAACAGCTGGGGGTGTTCCATCTGAGGAACTGCTTACTCCTCCATTATATGTAGATGATTCAAGCTCAGATTATGAGCTGAAGTCCATGCTCTACTATGTCTCCTGCTATGATGACACTAATGATGAGGAAGCAGTAGGAACATCTAGAGCTTTGGTGGTAGCTACCTCTGCACAAAGGCCAATTCCTTCCAACCCACCCTCAGGGAAGAGGGAACAGGTGCTTGGCCTTCCCAATCATCGTGCTTAGGGGGTGATTGGGAAGAGAGGAAAGCAGAGCATGCCTGTCATCACTGGAAAGGGGAAGAGAGCTATGGGCTAGTTGGTGTAGGAGTTTCTTTGTTTTCTTTGTTGATCTGATGTAATGAAGTCATCTTTTGTACTGTTGCATCTTAGGATGCAACTTTTAATGAATATATTTTCACTTCTTCTTTTCATTACTAATTGTTTCTCCAATATCTGTAAAAATATTAGTGCACAATATATATAATTTTACAAAGATGTATAACACTAAGCCTCCCCTTAGGCTGAATCCTCCCCTCAAACAGAGCAATCAACCAGACTTAAAATATTGACTAACACATAATATTTTTGCACTATCAGACTTAAAATTAGTCAACAAGACTTAAGAGTGACATCACTGGTTTTAACTATGAAGAGTAGCACTTCCATCAGTATAGCTTCCATACCTCCCCTATCTTTGATAGATAGTGCATTTCCCTAAAAAATAGTCTAAAACCAAAAGAAATACAATATGCATGACAACAAGCAGAAATAACTCAAAACTACTAGAATTAATCCATAATGAAACCAAATAAACATGTTCAAGCACACCAAAGATATTGTAGCAAACACACGTAAATCACACCACCAAATCACATCACACAATTGTTTGTAATACTTCCATAAATGTCTAACTATGCATAGGTTAGCCAATGCTTCCTCCAAAGGTAACATAAACTCCTTGGACTTCCTCAAGCTCCTCCATGTGATCCTTGTTACCAGCCATCTGCTTAGAACATCCACTGTTAAATATTCTTGTATTGCTCAAATAAGGATGTTCCTGCATAGAGAAGGGAAATTAGTTTTGGGGACCAGCCCTAGAGGCTTGGGTCCGCCAAGGACATTTAGATTTGTTAATATTAGAAGAAACTAGTCCACTATTATACTTGAAGTTTGGTTTGGTCTGTCTCCAAGTATAACCTGCCAAGGGCTTAACAACATTCCCCCAATTACCCCTTGCAACATAAGATTGAAACATTTGAGTCATTTTGAGACATAGGTCTTCTCACAGGTGAATGAGAACCATAGAAGTCTTTGATTGAACTGATTTACCTGTGGTTTTCTAAACTTGGGACTAGGTGATGGACCGTAGGTTGAGATCTATATCCAAAATTAACTTTAGCTTGGCCAGATTTAACATGACCATTATTAACTCTAAATGTATTACGGTTGATAACGCCGATTGTGCATGTTTCTAGTAGCGTTATGTGTGCTTTTATATATGTTATTTGGTTATATTTGCATAATTATAGTGCTTAAACGCATCAAAAGATGTTTGTCTAGTGTTTATAACCAACAAGTGAAAACATAAGGAAAGTAAAGAAATGTTCAGCAAATAGAAGATTCTTGTTTCAGTGAAGCCTAAATTAGTATCTCAAGGACCTTTGAAGACCATAGTGATTGAAGAACCAAGTTCTACAAGATAAAGAAAAGAAAAGATCAAGTTTCCATAACTCAGGAAATCCAACCGGATCGGTTACAAGTGTAACTGGGTCGGTTGGAATATGACCAGAAACTCCAAAATACCATCACCAACCGTTGTCGCCACCAAGCAACCGAACGGTTTGGCCCGGTATGTGCTAAAAGAAATACCTTTTCTATATAAAAATAGACCCAAAATAACCAAGAAAGAGCCGTTTATTGCTAATATTTGTTTTTTTCTTGAGTTTGTGCTTGTGCGTAATGGATATGTAAAACACACGAAAAGGAACCAAATCGACGTAAATCCGGAGCACGAGAGATTAAGAGAGCTTAAGCCGAGCAGGAAGGTCAATTATGCATTTATGAAGATTTCTAATCTCCGAGGATGATTTGTGAAGATTTGATCAAAGTTTGAAGAAATGTGAGAAATGGCCCTCAAGTTTCAACAATTGGCAAGAATGGTCCTTAAAGATTCAAAAATTGCAATTTGGCCCTTGGTTTATTTGAAGGTTGGTAAAATCAGTCCTTGGAAGATAATGTCAGATTTACATATATGGTCCCTAGAATTTCAGCATGTGCAAGTTTAGTCCTTAATATTTGCAACTTGGATCATATCTATCCTAAATCCAATTAACATATCCATAGCCCAAACAAAGATCCGCCCAACTACCAAATCCAACCCAATTAACCACCCAACCCGGCCACGTTTAATATTCCACCCGTTAGCACCCAAGACCCGAAATTTTACCCGACCTCAACCTGTGTCAAACCCAACAACCGGCCAAAGCATTTGAAGAATAATTAAATATACAAACGCCCCAAACACTGCATACATCGTCTTCTTCCCCAAACACACCCAATTACCCACACATTTAACCACATCCCAAACACCCATCTTTGTACTAAGAATCTTTCAAGCTCGACATGTCATTGATTGCCAAGCCGACAAACAAAAGCATCTCATGGACAAGCCACCACTAATTCAATCCTATGGCTGAGATTGGATATGATGACAAGATGGGAAATCAAAGGTCGAGATTAGACATTCATGAAGCTTCTCAAAAGGATCCCAAGGCCTCTCCTCATCAGCTATATAATCCCATTTCCAGTCACAATGTATATCGTCCAATTCCTTAGGTCTTAGAGGAGTTTTGACCATTTTAATTACTTGTCATTTAATTGTTTTCAATAGTGTAAACCTTTACTTTTAATCATTGTAATCCGATTTCATTAATATAAGTGGCTTTCATCATTTTAATCTTTTTTCATTTAATTTCAAAGGTATTAGTTGCTATGGCTATTTCACTGTTTTGATAAGCTCAAATAAGCTTATTGCAGCTTATCTGAGCTTCTTGTTGGTTCATCACTCTTAATTCTCAGTTTTAAGAAAAAGTCAACATAAATCAAATTTTGTCAAAGTTTAAAAGTCAAACAATTTGTGATCTATTTCTGGTTTAAATCTGTTTTTCTGGGTAATATTTATGCTCTTGAGGTCGGTTCATATCAGATTTAATAAGGTTTTAAGTTTTAATGCATTTTGGAATTGATAAAGTAGTGTTTGGATTAGTGAATAAATCTGTGTTAAAGGTTATTATTATGGGTTAGATCAGTTGCTTAAGTCTTGTTATAGTCTATTGCGTCATATCTCTGTCTTTAGTTTGTGTTTGTTTCATTCAAAGTCAACAATTTATAAAATCTGCTCTTAAGCTCATTTCTGTTAAAATCACCAACTGTCACATCATCACATATAGGATTAGAATCAAGAAACCAGCTTGTTATAGTTTTATTTCATCCATTTTCACCTTAATCAGTCCATCATTTGATCTTAAAACTCATTTTAGTCAAATCTTCAACTGTTTTAAAAGTCAAAATCAGGTCACGAGTCAGTTTTTTTGCAAAAAGTGCAGGCCTTGCACTATCTTCATTTCAGCTAACTAGGGTCTAAGATTTGGCACATTTGTAGTTTTCCAGGTGGTCTTCAAGACCCTATATCTGTTTTTGGCTCTAGATTATCTGATAAGCTTATAGATAAGCTCAAACATAGTACCTGTCTTAACTGTTTCTGCATTCATCAGCTTCTGTCCATTTATGCCATCTTGTGTTGATCTTTAACTTTTTCATTACTTGCCCTCATTAGCTGAAATTTTGAGCATATGATCTTTGCCAGGTAGGTTTGAGTCCCACACAGTTGGTTTCCCCTTTAGCTTATTGGAGAAGCAGCTAGATAAGCTTAAACAGTGGGGTCAAGCCACTGTTTTGCTTATTATGGCAGTTAGCTAAATCCTTGGTAATCAATGCTTTAGCAGTTAGGAGCAGGTGTAATCAGTTGCCTTAGAGTAGTTTTAGCATACTTTAGCTTATATAATCAGTTGGTTCCCTCTAGTGCTTATTTGTTTAATTTCAAGTGCTTATTTTAGCTCAAGTTACACTACAGCCCTTGTTTCTTCCACATAAGCTCATGTTTTTATATTTTTTATAGCTTTAGGATATCATTTTAGAATTTCCCTGCAATTTTCATGATTTTTGGCTACTGTTCACTATTTTTTTAGATTTAAAATAGATTTTAATCACTTTTTAAATAGCTTTTATTGCAATTAATTAAGAAAAAGTTCCAAAAAATAATTTTTCAATTTTCCCAGTTTGAGATAAATATAAAAAGCATAAAAAATATTTTTCCCTATTTTTCCTCTTTTATTTGGTATTTTTCATAATTTAAATTAGATTAAAATAGATTTAAATTCCTAGAAAATAGGAAATTAAGCTGAAAATTACAAAAATAGTTTTGAAAAGTCTTTTATGATATTTTAGATTTTTGAAAAGTAATTCCATAATTTTCCCCTTTGTTTTTATAATTTTTAGATAATTAGTTTTATTTTAAAAGTTAATAATTAGTTTTTAATTTTAATAAAATCAAGAAAATTCCTAAAAATTAGTTTTAATTCATATTTAGTTTTCAAATATCATTTTTAGAGTAAAAGTAATTTTAGGTTATTTTTAGGATTTAGATTAGTCGTACTTGCTTTTTATTCGCGTTTCGTTTTAATTCCGTATTTGCGTTTTAGCGTAGAATTGCGTAGTTGGCCATAATTCTTAGGATTTCCCGTAGATTAGATGTTCCATTTACTTTCCTTATCCCGTAGTTTAGATTATATCATATTACCTCCTTTTCTTATTCGAATCCCGATAATCGAGACGTGAGTTGGAAATTTCATTCAACCCTCGTTCGGAACGATCTCGGTGCTCAAACCTAATACGTTTGAGTTACCTATATACTACACTTCTTATTATTGGTCAGTGTCCGAGCCGTTTTAAGTTTCTTACGGTTAGTCATTCACAAGTGGCTAGCTTGTGTGAGTCAAGCTTGACGTTGCTTCGACACTGCAAATCAGGCCCCTTTTGTAGAAGACCAACCGGATCGGTTGGTTGTATAACCGATCCGGTTAGAGAAGCTGCATCTGCCAAATCTTCATCACTAAGTTTCCCCTTTGCATCCAAACGATTCTAGGTCATTCTCTTTGTGTATTCTAGTCCCTTTCTTACTCCTTGGAGGCCAAGTTCAGCAATTAATATCCTAGGCTTTGGAATTAGTATAAATAGAGGCCATTTGTGAGCATATGAGACACACACTTCAAATACAAATCTCTCTACTCATCAAACAAAGCTTTAAGCTCTCAAATTCGTCCTTAGAAGTCCAGGGAAGTTTGGAGTTCCAGAAGTTCCACATTTGGAGGCCAAATCACCAAGAAGTCTACCCCAATACATGGGAATCATTACTTCACTATTTTTAATCTTATTCCATGCATTGTAAGACTTTTAATCATGTTTTCTAATGTTCAAAGTTCTGAGTTTATGTTCATGTTTGCTATGAGTGGCTAGTTTCTTTATACACATGCTTAAATGATGTTGATTATCATATGATTAGTTAGTGATTGTGTTAACATGTTTTAATTCAATTTCAAGTTGATTCTAAGATTCAATTGTGCTAAAGTTTCGTAGGGACATTTGTTAATCAAGTTTGGCTAATTGACAGTAATCGTAGAGGTCGAAAGAACTTATTGTTATTCAACTAGTCATAATCATATTGTCTATGGATGATGGTTTTTACCTATTATTCTTGATTATACAAAGGAACTAAGGTGTGGTTGTAATAGAAACGCTTTTTGATTATCAAATTGGATTGGTTGGAAACATCTAAAAGGTCGTAAGATTAGTTGTTGAGAATCAATTGTAGCCTTTTGTCTATGATCGGTTACCTTTTGTATTGACTATTTCTTAAGCAATTTGATCAAACAAATGGATGTTTTAGTGTTTAAGTTTATGTATGTAGACTTATGAAACTTGAATTGATCTTGAATTGATTGGTTAAACGTAATGCTTGTTTTAATGAACTAAAATCTTGACGAAGGTTTAACTTGTAAGAACAATAGATTAGTCTTCCAACTAATTATCATAACCAACATGTTAAGAGGTTAACACAATCACATTAATCTATGACATGAAACTAGTTTAAGCAAGTGTAGTTTTTAGTCATCTGAATTTCATTATATCTATTTGCTTTGTTATATGTTTTGGATAGACTCTGTTGATTCAAACTTGTGTTTAGATTCACTCAAATCCCCGCGAACGATCCCGACTTACCTTCATAATCTTGCTATAACGGACGAGTATACTTGCTCGTATGTGTTATTGGTAATATTGGTAATTCACCTTTTATAAATTTAAAACTTGTACACACGTAGCACATCACCGGTATTAAAATTTTGCCTACCAGTACCAACTTGAATACCAGGACCCCCCTTCTTGGTCTAACAGAATTAACATAAGTATTACCAGTATTAACAGGTACTGCTCTAGTAGCAAAATTATTAGCATGGTTAATCTTGTTCACACTATTCCACACAGGTTTATTTACCCCATTCCCAGTGTTCATAGCCTTTTTCTTTCTTTCTTCAGCTTCTCTAGCCATTTTATTTTCATAGAAGTCACAATCTCTAATAAGATGACTTAAGCTATTGCAGACAAAACATCTTTTAACATCAAAGGAATAACATGTACCTAACTCCTTTTCCATTCTTGCATTCTAGTTAACCTTGTCAATGCTATGTATTTCTATTTTCTGCCTAGGAGTTGTCCTTTGAGGAACAAAGCTAAGTGAATCTGATTTTAGCTTAGATTGAGACACACAAGGTTTAACTGGTTCAGGTTGTTTTGGCACATGAGACTCACCTTTTAAAACTGGTTTAGATATCCTTATAGGCTCAGACTTAAGTTCTAAAGAACATTCAGAGGTATTTCCAGTGGATCCTTCACTATCATTAGATTGGCAGGAAGAGTATTCATTGGTCTTACCTTCTGATACACTGGTGTCAGAACTTTTCTCACAGAATCCTTTACTGTCATTGATTGACGATAGAATTCAATTGAATAGTCCTGAGAAGCAACAGTTTCAGGGTTCTTCCATTTACTATAGTCAAATAAGGACTCATCATATTCTTTCGCACGTTTAGGAGTATAATCATCATTAATTGATGGTGGAACTCCCTTGTAATTTTCAGTTTTAGCAAATCTGTGATATTTAGGTTTACCTTCAAAATCACCTTTTGAATTTACAAAAACATTTTCCATCACCTCTTCCTCATATCCTAGAACCTCTTTCTCAGACTTTATCCCATACCCTAAAACAATTTTACTTGTAGAACTCATTCCTGAATTTACTAGCCTCCACAAATTTTTGTTACGGTTTTTCCATTTTTCAACTATCTTTTGTAGCTCTTCTTTATCTTTAACTGCCTTCATTCCTATTCTCCTATATCTTCTAAGCTTCTCATCCTTTTCAAAAATTTCATTACCTTGAAAGGTAATCTTTTCATTAAGAGATGAATTTTGTTTTTGAAGATTTTTTACTTGTTTTTCTAATGTTTTAATAGCACTTTCATAAGCAAGTAATTTAATCTCTTGATCACCTATTTGACCCATATGTTCATCACAAAGGGACTACAATTTATTGTACGAATCAAGACATATTTTTGAGCATAAAGTTACCTCATGCAGAGCTTATGGCCATGAGATCATGCTTGACTTATGTCCCCTCTGTATGATGCTCTCCCCAGTTAACCACACCAGCTTCCACAGTAAGCAGCCCAGTCTGATTTTTGTCTTCCTTCTCAGCATGTCTAGGATAGAAGGAATCCCTCTTCTTCTCTTCATTAGCCTCCTTTACAGTAAACTCCCTAGCAAAGTGACCCTTCTTTTGACACATGTAGCACTTCAACTTTGACTTGTGAAATCCTACTGGTATCTTTCCATCAAAGCGCACTTTCCTACCAGTTTTCTTGAAGAATTTTCTCATTCTTAATGCAATCATGGCACACTACCAGTTGATATCCATTTCCTCCATATCCTCATCGTCAATCTGATCCAATTCTTCATTTTGAATGTTCTCAGATTGATTTGAAAACAGAGAGTAGATGATCTTATCTAAAAAACCATCAGCCTCATTATTTTCCTTTACACCAGTACTAACTGTATAACTACCAGAACTAAAACCACTAACAGACTTAACTCTAGTTTTAGTGTTTCTGCCATGAGAGACAAAGGCAACATTATTATCACTTGAAGAAGCTTTTGATTTCCCCTTGATGTCTTGTTCATACACTCTGAGATTATGAAACAAGTCTACTATTGACAAGGTGTCAATATCTTCTTTATTCCTCATGATCATTGCTAGATTTGACCATTCATTGGGCAATGATCTGAGGGATTTCATATAAGTATCTTCATAGGATACTTCAGATCCATGTTTTTCCAATTGTGACAGGAGTTGTTGGAACCTGTAATAGCCTTTCTCCAGGCCTTCAGAACTGCTGATTGAAAATGCTTCAAACTGTTGTTTATAAACAACTTTTTGCATTTTCTTGGAGTTAGCATTACCTCCAAATCTGGTTCTAATAGCCTCCCATATCTCCTTAGCAACATCTAAATTATGTAAACTTCTGCGTTGTTCCTTTGGTATGGCCATCTTTAGGAGAGTTCTTGCCTTTCTTTCTTTCTCCTAAGCAAGTATCTCTCCAGCTGTGACTGGTGGAAGGATCCTGACTGTGCCACATTTGCCTTTGGAAATTCTCTTCTTAGAGTTCCCATTCTGGATCACTTTCCAGACCTCATAATCTACATATTCTAGATACTGTTCCATTTCCATGGCCCAGATGTCGTGTTCTTCCTTTTTAAGAATAGGAAGTTTGTGGTTGGAGATAGTTGTTGTTTCAGGAAGTTGTTGTTGTTGCTATTTCTTTTGTTGTTTCTAAGATCGTGCTTCTGATGCTTCAGTTTCCCGCTCAGACTCTTCTTCATCACTATGATGATTTATGAAGTTATCTTGAAGAGACATTCTTAAGGGTTTTTGAGAGATGAGATGAATGTTCTTGGTGTGTTTTGTTTCTTCAATTCAGAGTCCTTCAACAGGCTCTGATACCACTTGTAGGTCCAAAAGTTTCTGGATCTAAGTAGCCTTGAATGACTAATAGTAAACTTGAATAAATTTAATTTACTATATGAAGAACTCTTTGCAATTGCTTGATATATTAATGCGGAATCTTAACACACAAGTATGAAGAACACAAGAATTTCTAACTCCGTATTTTCTATTAACTTGCTCAAAGGCTAATGCATACAACTCGTACATTAACCTAACACCTTAGGAATCCTTTTATACACCAAGGAAACCCTAATTGTCTAACAAACTTGTAGAAGGGTAAATATATCTTCTCCTAATATATCTCTACACGTTCATATCTATTCCTAATATATCTATAACAACTATTTTGTTTTGGACATAAATAGACTTAACCAACGACACTTTGTTCTGCCAGACTTAACATCTTTAGTACCGCCAGACTTAACTAGAACAGACTTAAGTTTGACCTACCAGACTTAACTATTAATACTACCAGACTTAACTACTAAACAAGACTTAAACATTACAAAATATAATTCCCAACACTTTTGTTGTAGGATTAAAATCTCCTTTGATGATAACAAACCAAATATCTATATCTTTTAACTTTACATATGCTTCAAAATGTTTTTTTCTAATAGATAAATCCATTGGTTTCAAAGAGTGGTGGTCTTTGCATAGATTGCCCTTCTTTAAAGTTTTCAGAATCCATGGATCGTTTCAAGTTTATAAAATACAATATATTTTAGAAATTCTTGAGCAACGAGGCTCTGGTACCAATTGTGGATAAATAGAAGGGGGTTGAATAGTTTAACGATTAAAATCTTTGTTTTGAAACTTATTGTAAGATCAATTGATATTGATCAAAGATATGTTAGTGAATAATAAACAATATGCAAGCAATATGTATAAAGAGTAAATAAAGAAAGAAACAATCAATGGTGAATACGCGAATTAGAGGGTGATCGTTGGTGTTTATTTCGGGTTTCAGATCGTGTAATCTTGGGTCGTTATTCGTGGGTCTTGTCTTTCTCTTTTGGCTTCTTGACCTTGCTGTCAAGGTATTCTCACACCTTTTTGCTTCTTCAATCTATTCGACATTTAACATGTAAACGTAAATGATAAAATCAAAACCTAGATGTCATGTGTTGCTTGTTAAAATCTTAAATATGGATTTCTTGGCCTAGTTATTATGTAACTCGTTAAACATTGAATCGTCGGTGTCTCGCTAATATTGTTATACGTGGGTTAATTGATCATGCCTCATAAAATCTGTTTGAGTATGATTTCACGTGCTGAATATAGGGTCTTGATATTTGCTTCTCCGTTTCCTCTTTCGGTCCATTTGTTATTGTCATAAACATGGTTAAATTCTTTTAAGTTTTATGCATGCTTGTTAATATCATGCAGAGTGCATTTAAATGGGTGTCTAATATGTATTGTATCAAAATCGTTATACATAAGTCACGCTTGTAGTTGGGTGATTGAAAGTTTAGAATTTGACATGGAGCAAGTACTAGATATAAGTTTTGAACCCATGCATGATAAAATCTACCATTTATAAACGAGCAAGGATTTTGAGATCTTAATACATAATGAACTTATATGGTTACGTGATAAGTTTTTAAAAGGTACCAATTTGAGGGGTCGTTTTAGCCCTTATTTGATCACTTTTGTATCCGTTATTGCTTAATATCGTTCCTTTTCACTTTTTAGGTCTCTTGAAGGCAAAATGCTGGAATGGCACTTATTTGGACGAAATGGCGCGAATATACGAAGAAAATGGCCAAAGTCAGAATCGAGACACTCAAAGCTACTGAAAATAGAAGCGACGGCGTCATCGCTTAACTGCGACGCCGTCGAGAATTTGTGACGGGACGAAGCCAAAACTCATATTTTCAAGAGACGGCGTCGGGCTTTAAAGGAGTAGACCGTCGCAACTCGACGCCTAGATGCGACCCATACGGCGTCGAAGCTGAGAGGACGGTGTCACAGACATAAGGTGACGCCGTCGCAGGTTAACGTGCCAAGACGAAACCCAAATGACGGCGACACGACGGCGTCACGAAACATAAGGTGACGCCGTCGCATATGTAATCTTATATATAGAATCCAAATTTTTCAGTTTTAGAGAGAGTCTTTTGGAGTAAAAACCTAAAACCGAACCAAGGGTATCTTGTACAGTATTTTAGGGTTCTAAACCCTATTTTAGATCAAGATAAGTATTTACTTCATCAATTCAATTATGTCTTTGATTATTTGTGTGTATGCTTGCATGTTCTCCATGTCCGGCTAATTTATTTGTGTGTTTACTTAGGAATATGAAACTTAATTATTGAATATTGATTGGTTGTTTCTTATCTTAGTTGACTAATGATCTAGTAATGCGATAGGTCATTCGTTGTGTACTTAATGCTTGATTCATCTTTGTGAGCCTTAGAATATGATTACCTGAGTAGTTGTAGGCTAAACCATCCAAAGAGTGCCTTAGAGTAAGAGTTTATCATCCCTAGTGGGTTTTGTAGACGAGACCCTTTGTTAAGTTCAAAGAGTTAGGGAGAAACGCATACCCTACAACTTTAGACACACAACGCAAACTAAGAATAAGGATGTGACAACTCAACCATCAATAGGAGATAATTAAGGAGTAGTAAAACCTAAGTAAACACATCTTTAAACTATCATACGAGCACACATTAATTAGACATAGACTCCCACCACCTTAGTTTAGATAATTAGATAATAGTAGAGTAATCGGTAGAAATACCAACCCCCAAATCCAATACCCGAGATTCGTACCTTTCAATTTCATAAAACATAAAAATACAAAAAATAATCTTCCTCAACCTCAACCTTAGCGTAATAACTTCTCACTAGCATTCCTATTCCCTTATAGAATGATATCAATACCCGTGGCTTACCCTAATTACTACACTACAACGATTAGGTTCACTTCCTAGGGTGTTATAAAACTTGCTCGAAGAAAAGGAAGTTTCTTGACCACTAACGCCGCGTAGCGTATCAAGTTTTTTGGGGCCGCTGCCGGGGAATAGAATAGCTAGTTAGTAGTCCACCTCGTTTAGGTTTCTTTGCTTGATTCCTATCAAGTAAATTTTTCTCATTTTTAGCTTTCTCTTAGTCTATCCCCCTTCTTCGTGACCTTTGTTCGTAACACCCATCTCTTTTCATCATGGAAGGTGATAACCAACCACCACTCATCAACCCACCACCAAATGACCCGCCAAGAGCCTGCATCTTGGTGAATACTCGAGACCAAGCCACCTAGGCTATAGGAACACCATTGAGCTTCCCGACAAAGCCCAAACTACGGCCCTGCGATCCGACACCATCCGGTTGGTGCAAAATGGATGTGCATTCCATGGACTTCGTTCAAGATCCAAATCAGATCTGAGGATTTCTCAAAATTGTCGATTCCATCGACCTTGATGCTAATACACGGGAGACCACGCTGCCTGCCTCTTCCAATTCTCTCTACTGGACCAAGCTAGTAATTGGCTTGAGCGACTTCCCGCTGGCTCCATCTCAAGTTGGGATGATCTTACCTCTCGCTTCCTTGCCCAATTTTTCCCACCGGGGAGAACCACTAAGCTTAGGAATGACATCTTGATGTTCCAACAACGCCAAGGTGAATCTCTCTACGAAGCATGGACCCGATTCAAGGACTTACTTCATAAAGTCCCTCATCACGGCATTGATCTTTGGCTCCAAGTCTAAATCTTTTATGATCATGTCAACTTCCCCACTAAGCGATCCATTGACCAAGCGCCCGGTGGAAAACTTAGTGATCTCACCGCGGAAGAATCATGGGGTATAATAGAGGACCTTGCCCTCTACGACAACGAAAGTTGGGATGACCCCCGTGAGCTAGCTAAAACCGTCAAGGCAATCTCCTTGCCTTCCATAGACTCACAACCTTCCAACCGTAGGATGATCGAACTTGAAGATCAAGTTAAATTCCTCATGAGTTCTTATGAAAATCCTAATTCTTCACACCATGTGAACAAAGTTTCTTCCTCGTGTGAGCCGTTTTGTGATCCTCATAACACGCCACTAGCACCCATCCCTCAACATGCTTCCGTTGAATACGCATCCTCGCGTAATAATGGAACGGGAGGAAGATTCCCTACAATACCCGGACCTAGGAATTTCAATGAAAACCGTGAGGCATGGAAAAGCAAGCCCGACTTCTACTAGGGACAAACCAAAGAATTCACCTCCAATGATTTCTCATGGCCCCCACCTAACGGTCCTAACCAACAAAACATCGAAGGGATGTTGCAAAACCTAGTTTCATCCCAAGAAACCCAAATGGCTAAGCTCTCGGACCGCTTTAACCATCAATAAGCCGAGATGGATAGGAAGATAGACAACCTTTTGAAATCCATAACCAATAGTGATAAGAAGGTTAGTGCTATATCAACTCCCAACCTTCGGTATAGAGATTAAGGATCCAAGCATGCTAACTAAGCACGCTCAATTCCAATACCATTGCCTTAGTGAAACCGATAGAACAGATGACGTAGAGGACCTACGCTGTGAATAATGAAACACCCGAGGAAGTAGATGAAGTAGACATTGATTATTTCAACAAATTTCCTACGGAAAAAGAACTATCTCGCCACCCTCACTTAGTGCGTGACCTCCGTCACATGTATGTTATGAAAAGCCCTAGAATCAAGTTTGGGAACCCTTGGAATCTTAACATACCATGTTGCATAGGACACCTTTTTGTGGCAAAGGCCTACATTGATCGCAAATCCCCAATCAACATAATGACTAGCACCTACCACAACTGGATAATGAAGAAGCCTATCCCAACTAGGCGGGACCCCGATAATCCTAGGGATAAGTGCAATTTTCTTGGTAGAATTAAGGGATTGCCCGTCTATGTAGGTAGTTTCACGTTCCCTGCGGACTTCATAATTGTGGATGATATTAGCACGGCCATAGACCCTAGCTTATCCCACGTTATTCTAGGAAAACCTTTCATAGAAAGCACCGGGATGACCTATGACCCCTCGTTAGGAGTAGTGCGATTCAAAGATGAGACCGACGACATAGCTTACCAAATGCCGTTTAAGATTGAGAAGTTTTCATCATTCTCTAATGATGAAAAGGAACTTAAACTGTCGGTCTATTACAGGAATGATGAGGATAGGGAAAGGGGAGTAGATTATGTTATGGCTAAGATTTTCGGGTTCTATAAAGATTGTTTGAATTTAGGACCGAAATATAGGACCGAGTGGGGAGAGGACGAACTCTTAGAGAGGTGCATCATAGGACACTTCTACAATATGGAATCCCCCATAGAGACCGCCAAGAGGGCGGTAGTGAAGTAACGTAGGAGTACCCACTACGAAGTCTAACTACAAGAGTCATAAATAAAGAAAAGCGCTTCGTGGGAGGCAACCCATGCTTAATTGTTTGCTTGTTAGTGTCATATATCTTTTATTAATTGTTTATCCTAATGTTTAAATTTGTAAAAATGCTTTATTTTTTTTAACCTCGTCTTAATTACATATAAAGGTATTTTACATAAGGGATAAGTGTAGGGAGGATTACACACGTTTTCAAAAGAAATGTAAACATGAGAATAACAATTAACTAAAAGATATATATGTTTGTTTGTTCGAGTCAAATGCTTGTATCGAGTCATAATGGATGTTTTTGCAGAAATTTTTCCAGATTCTAAAGGTGTAAATTTTCCAGAATTTTTTCCAGAAAATCGCAGACCAGTTTTTGTCAGATAACCTGACGGCGTCAGATTGCAACCTGACGGCGCAGGAAGGAGTAAAACATCAGATCACTTTTTCTTGTTTTCTGAGCTACTTATAAATTTTGGAATTTTCCAGGTCTTAATTTTCTTAGAAATTCTGAAAACATCCATTCCACAAGCATTATATCCTAGTTTAAATCGAGTCTTATATATATTATTACCGCCGATTTTACGCGAAGGTTTCGCTTGTTTTCTTCAAGTGTGCAGGTTTAGTTTGTCAAGAAGAAGTTACACAAGATTGGAAGGAGCTTTTCACGAAATAATTCTTCTTGGAAAGGATTTAACCACCACTTTACACGGATCCTACCGAGCTAATCGGGGGAGTATTAGTTTCTTTCGTTTTTAATTACCTTCCATTATCATAAATTTGATACTTTCAGGGAACATTGGGGACAATGTTCGCTTTAAGTGTAGGAGGGAAAATAAAACGGGAACTTTGAAACTATGCTTATCCTTGATAATTTGCTTTGTCCAATTGTGATTGTGTAATAAACCATGAGAAAATGTCGGTTAGGTAATTTTGGCACCAAATTTAAAATTTTTCATGACATATAGGAGTGGGCCATTAGTCTTAACAAAAGCGTCTCACGGATAGGAAGTTGCATGACTAGCACAAAAACCCTTTACCACCCAAATTCCACCCAAAATGTGAGGATCGCCCTTAGATTAGTAGGAATTAAAAGCATTCATCTTCAATGCTTAGAGTGTAAACCGGTAGTATATTAGATTCTAGAACTTGTTTTGTGATGCATTCCGAGATCGCAAGTAAGACTACACTTGTGTAGTTAGGAATAACTAAATGATAAGAGGCATTAGGATAACCCTTGTTTGATACCCGTAATATAATTACTTCTTCCACACCGGTTGAGTAATTCCCCCACACCCTTTACGTTGTACTCATCTTTAGTACACGATACCCCTAGTTAACCCCTCAGAGCCTACCCTTTTCGCGGTTCTCGTGATTTTTCGGTTTTTCCGGAATATCAATGAAGAGCATTGTTTACACCCCACCCCCAAATATACACCTAAATCGCCTTAGCCTACCCCTTATGCACTCACTTTTAGTGCAAATTTTTGTCATCACCCTAAACCCTTAATTCAATTATCTGGTTGCTTGCATGAGTTGCTAAGTCGAGTCATATCCTTTGTATACAGTTTTGGGACGATTGGGATTCGTGGGAAAAGTTAAAGTTTATGAAATGACGGGAAGGGAACGTTAAAAATTCAAATTCCCTTTGTTTGCATAATAATGTACCCCAAGTGTTTTGATCTTTTCAATTCGGGTCAAACTAGTGTTAGAGTAATAAAAACTCAAGTGTAGGGATGTGCCTATAAATCCCTATCATTTTGATGTTACCGTAGAGGATGGTAGAGTAAAAGTGTATGAAAAAAAAATCGAAAAAAAATAGAAAAAGAGAAAAAGAAAAAAATAGAGTGTAAAAAAAAAAAAAAAAAAAAAAAAAAAAAAAAAACATACGGGCTACCATCCTACATCTATCTTTTAAATTTATGTTTGTTTATTTCCGTTACCTAGAGTTTTAGAGTGTCGAGTCTTGGCTTAGCAACGCCATTCTTCGTATGCATTTAACATAGAGATTTTTGACTTGCCACCACTAAATAGCCTATCCCACCAAACCCTTTGTTTCCCTACCGTAAGCCTAACGTTACAACCCTTTAAAAGACCTCTTTGATAGTCTTTCCTAGGTGCTTACGCCAAAGCGATGGAGGTTTGATCTATTCTCAAGCCTATGGTAATCTACGTACTAGGACCGGTTAATGAGTGTTTATCTTCCATTTCCTATTTGTTATATTTCATATATACACCGAGAGAGATGAGTATCCAAACACCACTTGTGAGGTGCTAGTATGTAATTTCCGTGCTTGTTATGACTTTTGCGGGCTTATATGTGTTGTGGACCGTTTTGAATCAATGCTTCATGACCCCTAACTTATAAATTAATTGGCTTAAAGCACATTTGCTTGAGGACAAGCAAATAACAAGTGTAGGGATATTTGATAAGGTTTTAAAAGGTACCAATTTGAGGGGTCGTTTTAGCCCTTATTTGATAACTTTTGTATCCGTTATTGCTTAATATCGTTCCTTTTCACTTTTAGGTCTCTTGAAGGCAAAATGCTGGAATGGCACTTATTTGGACGAAAAGGCGCAATATACGAAGAAAATGGCCAAAGTCAGAATCGAGACACTCAAAGCTGCTGAAAATAGAAGCGATGGCGCACTCGCTAATCTGCGACGCCATCGTAGGATTTTGTGACGGGACAAAAGCCAAAACTCGTATTTTCAAGAGACGGCGTCGGGCTTTAAAGGAGTAGGACCGTCGCACTCAGACGGCCTAGATGCGACCCAGACGGCGTCAGAAGCTGAAGAGGATGGCGTCACAGACATAAGGTGACGCCATCGCAAGGTTAACTTCTTCTTTTCATTACTAATTGTTTCTCCAATATCTGTAAAAATATTAGTGCACAATATATATAATTTTACAAAGATGTATAACACTAAGCCTCCCCTTAGGCTGAATCCTCCCCTCAAACAGAGCAATCAACCAGACTTAAAATATTGACTAACACATAATATTTTTGCACTATCAGACTTAAAATTAGTCAACAAGACTTAAGAGTGACATCACTGGTTTTAACTATGAAGAGTAGCACTTCCATCAGTATAGCTTCCATACCTCCCCTATCTTTGATAGATAGTGCATTTCCCTAAAAAAAATAGTCTAAAACCAAAAGAAATACAATATGCATGACAACAAGCAGAAATAACTCAAAACTACTAGAATTAATCCATAATGAAACCAAATAAACATGTTCAAGCACACCAAAGATATTGTAGCAAACACAGAAATCACACCACCAAATCACATCACACAATTGTTTGTAATACTTCCATAAATGTCTAACTATGCATAGGTTAGCCAATGCTTCCTCCAAAGGTAACATAAACTCCTTGGACTTCCTCAAGCTCCTCCATGTGATCCTTGTTACCAGCCATCTGCTTAGAACATCCACTGTTAAATATTCTTGTATTGCTCAAATAAGGATGTTCCTGCATAGAGAAGGGAAATTAGTTTCTCTTGGGGACCCAGGCCTGTAGAGGCTTGGGTCTGCCTTGTGGACATTTAGATTTGTTAATATTAGAAGAAACTAGTCCACTATTATACTTGAAGTTTGGTTTGGTCTGTCTCCAAGTATAACCTGCCAAGGGCTTAACAACAGTCCCCCAATTACCCCTTGCAACATAAGATTGAAACATTTGAGCTGCATTTTGAGACATAGGTCTTCTCACAGGTGAATGAGAACCATAGAAGTCTTTGATTGAACTGATTTACCTGTGGTTTTCTAAACTTGGGACTAGGTGATGGACTGGTAGGTTGAGATCTATATCCAAAATTAACTTTAGCTTGGCCAGATTTAACATGACCATTATTAACTCTAAATGTATTACCAGTTGATAACGCTCAGATTGTGCATGTTTCTAGTAGCGTTATGTGTGCTTTTATATATGTTATTTGGTTATATTTGCATAATTATAGTGCTTAAACGCATCAAAAGATGTTTGTCTAGTGTTTATAACCACGTGCAGGAAAACATAAGGAAAGTAAAGAAATGTTCAGCAAATAGAAGATTCTTGTTTCAGTGAAGCCTAAATTAGTATCTCAAGGACCTTTGAAGACCATAGTGATTGAAGAACCAAGTTCTACAAGATAAAGAAAAGAAAAGATCAAGTTTCCATAACTCAGGAAATCCAACCGGATCGGTTACAAGTGTAACTGGGTCGGTTGGAATATGACCAGAAACTCCAAAATACCATCACCAACCGTTTGGTCGCCACCCGCAACCGGAACGGTTGGCCCTGGTATGTGCTAAAAGAAATACCTTTTCTATATCAAAACTGACCCAAAATAACCAAGAAAGAGCCGTTTATTGCTAATATTTGCTGTTTTCTTGAGTTTGTGCTTGTGCAGGTACGGATATGTAAAACACACGAAAAGGAACCAAATCAGACGTAAATCCGAGCACGAGAGATTAAGAGAGCTTAAGTGAAGCAGGAAGGTCAGAATTATACATTTATGAAGATTTCTAATCTCTGAGGATGATTTGTGAAGATTTGATCAAAGTTTGAAGAAATGTCAGAAATGGCCCCTCAAGTTTCAACAATTGGCAAAAATGGTCCTTAAAGATTCAAAAATTGCAATTTGGCCCTTGGTTTATTTAAAGGTTGGTAAAATCAGTCCTTGGAAGATAATGTCAGATTTACATATATGGTCCCTAGAATTTCAGCATGTGCAAGTTTAGTCCTTAATATTTGCAACTTGGATCATATCTATCCTAAATCCAATTAACATATCCATAGCCCAAACAGCATCCGGCCCAACTACCAAATCCAACCCAATTAACCACCCAACCCGGCCACGTTTAATATTCCACCCGTTAGCACCCAAGACCCGAAATTTTACCCGACCTCAACCCAGGTCAAACCCAACAACCAGTCAAAGCATTTGAAGAATAATTAAATATACAAACGCGCCCCAAACACTGTACACTGTCTTCTTCCCCAAACACACCCAATTACCCACACATTTAACCACATCCCAAACACCCATCTTTGTACTAAGAATCTTTCAAGCTCTGACATGTCATTGGATTGCCAAGCTGGACAAACAAAAGCATCTCATTGGACAAGCCACCTCACTAATTCAATCCTATGGCTGAGATTGGATATGATGACAAGATGGGAAATCAAAGGTCGAGATTAGACATTCATGAAGCTTCTCAAAAGGATCCCAAGGCCTCTCCTCATCAGCTATATAATCCCATTTCCAGTCTCATTGTATTTCGTCCAATTCCTTAGGTCTTAGAGGAGTTTTGACCATCTTAATTTCTTGTCATTTAATTGTTTTCAATAGTGTAAACCTTTACTTTTAATCATTGTAATCCGATTTCATTAATATAAGTGGCTTTCATCATTTTAATCTTTTTTCATTTAATTTCAAAGGTATTAGTTGCTATGGCTATTTCACTGTTTTGATAAGCTCAAATAAGCTTATTGCAGCTTATCTGAGCTTCTTGTTGGTTCATCACTCTTAATTCTCAGTTTTAAGAAAAAGTCAACATAAATCAAATTTTGTCAAAGTTTAAAAGTCAAACAATTTGTGATCTATTTCTGGTTTAAATCTGTTTTTCTGGGTAATATTTATGCTCTTGAGGTCAGTTCATTCAGATTTAATAAGGTTTTAAGTTTTAATGCATTTTGGAATTGATAAAGTAGTGTTTGGATTAGTGAATAAATCTGTGTTAAAGGTTATTATTATGGGTTAGATCAGTTGCTTAAGTCTTGTTATAGTCTATTGCAGTCATATCTGTCTTTAGTTTGTGTTTGTTTCATTCAAAGTCAACAATTTATAAAATCTGCTCTTAAGCTCATTTCTGTTAAAATCAGTCAACTGTCATCATCACATATAGGATTAGAATCAGTAAAACCAGCTTGTTATAGTTTTATTTCATCCATTTTCACCTTAATCAGTCCATCATTTGATCTTAAAACTCATTTTAGTCAAATCTTCAATCTGTTTTTAAAAGTCAAAATCAGGTCACGAGTCAGTTTTTTTGCAAAAAGTGCAGGCCTTGCACTATCTTCATTTCAGCTAACTAGGGTCTAAGATTTGGCACATTTGTAGTTTTCCAGGTGGTCTTCAAGACCCTATATCTGTTTTTGGCTCTAGATTATCTGATAAGCTTATAGATAAGCTCAAACATAGTACCTGTCTTAACTGTTTCTGCATTCATCAGCTTCTGTCCATTTATGCCATCTTGTGTTGATCTTTAACTTTTTCATTACTTGCCCTCATTAGCTGAAATTTTGAGCATATGATCTTTGCCAGGTAGGTTTGAGTCCCACACAGTTGGTTTCCCCTTTAGCTTATTGGAGAAGCAGCTAGATAAGCTTAAACAGTGGGGTCAAGCCACTTTTGCTTTATTATATGCTTAGCTAAATCCTTGGTAATCAATGCTTTAGCAGTTAGGAGCAGGTGTAATCAGTTGCCTTAGAGTAGTTTTAGCATACTTTAGCTTATATAATCAGTTGGTTCCCTCTAGTGCTTATTTGTTTAATTTCAAGTGCTTATTTTAGCTCAAGTTACACTACAGCCCTTGTTTCTTCCACATAAGCTCATGTTTTTATATTTTTTATAGCTTTAGGATATCATTTTAGAATTTCCCTGCAATTTTCATGATTTTTGGCTACTGTTCACTATTTTTTTAGATTTAAAATAGATTTTAATCACTTTTTAAATAGCTTTTATTGCAATTAATTAAGAAAAAGTTCCAAAAAATAATTTTTCAATTTTCCCAGTTTGAGATAAATATAAAAAGCATAAAAAATATTTTTCCCTATTTTTCCTCTTTTATTTGGTATTTTTCATAATTTAAATTAGATTAAAATAGATTTAAATTCCTAGAAAATAGGAAATTAAGCTGAAAATTACAAAAATAGTTTTGAAAAGTCTTTTATGATATTTTAGATTTTTGAAAAGTAATTCCATAATTTTCCCCTTTGTTTTTATAATTTTTAGATAATTAGTTTTATTTTAAAAGTTAATAATTAGTTTTTAATTTTAATAAAATCAAGAAAATTCCTAAAAATTAGTTTTAATTCATATTTAGTTTTCAAATATCATTTTTAGAGTAAAAGTAATTTTAGGTTATTTTTAGTATTTAGATTAGTCGTACTTGCTTTTTATTCGCGTTTCGTTTTAATTCCGTATTTGCGTTTTAGCGTAGAATTGCGTAGTTGGCCATAATTCTTAGGATTTCCCGTAGATTAGATGTTCCATTTACTTTCCTTATCCCGTAGTTTAGATTATATCATATTACCTCCTTTTCTTATTCGAATCCCGATAATCGAGACGTGAGTTGGAAATTTCATTCAACCCTCGTTCGGAACGATCTCGGTGCTCAAACCTAATACGTTTGAGTTACCCATATACTACACTTCTTATTATTGGTCAGTGTCCGAGCCGTTTTAAGTTTCTTACGGTTAGTCATTCACAAGTGGCTAGCTTGTGTGAGTCAAGCTTGACGTTGCTTCGACACTCGCAAATCGGCCCCTTTTGTAGAAGACCAACCGGATCGGTTGGTCATGTGACCGATCCGGTTGGAGAGCCTGTTTCTGCCAAATCTTCATCACTAAGTTTCCCTTTTGCATCCAAACGATTCTAGGTCATTCTCTTTGTGTATTCTAGTCCCTTTCTTACTCCTTGGAGGCCAAGTTCAGCAATTAATATCCTAGGCTTTGGAATTAGTATAAATAGAGGCCATTTGTGAGCATATGAGAAACACACTTCAAATACAAATCTCTCTACTCATCAAACAAAGCTTTAAGCTCTCAAATTCGTCCTTAGAAGTCCAGGGAAGTTTGGAGTTCCAGAAGTTCCACATTTGGAGGCCAAATCACCAAGAAGTCTACCCCAATACATGGGAATCATTACTTCACTATTTTTAATCTTATTCCATGCATTGTAAGACTTTTAATCATGTTTTCTAATGTTCAAAGTTCTGAGTTTATGTTCATGTTTGCTATGAGTGGCTAGTTTCTTTATACACATGCTTAAATGATGTTGATTATCATATGATTAGTTAGTGATTGTGTTAACATGTTTTAATTCAATTTCAAGTTGATTCTAAGATTCAATTGTGCTAAAGTTTCGTAGGGACATTTGTTAATCAAGTTTGGCTAATTGACAGTAATCGTAGAGGTCGAAAGAACTTATTGTTATTCAACTAGTCATAATCATATTGTCTATGGATGATGGTTTTTACCTATTATTCTTGATTATACAAAGGAACTAAGGTGTGGTTGTAATAGAAACGCTTTTTGATTATCAAATTGGATTGGTTGGAAACATCTAAAAGGTCGTAAGATTAGTTGTTGAGAATCAATTGTAGCCTTTTGTCTATGATCGGTTACCTTTTGTATTGACTATTTCTTAAGCAATTTGATCAAACAAATGGATGTTTTAGTGTTTAAGTTTATGTATGTAGACTTATGAAACTTGAATTGATCTTGAATTGATTGGTTAAACGTAATGCTTGTTTTTATGAACTAAAATCTTGACGAAGGTTTAACTTGTAAGAACAACAGATTAGTCTTCCAACTAATTATCATAACCAACATGTTAAGAGGTTAACACAATCACATTAATCTATGACATGAAACTAGTTTAAGCAAGTGTAGTTTTTAGTCATCTGAATTTCATTATATCTATTTGCTTTGTTATATGTTTTGGATAGACTCTGTTGATTCAAACTTGTGTTTAGATTCACTCAAATCCCCGCGAACGATCCCGACTTACCTTCATAATCTTGCTATAACGGACGAGTATACTTGCTCGTATGTGTTATTGGTAATATTGGTAATTCACCTTTTATAAATTTAAAACTTGTACACACGTAGCACATCACCGGTATTAAAATTTTGCCTACCAGTACCAACTTGAATACCAGGACCCCCCTTCTTGGTCTAACAGAATTAACATAAGTATTACCAGTATTAACAGGTACTGCTCTAGTAGCAAAATTATTAGCATGGTTAATCTTGTTCACACTATTCCACACAGGTTTATTTACCCCATTCCCAGTGTTCATAGCCTTTTTCTTTCTTTCTTCAGCTTCTCTAGCCATTTTATTTTCATAGAAGTCACAATCTCTAATAAGATGACTTAAGCTATTGCAGACAAAACATCTTTTAACATCAAAGGAATAACATGTACCTAACTCCTTTTCCATTCTTGCATTCTAGTTAACCTTGTCAATGCTATGTATTTCTATTTTCTGCCTAGGAGTTGTCCTTTGAGGAACAAAGCTAAGTGAATCTGATTTTAGCTTAGATTGAGACACACAAGGTTTAACTGGTTCAGGTTGTTTTGGCACATGAGACTCACCTTTTAAAACTGGTTTAGATATCCTTATAGGCTCAGACTTAAGTTCTAAAGAACATTCAGAGGTATTTCCAGTGGATCCTTCACTGTCATTAGATTGACAGGAAGAGTATTCATTGGTCTTACCTTCTGAGACACTGGTGTCAGAAATTTTCTCACATAATCCTTTACTGTCATTGATTGACAGTCAGTAAATTCAATTGAATAGTCCTGAGAAGCAACAGTTTCAGGGTTCTTCCATTTACTATAGTCAAATAAGGACTCATCATATTCTTTAGTACGTTTAGGAGTATAATCATCATTAATTGATGGTGAAACTCCCTTGTAATTTTCAGTTTTAGAAAATCTGTAATATTTAGGTTTACCTTCAAAATCACCTTTTGAATTTACAAAAACATTTTCCATCACCTCTTCCTCATATCCTAGAACCTCTTTCTCAGACTTTATCCCATACCCTAAAACAATTTTACTTGTAGAACTCATTCCTGAATTCACTAGCCTCCACAAATTTTTGTTACTGTTTTTCCATTTTTCACCTATCTTTTGTAGCTCTTCTTTATCTTTAACTG
Organism: Chrysanthemum makinoi; assembly: GCA_910596185.1. Classification (NCBI taxonomy): domain Eukaryota; kingdom Viridiplantae; phylum Streptophyta; class Magnoliopsida; order Asterales; family Asteraceae; genus Chrysanthemum; species Chrysanthemum makinoi. The sequence continues at coordinate 315,845,955 of OU343217.1, forward strand.
CCTTCATTCCTATTCTCCTATATCTTCTAAGCTTCTCATCCTTTTCAAAAATTTCATTACCTTGAAAGGTAATCTTTTCATTAAGAGATGCATTTTGTTTTTGAAGATTATTTACTTGTTTTTCTAATGTTTTAATAGCACTTTCATAAGCAAGTAATTTAATCTCTTGATCACCTATTTGACCCATATGTTCATCACAAAGGGACTACAATTTATTGTACGAATCAGTACATATTTTTGAGCATAAAGTTACCTCACTGCTTGAGCTTATGGCCATGAGATCATGCTTGACTTATGTCCCCTCTGTAGGATGCTCTCCCAAGTTAACCACACCAGCTTCCAAAGTAAGCAGCCCAGTCTGATTTTTGTCTTCCTTCTCAGCATGTCTAGGATAGAAGGAATCCCTTTTCTTCTCTTCATTAGCCTCCTTTACAGTACACTCCCTAGCAAAGTGACCCTTCTTTTGACACATGTAGCACTTCAACTTTGACTTGTGAAATCCTACTGGTATCTTTCCATCAAAGCGCACTTTCCTACCAGTCTTCTTGAAGAATTTTCTCATTCTTAATGCAATCATGGCACACTACCAGTTGATATCCATTTCCTCCATATCCTCATCTTCAATCTGATCCAATTCTTCATTTAGAATGTTCTCAGATTGATTTGAAAACAGAGAGTAGATGATCTTATCTACAAAACCATCAGCCTTATTATTTTCCTTTACACCAGTACTAATTGTATAACTACTAGAACTAAAACCACTAACAGACTTAACTCTAGTTTTAGTGTTTCTGCCATGAGAGACAAAGGCAACATTATTATCACTTGAAGAAGCTTTTGATTTCCCCTTGATGTCTTGTTCATACACTCTGAGATTATGAAACAAGTCGTCTATTGACAAGGTGTCAATATCTTCTTTATTCCTCATGATCATTGCTAGATTTGACCATTCATTGGGCAATGATCTGAGGGATTTCATATAAGTATCTTCATTGGATACTTGATCCATGTTTTTCCAATTGTGACAGGAGTTGTTGGAACCTGTAATAGCCTTTCTCCAGGCCTTCAGAACTGCTGATTGAAAATGCTTCAAACTGTTGTTTATAAACAACTTTTTGCATTTTCTTGGAGTTAGCATTACCTCCAAATCTGGTTCTAATAGCCTCCCATATCTCCTTAGCAACATCTAAATTATGTAAACTTCTGCGTTGTTCCTTTGGTATGGCCATCTTTAGGAGAGTTCTTGCCTTTCTTTCTTTCTCCTAAGCAAGTATCTCTCCAGCTGTGACTGGTGGAAGGATCCTGACTGTGCCACATTTGCCTTTGGAAATTCTCTTCTTAGAGTTCCCATTCTGGATCACTTTCCAGACCTCATAATCTACATATTCTAGATACTGTTCCATTTCCATGGCCCAGATGTCGTGTTCTTCCTTTTTAAGAATAGGAAGTTTGTGGTTGGAGATAGTTGTTGTTGCAGGAAGTTGTTGTTGTTGCTATTTCTTTTGTTGTTTCTAAGATCGTGCTTCTGATGCTTCAGTTTCCCGCTCAGACTCTTCTTCATCACTATGATGATTTATGAAGTTATCTTGAAGAGACATTCTTAAGGGTTTTTGAGAGATGAGATGAATGTTCTTGGTGTGTTTTGTTTCTTCAATTCAGAGTCCTTCAACAGGCTCTGATACCACTTGTAGGTCCAAAAGTTTCTGGATCTAAGTAGCCTTGAATGACTAATAGTAAACTTGAATAAATTTAATTTACTATATGAAGAACTCTTTGCAATTGCTTAATATGTTAATGCGGAATCTTAACACACAAGTATTAAGAACACAAGAATTACTAACTCTGTATTTTCTATTAACTTGCTCAAAGGCTAATGCATACAACTCGTACATTAACCTAACACCTTAGGAATCCTTTTATACACCAAGGAAACCCTAATTGTCTAAAAAACTTGTAGAAGGGTAAATATATCTTCTCCTAAGATATCTCTACACGTTCATATATATTCCTAATATAACTATAACAACTATTTTGTTTTGGACATAAATAGACTTAACCAACGACACTTTGTTCTGCCAGACTTAACATCTTTAGTACCGCCAGACTTAACTAGAACAGACTTAAGTTTGACCTACCAGACTTAACTATTAATACTACCAGACTTAACTACTAAACAAGACTTAAACATTACAAAATATAATTCCCAACACTTTTGTTGTAGGATTAAAATCTCCTTTGATGATAACAAACCAAATATCTATATCTTTTAACTTTACATATGCTTCAAAATGTTTTTTTCTAATAGATAAATCCATTGGTTTCAAAGAGTGGTGGTCTTTGCATAGATTGCCCTTCTTTAAAGTTTTCAGAATCCATGGATCGTTTCAAGTTTATAAAATACAATATATTTTAGAAATTCTTGAGCAACGAGGCTCTGGTACCAATTGTGGATAAATAGAAGGGGGTTGAATAGTTTAACGATTAAAATCTTTGTTTTGAAACTTATTGTAAGATCAATTGATATTGATCAAAGATATGTTAGTGAATAATAAACAATATGCAAGCAATATGTATAAAGAGTAAATAAAGAAAGAAACAATCAATGGTGAATACGCGAATTAGAGGGTGATCGTTGGTGTTTATTTTGGGTTTCAGATCGTGTAATCTTGGGTCGTTATTCGTGGGTCTTGTCTTTCTCTTTTGGCTTCTTGACCTTGCTGTCAAGGTATTCTCACACCTTTTTGCTTCTTCAATCTATTCGACATTTAACATGTAAACGTAAATGATAAAATCAAAACCTAGATGTCATGTGTTGCTTGTTAAAATCTTAAATATGGATTTCTTGGCCTAGTTATTATGTAACTCGTTAAACATTGAATCGTCGGTGTCTCGCTAATATTGTTATACGTGGGTTAATTGATCATGCCTCATAAAATCTGTTTGAGTATGATTTCACGTGCTGAATATAGGGTCTTGATATTTGCTTCTCCGTTTCCTCTTTCGGTCCATTTGTTATTGTCATAAACATGGTTAAATTCTTTTAAGTTTTATGCATGCTTGTTAATATCATGCAGAGTGCATTTAAATGGGTGTCTAATATGTATTGTATCAAAATCTTTATACATAACTCACGCTTGTAGTTGGGTGATTGAAAGTTTAGAATTTGACATGGAGCAAGTACTAGATATAAGTTTTGAACCCATGCATGATAAAATCTACCATTTATAAACGAGCAAGGATTTTGAGATCTTAATACATAATGAACTTATATGGTTACGTGATAAGTTTTTAAAAGGTACCAATTTGAGGGGTCGTTTTAGCCCTTATTTGATCACTTTTGTATCCGTTATTGCTTAATATCGTTCCTTTTCACTTTTTAGGTCTCTTGAAGGCAAAATGCTGGAATGGCACTTATTTGGACGAAATGGCGCGAATATACGAAGAAAATGGCCAAAGTCAGAATCGAGACACTCAAAGCTGCTGAAAATAGAAGGCGACGGCGTCACGCTTAATCTGCGACGCCGCCGAGAATTTTGTGACGGGACAGAAGCCAAAACTCGTATTTTCAAGAGACGGCGTCGGGCTTTAAAGGAGTAGACCGTCGCAACTCAGACGGCCTAGATGCGACCCATACGGCGTCAGAAGCTGAAGAGGACGGTGTCACAGACATAAGGTGACGCCGTCGCAAGGTTAACGTGGCCAAGACGAAACCCTAATGACGGTGACACGACGGCGTCACGAAACATAAGGTGACGCCGTCGCATATGTAATCTTATATATAGAATCCAAATTTTTCAGTTTTAGAGAGAGTCTTTTGGAGTAAAAACCTAAAACCGAACCAAGGGTATCTTGTACAGTATTTTAGGGTTCTAAACCCTATTTTAGATCAAGATAAGTATTTACTTCATCAATTCAATTATGTCTTTGATTATTTGTGTGTATGCTTGCATGTTCTCCATGTCCGCTAATTTACTTGTGTGTTTGCTTAGGAATATGAAACTTAATTATTGAATATTGATTGGTTGTTTCTTATCTTAGTTGACTAATGATCTAGTAATGCGATAGGTCATTCGTTGTGTACTTAATGCTTGATTCATCTTTGTGAGCCTTAGAATATGATTACCTGAGTAGTTGTAGGCTAAACCATCCAAAGAGTGCCTTAGAGTAAGAGTTTATCATCCCTAGTGGGTTTTGTAGACGAGACCCTTTGTTAAGTTCAAAGAGTTAGGGAGAAACGCATACCCTACAACTTTAGACACACAACGCAACTAAGAATAAGGATGTGACAACTCAACCATCAATAGGAGATAATTAAGGAGTAGTAAAACCTAAGTAAACACATCTTTAAACTATCATACGAGCACACATTAATTAGACATAGACTCCCACCACCTTAGTTTAGATAATTAGATAATAGTAGAGTAATCGGTAGAAATACCAACCCCCCAAATCCAATACCCAAGATTCGTACCTTTCAATTTCATAAAACATAAAAATACAAAAAATAATCTTCCTCAACCTCAACCTTAGCGTAATAACTTCTCACTAGCATTCCTATTCCCTTATAGAATGATATCAATACCCGTGGCTTACCCTAATTACTACACTACAACGATTAGGTTCACTTCCTAGGGTGTTATAAAACTTGCTCGAAGAAAAGGAAGTTTCCTTGACCACGAACGCGCTGCGTAAGCGTATCAAGTTTTTGGCGCCGCTGCCGGGGAATAGAATAGCTAGTTAGTAGTCCACCTCGTTTAGGTTTCTTTGCTTGATTCCTATCAAGTAAATTTTTCTCATTTTTAGCTTTCTCTTAGTCTATCCCCCTTCTTCGTGACCTTTGTTCGTAACACCCATCTCTTTTCATCATGGAAGGTGATAACCAACCACCACTCATCAACCCACCACCAAATGACCCGCCAAGAGCCCGTACTCTTGGTGAATACTCAAGACCAAGCCACCTAGGCTATAGGAACACCATTGAGCTTCCCGACCAAGCCCAAACTACGGCCCTGCGATCCGACACCATCCGGTTGGTGCAAAATGGATGTGCATTCCATGGACTTCGTTCCGAAGATCCAAATCAGCATCTGAGGGATTTCCTCAAAATTGTCGATTCCATCGACCTTGATGCTAATACACGGGAGACCACGCGCCTGCGTCTCTTCCAATTCTCTCTACGGGACCAAGCTAGTAATTGGCTTGAGCGACTTCCCGCCGGCTCCATCTCAAGTTGGGATGATCTTACCTCTCGCTTCCTTGCCCAATTTTTCCCACCGGGGAGAACCACTAAGCTTAGGAATGACATCTTGATGTTCCAACAACGTCAAGGTGAATCTCTCTACGAAGCATGGACCCGATTCAAGGACTTACTTCATAAAGTCCCTCATCACGGCATTGATCTTTGGCTCCAAGTCTAAATCTTTTATGATCATGTCAACTTCCCCACTAAGCGATCCATTGACCAAGCGGCCGGTGGAAAACTTAGTAATCTCACCGCGGAAGAATCATGGGGTATAATAGAGGACCTTGCCCTCTACGACAACGAAAGTTGGGATGACCCCCGTGAGCTAGCTAAAACCGTCAAGGCAATCTCCTTGCCTTCCATAGACTCACAACCTTCCAACCGTAGGATGATCGAACTTGAAGATCAAGTTAAATTCCTCATGAGTTCTTATGAAAATCCTAATTCTTCACACCATGTGAACAAAGTTTCTTCCTCGTGCGAGCCGTTTTGTGATCCTCATAACACGCGCACTAGCACCCGATCCCCCGAACATGCTTCCGTTGACTACGCATCCTCGCGTATTAATGGAACGGGAGGAAGATTCCCTACAATACCCGGACCTAGGAATTTCAATGAAAACCGTGAGGCATGGAAAAGCAAGCCCGACTTCTACTAGGGACAAACCAAAGAATTCACCTCCAATGATTTCTCATGGCCCCCACCTAACGGTCCTAACCAACAAAACATCGAAGGGATGTTGCAAAACCTAGTTTCATCCCAAGAAACCCAAATGGCTAAGCTCTCGGACCGCTTTAACCATCAATAAGCCGAGATGGATAGGAAGATAGACAACCTTTTGAAATCCATAACCAATAGTGATAAGAAGGTTAGTGCTATATCAACTCCCGAACCTTCAGGTATAGAGATTAAGGATCCAAGCATGCTAACTAAGCACGTTCAATTCGTTAATACCATTGCCTTAGTGAAACCGGATAGAACAGATGACGAAGAGGACCCTACGCTTGTGAATAATGAAACACCCGAGGAAGTAGATGAAGTAGACATTGATTATTTCAACAAATTTCCTACGGAAAAAGAACTATCTCGCCACCCTCACTTAGTGCGTGACCTCCGTCACATGTATGTTATGAAAAGCCCTAGAATCAAGTTTGGGAACCCTTGGAATCTTAACATACCATGTTGCATAGGACACCTTTTTGTGGCAAAGGCCTACATTGATCGCAAATCCCCAATCAACATAATGACTAGCACCTACCACAACTGGATAATGAAGAAGCCTATCCCAACTAGGCGGGACCCCGATAATCCTAGGGATAAGTGCAATTTTCTTGGTAGAATTAAGGGATTGCCCGTCTATGTAGGTAGTTTCACGTTCCCTGCGGACTTCATAATTGTGGATGATATTAGCACGGCCATAGACCCTAGCTTATCCCACGTTATTCTAGGAAAACCTTTCATAGAAAGCACCGGGATGACCTATGACCCCTCGTTAGGAGTAGTGCGATTCAAAGATGAGACCGACGACATAGCTTACCAAATGCCGTTTAAGATTGAGAAGTTTTCATCACTCTCTAATGATGAAAAGGAACTTAAACTGTCGGTCTATTACAGGAATGATAAGGATAGGGAAAAGGGAGTAGATTATGTTATGGCTAAGATTTTCGGGTTCTATAAAGAATGTTTGAACTTAGGACCGAAATATAGGACCGAGTGGGGAGAGGACGAACTCTTAGAGAGGTGCATCATAGGACACTTCTACAACATGGAATCCCCCGATAGAGACCGTCAAGAGGGCGGTAGTGAAGTAACGTAGGAGCACGACTACAAGTCTAACTACAAGACTCTTAAATAAAGAAAAGCGCTTCGTGGGAGGCAACCCATGCTTAATTGTTTGCTTGTTAGTGTCATATATCTTTTATTAATTGTTTATCCTAATGTTTAAATTTGTAAAAATGCTTTATTTTTTTTAACCTCGTCTTAATTACATATAAAGGTATTTTACATAAGGGATAAGTGTAGGGAGGATTACACACGTTTTCAAAAGAAATGTAAACATGAGAATAACAATTAACTAAAAGATATATATGTTTGTTTGTTCGAGTCAAATGCTTGTATCGAGTCATAATGGATGTTTTTGCAGAAATTTTTCCAGATTCTAAAGGTGTAAATTTTCCAGAATTTTTTCCAGAAAATCGCAGAGACTTTTGTCAGATAACTGACGGCGTCAGATTGCAACCTAACGGCGTCAGGAAGGAGTAAAACATCGATCACTTTTTCTTGTTTTCTTAGCTACTTATAAATTTTTGGAATTTTCCAGGCCTTAATTTTCTTAGAAATTCTGTAAACATCCATTCCACAAGCATTATATCCTAGTTTAAATCGAGTCTTATATATATTATTACCGCCGATTTTACGCGAAGGTTTCGTTTGTTTTATTCAAGTGTGCAGGTTTAGTTTGTCAAGAAGAAGTTACACAAGATTGGAAGGAGCTTTTCACGAAATAATTCTTCTTGGAAAGGATTTAACCACCACTTTACACGGATCCTACCGAGCTAATCAGGGGAGTATTAGTTTCTTTCATTTTTAATTACCTTCCATTATCATAAATTTGATACTTTCAGGAAACATTGGGGACAATGTTCAGTTTAAGTGTAGGGAGGGAAAATAAAACGGGAACTTTGAAACTATGCTTATCCTTGATAATTTGCTTTGTCCAATTGTGATTGTGTAATAAACCATGAGAAAATGTCGGTTAGGGTAATTTTGGCACCAAATTTAAAATTTTTCATGACATATAGGAGTGGGCCATTAGTCTTAACAAAAGCGTCTCACGGATAGGAAGTTGCATGACTAGCACAAAAACCCTTTACCACCCAAATTCCACCCAAAATGTGAGGATCGCCCTTAGATTAGTAGGAATTAAAAGCATTCATCTTCAATGCTTAGAGTGTGAACCGGTAGTATATTAGATTCTAGAACTTGTTTTGTGATGCATTCCGAGATCGCAAGTGAGACTACACTTGTGTAGTTAGGAATAACTAAATGATAAGAGGCATTAGGATAACCCTTGTTTGATACCCGTAATATAATTACTTCTTCCACACCGGTTGAGTAATTCCCCCACACCCTTTACGTTGTACTCATCTTTAGTACACGATACCCCTAGTTAACCCCTCAGAGCCTACCCTTTTCGCGGTTCTCGTGATTTTTCGGTTTTTCCGGAATATCAATGAAGAGCATTGTTTACACCCCACCCCCAAATATACACCTAAATCGCCTTAGCCTACCCCTTATGCACTCACTTTTAGTGCAAATTTTTGTCATCACCCTAAACCCTTAATTCAATTATCTGGTTGCTTGCATGAGTTGCTAAGTCGAGTCATATCCTTTGTATACAGTTTTGGGACGATTGGGATTCGTGGGAAAAGTTAAAGTTTATGAAATGACGGGAAGGGAACGTTAAAAATTCAAATTCCCTTTGTTTGCATAATAATGTACCCCAAGTGTTTTGATCTTTTCAATTCGGGTCAAACTAGTGTTAGAGTAATAAAAACTCAAGTGTAGGGATGTGCCTATAAATCCCTATCATTTTGATGTTACCGTAGAGGATGGTAGAGTAAAAGTGTATGGAAAAAAAAATAGAAAAAGAGAAAAAGAAAAAAAATAGAGTGTAAAAAAAAAAAAAAAAAAAACAAAAACATACGGGCTACCATCCTACATCTATCTTTTAAATTTATGTTTGTTTATTTCCGTTACCTAGAGTTTTAGAGTGTCGAGTCTTGGCTTAGCAACGCCATTCTTCGTATGCATTTAACATAGAGATTTTTGACTTGCCACCACTAAATAGCCTATCCCACCAAACCCTTGTTTCCCTACCGTAAGACTAACGTTACAACCCTTTAAAAGACCTCTTTGATAGTCTTTCCTAGGTGCTTACGCCAAAGCGATGGAGGTTTGATCTATTCTCAAGCCTATGGTAATCTACGTACTAGGACCGGTTAATGAGTGTTTATCTTCCATTTCCTATTTGTTATATTTCATATATACACCCGAGAGAGATGTGAGTATCCAAACACCCAATGTGAGGTGCTAGTATGTAATTTCCGTGCTTGTTATGACTTTTGCGGGGCTTATATGTGTTGTGGACCGTTTTGAATCAATGCTTCATGACCCCTAACTTATAAATTAATTGGCTTAAAGCACATTTGCTTGAGGACAAGCAAATAACAAGTGTAGGGATATTTGATAAGGTTTTAAAAGGTACCAATTTGAGGGGTCGTTTTAGCCCTTATTTGATAACTTTTGTATCCGTTATTGCTTAATATCGTTCCTTTTCACTTTTTAGGTCTCTTGAAGGCAAAATGCTGGAATGGCACTTATTTGGACTAAAAGGCGCCAATATACGAAGAAAATGGCCAAAGTCAGAATCGAGACACTCAAAGCCGCTGAAATAGAAGGCGATGGCGCCATCGCTAATCTGCGACGCCATCGTAGGATTTTGTGACGGACAAAAGCCAAAACTCAGATTTTCAAGGCGTCGGGCTTTAAAGGAGTAGACCGTCGCAACTCGGGCGGCCTAGATGCGACCCACGACGGCGTCGAAGCTGAAGAGGATGGCGCCACGCATAAGGTGACGCCATCGCAAGGTTAACTTGGCCAAGACGAAACCCTAATGACGGCGACACGACGGCATCACGAAATATAAGGTGACGCCGTCGCATATGTAATCTTATATATAGAATCCGAATTTTTCAGTTTTAGAGAGAGTCTTTTGGAGTAAAAACCTAAAACTGAACCAAGGGTATCTTGTACAATATTTTAGGGTTCTAAACCCTATTTTACATCAAGATAAGTATTTACTTCATCAATTCAATTATGTCTTTGATTATTTGTGTGTATGCTTGCATGTTCTCCATGTCCGGCTAATTTATTTGTGTGTTTGCTTAGGAATATGAAACTTAATTATTGAATATTGATTGGTTGTTTCTTATCTTAGTTGACTAATGATCTAGTAATGCGATAGGTCATTCGTTGTGTACTTAATGCTTGATTCATCTTTGTGAACCTTAGAATATGATTACCTGAGTAGTTGTAGGCTAAACCATCCAAAGAGTGCCTTAGAGTAAGAGTTTATCATCCCTAGTGGGTTTTGTAGACGAGACCCTTTGGTAAGTTCAAAGAGTTAGGGAGAAACGCATACCCTACAACTTAGACACACAACGCAACTAAGAATAAGGACGTGACAACTCAACCATCAATAGGAGATAATTAAGGAGTAGTAAAACCTAAGTAAACACATCTTTAAACTATCATACGAGCACACATTAATTAGACATAGACTCCCACCACCTTAGTTTAGATAATTAGATAATAGTAGAGTAATCGGTAGAAATACCAACCCCCCAAATCCAATACCCGAGATTTGTACCTTTCAATTTCATAAAACATAAAAATACAAAAAATAATCTTCCTCAACCTCAACCTTAGCGTAATAACTTCTCACTAGCATTCCTATTCCCTTAGAGAATGATATCAATACCCATGGCTTACCCTAATTACTACACTACAACGATTAGGTTCACTTCCTAGGGTGTTATAAAACTTGCTCGAAGAAAAGGAAGTTTCCTTTACCCCGAACGCGCTGCGTAAGAGTATCATTGCGACAATGATTTTCAAAATGGATGATATGAACTAAAGCCATGGTGCCGGGTCGGTTAAACTTGGGACATTTTGAACTCGTGTTGTAGCACTAAATGTACACCAAAAATGGATCTTGTTTAGTTGGTCTCGGCATGATTAGTGATACAGAGATGGGGTTATGTTTAGGTGGGTCTCGGTATGGTTTCGTGGTTCGAGTGCGTTACGTTTTCGGGTTCGACGAGATTATAACATAAACGCTACGTTGGTTAAACTTGAGTCATACATGCATTGAATCTGTAACACATATTCATGAATACTACTAGTAAACTTGAATTTACAACTTAACCCTAAACTTTAATGGTTTGCACATTTAAACCTTATACTTTGCTAAATGACATATTAGACCCTAAATTTTAGAAAATTGTTACAATCAACTATGAAACATGATATTAGTAATATTAAGCTTTAAGTTTAATAAATTGTCATTGTAATTCTGGAAGTTATTAATTCAGGAAACTTACTAAAATTGGAAAGTTACTAAAAATGAAAATTTTCTAAAAATAGAAAGAACCTCAAATATGTAATCTGGTTAAAATGAGTTCAGAAGTAATACGTGATTATTAATTCATGTAGATCATGTGAAGAAGGAGTAGCTTCAGTTTTCTTTGTGCTCCTGATTATTTTGTCTTGCTTTGCATAAGGTACAGATATTCCGTCATTTCAGTAATGACACTTCTTTTCTCTCATGACTCTTGTCTATTCTGATATCCGTTTCGTATTCTCCTTATTATGACTTGATATGATTCGTTTGCTATGACTCTCTTATTTGATATTCGATTATTGATTCATTTGATATGATTATCCGTTTGAAATCCCTTACTGATAAGATTAAATTATATGATCGGTTTGATATGATATGATTTGTTTTGTTTGGTTGCCCGAGCTAACTAGCCATGGAGGTACCATGGCCATGTCATTGATGCACCAATGGCATGACACTATCTGGGGCGGTGTGATTAGTCCCCGGCGATCCCTTTTGATATGATTATGATATGTGTGCACTTGGCCATTATGATTACATATGTACAGTCTCGAACTGGCATATGTTTATTTGATTTGTTTTGCAGGGAGCGTATGGATGCATCCTAGGTAATCAGTTTAGATTTGGTGATGTGGTGAGTGTGTGCAATACACCCCCTCACAGTTTGGTACATTTGGCCTAGCTACCCATGTACACTTTGATATGATTTGACGGATTAGATATGATATTGGTTATGATATATGATTTATAGATTCGGCTATTGGAGTATCTCCTTTAGTATAGGCGCTCGGGGCAACATTCTGATTTTGGTTATTATTATCTGATATTCTGATTTATTCGTTGCTATGCCTTATTTGTTCAGCTGTTTGGTTGACTATTTGTTCAATCAAGAATCGAATGTGATTTGTTTGACTACCATGTTCTCTCTTATATTTGGTTCACTTGATTACTTCGATGATCTTTCGGATTTCCATGCTTATTCTTCAGTTGGGATTTTTCATTCGTTATGACATTTATTTCAGCTTCGTGGATTTGATTCGGATTTTGATTATCGTTTATATATATATATTTATATATATATATATATATATATATATATATATATATATATATATATATATATATATATATATTGTTTATATCTCTGCTCACTTGGCGTAGCTCACCGCTTTTCTTTTCCATGCGTGTTTTAACCGGGAGCAGGGATATGGGATTCCGAGAGTAGGAGTGGAAGACCTACCTTAGTAAACCCCATTATTGGACTTTGGCATTTTGAACTATCTTTTATTCAGTATTTTGGACTATGTTATTTTAGTTATTGTTTATGCTTTGGAACTTTTGAATGACTTATGTTTTGATGATTTTCATGATTTGAAATAAAAGACTTCCGCTTGCATTTGACTAGTATGTTATGATTTGACTCCATAATGTGGCATTCGGACCCTTGTCGGGTTGATGTATTACAATTATGGTATCAGAGCTTTGGTTTTGCGACCCTTAAGCCTTGGCTGACCTGTGAGATTGGGTAGACACTAGGTTTCTTTTGTTTTGCTCTCCTTCCTTTCTTATTCGTTTCTCATGCCTTTTGTTTGTTGGTTTTGATTTCGTTTAGATGGTGAATACGCGTCACAACACTCCTGATCATGCTTTCGCTGAAGCAGTAGCTCAGCAAGTTCAGCAACTTCTCCCCCAGCTTCGTAATGAGCTTTTGGAAAAACTTCGTGCTGGTTCTACTAATAGTGGTGGTGGATCTGGTGGTGGAAGTCAACCCGTTGATATTCATGTTTGGCTTGAGCGGTTCGTTAAGCAGAAACCGCGACCTTTCACTTCTGCTGCAACTCCTATTGATGCGAAAAACTGGATCTCCCATGTTGAGAAGATATTTGAGGTGCTTGGGGTGACAGATGAGTTTAAAGCTCGGCTTGCGAGTTACAAGTTTGAGGTGATGCATTGAGCTGGCGAAAAGCTCGCGAAGGGTGGTGAACCCTATGTAGCGGCAATGACTTGGGCTCAGTTCCGTGAGGTTTTCTTGCAGTATTACTTCCCTTTCTCTGAGCAGCAGAAATGTGAGCGGGATTATCGCTCGATCAAGATGTGGGAGAACGAGAATAGCTTTGACTATATGAAGAGGTTTTCTCGTCTAGCGGGTTATCTGGGTGTGGCAGCTGGGTCATCACGAGATCAAGCACGACAATTCAAGTGGGGACTTCCTGATAGTATTTTGGGGCAGATAGTTAATAATGAGAATGAAGATGTGTCGGAATTAGCAAATGCGGCACGCAATATAGGGATCAGCGTGCGCGCATCGCATAAACAAACGGACCGAAATGGTGATCGACGCCGTGGTTATCGAGTGGAAACCAACGAGGTTACGGCGGCGGTCTAGTAGTGATTATCGACGCCATGATAGGCGGGCAACAAAGTGAGCACGGTGGCAACGGTCAGCGGAACTGGCGCGACCGCGACCAGCAGTGTCATCGGGGGCGTCAGGATTATCGTGGGTCTCGTTCGGGTTATGGTTATAGTTCTGGTTCAGGCACAAGGAGTAATGGCGATCGGAAGCCGGCGACTTCTGGTCGTGATACGGCGAACACTTCAGGTACTTTTACGGGCATTTTATCTATGTTTGATCATGTCGTACGTACTTTATTTGATACGGATGCTACACTCGCGGTTGTGTCTATTTTATTTGCTCGACATTTGGTTTTACATCCACTCCACTTGATTACACTTTGTCTTTGACAACACCACTAGTGAGCATGGTAATTATTGATTCTGTCTATCGTGATCATCCTTTATGTTGTAATAACCATGACTAATTGAGTTTGCGTTTTATCAACCTTTTAAATTCTGTATCGCATTAGCGAGGTTTCGTATCGTTTGGCTTTACCTCCTCAGTTATCTCACGTTCATAATGTGTTTCATGTATCTCTTCTAAGGGGATACAATTATCATCATCTCCAAGTGATCTCCTATCCGTTAGATCGGATCCGAGAGGGTTTGACATTTGTGGAAGAGCCTGAGGCTATTTTAGATCGCCAAGACAGAGTCATGAGAAAGAAAGTCATTCCATTTGTTAAGATTTTGTGGCGAAACCATCCAGAGCGGGAGACTACTTGGGAAACCGAGGAATCTATGCGATCTAGCTACCCGCATTTCTTAGCTTAATTCGGTACGTTCTCCTTCATTACGTCTTTCCAATTTCGAGGACGAAATTTTCTTTTTAGAAGGGAAGAATTGTAAAGCCCTAAAATTCGATTTACATTTTTCATTTTATTTCGGATATACCTTAAGTATTTAAATAAATACGCGACATTAAAATATTAAGTTGCAAAATATAAAGTACGCCCTGTGCCTCACTACGTTTATTTTGGAACCAAAGTGCAGTCTGAAATAACGCGACACATTATTTTCCTTTCGATTTCACCGAAGCCTCAAATAAAATTCGACACCACTTTATTACATAACACGTTGCATGTATATTCGGCACATTCGAAAACTTGGAATAATTATAATATATGATTGCAGATTTAGAACTTAAATTCGAAAGTAATATTGCATGAAGGCTTGTACACATTTGAATATGGGAAATATTACATTTTAAAAATCATGGCCTACCAAATAAATTCACACGTTTTGGCTAGGGATAGTGATTGAATATCTTTTTGAAAGACAAAGTATCATGTTCCTGGTTTTACTCCTTTTGAAAGACAAAAGATAATGGGTGTTCCTGGTTTTCCTCCTTTTCTTCGGCAAATCATAAACTTGAAACATATCTATCTTAAACCACAATATAACGATTCACTCTCTGTCACCCTAACCCAAAAAATTTAAAACAAAGTAGCGGTTTCATCTTTTTCTCAAGAAATCCGAAGGCAGGAGAGTAGCAGCTAGGAACTCGAATTAGAGGGTGATCGTTGGTGTTTATTTTGGGTTTCGGATCGTGTAAAACTTGGGACATTTTGAACTCGTGTTGTAGCACTAAATGTACACCGAAAATGGATCTTGTTTAGTTGGTCTTGGCATGCTTAGTGATACCGAGATGGGGCTTTGTTTAGGTGGGTATCGGTATGGTTTCGTGGTTCGAGTGCGTTACGTTTTCGGGTTCGACGAGATTATAACATAAATGCTACGTTGGTTAAACTTGAGTCATCCATGCATTGAATCTGTAACACATATTCATGAATACTACTAGTAAACTTGAATTTACAACTTAACCCTAAACTTTAATGGTTTTCACATTTAAACCTTATACTTTGCTAAATGACATATTAGACCCTAAATTTTAGAAAATTGTTACAATCAACCATGAAACATGATATTAGTAATATTAAGCTTTAAGTTTAATAAATTGTCATTGTAATTTGGAAAGTTATTAATTCGGGAAACTTACTAAAATTGGAAAGTTACTAAAAATGAAAATTTTCTAAAAATGGAAAGAACCCCAGATATGTAATCTGGTTAAAATGAGTTCAGAAGTAATACGTGATTATTAATTCATGTAGATCGTGTGAAGAAGGAGTAGCTTCAGTTTTCTGTGTGCTCCCGATTATTTTGGCTTGCTTTGCATAAGGTACAGATATTCCGCCATTTCAGTAATGACACTTCTTTTCTCTCATGACTCTTGTCTATTCTGATATCCGTTTCGTATTCTCCTTATTATGACTTGATATGATTCATTTGCTATGACTCTCTGATTTGATATTCGATTATTGATTCGTTTGATATGATTATCCGTTTGAAATCCCTTACTGATATGATTCCATTATATGATCGGTTTGATATGATATGATTTGTTTTGTTTGGTTTCCCGAGCTAACTACGCATGGAGGTACCATGGCCATGTCATTGATGCACCAATGGCATGACACTATCTGGGGCGGTGTGATTAGTCCCCGCTCCTTTGATATGATTATGATATGTGTACACTTGGCCACTATGATTACATATGTACAGTCTCGAATCGCATATGTATATTTGATTTGTTTTGCAGGGAGCGTATGGATGCATCCTAGGTAGTCAGTTTAAATTTGGTGATGTGGTGAGTGTGTGCAATACACCCCCTCGAAGTTTGGTATATTTAGGCTAGCTACCCATGTACACTTTGATATGATTTGACGGATTGGATATGATATTGGTTATGATATATGATTTGTAGATTCGGCTATTGGAGTATCTCCTTTAGTATAGGCGCTCGGGGCAACATTCCGATTTTGGGTATTATTATCTGATATTCTGATTTATTCGTTGCTATGCCTTATTTGTTCAACTGTTCGGTTGACTATTTGTTCATTCAGTAATCGTATGTGATTCGTTTGACTACCATGTTCTCTCTTACATTTGGTTCACTTGATTACTTCGATTATCTTTCGGATTTCCAAGCTTATTCTTCAGTTGGGATTTTTCATTCGTTATGACATTTATTTCAGCTTCGTGGATTTGATTCGGATTTTGATTATCGTTTATATGTGTGTATATATATATATATATATATATATATATATATATATATATATATATATATATATATATATATATATATTGTTTATATCTCATATCGAGCTTAGCTACGTTTTCTTTTCCATGAGGCAGGTTTTTAGCTGGGAGCAGGGATATGGGATTTCGAGAGTAGGAGTGGAAGACCTACCTTAGTGAACCCCATTATTGGACTTTGGCATTTTGAACTATCTTTTATTTATGTTATTTCAGTTATTGTTTATGCTTTGGAACTTTTGAATGACTTATGTTTTGATGATTTTCATGATTTGAAATAAAAGACTTCCGCTTGCATTTGACTAGTATGTTCTGATTTGACACCATAATGTGGCATTCGGACCCTTGTCGGGTTGGTGTGTTACAATATTACTGCTGATGGGTTACTACTGCTTGGTAGTTAAAGGTTACAAATATTGTTTTTGGCGGTTCAGGGTATTGCTTTGAAATTGTATCAACTGGGGGTATAAGTACATCAATCAAGGGCTTCAAACAATTTCACACATAACTATTCTCTCAGAACATCAGTCCTAAATTGTTTTTAACTTAAAATTTCTAAATCAATCACAATGTCAAACCTGTCTTTTGCTGATTCTCACAACATGGTCTCATTTTTGCAAAAAACCCAAAGAGGCTGAAGGATTTGAAAAGATAACTGATTTTCTTAATTCGAACTTTATTAGGTATGCATTAACTGTTAATCCTACTATATATGTTTCCTCTAGTAAAAAATTTGGTCTTCTGCTATGGTCAAAACACTTAATGAGGAAGAACAAATGCATGCCATTATAGATGGTATGGAGGTTCATATCACTGAGGCATCCATTAGAAAATCTTTGGCTCTAGCAGATGCTGAAGGTGTTTAGTGTCTTCCTACTGCTAAATTTTTTGAAAATTTGGCATTGATGGGGTATGAAAAGAATCATTCTAAACTTACTTTTCAAAAAGCTCTTTTCTCCCCATAATGGAAATTTTTTATCCATACTGCCTTGTGGTGTTTAAGTCCAAAAAAAACTGCTTGGAATGAATTTAGCAGCAATATGGCTTCTGTTATTATCTACCTAGCTTTAAATAAAAAAAATTAACTTTTCCAAACTGATTTTTGATAGTATGGTCAAGAACTTGGATAATTTGTCTGGAAAATTTTTATATCTATCCAAGATTTTTACAAGTTCTTTTGGACACACATTTTGAGGAAAAACCACTTCATAAAAGGATTTATATTGCCTTTTCTCATACTAAAATGATTTTTACAAATATGAGAAGAACTGGAAAAGATTTTTTTAGTACTATAACACCTTTGTTTCCTCACATGGTGTTACTAAACCAACCTAAATTGGGTGAGGGTTCAAGCACTCCCACTGCTACCTACACAAACCCACAATTTTGGCATCATCATCCTCTTAACCACAAAAGACCCATAAACCTAGGAAAGATAAAAAGGGCACTGAGATTCCTAAGTCTAGTGCACCTATTCAACTTTTTGCTGATGAGGCTACCAATGAAGAGATGTATGGCAGTTTAGAAAGGACTACTACTACTGCTTCTATCTTAGAAACAAAGCATGGCAGTGGTAACATACATAAGACCTAATCCAAGGCAACATCTAATGAGTCTAGTTCCCAAGGAACTGATTGTGTGATGGTCCCGGGTGCCAAGAAACCATGGGGGGTGCAGCTACTCATACTAGGTATGAGACTGTATCTAACTAACCTAGTGATTTAGTGCTCGTAAGAGATAACACACTTCTAACTGATGAGATTAGTATGCAACTTAAGGAATTGATGAAATTTTATACCACTTTGCGAAAACAGGTTCTTGATTTGCAGACAACCACAACCTCACAAAAAGCTGAACTTACAAGGTTAAAGAAGAGATTGAAGAAACTTGAAAAGAAGAAAGATCAAGAACTTTTGGGCTTTACATATTATACAAAGTTGGTTTATCTGCAAGGGTGATCTCATCTGATGATGAAGCTAGTTTGGGTGCTATGCAGGAGGGTGCATCCAAACAGGGGAGGAATGCAGATGATATGCATGTTGACATGGTTGAAACTGAAGTTTTGGATAGTGGAAAGAATGATGTTGTTGTTGAGGTTCAAGAAACAATTGTTGAACAGCCAATTAAAACTGCTGAGTTAAATATTGAAGTTAGTACTGCTGGTATTGAAGTTAGAACTGTTAGTGGAAAACTTACTACTGCCAGTAATAAAGTTGATGCTGCTTCTTCAATTACAACTGCTGTTGAAGATGAGCTTACTTTGGTTGAAGCTCTTACAGATTTTAAGAAGTCAAAACCGAAGCCTAAAGGGGTTATAATTAAAGAGCCAACAACAACAACAACAACAACAAAACCAAAAGATTCACAACAACTTCTGGGCATAAAGGATAAGGGGAAAGGGATTCTGATTGTTGAACCTAAGACTAAAAAGCTTTTAAGGGAAGAACAATAAAGTCATGATGCTGAACTGGCTCAAAAACTTCATGCAGAAGAACAAGGTGGGTTTGATGAAGAAGATAGGGTTAGAACAGAGAAGGAAAAAGAAAATATTATCCTGATAGAGGAATGGGATGACATTGAAGGAAAGATGGAAGCTGATGAGCAATTGTGACAAAGACTGCAACAAGAGTATAAAGCACAATTATCTGATGCAAAAAAAGCCATATTATTCATGGAATTTTTGGAAAAGAAAAGGAAATGCTTTGCAGAAAAGAGGGTTCAAGAGAAGAGAAATAAACCACCATCCAAGACTCAACAAAATCCAATCATGTGTACTTACCTCAAGAATACGGAAGGGTATAGAGATGCACACTTAAAGAATCTTTCATTTGGGATGATTAAGGAGAAGTATGATAGAGCATTTAGGAGAGTAAATACATTTGTGGACATGAATATTGAGTTGATAGTGCAAAGTGCAAAGAATGCAAGTGTAGATAAGGTGTTTGAGAAGGTGGAAGAGCATATTGAGGAAAGTATCAAGAGAGCAGGGCCTGAATTGGAAAATGAAGTGGCTAAGAAGATGAAGGTGGATATAGATCAAGAAGTAGAGGAAGTAGCAATTGATGTTATCCATCTAACTATTAAACCACCTGGCATTGTTGACTGGAAAATACACAATGAAGGAAATTTTAGCCACTATCAGATCATAAGAGCTAATGAAAAGTCACAGATGTACATCAGCTTCAATAAGATGCTCATGAGCATTGATAGAGAAGACTTGGTGGCTTTGTAGAATTTGGTAAAAGCTAGATATGGATCAATAAGGCCAACAGGTGATTATGAGTATGTATTATGGTATGATTTGAAGAACATGTTTAAACCTAATGCAATTGAAGGAGTCTGGAAGGAACAACATGATTCTACAGTATCACTTTGGAAGCTTTCTTACTCATGTGAAGTTCACTCTGTGATTCTGTCAAATCACTAGATATACATGATAGTAGAGAAGACATATCCACATACATTACAAAACAATTATTAAAATGTTAGACAAGAAGCTTAATTCAGAATATTGGACTGAAATGTGTTATCAGCTTCTTAAAAATGGAGAAACAGGCTGGCGTCTACAAGAAGGGTAAATAAAGTGTTTGGAAGCATCCTCCTGGTGGTTAAAGCTTTGAATGAAACTTGATAATTTTGGGAGAAAATATCAAGTTTAGGGGAGGATTATTGGGATTCAAAGGCTTCATGAAGATACTACTGATACTGCTGCTCTTGGTATGTTTAGATTGCTCTATGAAGATAAGTACTGCTAATAGATTTCAAGAAATATATGCTAAGTTGTTAAGACTGCTAAGTATAAAGTTAAGACTACCAGTGCAAGTTACTACTGCCAGTGTTGAAGACTCAAAGGAAAAATACGCTAAGTCAAGTTACTGCTGCTAGTATAAAGTTACTACTGCTAGTACAAACTTAGTACTGCTAGAAGTTAATGCTGCTGGTTGATAAGTTAGTACTGTTTACTCGGTTTAGTTAGTACTGCTTATTTGATATGAATGTAATATTTATAGCAAATATTTTTATTACTTAGGAATGTATTCTTATCTTGAAGAATACGTATTATATCCCTAATATGACTCCTTAGTTTATAAAAAGAGGTACTAGGGCATAGAGTTTAGACGTATGTTTTGATTAGCTTCAAGGTAGTAAACCCTAATACTGTTGAGTATTCATATTATTATTCTTAATAATATTGAGGCTTGATTGTTGAATCGTTTATTCATTTTGTTTATTGTTATATTAATAATTCTTCTCATGGTTAGAGACTAAATTCCGCGTAATCTTTAATAACATTCAAGAAAGTTTCTATCATTAGCTGTGTTAGAGTATTCGAATATAACTAGTTCTTTATACAAGCTAAAGAACGAGATCTAGTGTTATTTGGTTCAACACTTCCACCATAATGAATGAATACATTTAACATTCTCGAAGCAATGTTTATATTTTAAAGAAATACGTCACAGAATTTCTTACCTAAATCCGTTTTTCAATTACAACATATATATATATATATATATATATATATATATATATATATGTATATATATACACATATATATGGGACTACATATGCCACATGTATAATGCTTACTAGGCATTTAAATGTTGACATGGCGCCGCTATGATGAGGTGGAAATGCCACCATGGCACTACATCCGGTTACATTATAAAAAATTTTTTTGTAGCAGCCAAGATTCGAACATGGGTCTCAACCTTCACAGCCTCACACCTCAACCACTGAGGCAATCCAATATTTGTGTATTATCTTCTACTTCCAAACTAATATACTTTAGTTTGTAACCTCCCCTTTTCACGTCCAATTAATACCCAGTGAAATGTGATTCATAACCTCCTCTTTTCATTCACTACACATTCCAAAATCTTATCAAATCACAATAATCATCAAATCAATTTAAATGTGAATCCGGGGTTTGATTATATGATTTTCAAAATCATGATAGAAAATCACGGAGTATTTGAATTTCATAATCATAATCATCAAATCATCAATCTGCCTTTGAAAACCCTACTATGTAATATGTTCTGAATTTTTATTATGTTTCAATTAAACACGTTTCTGCAGGAATGGGTGAGAGAGATTGAAGACAAAGACATAAAAAGGAAGAGGAAGGAAATAAATAGCAGCAATTTGGTTCTGAGAAAAACGGGAGCTTGGCAAAGCTTCATCTCAATCCATATGCATGTACAAAGGTTTATATACGTTCTTTCTTTTGTTTGGAATTAGAGATGACAGTTAGTATGATCATACCAAAACATTCAACATATGTCTACCCTATTATTACCAAAACTGAATAAATTCGTTATTTAATGACTATCTGGTAGATCTTGGATAGTTAGGATAATATCTCATGCGCTTCATGTATTCTACACTACACATTAAAGTAACACATCTCCCTTTGTTTCCTTTAAAATATTGCAGAATTATGTTGCGACAAGATGGTATAGGCCTCCTGAGCTATGCGGATCATTTTGTTGAGAGGTATAGCCCACGAAGGTAAATTGTTTATCTACTCATATGATTTCCAAATAACATGCTTTATCATACATGACCAGCGATTTCAGTTTCATTTTTTTTGGTACGATGGAAAATAGTTACTCTCTCAAACATATGTGCAGGCTTTTAGGGGTATGTTAAACAATATTGGTAATTTGAATATTCGCCCATAAGACCAGATCAAAGGTGTTTAGAAAACGACGAATATACTCCAGCATATCTATTACTTATTATATCCACCCTTGCGGGCTACCTATATTAAATTAGGTCAGATGAGTTCATGTCATTTTATAATTTCGTGTTCTATATTCTACCATCAGCGGTTTCTATTTTAATCAAAGCGTTAAAATTTATCCTTGCTAAGAAGGCTGGATTGATAAGCTTACTGGTGTTGCTGCTTTTACGTATCGGCCCCTTAAGGTATAAAAAAATATGCACTGTCAAAGAAAGGGTTTTCATAATAAGTTTGAACAATTTTGGATTTTATTTGTTCCAAAATTTTCAAAAAGTAATTTTGTATAAAAAATATAAGCAAGAATTACGAGTGGTGAGTTACTGGAAATTAAGTCAAAGCCGAAAAATGGGCTGACGACAAAAAATTAACAAAATAAGTTCTTAAACAATAAGATAAGCTAAAGCCTCAAAACGTCTAAACATTATCATTTGTAATCTGTTTTTAATCATCGTTAGCCTTTTATACAGTGGCATGATCATGTTAAGAGATGGCTTTTTCGTTACAATATTACTTCTTGTGAAACTAAGGTAGAACATCAATATCTTGGTGTTCTACCGAATTGAAAGACTATATGTGTTGCATGTTACCTGTTACTTACACAACTATATATGTGAGTGAGCAGGTGATTTTGGGAGATTATGGTTTGTTGCTTAATTGAATGCGTGTCTGTCACCTCAAAAATAATTTCTCTAAATTTCGAGAGGATAAAGTTCTTTATCCGTTTGATGGGAATACCTTAGAATTCACGGAATTTGGACAAGAAGAGGTCCTCTTCCAACTTCATTCAAATGACGATGGTGAACTCGAGTTCTATTTCGACGTTCGTATCAAAACAGAGAAGTCTGCTAGCATTGTTTCCATCAATGTAAATTACCTAGATTCTTATTCTCATAGTCGTACATATGATCAGCGACCTATCAATTAAGTATGTTAATAAGTATTTAGTTTTTATGTCAACAGGTTAATCAAGGTTGGATGACACGTGTTAATTTTGAATTTTTGATCCAACGTTAGTATGTCCGTTTTGTTGAAAATGTATTGGGTCTAAAATGATAATGAAAGTGTTCCAATGTTTACAACCTGCTAAATCGTTTTATTAAAAAAAATATTATAAAGTTAATAGTATAGTTTTTCTAAATTTATCAATAAATGGATAAAAAAGTTTAAAAAAAATATTATAAAGTTAATAGTATAGTTTTTCTAAATTTATCAATAAATGGATAAAAAAGTGTTGATGGGTTAACCCAGCATGGCCTACCGATGTTGTCAGCCCCCTTCATGGTAAAATAGACGCGACAATTATTTTCCATAATTTGTAGTTAGACAAATGTGACACCTTATGTAGATTTTTGCATTTCATTTGTTTCACCCTTCGATATCTTTTTCATGTTTACACCAGGTAACTGATAAGTCATTTGGTTTTGACACTACTACTGCTGAAGAGGCTCAAACTGCCATTAATGCTGCACATGTGGATGTAGAAAGCGCTGAGAAGTGCATAGGGGTGGTCAAACTGAGTGTGACATTACAGTGGTATGTGTGCCTCTAACTGATTATGCAATTCACACATTTAATCACAAAAAATGCATCTCACCCAGTAAGTTCAGTTTTTGATAAGCTCATCGGCGCCTAAGGTTGTTGAAGCGTGTGTTGATGTTGCAGGTCATGAATTTGATCCTTCACTTCAACAGACACTGCTAAGGGCTGCAAGCTACGAATGGCGAATACACAAACTCCTTGATAAACATTGTATATAAAGAAATTTTATTTCATATATGAATAGGAAAAATGTAATTAATTTGTTCTCTTACTACGTATACATGACATGAACACATTATTTTTGTTTCCAATTATTTTTGTTCAACATTTTTTCCGTTATTCATTATTTATTTACATGCAAGCAACTTTTCTCACACAATATTATGAACTGACCGCCATATGGGCCGGGTTATTTATGAAGCTAGTATATATATATATATATATATATATATATATATATATATATATATATATGGGTTATTATACAAATAAGTCACTAAAGTTTGCGGGAAATTTGTCCTAAGTCACTAAAGTTTAAAAGTTGCCATTCAGGTTACTCAACGTTAAAAAGCAAACATGTCTATAATTTCAGTAATTTTTACGTTTATTCTTTTTATATGTTAAGTAACAAAAATGTCATGTCTTTACAAGTTTCGTAACCAACATGACAACTTTCATAAGTTCAGTAACGTGGTTGACAACTTTCATAAGTTGAGTAACCTACATGACAACTTTTAAGCTTTAGTGACTTAGGACAAATTTCCCGCAAACTTTAGTGACTTTTTTTTATAATAACCCTATATATATATTGATGAGTGTGTAAATACTCATCATTTTTGGGTCAATCTGAACTGCAAAACGTTTAAAATGCTCGAGAATGCATCAAAATCTTGAAAATATTCCAAAATTGCATTTTATATGTTTCAGGATGCAAAATGTTCAAAATCGATGAAAAATGAGCTAAGTTTGCATAATTGGCGTTTCAGTCCCCAAGTTTCAAAAATTGTCAAAAATAGTCCCTGAGCCATAATTTCAAAAGAGAAAATCACCAAAGGTCCTTTTAAAATCATAACTTGTCAAAATTAGTCCTTTGGTGAAAAATGTCAAAAGTTTTGAGAAATTACAAAATTGGTCCTTCAAGTTTGAAAATTGGCAAAAATGGCCCCTGGAAATTGGAAAATGGCAAGTTTGGTCCTTGTACTTTTTGAGATTGTCACTTTTAGCCCTTGGAACAACTTTGATGGCATGGCAGCCTAGGTCCTTGTTTTTTCAGAAATTGCAACCTAGGTCCTTGTCATTTAAACCCTTTATACCCAATTGTGACCCTGCCATATAAGCTTTGGACCCCTGTCATTAAGCCATTTGGACCCTGCCATTCAAGCTTGACCCCCCTTTTAATATTATACCCAGTCAAAGCCCTGGTCAAATCCCCTTCACCCGCCAAAAGTCTATCTTCCCACCTGCTTCTCTGCAACAAGCTAACACCCATCCCCCCTCCTCTCCTCCACTCAACCTTGTTCCCCCCACCTCAACTAACATCCAAGATGCATTAAATGCACCTTCCCCCCCCCCCCCAATCAACCCAACTGTCAAACACAAGTTTTGGCGCCAAAATCAGTTTCAATGGCCCAGATCGATTTAAAGCATCCAATGGCTGAGAAAATGCTGGGAACTGCTCAGAATAGAGAGAGAAAGAGTTTGGGTATAAAAAGGAAGCAAGAGAAGAAGCAAGGAGTAGTCTTTAGTTTTTTAAAATTTTCATTAATGTCGTTTTTAATATAAAGTCTTAGTTAAGTTAAAAAATCTGTAATCTTTTGTTGTAATGTACTCAGTTTAAGTTATTGGATCAATATAAATCATTTTCAAGTACCAATTTAAGTCATATTACCATTTCACATTGTTAAGCTTACTGTTGCAATTTTCATTTTCAAACTCATGTATCAAAGCTTTTAGTAGCTTAACTTTAAGCTTCAACAAGCTTATATAAGCTCATTACAGCATTTTACAAGGTTACATTCAAGGTTCAAGTAATTTTGGTTCTTGGTCAAAGAAAGTCAAACTGGGGGCTAAATTGGTCATGGAATTGGAATTGGGTTCATGCAGCATGGAAATGGGTTGATTCAGGTCTATTGGGTTAATATACTTAGGATAGTTGGCTCATTGGTTACTGTTTTCAAGCCATAGTGGCTGGGACCATTTGTAAGTCATTTTAAAGTTTCATATGCATAATCTGTCTTTGTAGTATTAATAAGCTCAAACCTGTTTAAGTAGTTGTATTTGAGTTATTTTAACTTAGTTTGATCATTAATTCTAGCTAGTGTAGTGTTTAGCTTAATCAAAATTACAAAACAGTTAATAAAGGTGTGTTTGGCATTGCTGCTTAATATGTTTTAGAGGCTAGCTCAGTGGTTTAATTCTGTTGGTTCATGCTTGATAAGTCCATTTGAACTTATATCTGTCATAGTCTTGTGCCTGCTAACCATAAAAGTCAAAATCACAGTTAACTGTCTCAAACTCATTAACTATTGTGGTTTTTGCAAATCAAAGTTTTGTTTTGTGTTTCAAATTCATAAACATAGCTTGTGATATCCTCATTTCATCATTTAACATCACATTCAGTCTTTAAATTGGTTTCAAAACTCACCCAAGTCAAAATGTCCAAATTGTTTTAAAAGTCAAAACTGAAAAAGTGGTTTTTAGCCAAACTGAGAGGAATTTTCTAGGATTCATTTCTGGACAAAATTCAGTGAAATTTATTGTTCTAAAATCTTCAACTGGTCTCATTTCTTGTCACCATTTTTGTGCAATTTTACAAATTTTTTATAGGTCTCAAACATGCTCATCAAAATGGCTTCACATGCCCTGTGCACAGGGACTTGAACTGCACAGGTTTTGTGCAGTTCTTGCAGCCCTTGCACAGAGCTCAAGTCAGCTTTTCTAGGTCTCTTCTTTGGTTCACAAGTTCCCAACCAGGTCTAGATTGAGTTCCAATTTGTGGTTTTCATTTTCATCTCATTTTGCAGCTTTTACTTAAGCTTAAAATAGCCCACCCAAAACTGTTTTTAGCTCATAAACTTAAAACATCAAATCTGAGCATTTTGAATTTCAGTGGTCTAGGATAGTTGAAATAAGTTGTTTTCAAGTACTTGTAGCCTATTTTAGCTTCTGTTATCAGTTGGTACCTTTTGGTGCTTATTTGCTTAAAATAAGTGCTTATTTATAAGCACTTATCATAGCAGTTGCTATTTCTTGCACACAACCACCTGTTTTTCTATTTTTCTTAGATTCCGAATATTATTTTAAGCTTTCCTTGAATTTTTCAGATTTTTCCAAGTCATTTTGCTATTTTTCTGCATTTTTAATTACTTTTTAGCACTTTTTAATTAGCTTTAAATACAAAAAATTAAGAAAAGCTTCAAAAAAATAATTTTTCATTTTTATTAAGTTAAGATAAATATAAAAAGCCAAAAAAATATTTTTCTAGATTTTTCTTAGTTAATTTTGTATTTTTAAGCAATTTAAGTAGTTTTAAATAGTTTTTAATTCATAAAAAATACAAAAATAATCAGAAAAATATAAAATTAGTTTTGAAAATTCTATTTTGTTACTTTAGATTTTTTTTAGTCAAAATTTTATTTTTCTAACTTTATTTCCTATTTTCTTGTATTTTAGGTTATTATTTAATAGTTAAAATTAGTTTTTAATTAATAATAATTAATTAAATAGTTATAAAATTAATTTTATTTTTCTAAAAATTTTCTTTTATCATTAGGTTTGTAAAAATATCATTTTCATATTTTTAGGGTTAATATTGAATTAGTTTCACATTTTTATTTACACGTTGCGTAGTTTTTAATTCAATTTTATAAAAACATAAAATCAAAAACATCATTTTGCAAATAGTGATAGCGTTTATTTAATATTTTTTATCTTTTTAATTTCCTTTAATTTGCATTTAAGCCTCTGTAATTTGTTGGCTTTTTCTGTAGTTATAACCATATCAGATCCCTTTTTATGCTTTCAAATTTCGATTTCCTCGTTTGGTGATCCATTGCATAGCTGCCGGACATAACGACCGGGAAATCCTATACTCCCGATCTTCATTGCATTCGTTTCTGAACAGTTTTAAGTTTCTTACGGTCGGCCATTCACAAGTGGCGGTTTGTGTGAAAACTTGACGGTTTGCACTGAATCATATATATATATATAAATATATATATATATATATATATATATATATATATATATATATATATATATATATATATATATATATATATATATATATATATATATATATATATATATATATATATATATATATATATATATATATATAATACATTGGATCATTTAAAAGTTGATATCAAGAGAAAAGTCGGAGAAGTGATCTCAACCATTAGATCACCCCATCTTCCCATCCCTTTTTTCACACCAAACTACAAGGACGTAACTGTATTTTCTTTCATTCTTAAAGGGAAAGTTTTGTAAATTCGAACCTATCATATATAATTCATATTTTTTCTTTTTTTTTCTTTTTCTTCTTTCTCTCATTCAACGACCTGACATATTTTTATACTCAGTTGTGTTATCAAATTTATTAACACATGTCAAATCGATGATCAAATTAACACACAAAATCATATCGTGTTATTAGATTCACAATATCATCTCATCATAATTTATCAAATTGAAGATCAAATTAAGGTATGTAACCGATTTTGATTATAATTTTGTTATTTTTGCTACTTAATAGCAATTATAAAGCTTGTATGTGATTGTTGTTGTTTCATCTTTACAGATTTATATTCATACTGAGTCAGGTTTTTGTTTTAGTGAACTTTGATTAGTTAATCATCATCTTTGTTTATAGATGTTCCAATTTGAAGAGTTTATTGACACGATTCATTGTATAGGATAGTTATTTTGAAATGAAATTGAGAAATAAATACAAGAAAAACATGTTTACAAAAGACTGCACATAAAAGTGTTTGATAAAATATCTGAATGAGGTTTTATAATTGTGATGCACTAATTTTACACTTTGATGCCTTAAATTTTTTGAATTGATTTATAATCTGTGTTGGAATCACTCCTAAATATTAATTCATGTATTTGTAATTCATATGTAATAGTTAGCTTAATATGGCCTTTATGTTAGTAATTAGCCTTAGGCTTATGTAGAAGAACCATAAGCCTAGGCCTAGCCCAATAAGGAAAAGGATGGAAACTAGGAGTGTTGCCCTAGCTTCCCTCCTATAAATACTCTTGTAAACCTTCACTTGAAGGTTGATTGCTAAATTTATTCTCTCCATTACACTCTACGCATAACCGGCTAAGTATTTCGTGTGTGTGTGTTTGAATATTGTTCATCCGCCTCTCTATCTCTTCTCTATACTTTCTATTGATGCTTGTGTTGTAAACTTAGTGACCTGACAGTGGTATCAATCACCTACTAGTTGGGTGAACGTATTGTTCTTGAAGTGGGTTTTGGTCCTACGCGTAGAACATACGGTTCGTTGTTGATACTTTGGTTCGCTTAAAAACGTATTTTTTACACTTTTGAATCCAAGATTCTTCTCCTTTCAACGTTTTAAGGTGTTAAAATAACTGTTTTTGGCAAAAAGTTTCAACCTTTACGTGTGGATCATCATTTTCTAGCTTGGTTTTATTCGTGGTTTGAGTTCTACGCATAACAGTTTTTGACGCTTTGGATCATCAAGTTTCACACTTTTGTGTTATTTTGGTGATATTGAAGCTATTTCATCACAAAAATCTGGTTTAGAAACATCTTTGGGCAAAAGTCAATTTTACTAGTAGTTCTACGCCTAACGAAACCCTAATCTTACGCATAAGAATTCCGTGGTTTGATCTTCAGTTTTCGTGGTTTACTCCATGTTTTATTGCTTGGATAAGCCTGAATATACGTCGACTTTGGATATCTTTTGCACTGTGATAGTGTAAAAGATCATTTGGACAAAACCCTAAAATTATGCATAAGCATAAAGCTTACGCGTAGAAAACTTCTCGCGATAAGATTTATCTTACGCCTAAGCTTTGTCTTACGCATAAGGTAATCCTACGCCTAAGTTTCCTACGCCTAACTTCTTGTTTTACGCATAACTTTAGTGTTTTTTTTCCTTTCTTACGCGTAAGATAAACCTACGCGTAACTCTTGCTGTTACGCGTAACTTTGGTGTTTTTACGCATAAATGCTACTTGGTTTATTGTGATTTCTACGCCTAAGGATACTTCATCAACAAAGGTTCATTCGACTACAAAGATCCATTTTATAACACAAGTGTTTCAACATGTCACAACCACCATACTCTAACTATTTCCCTTACACTTATAATCAACGTCAACAACAATTAAGTCCACAACATCAACAATGGAATCAACAACAAGCAATTTATCAACAACAATTTAATCAACAACATACTCCATAACTTGCTGCAATTCCACAACCTCAAATGGTTCAACCACCACCAAGTCTTCAAGTACAACCCTACAGAAACGAATTCAATCAACATCCATCAAGGAACACTATGAAGGAACCCACTTGGTTTGCAAAGATGTGTGAAGCTTTAAGCAGCCAACAATCAATTCATGAAGCTGGATCAATTGATAGACCTCCAATGCTCACTCCAGGAAACTACGATCAATGGGTAATTAGGTTCTTTAGATTTTGTGATCTGAAGAAACCACATGGAAAGTTCTTAAAGAAGGTCATCTTGGACGGTCCATTTCAGATGCCTACTGTCATTGTACCCGGAGATCCAAATGCTAATCCACCAAGAGATGAACAATCAAACATTGCTACTGTTGCAGACTTGAATGCAGAAGAACTTCTACACTATGAAGCTGATGAGCTTGCAATGCAATATATCCTTTTAGGATTACCAAACCCAATTCTTTGAAGTTTTGATGCTCAAAAGACTACAAAGGCGATATGGGAACATATTCATCTTCTTATGGAAGGATCTGCACTCAATCAGGAGGATATGGAATCCAAAATTTACTTGGCTTATGAATGAACACTTCATGATTGAACTGGAGACACTAGAGTCTTATCATCATCGTTTTTCATACATCATAAATTATTTGGATAAACACAACATCATCATGCCAAGAATTGCAGTTAATACTAAGTTCCTGAGTAGTCTTGGTCCTGAATGGGAGAAGTATGTCATTTTTCTCCGTCAAGCAAAGAACATGCATCATTCTACATACGGATTGTTGTACGATTACTTGAAGCCTCATGAAAAGGAAGTTGATAAGGAAAGGATTCTCCGTGCTCAATTTGCTTCACCTTCACATCCGGAAAATCAACAACTTGCCTTGTATGCTCAAAATAGTTATCCTCCTCAACCAGCAACTCAACCAACTGCCACTATCACACCAACTGATCAATCACAACAATCTCAACAAACTCAATTGGTTCCTTACAACAACAACAATAATCAAGCACTTTATAGTCAAGCTAATGAGGAATCCGATCCATTCGAAGCATTGCAACAAGGATTTGTTATGATTGCTAATGCTTTTGGCCGTTATACCAACAAATCTAACAATTGTATTCGTTCCTCATCTAACACAAGAAATCAGGCTGTTGTGAACAATGGACGAGTTGAGGTTCAGAATCGTGGTTTTGGTCGTAGAGATGGGGGTGGTCAAGGTTTAATGCTATTGGTAAGAATAACAACGAGCTCAAGTGGTGGATTGGAACAGGGATGCTCGAGAATGGGTTGAATGGTCTTCGATGCTACAACTATAATGAGAAGGACTGGCTAATGCATGCCCAAAGCCGAGGACTAGGGGCAGTGCTTATCACAAAGAGGCTTTACTTTTGGCTCTTAAGGATGAAGCTGGTGGAACTCTCACAGACAAAGAACAGAGCTTTACGGCAGATGCAGACTCAGATGATGATATGGAGGACTTGCAGACCAACTTAGCTATTATGTTGATGGCTAATATGCGTGAGCTACACATGAGTGACACAGGCCCAGTGTATGACACTGATGGCTTGTCTCAGGTACCCAAACAAACCATATTTATCTCTGATCTAATATCTCCACCAGTATCTGAATCCGGCACGGCTCCAAATGTTCAAAATGAGTCATCCACATATCATTTCGACGATTTTCAACTAGACCCCGTAGTTACATTTGACGATCAAGATGACCTTATGGTTTCCTTTGATAATTAAATTGACTCCGTGGTTATACTTGAGGATCTAAATAATGGTCATGTTGTGACTCACGTTGAACACGCCGAACTTGTGCCTCATCCAAATGTTGATCTGTTGCTTAAAAACCAACAATCCATAGTGGAAGAATGTCGTGCAGTGAATCAGGACTTAAAAAGTAAAAATGCACGGTTAACCAAGGATTTTGAATGTTTAAAAATGCAACTCAACTTTTTCAAAACTCAAGAAAAGCGTGAAAGGTTTTGAAACGCTTTTGCTAAATCTCATCAAAGCGAAAAATATTTAGAGCGGATGTGTGATCTAGCCGCTTCGAAGAATGCTTTGTTGTCGAAATAGAACAATCTGAAACACGAACATAAAAAACAAATTAACGCTCTCACCTTGGAAAATCAAAAAGCTAAGGCAGAGTTGTTAAATTGTCAAAAACAGTTCTCCGCATACAAAAAGCATTCAACGAACCGAATAGATGACTATCTGGAAGAAATTGTCGGTTTGCAAAAAAAAACTTAAAGAGTTTAAAAATGTTGTTTACAAACATGGTGAATCATCCACAGCTATTCAAAAGTTTACTTTAAAACCCAATCCAGATGGATATGGACTGAATCTTGCTGATTATAAACCTAAGATGTCTCCCAAAGCATTCAAACCAAATCCTGAAGTTTCCAGTACAGAGTATAAAATTGATGATTCTATTATGACTGTTGTTGAATATCATCGTCAAGAGGAATTAGATCACGAGAAAGGCGAGAGTCGATCAAAATTAGAAAAAGTTGTTTACAAAAACCTTTTACTTATTCCAAGCCAGGTCACTTTCGTCCCACCAAAGGATTCTTCTAACACACCAAGTGTCATCATAAAAATGTCACGAGTCTTCTAATGTTAATCCCAAAGACTTTGCACACACTTATGGTCCTTTACCTTCCATCAGTGAAGTAAACTCTAAACCTGAAAATCGCAAAAATTCTTAGATATTTTTGACCTTTTCATGGTGACCTCAAAACTTTTACAACATGAGATAGAATATCATCACGAAATCAAAGTTCAACATTTTCAATCGCCTCGGCGCCTGAGAACAAAGAGACATTTTTCGAAAAAATATTTTACCTAATGTTAAAAATTTGAAAAATTGTGCATTGTCTTGGGAACGAGACTTTCATAAGGAACTTGGATTGGTCATGAAGGTCTTTTGAGAAAAAAGAAAAATCTATTTCTAATACTAAACGTAAAAAGAAACTGTTAAGAAAAGATGTTGATCGACTCTTGAAAGATGTTATATCTGGCCTGATGTCCATATGCAAAATGTGTTATTGAATTCTTTGCCACATGCATCTGATTATATATATCTCTGGCGTCTTGTTGATTGCGTACGTGATAATGTTGTATGTTGAGAATACTGATAATGTGCATCAGGTCGAGTCTTTAAAAGCTGAAAACAAGCGATTGTCAAGCGAACTTTCAAATGCAATCTTCTAATGGTGTCAAAAAGATTGTCAAAATCGTGAACTTGCTTTCAAAACAAAATCAACGATTCAGTTGCAATCCAAACGTTTTAATCAAAAATTGAGCAAGCTGGAAGATCAAAAAGTGTCTTTTAAGTGTCAAATCTCAAAATATGAACAAGAACTTGTAAAAGTTAAAAAGGAATATGGTGTCATATTCGATTTACTTAAAAAGACTCGTGAGGAAGCATCAAACGAGCTTAATCATTTTCTTGCACACACTAAGGAAGTCATGAATTTTTCGGGAAATCTTCGTTCTGAAAATCAAGAATTGGTATACACTATCTTTAAGTTAAGAGAAATGTTAGGAAAGTTTGAACAACTTCCGCCTACCATGATTAAGATAATAGCACCAGTAACATTTAGTAATCGTGAACCTGGAATCCCTACTGCCAAATCACAAGCTGCTAAGGTGCTTCCTTCTACTGAAACAAGAATAGTTGCCTCTTTTCCAAACGTCCGCCCTTCACAGCCTAGGAGCAATACAAGGAAGAATAGGAAGTTGCGACCTAAGAAAAGAACAATAAAGAATGCTGAAGTAGAAGAACACCCTAGGAATATGAATAAGACTCACGTTGCTTCCACTATAGATATTGCGTCTGGAAAATGTAATAGAAATAGTGATGTAACGAATGCTAAACCTTTAAGTACTTTTGATATTCAGTCTGATGCACCTTGTGTTATTTGTCGTAAAAGTATGAATTCTGATTGTCATGACAAATGTGTTGCTAAAGCTATAATCTCTCGTTTACGGAATCCTAAGAATCGGAATACCTCTAGGCCCACTAATCATTCTAAGTATGTGCTTGGTAGACCGCCTTCTTTAGATTCTAAGAAACGCATTACTATTCCAGTAGCTCCAGATTCACCTCCTAGGAATGTAGTACCACCTAGTGCATTCACTAAGACTAAAGCTAATACTACTTGGAGATGGAAGAAATGGATATATAACACACTAGGATTTAAATGGATGCCTAAAGTCATTGATGTGTGTATTTCTACTATAATTGCTTCGGAACCCTCTAACATTTCGGGTTCCACATCTACTTCTATTCCATCAGTAGATTCGTCTATGGTGTAATCACGGTGTGAGACGACATTCTCGGATTGTTGATAGCGGATGTTCCCGACACATGACGAGGAAACCTTAAACGTGTTATCAAACTTTATTGCAAAGTTCATTGGCACTTTGTCGAGTTAGGAATGATCACTTCAGCAGCGGCTATCATGGGCTTCTACGTGAGACTATATCAATGGGAACATCAAAATTAGCAGGGGTTTATTATGTGGAAGGCCGGTCACAACCTGTTTCAGTGAGGAGTCAATTTTGTGATGGAGATTTGGAGGTTGCTTTCAGGGAGAAATCTTGTTTCATTCATGATCTACAAGGAAACGACCTTATGTACTGCCTCGCGTAATTCCAGTCTTTACACTATCTCTATGCAAGACATGGTTGCTTCATCTCCCATCTGCCGCTTTTCAAGGCAACATCAACAAAATCCTGGCTATGGCACCGTCGTCTCTCACATTTAAACTTTCAAACTATAACCAATCTTGCTCGACACAAACTAGTTGAAGGTCTCCCACGATTCCGGTATTCTAAAGATTACCTTTGCTCAGCTTGTGAACAAGGGAAAAGCACTCATGCTCATTTTCTTTCAAAGGTGGAACACAGCTCTTAGCATGTGCTTCATCTTCTTCACATGGATTTGTGTGGCCCGATGCGCGTGCAAACGATCAATGGCAAACGCTACATCTTAGTAATTGTTGATGACTATTCACACTGGACTTGGGTCTACTTTCTTCAAAGCAAAGACCAAGCTCCACAGATGATCATCACCTTTCTCACGAAAAATACGAGTTCACAAAGAAACACCGTCCGACAATCGAAAAGAGAACAAAGGAACTAAATTTGTTAACCAAACTCTTCGTGAATTTTATGAGAAAGTGGGGATTCAGCATCAAACATCTATAGCACGTACACAGAACAAAAGCGGAGTTGTTGAAAGACGAAACCGAGCGTTAGTTGAAGCTGCAACTGAAAATGTTAATCAATGCTAAACTCCCAGTTACTTATGGTAGAAGATATCTCACTGCATGCTATACTCAAAACCGTTCTATAATTAAAAGCATACAACAAAACACCTTTCGAGCTTGTCCACAATAGAGAAAACCTGAATCTCAAACACTTGCATGTCTTTGGATCTCTTTGCTATCCGAATAATGATCGTGATGACTTTGGAAACCTCAAAGCCAAAGCTTACATTGAGTCTTTATCGGATATTGTGATAATTCTAAAGGTTTCCGAATCTGGAATAGCAGTGAAGTCTTTCGAACAAAGGAGGTTATGGAAACGATTCATGCTCATTTTGATGAACTTACGGAAATGGCTTACGAGTATAATAGCTTGGAACCACTGGTCACAACCGCTTAAACTTCCCTCAAATCCCATCATCAGCTGAACAAAGCCCCCAGCTCACTCGTCAACAAATGGAAAGGCTATTTGCTCCATTTGTTCGGTGATGATATTGATGAACGTGCTCCAGGTGTATCTGATGTTTCGGTGCATTGCTCAACGATAATATTCTATACGATACACTGACAACAACTCGTACTTTCGAAGATGGTCATACACCGATTCTCAAAACAGCGATTGAACATGCTTCACTATTTCAACAATCTTGAACCGGTATGATATTACGCCATGAAACCCCCACTGGATTTTGCGTGTTCCAAATTCGCGTAACCTTAATGGTTTGCGGCGAATGAGAGGCTGGCACGGATGTCGATCTTCAACAAACCATTTGATCCTCGAGAATCACGCACAATGTAACAACATCAACCCTCACACATATGGACTAAGTTTAGACCATCTCGGAAAACATTTCATTAGCATCATTGCATCAACCGATGTTCTGAGACAAGCGTTCATTCAGGCGGTGACATTGCATTTATGCACTCACTTGCCAAACGAACGTAAATTTAACATATTAAGTAGCGTGAAACGTCTTATCGCCAAGTGGTTATTATTTTGAACATTTAATCCGTAATACTTCCAAAATGATCAACCGACATATTTTTTATACTTACTTGAAGTAGGGGCTTTATAAAAACATATTTTGAGTTTACCTAGTCATTGTCTTAAATTTATGGATTTATATATAAATCGTTAAATTTATATTATTACGGCGCTTTTCTTAAAAACTACTACGATAACAAGTCCGTCTGGTGGCTAAGGGTTATATCACTCGGGAAAGGATTAGACTGCAAGAATATATTTTTCGTTGCAATTTTTGATGACTCAATATATTTTACTTTGACCAATTAAAATTTATTAGCTAAAACTATCCTATGGATGCACAAATGGTATTCTCAATGGATAACATACGAAATGCGGTTTATGCATAACATGGATACGTTGATCCTGATTTCGAACTCATTACAAACTATCATATCATTCGTAATTAGGTCCAATTAAAGTTTCACATTATACCTCGGGCATGTGCGATAAGCTCACTCTTGTCATCATACAGTTTAAAGTGAGTTCATAGCCCCACTTTTTACTCACGGGAACATTTTAATGTTTCAAACACTTTACGGGGAGATACATGCTAATTTTTAATCGGGTCTACACAAAAAAGTGCTTTGAATCGTATGCAAAACTATATCCGAATGAAAAATTTTATTGTCATGATGGGTGAACTAAGTATTTGCCTATGTTCAAGTCCCTACATCATGAACCCGTGGTATTAGTCACTTGCTTGAGTGGCTAATATTGCCCTGAATAGGCCTAAACAAATTGGAATTAACACTCCCAATCACTATTGACCCAGTTAGGGAAATCGGCGCATACTAAGAAGCTAGGCCTTTGAATCATTAAGGTAAATTGGCAAGTGGACCCTACAAAATACGTAGGGCGGCGGCGATGATGATTGAAACTCTCATGATTACCAATAGCGGACTTATTGGTCTTTGCGATGTTTACTATGCTCCCGTTATCGATCGTGTCAAGCTGAACCCACCTTAGTAAATAAATCACGATTTTGTTTTCAACGATACATAAGTGTGAACCATTTAACTGGGGATCACACTACGATGATTGTGTTCAACGAATTAATTAAACTTTTAGGATGGACCCGCAGGATTTAGACTCACGGAAAAGCCTTTGTGGTTGACTTTTTAAGCATGTTTTGGTGATAAATGGTGTCTTGGCATCTAAGACAGGATTGTACACTTCATCAACGGCAGAATGCATGTGGACATGTCATAGAGTCGCCTGGGTGTACGACTCAAGTCTCACCTGGATTGATACACTTTAACTCAAACATCGTTTGACTTGTACTAAATTATTTTGAGAATCCGTGTATTGCACAATAGTGCTTTCATTTGGGACCTATCTTTGTAACTTTCGAATGTCGGCACTTTACTAAATCAAGCACATCGATCTTGTATTTTCCAAACGACACTTTAGGTGCTGTTCAATATAACTGTGATTGTGATGCTATGACATCAATCCCCGGCGAATTCCACCAAAGCCTTGCCTCCGCCGCAGGTTTTGCAAAGTAATTTGGTCCACGGTGTGTGACTGATGGCATGAGCTTCAGTTTGACTATAGAGAACTAGGTAGCATCATTGACCCTAGACTATAACTACATAATCATAGCATCTCATCATTTCATCATAAGTGCATGTAAATCACTTTGCATCAAAAACGATACAAAATTATAAAACCGATAAAAACAACAAAATATTTTCTAAATTATTTACTTTCATTTCACATCGATTTCTTCCGTCACATGGATGCCTTTAAATTCCCATCCCATTATCATTTCCTCATACTCTAATGTGGGGGAGAAAAAACTACTTTGTCATTCAAAACTATTGTACGCAATTTTAATATCTCGGTGATTCTTTTACAAATGGTGGTACATTTTCTGGTTCAAAGATAACGTCCTCGAATGCCGAGATAAACCTTTCATTATTTTTCTCAAGTAGGGCAAAAGTCACTCTCACACCTTTGTTTCAAAATCTTCATTTGGTAACAAAATGTCGAAGTTAAAAGGCGTTTGGACTAACATATTAAGTGGAGGGACAAAACTGTCAAACCATTATTTTGAAACTTACAACACCTCATACCCATCTTTGCGGAACACTTCGATCATTTTTGAAAAAAAACCTCAAACTTATCATTTCGCCTATATCACATCTCAAAATTTGGCGTTTATTATTGACATCGGACTTTGCTACATCTCACCTTTCCTTTATTTTGAAGAAGAAATGTTTTAAGCATCAAAGGTTTTAAAGCTTTCATTCAAATCCCGGCTAAATGACGTTTTTCCAATGGTATTCAAAAGTTAGTTCTCAAGGGGATAGCGTATGTCACTCTAAGGATTGAAAGGGAAATGGTGGCGCTGCTGTTG
Source organism: Chrysanthemum makinoi (assembly GCA_910596185.1). Classification (NCBI taxonomy): domain Eukaryota; kingdom Viridiplantae; phylum Streptophyta; class Magnoliopsida; order Asterales; family Asteraceae; genus Chrysanthemum; species Chrysanthemum makinoi. Next base: position 315,885,291 of record OU343217.1, read on the forward strand.
TGGTTCTGAGGGCCGCAAGCACTTGTGTCCGAAGCCGCTTTTAAATTGAGAGGGAATCTGAAGCCGCTAGGCTTGCTTTACTCAAAATCTGCAGAAATGCGAGAGATTTTGAAATTAGTTTAAAAGAGTCGAATGTTAGTATTTTTAAGAATTTTTGGTCAAAAGTGGAGATCCCTTGTATTATTGAAGTTTTCCAGAGGTATAACCACCCGAAGGAACACTAATTGGTTAACCATGGTTTGATGGTTTGAGGTTCTTAAATTGGGTCGTTTGTTTTTGATTCAACATATGTAATTGCCGGTTGATAGTAACTTGGTCAAGTTTGCTCTCACGAGTACACTAAGATATACGAGAAAAAACTTGATGGAGCATTGTTCCATGGTGGAACTCTTATGCAGCCAATGAATTTAGGGTTTAGACCTACGCGTGCTTTCAAGCTTATTTCTTGGGAGCAATTCAAAGGTTTGGGTTAACAAAAGAATGTTTGTGTTTAACATGTGGAGGTGAATGATGTTGGATGAGCTGAATTCTATGAGTTGGTAACTATTGGGTATGACAAGGTTGATACGCCTACATTCGAAGGTCACCCTTCAAGCGTAGTTGGCCGATTACTGGCGTATGCCCATCTATGGTTTCATGACATATGACTAATTGGAGGCTTTCCTTGAAGGATTCTTCCGAGATTATCAAAGGTGATGTGACTTCCTTTGACCCCAGCGATTGAGGAATCTATTGAGTCTCACGCAAAGCTCTTTTTTCCTATGGCACACTTCTAGCGTAAGTAACCCTCTGGCGTAGAGTTTCGCCTCACGCAATATCATCACCACGCATAACTTTACCAACCTACATAGTAAACAACCTTTAAATTGTTACGTGTACAACTTGTAACCGCATAACCTACAACAATCCTAAAATGTCCAAAACAACCTTTGATATGTTGTGAACAATAAGTGAACGATAAAAATCAACTTTAACAAAGTTAACTAACTCCACGAAAATTTCACGGGATTGGAATTGATGACCAAGGACTTAGGTTATCGTAACAATCATTGAACTGTTCATTCAATAAAACAATAAGACCTTGTTGAACACTGTCTTTCGATATGTTGGTTCTTTTGGCATGTTATTTCATCAACATGGTGACAAAATATGAATGGCACACGAAGCGGGGTATGGTTTGATGTTTTAATTCTATCCTCATGGCTACCAATGGAGGTAGAGGAAAGTATCTGGTTGACTTTGACACACCCACTATGTAATCGATCTTCGTGTTTAATTTATTGACATCAAGACTCATCCGGTCGAACTTGCCTGCCAAGCCCTGCACAATCTATGCCAAAAACGTTGGACATCTAGCCGAGGATTGGCCTCAAAGGTTTAAAGCGTGTGGCCGGTGACTCACGTCACAAACAAGTCACCATTACACTGGAGACTTGGGTCATTCTCCTAATTGAGGATCCACAATATATGGACACTGTGCTCGGAATTCTTAATGTTATGCGAGGCTCGGGAAAACCAAGGTCACTCACAAGTTGAAGGTGCTTCCTCAACCACGGAGATGCATACATGTTAGGAGGAGGAGAAGCTCGTCATTTTAGGTCACACAGCGGCTAAGCACCCTAAGCCTGAAGAAGCAAATTTGGGCATTGGTCAACTAACACATCTTCTCGAATTTTCCTTTGGGATACTATGTTGTATTTCTAACAAACTTGGCTATGTCAAAGATTCCATCGGATATACAAAATTGTTGATCGAGAGAGCACTTGGACTTATGACTTCCCAAGAGGCTCAATGTACCCCAACAATCCGCGACTTTAACGGAACCCTTTCGCTTGTAAAATCAAGGAAAGCTCATCTATCAAAGTACTTATTCTACGATTTCCGATTGTTATATGTCACACCCCCAAATTACCTGTTTTGCAGCGGAATGGAATTCCTGGGGGCTTGACTGTCATAGCACCACATCACAGTTATATTGAACGACCTAAAGTGTCGTTTTAAAAACACATCGTTGGATATTTCATAAAAACATTCAGAGTACAACATCGGTCCCAAAAGGTTTACAAAGTTTGCCAAAATACAAATATAATACAAATCCAAACGATGTTTTGAAATAAAGTGCCATAATGTACATAATGTAAGTCGACGCCGCGACTCAAAATGTAGGTCCCTAAACCATGTCATGATGATAATGCCTCAGTTACCTGAAAATACATTGCTAAAAACGGTCAACAATAATGTTGGTGAGAAATCATAGGTTTATGTAAATGTTTTATACGACTACACAAGTATCTATCATGCATGACCATCAAGTCACGTAAAAATAATGTTACAATTGCTCTAAGCCCATGACCCCGAAACTAGACTGTTCAATTATGTATGCCCCCACAGAGTGTTTGCCAGACAACTCCGTAATGATATCAAATGAAATGCATCCGTTTTCCTGGTTGGGATTCACCAACCCGGATGGAGGCGTCACCCTCGATAGATCTATCCACTCATCCTCGCTTCAAAGATTAACGGTTCATGTTCAAGAAATGGGGACTTTCAAATTGGCAAATGCGGTAACTTAAGCAATGTAATGAATTTAACATACTTGGTATCGTACAAAGAAAAATGTAGTGCAATGTATTCTCCCCCGTGGGTTTGAAAATAATCGAAAGCATGTAAAACGGGGCTATGAAAACTCACTTGGATAAACTGGAATAATGGCAAAAGTGAGTACACCGAGGTTTAATGTGATGCGTCAACCGGGACCTAATACGAATGATATGATATGTCATGAGTTGCAATGTAATGTTATGCATGCACTTGATATGTTATTTATACCATTTACGAGTTTTGAAAATATTACTCGACGTCGAAAAATACTCTTTTGACGTCTTGACCAATCAAAAATCACTTTACATGTTTTTACGTCAAAATGTCATCCTACAATGGTTTTATAATGATTTTTAGAGAAATTACCACTTTTCGTCGCAAAACAATGTCGCCGGAAAAATCATGAAATTAACAAAAATGGCTTTGGAAAACTAGTCGTAAAAGCGATGTACGTCGATCGTTAAAGAACGAACTCGACGGTTTTGGAAAGTTTGTATCGATATCTAAAAGTTTCAGTTCAGGAGTTTTCGTCCAAAAGGTCTCGAACATAAAGATAATAAGGGTTAAAGATGGTGGTTTTGGCTAATTGTGTGCAGAAAATTAGTTACGGCAAGTTTATGAAAAAGTGCATATCTTTGTCGTTTCAAATCCGTTTTCGACGTTTAATATGTCCTTAGCTTCGTATTGAAGTAAACTAATATATTTTTGACAAGTCGAAATAATTTGTGAAGCTTAAGGCTCATTTTGACCCGTACAAGATGAAAACATGTTGCTGAAATTTCTGAAAAATATAATTTTCGTCGTCAAACTTGTAAAATCCATAACTTCTTCGTTATAAGTCCGTTTTATCCGTTCAAGCGGCCACGGATTCGTTTTAAAGTATATTTTCTAAAAATCAAGGCCAAAAAGTCGTGCATACTGTCGGATTTTCCAGAAAAGCAAAACAAGGACAGAACACAAAATATACTTATCGAAAATAGTTTTTCTCGGACAAAACCTATTCTAATCCCTTCAAATCAACTCCAAAACTAATCTAATCCTACCATACACCTTCTTAGGGTGTCATGGGTTCCTAATCACCATCAAGACCAACCAATACCAAGGGGATAATTATAGGATGACCATATATATATATATATACTCTAAAATCATGAAATAAATGGTATAAATCACATATCATGCATAATATCTCCAAAAATGAAAAGAAACATATGAAAATGAAAAGGAAATATGAAAATGATAAAAACATGCTTACTAGTAATAGTGATGAGGTGAAAGTAACAAGGATTAACTTAAATATCCTTGGTTTTTATTTCAAAACCATATAAAGGATATAACTAGGTTGTAAATAACTTGATTTTGCAAAAATCTTGATCCCTTGTTCTTGATGAGTGTGGCCGGTTTTGAAGACCCAAAAGAAAGAAGAGAGAAAACTTTTTATTAACACTTTGAAGAAATGAAATGTATGAGAATATTAATAAGATGAAAGACTTATATTCAAGTGAACATTTATTTCAATCAAACAAACCATGCTCAATCAATAACTACACCCTCCTTGTGGCCAAGGGGGAGGGAATGTAGATATTTGTATTATTTTTTTTTTTTTAAAACTATTACTTGTATAGACTTGTGTTTAATTTGTAGAATTTGTAAAGAAAAGGTAAGTAAATTGTGACTTATAAGGTAAATGGTATAATTTTTGGTACAAGTAAGTTTTTATTAAGTCAAAATAGAGTGTATTGAGATGATAAAAAAAATTGTAAAAATACTTTCCTTGTGAAATTTGAGTGATAAAATAATTATCGGTAGATTTTTAAGAAAAACGACGAAATAATTAAATTTTAACGATTAATATACCAAATAAATTTGAAACACTAGGAAAACTAAAAATATAGTTTTATAAACTAAATGTAAGTTTAAAAATACATCGGGATCATTTTTGAAAGTAAACGGATTAAATATTAAAATAATAACTCACGCGATAAGATTATTAAATATAAAAATTACGCGTTGAAGGAGAAATGAAATGTCATGAATGAATTGATATGATGCAAATGATGTCAATGAAATGTAGACTAATCATAGTCCATATGAAATGTACGTGATGTCATGATCATGAATTAGCCGCTAAACCTCCAAGGTTACGCGAATTTGAAACAAGTAAACCAAGTTTACTAAAATGTTGAAATAATGAGACATGAATCGTGTCGAGAAATGACCTGAAAGTACGGGTTGTCACATTCGCCCATCCAAAAAGGAATTCAGTCCCTGAATTCAATCGTTGTTAGGTCTAACGGTGTCGGTGAAAAGATGAGGATACTTGCGTCGCATCTGGTCTTCCCGTTCCCAAGTAAACTCAGGACCTCGTCGAGAATTCCAACGAACTTTCACAATAGGAATACGACTCTGTTTCAACTGCTTGACCTCGCGGTCCATGATTTCTCTGAGGTTCTTCCACAAAATTGAGTTTGTCGTCAAGCTGAACTTCGTCCAATGGAATAACGAGCGATTCGTCCGAAAGACACTTCTTCAAGTTTGAAACGTGAAGCGTGTTGTGCACATGACTGAGTTCTGGTGGAAGATCAAGTCGATAAGCTACCGGACCAACTCTGCTCAAAATCTTGAATGGTCCAATGTATCTCGGGTTTAACTTCCCACGCTTTCCAAATCGTACCACGCCCTTCCAAGGCGATACTTTCAACATAACTTTGTCACCTACTTGAAATTCCAAATCCTTGCGTCTAACATCCGCATAACTTTTCTGTCGACTCCTTGCGGTTCTGAGTCTATCACGAATTTGAACAATCTTTTCCGTGGTTTCCGTACCATTTACGGACCAGATAGTTGTGCGTCTCCTACTTCGGCCCAACAAACAGGTGATCGGCACTTACGACCATAAAGTGCCTCGAATGGTGCCATCTTGATACTGGTGTGATAACTATTGTTGTACGAGAATTCTATCAATGGCAAATGGTTAGCCCAACCATTTCCAAAATCAATCACACATGCCCTTAGCATGTCTTCTAACGTTTGAATGGTCCTTTCACTTTGACCGTCGGTTTGTGGGTGATATGCTGTGCTCATCTCTAATCGGTTCGAATGAATCTTGCAATGAATTCCAAAAGTTTGAAGTGAATCGACTATCTCTGTCGGAAATGATAGAAATTGGTGCTCCGTGCCTCGAGACTATTTCCTTGACATAAAGTCTAGTGAGTTGCTCCATGGAATAAGTCTCTCTAATCGGTATGAAATGGGCTGACTTGGTAAGGCGATCAACAATTACCCAAATAGCGTCGTAACCTCCAGATGTCTTAGGAAGTTTCGTAACAAAGTCCATTGTAATGCGTTCCCATTTCCATTGAGGAATTTCGGTTGTTGGAGTAAACACGAAGGCTTCGATATTCGACTTTTACCTTAAGCGGGTAAGACATTTGCTACCGTACGTGGCAATCTCCGCTTTCATGTTCGGCCACCAATAAAGCTTCTTAAGATCTTGATACATCTTATCCGATCCTGGATGAATAGAATACTTTGACTTATGCGACTCATGCATAATCAATTCTCGTATTCCGCCATACAATGGAACCCACATTCTATCCTTGAAACATAATACTCCATCGGCTCTCTTTACAAAACCATTTGCGCTTTCGGGCATACCATAAAGCTTTTCACTTGGTCGATTTTCCTCCTTAAGTGCTTCGACTTGTGCTTCGTGGATTTTCGATGGTAAAGGAGAAATAATCGTCATTCCCAATGATCGAACTCTTAAAGGTTTAGGCCTCTCTTTCCGACTAAGAGCATCACCCACAACATTGGCTTTTCCCGGGTGATACTTGATTTCACAATCATAGTCGCTGAGTAACTCCAACCAACGGCGTTGCCTCATATTAAGCTCCTTCTGATCAAGAATATATTGCAAACTCTTGTGGTCGGTAAACACTGTGCACTTTGTACGTAGAGGTAGTGTCTCCAAATCTTGAGCGCAAAAACTACGGCTCCTAACTTGAGATCATGAGTTGTGTAGTTCTTCTCATGAGTCTTAAGTTGTCGAGAAGCATACGCTATCACCTTCTCGTTTTGCATTAAAACAGCCCCAAGTCCTTTATGCGAAGCGTCGCAATATACAACAAAGTTCTCAATGCCTTCGGGTAGTGCCAAAATTGGCGCCTTTAAAGCTTTTGCTTCAACAACTGAAAAGCAACTTCTTGTTTCTTTCCCCACTTGTACTTCTTGTTTTTCTGTGTCAACTTGGTCAAAGGTCTCGCTATCTTAGAAAAACCTTCGATGAACCTTCGGTAATACCCGGCTAGTCCTAGAAATTGTCGAATTTCTGTAGGATTCGTTGGAGTAGCCCAATCTTTCACGGCTTCAATCTTTGCGGGATCAACTTGTAGTCCATGACTATCAATGACATGACCAAGAAATTGCACTTTGTGATTCCAAAAATCACACTTCGAAAATTTGGCATACAACTTCTCATTCTTGAGTAGCCTTAAAATCATCCTTAAATGCTCTTCGTGCTCTTCTTTGCTCTTGGAGTAGATCAAGATGTCGTCAATGAACACTATAACAAACTTGTCCAAATACGACTTACAAACTCTATTCATGAGATCCATGAATACCGCCGGTGCATTAGTCAATCCAAACGGCATCACTTGAAACTTGTAATGACCGTAACGTGTTCTAAACGCTGTTTTCGGAATATCCTCTTCCCGAACTTGAAGCTGATGATAACCCGACCGAAGATCAATCTTGGAATAAATACTAGAACCTTGCAACTGATCGAACAAGTCATCAATTCTGGGGAGTGGGTAACGATTCTTCACCGTTAACTTGTTCAATTCTCGATAATCTATGCACATTCGGAAGGATCCATCCTTCTTCTTCACAAACAAGACCGGTGCTCCCCAAGGCGAGGAACTCGGCCTAATGAATCCTTTGTCTAGAAGCTCTTGCAATTGATTAGACAACTCTTGCATTTCGGATGGTGCTAGACGGTACGGTGCTCGCGCAATCGGTGCAGCTCCGGGCACTAAGTCAATATGAAATTCTACTTGGCGTGCCGGTGGAAGTCCCGGTAAATCCTCGGGAAATACTTCAGAAAATTCACGAACAATAGGAACATCTTCAAGTCGCTTCTCCTCCGACTTTTTCTCCGTTACATGAGCTAAGAAAGCAAGACAACCTTTCTTAATGTACTTCTCCGTTTTGATGCACGATATGATACTAATTCTAGTTCCACTTCGTTCCCCACGAATAATCAAAGTTTCGCGTAGGGAAGATGAACAACTTTCTCATCACAAATGATCTTTGCACGATGCTTAGATAACCAGTCCATGCCGATGACGACGTCAAAACTACCAAGCTCTACGGGCATGAGGTCTATGTTGAAGGGATGATTAAGAAAATTGAATGTGCAACCGCGGACAATGGTGTTGGTGTTAACTACGCTACCATTAGCTAATTCGACGTTGTATGATATATCTAAGGTGGTTGGCTTAATGTTGAGCAAAGGTGCAAATGCATTGGACACAAAACTTTTATCGGCACCGAATCAAATAAAAGCTGAAGCATAACGATTATCGAGAAGAAACGTACCCGTTATGACATTCGGGTCCTCCCTATCTTCTCCGCCTCCAATGACGTAAACCCTTCCTGGTGCCAAACCTCCTTGATTCGGATTTGCTTGATTCTTTCCTTTCTTACAATCCTCTCTGTGTAGTGTCCAGTTTTCCCGCAACCAAAACATGTAACTTGTGGCCACTTGCAATCCCTAGTACGGTGACCAACTTTCTTGCAATTTTCACACGGATCAGGACATCGACCCGGATTGTGATGACTCAAACACTTATTACACCGGCAAAACCCCGTATATCCTTTTCTTTCCTTCGGACCCGCAACATAAGCCTTAGCAACCTCTTGCCTTTTGGGTGGTTGTTGAGTAGCATTCCTACCCTTAGTGTTGTCCCACTTGCGTTTGTTGTTGTTGCTATTGTTGTTGTTGTAGTTGCCTCGATTATTGTTGTTGAAATTGTAGCGGTTGTTGGGGTTGTTGTTGTTTCGGTTGGTGGTGGTGTACTTACCTCGCTTCACCACTTGTGCCATCAACTTCGGAGTCACTCGAATAGCTTCCTCAATTGTTTGTGGATCAAACGAAGTCACATCTCCTTGAACAACCGGGAAGTCCCCGATAAAGCCTCTAGCAACTTTTCATTATCCGATACCATCGACGGGCATAACGCGGCTAATTCCTGGAATCTCCGAATGTAAGTGTCGATATCATAACCAATGGTGACCAATTCATAGAACTCCGTCTCCAACTTTTTGATTTCCGTTCGAGGACAAAACTTCTTAGTCACCAAGCCCTTAAATTCCTCCCAAGTAAGCTTAAAAGCATTCTCCATTCCAATCGGTTGAGCGTATGAATTCCACCATGACAACGCTCCATCGAGTAAAGTGCTCGTAGCAAATTTGAACCTTCTTGTCATCCGGACAGTTACAAAGCACAAACACCGATTCCAATTTCTCAAACCATCGTACCATTGCAGTAGCTCCCTCGGTACCTCGAAACTTAGTGGGTTCACCACTCTTGAAATCTTTGTACGAACATTTCTTAACCCCAGATCCTCCGGCATTACCAAGTATGCAGTAGCTAGCCTAGCGGCTTCAGCAGACAGCCACTTGTTTCCCTTTCGACTCCTAGAGCATTAGCAATGCTATCATTCACCAACTTTTGAATTTCTGCTTGGGTCATTTCCGGTGTAGCTTTCTTAGGCGCCATAACTCTTCAAAATCACAAGATGAAACAATCATGAGAACTCGTAAGTAGAAACAACCATCATACAAATATATCCACAACCACATCATGCATAAAGATAAATGGAATCACAACGGAACAATAACGAAATATCACAAATATAATCACAACACACGTGGATAATATACATGAAAATTTAGGCCTACATGGACCGATATCATAGATAATAATAACCATTCCTACATAGTAGAGTCAATACTTGATACATTTGTTTGTACAACAACCAAAATACAACAAGTTCTTTAAACTACGTCACACACCTTGTGACTAGGATAATAATGGTCAAAACTATACAATGACAAAGTCTACATAAGGCACCTCATGGTGCTCCGCCCGCCCTATCACTGAAGATCGCGAACACTGAGTAGTCAAACTATCCACCAAACTCCTCAACTCATCAATCTGACCACGCAAAGAAGCAATACTCTCCATGTCCTCTAACTGCCTATTCTGAATACTCTGATGAGATAAGTCAATCGAAACCACTGCCTAAGCACTAAAACCCTCGACCTCCTCCGAATGGGCTCAATCCTATCTACCGACAGTTCCTCCAAGCTGTCGTGACAACCTATCAATGCGGATCTGCTGACTATCAATACGGGCTCCTAATGCCTCGGTAGAAGGTTGTCGAGCAGCAGCTGCCCTAGAACTCTCACCTAACTCAAATCTAGCGGGTGGCTCGGGCTCAGAAGATGGTGGTGTAGGGATATCAAAACGAGCACGCTTTTTGGGCGGCAAGTCTGTCGTAGGCAAAGGATCTCTAAGAAAATATGATGAAGATGGTGATGATGGTGGTGATGGTGCTAGTAGTGGTGCTGGTGGATCGTGAGCTGGGCTAACGTGAGGAGTGGGTGCAACCTCGCCCTCCTCGAAGGGTTCGGTCTCAGTGTCGGTCATGATAGGTGGAAAGGCTGGAGTAGATCCAATGGAAGATACGATCTCAGTGGAATGTGATGCAACATCATCCATGATGGGGTTAGCTGGAACATCATCCGAGCTAGAGTCCGATGATATGGTGATGGGATGTGAATCTGAAGACATGTCTGTGACAACCGATGTGAAATAAAAGTAAATAATCTCGAATAAAGTGTAAGTGAATCCGCATGAAAAGTGAATATGTACTATGATGAAATGATGAGATGCTATGATAATGTAGCTATAGTCTAGGGTCAATGATGCAACCTAGTTCTCTATAACTGTAGCTCTGGTACCAATCTGTCACACCCCCAATTTACCTGTTTTGCAGCGGAATGGAATTCCTGGGGATTGACTGTCATAGCACCACATCACAGTTATATTGAACGACCTAAAGTGTCGTTTTAAAAACACATCGTTGGATATTTCATAAAAACATTCAGAGTACAACATCGGTCCCAAAAGGTTTACAAAGTTTGCGGAAATACAAATATAATACAAATCCAAACGATGTTTTGAAATAAAGTGCCATAATGTACATAATGTAAGTCGACGCCGCGACTCAAAATGTAGGTCCCTAAACCATGTCATGATGATAATGCCTCAGTTACCTGAAAATACATTGCTAAAAACGGTCAACAATAATGTTGGTGAGAAATCATAGGTTTATGTAAATGTTTTATACGACTACACAAGTATCTATCATGCATGACCATCAAGTCACGTAAAAATAATGTTACAATTGCTCTAAGCCCATGACCCCGAAACTAGACTGTTCAATCATGTATGCCCCTGCAGAGTGTTTGCCAGACAACTCCGTAATGATATCAAATGAAATGCATCCGTTTTCCTGGTTGGGATTCACCAACCCGGATGGAGGCGTCACCCTCGATAGATCTATCCACTCATCCTCGCTTCAAAGATTAACGGTTCATGTTCAAGTAATGGGGACTTTCAAATTGGCAAATGCGGTAACTTAAGCAATGTAATGAATTTAACATACTTGGTATCGTACAAAGAAAAATGTAGTGCAATGTATTCTCCCTCGTGGGTTTGAAAATAATCGAAAGCATGTAAAACGGGGCTATGAAAACTCACTTGGATAAACTCGAATAATGGCAAAAGTGAGTACACCGAGGTTTAATGTGATGCGTCAACTGGGACCTATTATCAATGATATGATATGTCATGAGTTGCAATGTAATGTTATGCATGCACTTGATATGTTATTTATACCATTTACGAGTTTTGAAAATATTACACATCGTCGAAAAATACTCTTTTGACGTCTTGACCAAACAAAAATCACTTTACATGTTTTTACGTCAAAATGTCATCCTACAATGGTTTTATAATGATTTTTAGAGAAATTACCACTTTTCGTCGCAAAACAATGTCGTCGGAAAAATCATGAAATTAACAAAAATGGCTTTGGAAAACTAGTCGTAAAACGATGTACGTCGATCGTTAGAGAACGAACTCGACGGTTTTGGAAAGTTTGTATCGATATCTAAAAGTTTCAGTTCAGGAGTTTTCGTCCAAAAGGTCTCGAACATAAAGATAATAAGGGTTAAAGATGGTGGTTTTGGCTAATTGTGTGCAGAAAATTAGTTACGGCAAGTTTATGAAAAAGTGCATATCTTTGTCGTTTCAAATCCGTTTTCTACGTTTAATATGTCCTTAGCTCGTATGAAGTAAACTAATATATTTTTGATAAGTCGAAATAATTTGTGAAGCTTAAGGCTCGTTTTGACCCGAACAAGGTAAAAACATGTTGCTGAAATTTCTGAAAAATATAATTTTCGTCGTCAAACTTGTAAAATCCATAACTTCTTCGTTATAAGTCCGTTTTATCCGTTCAAGCGGCCACGGATTCGTTTTAAAGTATATTTTCTAAAAATCAAGGCCAAAAGTCGTGCCTACTGTCGGATTTTCCAGAAAAGCAAAACAAGGACAGAACACAAATTATACTTATCGAAAATAGTTTTTCTCGGACAAAACCTATTCTAATCCCTTCAAATCAACTCCAAAGCTAATCTAATCCTACCATACACCTTCTTAGGGTGTCATGGGTTCCTAATCACCATCAAGACCAACCAATACCAAGGGGATAATTATAGGATGACCATATATATATATATATACTCTAAAATCATGTAATAAATGGTATAAATCACATATCATGCATAATATCTCCAAAAATGAAAAGAAACATATGAAAATGAAAAGGAAATATGAAAATGATAAAAACATGCTTACTAGTAATAGTGATGAGGTGAAAGTAACAAGGATTAACTTAAATATCCTTGGTTTTTATTTCAAAACCATATAAAGGATATAAACTAGATTGTAAATGACTTGATTTTGCAAAAATCTTTGATCCCTTGGTTTCTTGATGAGTGTGGCCGGTTTTGAAGACCCAAAGAAAGAGAAAATTTTATTAACACTTTGAAGAGAATGAAATGTATGAGAAATTATTAATAGATGAAAGACTTATATTCAAGCAACATTTATTTCAATCAAGCAACCATACTCAATCAATAACTACACCCTCCCCTTGTCGGCCAAGGGGGAGGGAATGTAGATATTTGTATTATTTTTTTTTTTTTTTTAAAACTATTACTTGTATAGACTTGTTGTATTAATTTGTAGAATTTGTAAAGAAAAGGTAAGTAAATTGTGACTTATAAGGTAAAAGGTATAATTTTGGTACAAGTAAGTTTTTATTAAGTCAAAATAGAGTGTATTGAGATGATAAAAAAAATTGTAAAAATACTTTCCTTGTGAAATTTGAGTGATAAAATAATTATCGAGTAGTTTTTAAGAAAAACGACGTAATAATTAAATTTTAACGATTAATATACCAAATAAATTTGAAACACTAGGAAAACTAAAAATATAGTTTTTATAAACTAAATGTAAGTTTAAAAATACATCGGGATCATTTTTGAAAGTAACGGATTAAATATTAAAATAATAACTCACGCGATAAAGATTATTAAATATAAAAATTACGCGTTGAATGTGAAATGAAATGTCGTGAATGAATTGATATGATGCAAATGATGTCAATGAAATGTAGACTAATCATAGTCCATATGAAATGTACGTGATGTCATGATCATGAATTCGCCGCTAAACCTCAAAGGTTACGCGAATTTGAAACAAGTAAACCAAGTTTACTAAAATGTTGAAATAATGAGACATGAATCGTGTAGAAATGACACGAAAGTACGGATTGTCACATATTACTTGGGCGGAGATTTTACTTCTTTACTTTATCGACATTTACGACACGGTTTAAATCCTGTATAGCATCGAGGAGTTTATAACAACTAAACGAAAGCCATCATCAGAGTTCTTTAATTATACATAGCCTAGCTAAACTATGTCTAATTTGGAGGGATCATGTTATGTTGGGAGCAGTAATAAAATCTTAGTGACAAACAAAATTTCAAATATTTCAAAGTCAAGTGTTACTCATCGGAGATCCTCACCCAATAGATTTTTTTTCTCTACGACTTGTTTTGTACGCTCTCAATCATCGAGTAACATTAACGACAACCTTTCATGTCTTCTCATCGTTATTCATCAAAATCAAAAAAATTGATAGACAAACACGAATGAATTCGGGAATGAATTCGTTTGGATGGGCGAATGTGACAAACCGTTACTTTCAGGTCATTTCTCAAACATTCAGCTCACTATTTCAACATTTATGTAAACAGGTTGCGTGTTCCAAATCGCGTGAACCTTAAGGTGTTTTAGGGCGAATCATGATCATATCAATCACGAACATTTATATGGACTAAGTTTAGTCTACATTTCATAGCATCATTTGCATCATGTTAGTTTCATTCATGACATTCATTTCACTTTAAACGCGAATTTTATATTAAGTAAAGTTACGTTGGTTAGTGAGTATTATTTTGAACATTTAAATCCGTAATTCCAAAAATGATCCCGAAATATTTTGAATTAACATTTAGTTTATAAAATAAAACAATATTTGAGTTTACCTAGTGTCTTAAATTTATTTTCATTTAAATAGTTAAATTTATCTTATTACGACGCTTTTTAAAAAAACTACACGATAATTATTTATATCACTAAAATTATGCAAGAAATATATTTTACAATTTTATGACTCATATATTTACTTTGACCAATTAAAATTTATTAGCTACAACTATCCTATTGCACAAAATGGTATAAATAACTCGAACAATGCATGCATAAACATGACATCATATCATTACATATCATATCATTCGTAATAGGTCCAGATTAAAGTTTCACATTATACCTCAGGATTGTACCACTCTTGTCATCATACAAGTTATAAAGGGAGTTCAAGCCCCACCTTTTACTCTTATACTGTTTTACAAAACACTTGGGGGAGATACCGCGAATTTTTAATCGACACACAAATGCTTGAATGTTGCTATTATGGAATGTTATTGAACTAAGTATTGCCCATGTTCGAAGTCCATACATCATGAACCATTAGTCACTTGCGGTGAGCCGAATATTGGAATAACTATTGGAATTAACACTCCCATCCTATTGACCGTAGGGGAAATCGAGCGCACTATATTTGAATCAGTAAAGGTAAATTGGCAAGTAACATATTATGGGCGGCGATTTTGAAACGTAATTAACCAATTTTAGGTCGATGTTTAGCTTTGGTGTCATGAATTAGTGAATAAATCGATTTGTTCAAGAGAGTGTCTCATTTAACTCTACACTACGAGGATTGTGTTCAACGAATTAATAAACCTATGGATTTCACTAACCTTTGTGTTGACCTTTTGAACATGTTTTTTTCTCGGTATCGAGACATTCACTATGGCATGAATGTGGACATATCATAAGTGCGGTGAAGACGCGTCCTCACCTGGGATTGATACCACTTTACAAAACATCGTTTGACATATACTAAACTTATTTTCCGTGCATAGTAACTTTCATTTGGGACCTATCTTGTAACTCTGAAGTTTTTCACTAAATCAAGCGATGAATATTTTCAAACGACACTTAGGGCGTCAATATAACTTGATTGTGATGCTATG
>OU343217.1:315900795-315965033 GCA_910596185.1 Chrysanthemum makinoi
CTGGTTATTTCCGATAACCGAGCCTGGTCGTCATTACCATAGTACTATCCACAATATTTGGCTCACTCGCAGTGATTAATGGTTCATGATGAAGGGGACTTTTGGGAGGCAACTTAGGCTATAATAATAATAATCAGGCAAGCATACATTTTAAGAAAAAACTTGTGTTCTAGTTTATAGCATGTATCTCCCCCAAAGAGTTTATAAAACTGTTAAAAGAGTAAAAGTGGGGCTATGAACTCACCTTAGTGATCTGATAAGAATGCACAACAATAGCAAGTACATATGACAAATGACTTCAACACGAACCAAGTTATAATATGGTCAAGCCTTAGATAATATATTCCTGTTACACCCTAAGGTAATGTTTGAAAAGATTGTTGATGAGACATTCCGTATCGGTTTAACTTGTGTGGTAATGTTTAAAGTTCAACAAGAAAGGATTTTCAAATGTTTGAGTTTTTAAATGCTTATTGTTCAACAATAAATGTTTTCAAATACTTTCTCTCATGTGGACTGATCAAAGTATATAAAGGTAGTTGTGAAAATATTTCTCAGTTTTGCTCTTGGAATATGTATGAGAATATATACTATATATTCACATAAGAGTTGAATCAAATATTAGCTTAAGTGTTATCGGAGAATAAATAAATATAAGCCAAATTGTATTAATCATGTTTTGTTTGGTTTCAGGTATGAAAGTAATAATTTATTGAAATCGTGGTTAAATAATATATTTGGACAAATATATTATTTAAATTTTTACACCGATGTGGTCACCAAATAAAACATGTGTTAAATATATTTATTTAACTAAAAAAGTGAAAATAATATAAGTTTATTAATCTTATAAAAGTTTTGGATAATAATGTCAAAGTGTTCAACTTAGAAAGACTAGAGTTGTAAAATTTTTTACAACTTTCAAAACTTAAAAGAAAATTATAAAAGCTTTTAAGAAAATGATAAGTGTTTGGAAAATGGAGGGCCAAATCTATCAAAAGGGCAAAACTTGCAAAAGAATCAACTAAAAATAAAAAGAAATGCCATTGGCATGATTCGAACTTGTGACCTCTAGTATACAAACCAAGCGAACAACCATCTGATCCAAGTGGTGTTTTGGTGTTTTCTTTTACAGGTTAAATTTATTTAACGTAATACTATTGTGTGTCTTTTGTATGTAAAATCTCCTCAGTGCATGCGTTGGTTTTTATTGTTTTTGGTTTCAAACTGTTTTACCATTTTTTGTATGTATGAAACATTATTAAACTTAAGTAAATAAGTACTCATGAGATATAGGCACTTGGTTAAGTTGTTTCCAAAGTGATCGAACCCGAGACCCGACTTATCGACACACCACTATGCACCACTGTGCGGTTTGAGTTGGATACAACGACGTTCAACTTGAAGACGTTTAGTTTGTACAGAAACAAGATAAAAAGACATGGTTATAGTTTTCGTGTAGTGTTGACTTCGCGAGTTCTTTACCACACAAGTTTCCACAACAATACTGATTTTCCAAAAATTTTCATGAACATATGCATGTTCACAGTGGGTAAGCTTGTGCATGAATGTTTATGATTAATTTTTAAATGATAAATCACTTGACCTTAAGTTATAAAACGTAAACATAATCTATGCTACTTATATTGAAATCGGTTAAGGAGACGTACGACACCAAAAGTGGTGTCGCGGTACGAGTGAGAACAAAGAACAAGAACAAAATAGAAACCAAGCTTATTCCCGATTCCTTAAGCTAACCCAAATCGACTTTTAGACTTGTAAACCAAATGTCTTGTTTCCTTCTTCTTCTTAAACAACAGAAATGATTGAGGCAAGAGAGGTTTGTGAAAGTTTGTTTTTGCATTTGTGAGAAAGTGAGAGTCGATCATTAGTGTAAGAGTTGTGAAGCGAATGATGAACTAATGAGAGGCAAGGGGTATTAGAAGTGGTTATGGGTCAAGATATGGGGATGTTAGTTGATACGTGACTTCAGTTTACTCATTCCAATCTCTAGGTTGCTTGTCTTAATTGGAGTAAAGGAATGACAAGGTTGAAATCACATGGTGTTGCATCACTTCAAGAAGTAATAAGGAAGGAATGCTAGCTTTGTGTCTGGTTCGTTAAGGTGAAGAGCTACATTTGTTTGGTAGAGATAAGAGTAGAATCTTGAAAGTGGAAGTGTTGGTATAGTAATTCATGTGTTACAAGTTGGTGCTAGTCCAATTTGAGAAAAAGTTAATTTAGACCTCATGTGATACCTGCAAGATCCGATCAATTAGGAAGGACGTGAGGGTACCCTTCGAAAGTAGACAAAGAAGCAAAGTAGAAAGTTTGACTTTGCTTTCCATGCATGCAAGAGAGTGTGTGTACTAATCTAGTTAAGTCCATATGGTTCGTTGGGTCACAGACAAGGGAATCATGGTCCCAAAAATACTTGTGTTAACTTTTGTTTTACAATTTAATAATAAGGGGTGCGCATATGTTAATATTGTTTTGTTTTTCAGTCGAGAGAAGCAAAAGAATAAATAGAAATGTAAAGTGTGGTTATAGTTTTTCTTTTTGTCTCCACTTGTACATGCATGGAAATACTTAGACTAAAGGTTGATGAGCATGGGATCACAAGATGAGCTTGGGTTAGTTTACTTGTTAGTAAAAATAATAGGGTGCGCATGATATGATGACCAAAGTTTGCTTGTGTCTTGTGTTGTGTTTATTCTTGTCCGGTTCATAGGGAATATATATACAAATTTTACTTTTGACCTTTTGGTATTATAATTAGGATGCGTTTTGGGTTGAGAAAGAAAAAAGGCTAGGTCCAAGACAAAAGAGTTGGGTTAGGTCGGGTTGAACGTGAGCCCAATAAAGAGGAAATGAATTGAATCGGGTAGTGTTGGACTTAGAGGCCCGGGAAATAAAAATAAAAGTTTATTTTATATTTATTTTAAATTTTTATTATCGAGGTTGAGGTGAAAATATCTCGTGGCTTGTCGTGATTATAGATTGACGGAAGAAAATAGCCGTAAAAATCGGTGGGAATTTACGAGTGGTTACATTGTAGGAAGGGGTGCGCAAATGTTATCACCAATGAGTTGTCACACCGGCTAGCAAAGGAACGTTACTCTCAACGTTTTGAAGCACGGAATGTAATGCACAAATTTGAACTTGAGACCTCATACATATATTCTGACCTCCTAGACACTAGATTTAAATGTAATGTTTCGGGATAATTTTCTTTGATACATTCATATGTATGTAACCTTTTTCAAGGATTTTTTTCTTTCTTTTACAACAAAAAGAATGAAATTAACCATCTCTACAACTCACTTGATTAACATTTTACATAAAAGTTGAGTGATGGCTTAGATCTAAATACATTAATAAACGTCGTACTAGTAAAAAACTTTGGGATTAAACTAGAAATTAGTTGAGTATTAAATAGGATAAAGTGTGGATGGATAACATATATGCTTGGATGGTTTAATTTGGTGGTAAAGTAAGTAGTATCATCTATACTCCCTTATAAAACATGAATATCCCCATCCTAACTCCGAGCCTCAATTTTAAGATTTAGACATCCAACCGTTCCTCCAAGCCTACAAGATATAGAACCCTACTTACCCCACACACCCCATTGTTTCCACACATAAGCACACACTCCTCCATTTATCTCTACTCATTCTCTCTTTTAAAACCCTTACCTCAGCCGCCACCCCTTCCCCCCGCCATCTCCCCATGCCACCACATTCACACTCGAACCAACACCACCACAACAACAACCGAAACTTACTATAAAGTTTTTAGAGGTATTTTTTGTTATTTTTTAATCAATACAACTGCTCTAAATTTTTAGTTATTCTTTAGTTTATTTACTTTCTTTAGTAGATTATAAATTTGTTTGTATATGTTTCATTTTTATATATCTGGTGTGATTCTTTTATTTCTCTTTGTTTGGGTTTTTTGTACAAGTTTCGGTGTTATTTGATATTTTCGAATTAATCTCGACGTTTTGGTACTTTTTTGTATAGCCACTGCTTGCCGCAACATTGCCGTCGCCGGAAACTGCTTGCACAATGGCTGTCTTGCCGGAAAAATCTGTTGCCGCCAAGGTATTTATGTCTCGTTTTTATTAGATCAAAAAAAAATTATTTTTTATTTTTTGTTTTTTATTTTTTTTCTTTAGTTTTTTTAGGTAGTTTTTAATCTAACTTTCTTTGAACTTTTTATTTTCTATAAATCTGCTTCTTGAGTAATTATACAAATCATTTTTTATATTTGTTTTAAAGATCTGCTTGTTTTTAAATAAAGCTAACTTTTTATTTATTTATTTTTAATCTGAGTTTTTCTTTTTCTTTTTTATTTCATGAATTTACGTTTTATAGTTTTATTAACAAGTTTGACCTTTTTAGATTTAAAAAATATGAGTTCTTATATAAATCTGGTATTTTTTTAGACTATGTTTTTCTTATTAAATTTGATTTGTTTCTCCACTTATTTTATGAATCCTTTTTTTTTGTGTTTTTTTTAATCTGTTATTTTTTTTTTATTTTTTTTTTGTTTAACTATTTTTGTCAAGTGTTTATGTATCAATTTGTCTTTTCTTGTAGATCTTATGCCTTGCTGGATCTAATGCGATGTTGTGTGGCCCTTTGTGTAAAATTAGATAAGTGATAAAAATGACATAAATTTGTTTTGTAGATTGATATATGTATGTGCTAATTTTGTTACGTAAAATTCATATGTGATACTTAATTTTGTGTAAATTGTGTTTTGCGAAATGAAATGTAACTGAGAATTTCGTTAATTTTTTCACAAACATTTGTTCGATGAATTATGAGTTTGTTGGTATTGACAATTAAGAAAATCAAATATGAGACTAGGTTGTTGACAATTAAACAAAAAATAGACTTTTTGCTATAGCATACTAAAGTGTTGACAAAAGGTGCTTGGAGCCAAACAATATAGAAAATCGTGATAACTAAACACATAGACTAGGACTCTAAGCTTAAAAGGGGCATGTTATACTTAGAAGGATCGATCTTGACCTTGGTGAATAAAAAAAATTGAATAATTTTTTGTAAGAATTTGTATTTGTAGACACAAGAAATGATAGCATAAGAATATGAAATACTCAAAATACAATACAAATACTACTTAAAATAGCGGGAAATGAACGAAATATAGCTTGAAATTTGAAGCGCTAGAACTTAGTATTGAAATTATGTTGAATAACATTGAAAATTAAGTCTTCTATGAATCAATTATAAGGACATCGAGTCATCAACTAAACTCTATAAAAATCGAATCAAAATGATCGATAATATGTGGACCAAAATTGATTTCGTTTATGTAAAAGTTAATTATATTTTCTAATAGTATATAGATATATTGGGTAATATCATAAGATGACCAATGATATAGCGATACATAAGAAACAATTTCTGGTTACAGATTCTTTTAGGCATCATTAAACCACATGTTGTGTGAGAAATTTTTAAACCAAATGGTTATGGTTTAAGTCATGTTTATGGTATATGAGACAATTTTATGAGGTCTATATTATAAGATAATTGTTAAAAAAAGGTTTTTTATTTGCTAACAAATTGAATTATTTGCTCATGTAAAGAAGATAAGGAATATTCATCCCAAAAAGTTGGAACTCCATAGGGTTCGCTATTCTAATAAGGAACTAGTTTTTAATTTGTACGTACACGAGGTTGTAAGAAAATAATTTTTCTGTAACATTGTGTAAAATATTTATACATAAATAGTGATAATATATGTGCACGCGCGGGGTTTTACATAAAATTTTTATTATGTATTAATATCGTTTAATATTTTGTACTTTGAATGATTTTGACTTTATTTAAGACGCCGATTGAGGTTGAGGTCGTTTAAATTTAAATATTGATATTATGTTTTAGACATTTTGCGGTATAAAAGCACATTATGGCATTTGAAAATAATTACTTTTCGAATATTCTTAGTTAAATTTAAGAGGAATTACATGAGTTTTTGTTATAGATACAACCTCGTGTATTTATTTTCATCTAACAATAACACGAGGGGCCATGCATTCCTTTTTATATTTATATTCTTGTTGATAATAATTTTAGCCGTATTTAATATTTTAAACTAGCCTAACCGCGGATTAAACTTATAAAGAGGAATAAGATAAGTTAGTATTGAACGTGGATAGTAAATAAATTACTTTTTCAGACATCCTTACTTAATATCGTAAATAGGAATAACATGAGTTATTTGTATATGTACAATCTCGTGTATTCATTTATATATCACAGTAACTCATGTTTTGAGGATGTGACAATTCAACCGATCAATAAGATATAACTAGGGAGTAAGAACATCTAAGTAAACACGCTTTTAATTATCATAAAAACACACCATACAATCCATAGCTTATCTTTTCCTTTTCATTAGTATAATTAGTTTTTAGTTTTTATTAGTAAGTAGTTAAAATTGGTAGAAGTACCACCCCTCACTCCTATACCTCGAGATTTTACTTGTTTTCCTTAAAAATATAAAAAGCTAAAAAGAATCACCCTCAACCTTACATTCTCGTCATACATCTCTACTACCATCTCTATTCTCCTAGAAAACGATCAACCCCCTGGGCTTACCCATACTACATTGCAACGATTAGGTACACTACCTAGTGGGTTGTAAATCTTGCTCGTTAAAAAGGAAGTCTTTGAACCCCGAACCTACGCATCAATCCTCAATGCACAGATGGCTGCCCAACTCAACAAGAGATAACTCCTCCTTCTTATGTTTCAAGGTATGCTTGAAATCTTTCCAAGTAGGAGGGAGTTTGTCAATGATACAAGAGACTGAAAAAGCCTCATCCATGTTCAATTTTTGTTGTGTAAACCCTCCAAGTATACCAAGAAGTTTATTGTATTGTTCCATAACTGCTCTTGAATTAGTCATTTTGTAATTTGCGAAATTACGTACAAGGAACTTCTTTCTTGATGCATCCTCAGCCATATATTTGGCATCCAAGGAATCCCATAGTTCTTTGGAAGATTCAACATTTTGATAAATATCAAAGAGAGAATCAGACATACCATTGAGGATAAAACCTCAGCAAATTTGATAAGATCGTTTATAAGCTCAGCTAGGGTTTAACAATAACAATGATTATACCCAGCGGAACATAGAATAAAACATTAACTATTATTGCACAAGTTTTTCATTCACTATTACCTCCATTATATAAATAACGAGGTTAACTAACACTAACTAATCTTAGACGTTTATAGGAACACGTCTAGATAACTAAACTTCTAACTAAACTAATAACCTAGGCGTTTACAAGACTATACGCCTAGGACACACACACACACACCTTTAAGTCGACTACATCATGCAAGACATGTATACTAAACCTACACCCCATGTCCTCTTTATATACAAGAGGATTAGGGTTTACAAATCTCTACTAAGGACTAATAAATAAAACTTCTTTTGCAAGAAAGTCCTTCCATCTTTTTGTAGGTTTCTTTCTTGTCATATTAAGTCCCTCTTATTTCATTCTTTTTGTCTTATCAACTCAAACGTATAATTCCCAACAAAATTTAATCATCATTCTCCCTTTGCTCCTCTTCCTGATCTGTTCCATAGTAGCATCATCCTCATAATCTGGAAATGGTGTGCTTAGAACTAACACAACACTCATGCTTGACAATAGGAAATGCATATTCTTTTGCCATCTTCTGAAATCCACCCCTTCAAACTTATCCAATTTGGAGTAGTTAGAAGCCATATGCTTCATAGCAGCAATAGTTTACTTTGATTTTTGGTTGTTATGAGCCTAGAGCAGCGTGAAGATAATAAATAGCCTAACTAATTACCAATGAATGGTTACCGGACATCTTTCAAAGTAATCTATTCGACCCTAATGCCAGGGTATCATGAATATCTACTTGGGAAAGGACCAAATGTAAATGATTTGGGCACAAATCCATAACCCTTTTTCATCCAAGTGTTTACGTTTTCTGTGTGTCCTTCATGCATAATCTGATTTCCTATTTATAGGAAAATACTCATAGCCAGTCAAATGGTATTATGAGGATTAAGCTACCCATTAATCGCCTCATAATTATTCCCATTATAGCTAATAGTGGTTGCACGACAAATTAAATGTGGTCACTAAGCAGTTATAACTGACAACAATAGTAATGTTAATACTAGCTGTATTAACTCTGCCTAATAGTATTAACATTAGTACTAGCAGTATTCACTCTGCCAACAGTAGAAATGTTTGTACTAGCAGTATTAACTCTGCCTAACAGTAGTACTAGCAGTATTAACTCTGCCAACAGTAGTAATGTTAGTACTAGCAGTATTAACTCTGCCTAACAATAGTAACATTAGTACTAGCAGTATTAACTCTGCCACAGAAGAATATTCTGAACCTTAGCACTATAGAGTTAGGGTTTTCAAGGACCTTATGGGTGTAAACTCCTTACCTCCTGACCCATTACAAGGTGTGAACTAATCCCACAAGTGCACTAAATTTTCCAACAATGAGCACTACAACGTAACTCCTTACATCAGTGATAAGTAGATAGTTTAATAACTATGAAAAATTGGCCACACAAGTTACTTGAAACATGCAACCAACCAACTAACATCTGAAAGAAAAATAAGTACACCCTTGCAAAGTCACTTTAATTCCAGACAAGCAATACCGTACAAAAACTCCGTAGTCATTTTGTTACATTAATAACTTTTCTAGCCGTGAAATAAGTATCCACATGTATACTTCCAAAATACCACTCTTTATACCACTTAATACTAATTTTAAAAACTTTTGTATTCAACAAATTCAGATAACATTTGTTGTAATTCCAAAGTTGATAGCCAAAAATTCTTATCATTTCCATCATCTCTGTCCAAACGAGATTATCAAATTCTAGCCCACTAAATCATTCAGCCCAATAATGAATCATTTGTGATTTATATTTGGATCCCAAATTTGATAAGACAAACCAACACCCTTTCCCTCATAATACATAATACCCGCATACCCTAATAACAATCATTTAGGATAACCTAATATTACACATACCTTATGATATCCACCACCACACCATCAATTTCTCTCCCATATCATCAAACACCTTCATCTCAATCTCCATCTCAGCACCATAGATTCATCCCAATCTCCATCCCATATCATCAAACACCTTCATCTCAATCATAAAGGTAGAATGATTTATGTGGTTCAGGAGGTCGAGGTTGGTGATTAAAGATGATACACATGATGATAGTTAAGAAAGATAAAGAGTAAAATATAGCTTGAAATTTGAAGCGCTAAAACT
The DNA here is from genome assembly GCA_910596185.1 of Chrysanthemum makinoi. Taxonomy (NCBI): domain Eukaryota; kingdom Viridiplantae; phylum Streptophyta; class Magnoliopsida; order Asterales; family Asteraceae; genus Chrysanthemum; species Chrysanthemum makinoi. The sequence continues at coordinate 315,910,140 of OU343217.1, forward strand.
TAGTATTGAAATTACGTTTAATAACTTTGAAAATTAAGACTTCTATGAATCAATTACAAGGACATCGAGTCATCAAATAAACTCTATAAAAATCGAATCAAAATGATCGTTAACATATGGACCATAATTAATCATGGCCATTATAATTTTTTAGAAACTTTTGTGCGTTTTTGAAATGTTGCAATTTAAAGATGACACATTTTTTATTTAAAAGTATGTGAGTATTGTTGATTATTGTTATCATACTATCTTATAAAACATAAAAACAGTTTTGGGCATTAAATGCCTTAAAATTTAAACACAATTGGACATTTAATGCCTTAAAATTAAACAATAGAACTAACAAACTAAAGTGTACAAGTAAATTAAACACAATTTTAATACATTAAATATCTTTAAAACATTCAATTAACACATAATTAATACTCGTATTAAAATACGCCATTACTTGAAAGTACAATGACATTTTCACATTGTACAACCAATTAAAAGCACATATATACCGAATTAAATACAATCAATTAAAACACCCTCTTACTAAAAAGTACAATAATATTTTCACAATGTACAATCTTTTCAAATTATAACATAATACAAAGTATAAACTAATTAAACACACTAATTAATATTATTTTTAAAACACCCCTAAAATGAAAAGCACATGTTATTTTACACTTTGTACAAACTAATAAAAGACTAACAAGTTGATGATATATATAGTTTTGAAAACCGGACCGTACCAACGGGTACAACCGATAACCGCAGTCGCCACCAGTTCGGCTAGCTAATAAAAGCCAACTGAAAATGAATCGGAAAGGACCCGTTGGAACTGATACGAACGGATAAACCAGGACTCATCGGGGGTCTATTTATTCGGTTAATCGTCACAGGGTATCCGCCGCCGCAACGCGCTAGTACCCTGCTAATACTATTTTATAATCAAACAAGGGGTCATTTGTTTGAATTTACTAAAATTATATTTCCCGCTTTTTCAGTTTTAACTAAAATTGATGTTAAATGGGATGACTCGGGGATTAATAGAATTATAGTTTGTTGAATAACATTGAAAATTAAGTCTTCTATGAATCAATTATAAGGACATCGAGTCATCAACTAAACTCTATAAAAATCGAATCAAAATGATCGATAACATGTGGACCATAATTAATCATGACCATTATAAATTTTTAGAAACTTTTGTGTGTTTTTGAAATGTTGACAATTTGAAGATGATACATTTTTTATTTAAAAGTATGTGAGCCTTGTTGATGATTGTTATTATACTATCTTACAAAACATAAAAACATTTTTGGGCATTAAATGCCTTAAAATTTAGTATTACAAATTTTATTGCTAAAAGTATTTGTAATTTAAACACAATTGGACATTTAATGCCTTAAAATTAAGCAATAGAACTAACAAAGTAAAGTGTACAAGTAAATTAAACACAATTTTAAAACATTAAATTAACACATATTTAATAATCCTATTAAAATACCCCATTACTTGAAAATACAATGATATATTCACATTGTACAACCAATTAAAAGCATATATATACCAAATTAAATACAACCAATTAAAACACCCTCTTACTAAAAAGTACAATAATATTTTTACAATGTACAATCTATTCAAATTATAGCATAATCCAAAGTGTAAACTAATTAAACACACTAATTAATTTTATTTTAAAACACCCCTAAAATGAAAAGCACATGTTATTATACACTTTGTACAAAGTAATAAAACAAACAAAGCTTCATACAATCTAACAAGTTGATGATATTGGTGCAGGTTTTGACCAGGTTTTAATATTTATAATGTCTCGTTATACCTATGGTCTACCTTGATGCACTAACGGGCAGTGTACCCGGTCGTGTGTAGTGTAGTATTCGGTAAAACCGAGGTCGTCCCAAGAGCTATGTGTGCTGGATTAATACTAAGTCTAGGTGTCAAATATTTTAAGATGTTTATGGTATTGTATTAACTAATAAACTACTAAAGCAAATAAAGGCAAAGGTCTAATCAATAGAGGAGAGTGGTGCTAACCTAGAAATTTCTACGTCTAATTACTTTCAATTACTTCAGGTGGGGTCAAAGTCGAGAGGACAGCATTTGGTCAGTTCACCCTAACCTATCAGCAAAGATGCCACCACTGGAGAAGTCAGGTGTCCCCTCATAAGTCTAGTTGTTCCTGGCCCCCTAAGTCGAGTCATTAAGTTCCGCTACATGCTAGATTTATAATAGTGAGTGCCCGAGCGCTAGCAACTTAAACACTCACCCCCTAATTCTTAAGTTCATCCAAACTGTAGGTGATCAGTTGGTCAAATTGCACAAGTAGAAAGGGTCATCAGTTGGTCATATCTTACCCTTCCCGTCTCATTCTACTCACTTAGGATCAGTTGGTCATATCTCCTAAGCAACTAGCATCTACCGCCGTTCAAAACTTCCGAAACAAGGGTAGCTACCAATAAACTATGCATGCATACACTAAGAAATAATTATACGAAAGTAATCTAAATGCAAACAAAACAATTAAGGAATCATAACAAGGCCAGCACCAAGAGGTGCTTAGCCACTTATATTAACCATACAAATCAATTCAATGTTTAAGGTTACTAAATACATGAATCGAAAGAAAAGAAAAGATAAAAAGCTAATGCTTATCATAGGGGAGTGATTTCTTCCTTGGAGATAGCTCCGTATGCTCCTCTAGATCTGCCTTTGGCTTCTTCCCACATTCTCTGATTGTTGTGTGTGAAATGGGATGCTTTGAAATGCTGGAAATCATGGGGAATTTATAGGCCAGATCCATGGGGTATTGTCAAACATCTCGATTTTTCACCACTAAAAGCTTAAAACGATGAATCATATCTTGTACTTGTACTTGGTAGATTCGCATCACCATGTGGGTTTTATTTTTCTTAATTTCTAGATTTGCTTGAGGGAAAGCAAACCCTTAAGTGTGGGGGAGTTTGCGCTCAGTTTTCGCTTATTTGTATGAAAAAAAAACAAAAAATATTCAAATTTTCAAAAAATTTCTTATCGTTTTGTCATTTAGGTATGCGTATTAATTTTTCTATTCTTAGATTTGCTTGAGGGCAAGCAAAGATTAAGTGTGGGGGAATTTGATAACGCTCAAATTGTACATGTTTTTACTAGCGTTATCCATGATTTTATGTATGTTATTTGGCTATAATCATACGATTTTGTTGCTTAATCATACAAAAGTGCGTTTGCTAGTTCATTTGTAGCCAAGTACAGGAAAATGGAGAAAAAGACGGAAAAAGAAGTAAAACACAAAGATTTCTCCATGTATGAAGAATTCCCGACAAAAGCAAGACTTGTGGAGTATATTCGAGAAGGTAAAGTCATCAAGTTAGTGGTCTCAAGACTTAAGAATAAATTTCAAGAAGGAAAACGAGAAAGAAATGAAGAAAAGAAGCTTAAACGAAGAAATTTTGGAAGCCTCGTTGTTCCCGACACACCTTCACCATTTTGGCCATAACTTTTGCATACGGACTCCGTTTGACCCCCCGTTCACGGCCAAGGAAAGCTAAGAGAAAGATCTACAACTTAGGATCTTGTAAATTTCTGTTAAAAGGCTCCAACCGTTCAGTTGGGCCCCACAACCGAAACGGTTGAAGAGTAGTCAAGAAGACCAACCGAAGCTGTTGGAGCCCAATCGATTCGGTTGGGAAGCCCTGGACAGCCATTTCTTCATCACTAAGCGATTCTAGGTCCTTCCCACTCACTTTCTAGTCCCTTCCAAGCTTCTTGGTGACCAAGAAATGCATTTATAACCCCTAGCCTTGGAAGTAGTATAAATAGAGGCCTTTGCAACCTCATTTCATCATCCCTTCTCCATCCTTCTCATCCCCTTCAACCACCACTCAATCTCTAGGTGTGAAATTCAAGCCTCCACCCTTAAGGACGAATTTCCACCTATCAAAACATCCTTCTCTCAACTTACCTTCCCTAAAGATGTGAAATTCAAGCCTCCACCCTTAAGGACGAATTTCCACCAACTATCCTATCCCAACTTGTGTGTAATTCTATCCTCCACCTTTAAGGACGAATTTCCACCAAAATTATCTCTCCCAAAAGACCACAAACCTCTGCCATTTCCAGAAGTATGCATGGTTAGAAGTTGTAGTTGATTGGAGGCTTGAAGGAATGCTATAATCCTTCACCCTTTCCTAATGTAATCTTACTTTGGGTAAATCCTTGTTACTTTTATGATGTTGAATGCTATTGTTCATGTTTGGTTCTTTGATTGTGTTGATTATGTGATTCTTGTGAATGTTGTCTTGATACTTGTTTATTTCATATGAGAACTTGTGATAAAAGGATGTTTGGATAATTGTAGTGTTTGTTTGGAATATGTTGATAACATCATATTTGGTTAAATTGGAACTTGTTCTCGTTTATTGTTTTGGTTGATCATTGTTGAGTTCAATGGATGAAAGTATTCTTAACAATGGTTAGTTCCAATTCATTAGTCGACGAATGATTTTGGTCTTGTACTTTGTGACGATTGTGCAAGAGAATTAATAAACATAACAAGTAAAGGTTTAATTTAGATTAAGGTCGAAAGAATCTTTTGAATATGTTTTCTCATTATCTTTCAAATAAATGGAACTTCATGGATTAATAACATCAAAGTATAAGGGCTGAAAGGATTATTTCTTTGTTGGTTAGGCATAAGGCTCATGGCATGACCATTTGATTCAGGCTTATGTATATTTTATTTATAAAACAGTAAACTATTATTATGGGTTCTATAGTTCATATAGATTATCTTTAATAATATGTTTTCCTAACTAAACATCCTAATATCCTTGTGATCATGTGTCTAAACATGTATGTTCTTTGTGTGCTTGCTCATATTGCTTTTCTTAGTGGTTTGATCCGTGACAATCATAACCACGACCTTGTTACTTGCTTAAACAAACAAACGACATTTGTAGTGCAACCAATTCTCTTGGGACGACCTTGATTTACCAAAACCTATACTACAACTCGACTAGGGTATACTTGCCCAAATGTGTTCCGAGTTAACCCGTAATTCTTGTTTATAAATTTAAAACCCCGATGGAACCCATCAAGTTTTTGGCGCCGCTGCCGGGGATTTTGTTTTGAACTTGTTTGTTCGTTTGATTGTTTTCTTGTTTGATAGATTGCTTGTTTGCTTTCATGATAATTCCGGCATCATCACCATCAAGTTTTTGGCGGCGCTGCCGGGGACTTGCGTTTGTATTCTTGTTTTTGCTTGTTTGTTGAAATGTTTGCTTGATTCGATTGCTTACTTTCGATGTTTACGTTTGAATAATTGTTGCTTTGATCTTGTTTTATTGCTCTTGATGTTTGCTCATGATGTTTGCTTGAATGTTTGTCTTTTTCTTAATATCTCTCATTTTCTCATAATTGCTTAGTTGATCTTGGCATTAAAATCAAGTTTTTGATGTTGGGATTTCGTTTCATGTGTTCTAAAATGCTTGTTTCAAAGTTTGCTTTCTAATTGTGTTCAAAAGTTGCAAAAAAACCCCACCAAAACCACCCCGAATCAACCAACCGATCAGTTGGCACTCCAACCGGATCGGTTGGAAGCCTCGTACTTAATAAAATCCGCACGAACCGATCGGCCTGCACCCGCAGCCGATCCGGTTGTGTGTTCTGTGAAAAAAAAAGAAAATTTAGTCCGTGTGTTTCTTCTTTCGTGAGTTTGTGTTTTATATGTTATGTGATCTCTTGCATGTTTTTGTGTTCCTTTTGTTTGTGTTATTCTTATCTAAGTTAGTTTCATATGAATTCTAAATAGGATTATCTTGTTTTTAGATTATCTTCTTTTGATTTGTGTTACGTGACTAATTATGTTTGCCTGCGTCTATGTGATTGTCGTTTTTCTGTGATCCTGCTTTTATTTGTTTTAAGTGTCGTATTTTGTTTTTGGTGTTCTTCTAGTCAATGTGTGTTTATGTGTTTTGTTTACTTGTGTTTAGTTTTGTGTTCGTTACCTTGTGTTTTCTTGTTTAATTTTATCAATAAAAGTTTTGAAATAAAACTTGTTTTTATAAAAAATAAAAAATAAAAAAATCCCCTTCAACCAATCGGTCACTACCTGTAACCGGATCGGCTGGACCAATTGGTTCAAATAAATAAATAAATAAATAAATAAATAAATAAATAAATAAAATAAAAAAATTATTTTTCATATGTTGTTCTTGAATGTTTTGAGTTTAGATAGAATAAGTTTAAATGTCTTTTTGTTTTTGCAAGTGTATCATTTCTCTTAAATTTGTCATTTTGCTATTTTAAGTTTGTTAATTTTTAGTACATTGTAAATATATAAGTACATGTTTAAAAAAATAAATAAAAGTGTTTTGAACTTTGTGGGTATGTTCACTGGAAACCCTCATGAGACTATAACTCGTCCACTCGGGCCACCGAGGGGTTTGAAGGCTTGTTGCATACGCTAAATGCAACCATGATGCCTACGAAAGTGAGTTTTAGAAATTTACGCGTTTTTGTAGTTTAGTTTATTTTTTCAGAATTAATAAGCTCATGGAGGAAGGATTGATTGGATTATTGGTGACGTTATACATGGGATTGGACATGTATGTTTGGAAGAGAAATCGATTGATCTCACACGCTTATGCTAGCGTTTGCTTAGCACCTTATCATACGGCGTTCGATCGTGATGTTTAGCCCGGGAGGTTTCGTTTCTCTTCGACTTATAATTTTATTTTTCCCTATCTTTACATGCTTCGTAGTTTATTTTTCATACTTGCTTTATTTTGTTTCTTTGTTATTTTTGCCTTGTTTGTTTTTGGGTAGATTATTTTATAAATTAACTTCTTTTAATCCCTCGAAAGTAAGGCTCACCCATTGTAAACAAACTTTGTGAGAGGTATAAGGCTGGTCTCCCTGATTCCCTAAAGAAGTCGGGTTTTTTAATATGCTTCGCGCTGACCTGCTTCTCCGCTTCTTTGTGCGTTTCAATGGAGCTACCGAGAACTCGTGGGACAAGAATAAGTCATGTTTGGTTTTTTTTTTAAATAAATAAAAAAAAAAAAAAAAAAAAGAGTCGTAACTAGTTTATTTTTCAAAGTTTTCTCGTAGTAATAGTAGTAATATGATAACAATTTTTTTTAGTCATTAAGTTATTTTTCTTTTGAGTGCTTAATTTAAGTGTCGGGGGAAATATTATTGTGAAAAACGAAACTAGTTTTTAAATTCCAAATGTTTGGGCCAATTTTTAAATTTTGTATATTTGTTTGCCCTTGGGATCTAGTTGTTTTCACGCGTATAGGTTAATATATTAGAATATCTGGATCAATCCATTGGTGAAATCGGTAATTTTAAAAAACTTGAGATGTGTCCCGATTAATATTGCAATCCATTCTGGATCGATAACATTTGTTAGCGCATTTTATAGCCTTTCCACTAAATTGTGAGGATTTGAGCATGTTTCATATCTAGCATACATCTTTTATGCTTGGATCTTTTGCTATGAGTGTGCCGGTGATATTATTTATTCTAGAACTTGTACTTGTAAATCATTACCAGACAACAGTCAGATCACATTCGTGTGATATAAGTGTATTCGTGTGATAAAGAGGCACCCTTAGGAATAAAACCAAATGGCCTTCCACTCACATCTAATGATATATTAGCTAACCACATTGGTTAGTTAACCACCCTTATATGGACCCGTTTGTTAGCGCTCATCTTTAGCGCTAGATACCCTTAGTTACACCCATTGAGCCATCTTTTCTTTTTGTTACATCCAGAAAAATACAAAAATATTTTACACTTTAAACCTTAGCCTACCCCTTGATAATGTCTAAATGGTTGGTTGCTAGTTGCTTGGTTGTTGGATTGTTTTTGATGATTATGAGTTAGCCGCACTTTGCCATTCATGTGTGCCATTCCGACAAAGATGAAGGGGACCAACTTCTTATTTGTAAATTTGTGGTGTATGCTTATACAAAGTGTGGGGGAGAAGTGATGTATGAAAAAAAATGTGAAAAGAAAAAGAAAAAGAAAAGAATAAGTCATCGAAAAAAATGAAAGAAAATATATATATATATATATATATATATATATATATATATATATATATATATATATATATATATATATATATATATATATATATATATATATATGTGATGACAATGTGCTATATTATTTATGAAGAGGAAGTATGTTTGAGATATCGATTAGCCAATGTGCTAAGACGTGATATATATATATATATATATATATATATATATATATATATATATATATATATATATATATATATATATATATATATATATATATATATATTTGGTGTTCAATATTTGAAGAGGAGATGATAGTAACTATAATCATTTTCGGGTTTGTGGTTTGTTCGGTGACTAGCAACATGGGTATTAGACTTGACTTTATTTTTCCTTTAACACCAATTTCATTAATATTCCCATGCCTTATCCCTTCCCTTTTGGCTTTGTAAAAATATGAAGTGCGTGAATATTTTTAGTGACCATCCGGTTCTTGAAGGATCGAATGACGCGTCAGCGATCTAGTGCATATTTTTGGTGACCATCCGTTATGCGAATAACGTGCCAGCGATCCAAGGTATACTCTAGTGACCATCCGTTGTTTGACTTAATCAAGAATTCGCGCCAACGATCTATTATATTCTTGTATGAAATGTTTGAACATAAGCCCGATAAACACTTAAGCCTAACCCGAATAAAAGCCCTCTTCTGATGTTTATACTTGGTGGTTACGCCATATCGGTGGAGGTTTTTTTCTTGTAAAAGCCTATGGTAATATTTAGGTCATAACTGAGCAATACGAGTGTAATATTTGTTAATATTATCCATCACTAAATAAATTGAGTGTTGAGTGAATTATACATCCATTCCTTTTCGTGAGGTGCTTAGCCATGTTATCAAGCGAGAGAATCCATGGGGCATTGTCAAACATCTCGATTTTTCACCTCTAAAAGCTTAAAACGATGAATCATATCTTGTACTTGTACTTGGTAGATTTGCATCACCATGTGGGTTTTATTTTTCTTAATTTCTAGATTTGCTTGAGGGCAAGCAAACCCTTAAGTGTGGGAGAGTTTGCGCTCAATTTTCGCTTATTTGTATGAAAAAAAATATATATATATTCAAATTTTCAAAATTTTTCTTTTCGTTTTGTCATTTATGTATGTATTTTTAATTTTTCTTTTCTTAGATTTGCTTGAGGGCAAGCAAAGATTAAGTGTAGGGGAATTTGATAACGCTCAAATTGTACATGTTTTTAGTAGCGTTATCCGTGATTTTATGTATGTTATTTGGCTATAATCATATGCTTTTGTTGCTTAATCATACAAAAGTGCGTTTGCTAGTTCGTTTGTAGCCAAGTACAAGAAAATGGTGAAAAAGACGGAAAAAGAAGTATAACACGAAGATTTCTCCATGTATGAAGAATTCCTGACAAAAGAAAGACTTTTGGAGTATATTCGAGAAGGTAAAGTTATCAAGTTAGTGGTCTCAAGACTTAAAAATAAAGTTCAAGATGGAAAACGAGAAAGAAATGATGAAAAGAAGCTTAAACGAAGAAATATTGGAAACCTCGTTGTTCCCGACACACCTTCACCATTTTGGCCATAACTTTTGCATACGTACTCCGTTTGACCCCCCGTTCATGGCCACGGAAAGCTAAGAGAAAGATCTACAAATTTGGAGATTGTCAATTTCTGTTAAAAGGAACCAACCGTTCGGTCGTGCCCCGCAACCAAAACGGTTGAAGAGTAGTCAAGAAGACCAACCGAAACGGTTGGAGCCCTATCGATTCGGTTGGGAAGCCCTGGACAGCTATTTCTTCATCACTAAAACTCCAAACATGTCCTAAATGATTCTAGGTCCTACCCACTCAGTTTCTATTCCCTTCCAAGCTCCTTCGTGACCAAGAAATGCATTTATAACCCCTAGCCTTGGAAGTAGCATAAATAGAAGCCTTTTCAACCTCATTTCATCATCCTTTCTCCATCCTTCTCATCCCTTTCACCCACCACGCCATCTCTAGTTGTGAAATTCAAGCCTCCACCCTTAAGGATGAATTTCCACCTATTACAACATCCCTCTCTCAACTTACCTTCCCCAAAGGTGTGAAATTCAAGCCTCCACCATTAAGGATGAATTTACACCAACGTCCTATCCCAACTTGTGTGTAATTCTATCCTCCACCCCTAAGGACAAATTTCTACCAAAATAATCTCTCCCAAAAGACCACAAACCTCTGCCATTTCCAGAAGTATGCATGGTTAGAAGTTGTAGCTGATTGAAGGCTTGAAGGAGTGCTATAATCCTTCACCCTTGCCTAATGTAATCTTAGTTTGGGTAAATCCTTGTTACTTTTCTGATGTTGAATGCTATTGTTCATGTTTGGTTCTTTGATTGTGTTGATTATGTGATTCTTGTGAATGTTGTCTTGATACTTGTTTATTTCATATGAGAACTTGTGATAAAAGGCTGTTTGGATAATTATAGTGTTTGTTTGGAATATGTAGATAATATCATATTTGGTTAAATTGGAACTTGTTCTCGTTTATTGATTTGGTTGATCATTGTTGAGTTCAATCAATGAAAGTATTCTTAACAATGGTTAGTTCCAATTCATTAGTCGACGAATGATTTTTGTCTTGTACTTTGTGACGATTGTGCAACAGAATTAATAAACATAACAAGTAAAGGTATAATTTGGGTTAAGGTCGAAAGGAATCTTTTGAATATGTGTTCTCATTATATTTCAAGTAAATGGAACTTCATGGATTAATAACATCAAAGTATAAGGGCCAAAAGGATTATTTCTTTGTTGTTTAGGGATAAGGCTCATGACATGACCATTTGATTGAGGCTTATGTATATTTGATTTATAAAACACTAAACTATTATTATGGGATCTATAGTTCATATAGATTATCTTTAATAATATGTTTTCCAAACTAAACATCCTAATATCCTTGTGATCATGTGTCTAAACGTGTATGCTCTTTGTGTGCTTGCTCATATTGCTTTTCTTAGTGGGTTGATCCGTGACATTCATAACTACGACCTTTTTACTTGCTTAAACAAACAAACGACACTTGTATTGCAACCAAGTCTCTTGGGACGACCTTGATTTACCAAAACCCATAGTACAACTCGACTAGGGTAATTCTTGATTATAAATTTAAAACCCCGATGGAACCCATCAATGATATAAATTACAAGCATTATCCGGGGAAATTGACACTTAATATTCAGGATAATTTGATGTTATCAAATATCCCCCCACTTGAACTCTACTTGCCCTCAAGTAGACCGTATTAGATAGATTCCTAAAAAGATATCTCCTACTACTTGGAAAATATAAGTTTACAAATCCCTTATGCTAGAATAAAACAAAGCGAAACACCTCATGAAATGGGAACGAAACACTCAAATCTCTCAACTATTCTAAGTGTCAATTTCGGGGTGATCACTCAATCGCACAGTCATAGCATGTATTCTATCATAAGCTTGGCGGTTACACAAATCTCCACCACTAGAGTTAAGGGCTAAAAAATTTTCGAAGGCAATATGGGTAGACACGACATAGGTTAAGGGTGACTCGTCATTACTATCATGTCACGGCGAAGTAGACAAAACCAATGGCACATGACCAAATCCATGGCCAAGACACCAAAGATTTCTCTCTGCATCACCTAGACACGCTTCATGACTAAAGGGTAGGATAAGACATTGGATATATAAATAGTGTAAAATAAAAATCAAGCAGATAGTCTAAATCTATAACCAAGTCATCACCACTTACCGTCCGCCCAAAGTTCAAGCTTCGAAGTTAAGAAACCGGATCATTATAACTTAGGTAGATGTGTCATTAGAGGACGTCATGATTGGCACACTACCTTTTCTCCAACTGTTGGCGCAATTGCCAACTCCAATCTTCAAATGTGACCGAGGTGGCCTTCTCGATACTAAATCTATATAGAGCTCATAACATAGTGCTTATAACATCGCACTTTACAATAAACTGAATAACATAATTTTTTTTACCTCAACATAACAACTAAACATAACATCCCCTTACTAGAGATGGGAATTCGGGGGGTCTTCAATGATCTTTAAGAATATGTCGTCGAAGAAAGCGTGATTTCCGAACCTTTCTGCTTGAACCTTGAACTTAGGCAAATGATGACTTCACAATCACAAATAAAGACTACATGGTAGGCTAAGGTGTATGGGTGTAACGAAACAATATATTGGGTTAAAGAAATGAAAGGAATGGATCAGATGGGTGTATCTAGGGGTATCTTGCACTAAAGGTGAGTGCAACAAACGGGTTTCACATGAGGGTCGAGAAGTCGAGGTGACTAATCGATAGACACACAATGGTAGGCTATTTGGGGTGATAATCCTATAATACTGCCTTCTTAAACTGAAAAGTCCAAATACATCGAGCTAACTCAACATACCTCGTCTATGGTCTCAAAATGATGCAAAGGCCAAGTTCTAAAGTTTAAAAGCTACTGGTAGACTCATAATTTGGTGGATTTGGGGTAAAATTTTGGAAACGGATAAGGCTAATCTCACCATATAATATCAAGGGTTGTATGTCGGCTAAGGTCTAGTCTAGTTAGGTTAAGAAAAACATGTCAAAATTTTAAAAATGGCATAATTTTTCAAAATAAACTAGAAAAACGAGGGCAAAATAAAGTTCAAGAGACAATTCTACTTCCCTCCCCCCACTTGAATTATACAAAGTCCCTTTTGTACTAAGCGTTAAATAAAGGTGAAGAGAAAGTAGAATTAGAGCGAGAACTTCCCTGAAATTTGCTCCAAAAAGAAAGAAGGCCCACGAAACAGAGTCGTGCCTTCATATAAGCATCCACAAGCAAACTTCAATCCCTGAAATCACACTACTGACAAGCTAATTCTAAAAAGAAAAATAAAAAATGAAAAGTAAACCTAACTCACTTTCGTAGGAATCACGGTTTCATTTAGCATATGCAACAAGCCTTTTAAACCACTTGGTGTCCCGAGTGAACGAGTGAAGTCTCGTGAGGGTTTACAGGGAACACACCCAAAAAGTTCATTTAAAATACTAATACAAAGTTATTGTGTTTAAAATGAAAGAAGTAATGCAGAGGATTGTTACGTCGTAACTCCAGAAGGAGTTACGCCGTAACTAGGCAAAACCTGGCATACGCTGCAAAAGTGTAGCTACGGTGTAACCACTGAGATAGGATTACGCCGAAATAGGTAATCCTTCTGAAGTTCTGCTCCAAGGGGCCTGTTACGGCGTAACCATGAGAATTAGTTACGCTGTAACTCTGGTCAGATCAGCATGCTGCAGCAGCAACTTTGTCTTCATTTCCTGCAAAAATGGTTAAAAACACAAAACCCAACAGAAATAGAAATAAAACAAAAGAAATGGATAATTCGGGTTGTCTCCCGAAAGAGAACTTTTCTTTATTTATGAGTCTTTAAGTTAGAATCAAAGCCTTGGGGCTTTATGGTGGCCTTTGGACTTGGCCAACTTCTTCCATGTCTTTCATTAAGTTGTGCCTGACCCAAGCGACGTTTGTGGCAGTGCAGAGGTACTCTTTAGGCTCTATCTTCCGAATTTTGCAAAATTTTCCTCCGGTCCTAAATGGTATCGAGTAAACTCATATTTTTCAGCAATAATCGGGGGGTGACCTCTTAAATGGAATCCCAAGGAGTTTGCACCTTCTTTGCTCATATGCTTCATCATCAGGGTCAGTAAATTCCTCATTTCCTTGCAACTCAAGGTAATCTAAAATCCCCTCTATATCATCGTCATCAGACTCGGTGCCTTTAAACCATTCCTCATCGAGCAAATTTTCCACTAGTACACGTTTGCATTCTTCCTTCTCATTTCTTACCGACTCTTTGGCATCCTCAATTGTTATGTCACTCAACTTGTTAGGACTCTCACTGTTCGGATTCTCTTTACTCATGTATTCTTTCCAAATCTTTTCCTTCGTTAATGCATCTACTTTTCCATACTTGATCATTACCCAACTCTCGAATCCTAAGTTATCTAACCAAGGTAATTTTTTTCTCTCCCTATCGTTGGTTGAATTCCAGAAGAATTCATCCTCCCCAACTCTCATTAGACTGCTTCCCCCATTACATTTATCGTCATAAGGGTTGCATGATGCCCAGAAAACTTCCCTAGAAGATTTTATCTTTTCACACCAATGACTTCGGGCTTCTATATCATCAGTGTTGCTTAAGGGATATTCCGCACAGTAGATGTTATCATTAACCAATTCCTTTTTCTGATGATGATCCTCGTAGTCAATCTTGAGCTTTTTAAGAAGATCCGGATTAATTTTAGCATTCCCAAATTGTACTGTGTACCAATCATCAAATGTCAAATCTCCGAACATGACATTATATCTTTCAATCTCATGAGGGCACGTCCATTCTTCTTCTTTTAAGCTACCACTACTGTTGCAATACTAGCGGAAAGGGTCGCACGTAGGCCATGCTCGTGTGGATTCATCGTCAGTTATTATTATCGGAGTGCACCAGTGAGTGATAGGCGGTTCCTCTTCTTCCTCGAATGAGAGCTTTTCCAATCTTTCATCATCAGTATATGCAGCCCACATGAATTTCTTATTTTTGACCCTATCCTTATTGGTTCCTCCATCACAAATTTCATTTCTAGGGTCGCACAAAGCCCATAGATCATACCAATCCCCCTTAGCAACGGGTATCTTCTTGCACCAGTGATATTTTATTTTAGATGGGGACATAGGGCATAAATTAATGTCGTGGGACCATCCGTTAATTACCTGTGTTCCTGATTCGTCCACTTCGAGAAATCTGTCTGCCCATGTATCCCAGTTACGCCGTAACTATGATGTTTGGTTACGGCGTAACTCGCATGAATCATCCTTATCGACATCTTTCATAATCCCTCGATCACTGTCAAAAATATAGTTACGTCGTAACCCTTCAGACATGTTACGGCGTAACACCAATCTGTCGCCAAAATTTTTACTAGAATCCGAATCTTTGGTGTGAGAATTAGCTTGTATCTTCGAGTCATTATCAGCAAAAATTACTTTACATTCCATTGTAGGTTTTGATCCTTCGGGTTTAGTGT
The DNA here is from genome assembly GCA_910596185.1 of Chrysanthemum makinoi. Taxonomy (NCBI): domain Eukaryota; kingdom Viridiplantae; phylum Streptophyta; class Magnoliopsida; order Asterales; family Asteraceae; genus Chrysanthemum; species Chrysanthemum makinoi. The sequence goes on from OU343217.1 coordinate 315,925,311, forward strand.
TATTCATCCTTACCTTCTCACTATGCTTTTCCACCATGGTTTCAAGGTTTTTTATGGTTGTCTCATGATTCGTAAGACTTCTGTCAGTGTTTTCCTGGAATTCTTTAGCCATTCATTTAGTTCCTTTTGTTTTTGGGCTGAACTTTCAAGGAATTTGTTTATTGTCTCTTCAAGGTTGGGGTTTCTTTCTCCATAAGGCCCACGATTATAGTTTCCAGAAGATCCTCCACGATAACTATTAATATTTTGATTATCTCCGTAAAACGGTCGATTTTCTCCATTTTTAGCTTCTTCGATCAATACTTCATCGTTTTTGTGAGGAAAATTCTTGGTGAGATGTCCTCCCCCACAGCTTTCTCACCCCACTTGGAAGGCATGAACGGTTTCTCTGATTTTTAGCATATCTCGACTCAGATTTTCAATTTTGCTAGCAATGGCGGCAATTCCGTCAAAACTTCCGTCTTGGTTTCTTTTTCTTCCTCATTTGTGCCATTTTTGGGAGTGATCAGCCATTTTTTGAATGGCTTCAATTGCTAAAGTAGGAGTCATGTTCGGGATTGTCCTTGATAGTCCAACATCTATCTTTTAGTTATGTTGATTCCTTTGTAGAAAATGTTGACTTATAGTTGGTTGATTAGGTCATGTCTAGGAAACTTGTGTAGGAGATCATTGTATCTGTCCCAGGCTTGAAACAAAGTTTCATCATATTCTTGAATGAAATTATGGATTTCCAAGAGCTGGTTAGATATCTTCGACGGAGGGCAATATAACTGGATGAAGTGCTTCTTTAGAAGAGCCCAAGTTTTAACTGCCCTGGCGGGCAATCTTTCGATCCATCTTCTGCCAGCCCCAGTAAGAATCATGGGGAACACCCTAAGCATAACAACATCATGAGACACACCCAGAATGTTGAAAAGGATTGCGATGTATAAAACATTTTCAATGTGCCCGTACGCATCTTCGTCCCTGTTTCCTGAAAAAGGGTTAGCACGAAGCTCCCTCATAAATTGGCCTTTAATTTCAAAACGGATGTGACAACTCGTATTTTCAGGTCATATTTCAAAACATTACTCATGCTTCATCATTTATCATTTATCGTAAACTAGATATACGAGTATTAAATTCGCGTAACCTTAGTGGTTTAGCTGTGAATTCATGAACATATCATCAAGGACATTTCATATAGACTAGGTTTAGTCTACATGTCATCACATCATTAGCACCATTATCATTATATTAATTCATGCATGGTTTTGCATTTTTCATAAAACGTTTATTTTCCTATTAAATAAACGCTATCGCGTAAACATTATTTTGAACATTTGATCCGACACTTCCAAAAATATTCCTAATATATTTTTATACTCATTTTAAGACTATAAAAATTATATTATTAAATTACCTGATGTTTTCAATTTATCTCGTATATAAATTGTTATATTTATATAATTACGACGGTTTTCGTAAATTCAACCCGATAAATATTTATTCACTCAAATCATGTAAGAAATGTATTTTTATAATTTTTATGACTTCAATATATTTTATTTTGACCCGTTAAAAGTTATTTTTATCTAACGCTACCCTAAATGCTTAAATATCTATACAAGTTACCGATTATACTCTAACAATTACACATTATATTTAACAAATATCTAAAGAACTAAATCAAAACCATTTTGGTTTTCTCTTCTTGGAATTCCAACGCCAACACAACCATTCATATGGGTGAGTCATGATAATTTGCAAATATCTTCCACTAGTTAATGTATTTTTACTTCACATACAACACATACTCAAAGATACCTCAAGGTGAAAATCAAAGTTTCTCTCTTCTCTTCTTCTTCACAAAACCGGCCAACCAAGGGATCATGAAGGAATCATCATAAAATTTTTCTAACCAAGTATTCACACTCTAGTATCACTCTTGATTAAGGATTTGAAATAAAAACCTTTGGTGATTAGGAAAAATCCTTTGTTCTCATAACCTCATCAAGTAACTAGTAAGCATTTCATACTCATCATCATATTTCATATTCATTGTTATATTCATTTCATCATATTTGAGAAAACATGCAAGTCTCATGAGGTTTATACCACTTTTTCATTGATTTTAAGAGTTATATATATATTTGTCGTCCTATAATTACTCATTGTTATAAATCACTCTTGGTGATGTCTAGGAACCCATGAGACCCTAAGAAGGTGTATGGTAAAATTATAATAGCTTCGGAGTTGTTTTGAATTGGTTGGAATAGGTTTGGCGCGTGAAAAACTCATTTCGACAAGTCTAATTAAGGGTCTGTCCTTATTTTGAAATTCTGGAATTTTCGACAGTAGGCAAAATATTTTGGGCTAGATATTTGGAAAATATATTTTAAAACGAAAACGTGGCCGCTTGAACGGGTTAAAACGGAGCTATAACGAAGAAGTTATGAATTTTTGAAGTTTGACGACGAAAACTATTAATTCCAGAAAATTCAGCATGCTGTCTCGACTTTTTACGAGTCAAAAATGAGTCTTAAGCGTTGCTAAATGTGTCGACTTATCAAAAATATATTAGTATATGTTATCACGATTCCGTGGATATAAAGAACGTAGAAAACGGACTTGTAACGATTAAATTACACGCGCTAAACAAAGTTGCCGTAACTTTATTCTATTAGCAAAATTAATATATTTTCTATTAAACACATACTACGGCAACGAGGGACCATGTTGAAGGTCGTTTTTAACAATGACGAAGTACTTTTCATAAAGTGATGTCTTCTAGTAAAAGTAAGTTCGCCAAGCATATTTTTCAAAATGTCAAACCATTTGTCAAGCGGAGTTGTAATGAATAAGATACGGTCACTTAAACTTTGCCGAAAACCATACTTTACCTATATTTTTCTCCGTGATCGAGACCTCTAGGATGAAAACTTAAACACTAAAACTTTGAGAGAATGATACAAGCTTCCCAAAACCGTTGAGTTCGTTTCCTAACACTCGACGTGCATCATTTTACGACTAGCTTTTCGAGGCCGTTTAGTCACTTTCATGAAATATTTCAACGACATTATTTTACGACGAAAAGTTATAATTTCCTAATAAATCACTAAATGATTATCGTTGGATATCATTTCAATGTAATTACATATGGAGTCATTTAAAAATGGTCAAGACGTTAAGAGATTATTTCTCGACGAGAAATATTATTTTCAAAAATTCAGAAGTGATATAGATATCATCCGAATTGCATGCGTAACATTACATCATGACTTATTACATATCATATCATTCATAATAGGTCAAGTTTAGAGATTCACGCTACATTTCGGTGTATCCACTTTTGTCATCATAATCATTGCAACAGGTGAGTTTCGTAGCCCCTACTTTTATATGTTTTGAACTATTTTGGGGGAGATACATGCTTAACTATTTTTCACAAGTACTTTAGATTTTTAAGGATAACTTCTATCATAATCACCATTGTTTCAAAACCGAATGTTGTACTATATTAATTGTTCTTGTTTGAGTGGTATAGTTCTACGTCGTATAAAGTTCTAAATCAGTTGACTACTGAAACATTGAGTCATGTACTATTGATTATGTGCTATAGTTCTACGTCGTATAATGTTCTAAATCAGCTGACTACTGATACAGTAAGTCATGTGCTATTGATTATGTGTTATTATTCTATGTCGAGGTAGGTGCTATTGTGAATTCATTTGACATCATGTGCTTGAACATAAACTATACGCATTTTGGCAGTGGGTTGTGAACACACAGGTTGCAAGTTTTGTATGGGCGGAACTTGGAACTGAGTGGATTTACAATGCCTTTGCTACATAAACGATTTGAAAGGCTTTACATTTCAACTCAAACTCTATGAACTCACTCAACCTTTGTGTTGACACTTTTTAGCATGTTTTATCTCAGGTATCTAAGGCATTCACTTCATGGCATGAATGTGGACTTATCATAGAGTCGTGGTGACGACGCGTCACACATGGGATTTATGCATTTTAAAACATCGTTTTGCTTGTAACAAACTTATTTCGGCACACGTTAATTTCATTTGGGACCTATCTTTGTAAACTCTGATTATTTTATTAAATCAAACGATGTATTTTCCAAACGACACTTTAGGTCGTTCAATATATCTGTAACTATGATCCTATGACAGTCAATCCCCAGGAATTCCATTCCGCTGCAAAACAGGTAATTTGGGGGTGTGACAGATTGGCATCAGAGCTATAGTTATAGAGAGCTAGGTTGCATCATTGACACTAGACTATAACTACATCATTATAGCATCTTATCATTTCATCATAAGCGCATGTTCACTTTACATGCGATTTATACGTACATTTTTCGAGTTATTTACTTTCATTTCACATCGATTGTCACATAGATGCCTTTAAATACCCATTCCATTATCCTTCCTTTAGACTCCAATGTGGAGAATGCCTTGTCATTTCTTATCACAATTTTAATATCAGCTGATTCATCACCGATAACGTCGAATGCCGAGATAAACCATTAAGTAGGGTGAAGTCACTCTCACTCCTTTGTTTCACCACTAACATGTCGAGTTACACGTTATTCACGCATTAAGTCACTAGACCATCATACATTTGAAGCACTTACGACACCTCATAACCCATCTTTTGGGAACCCGTCGATTATTTTGAAAAGTAACCTCAAACTTATCACCTCACATCACATCTCTTTAGAGCGCTTATTCTTAACATAGGACTTTGCTACGTCTCACCTTTCCTCTTATTTTGAAGAGTTATGGCACCGAAGAAAGCTCCACCAGCAATGACACCAGCTGCTATCCAAAGGTATATAGAGGATAGTATAGCCGAGGCACTAAGGAAAGAACGAGCAACGGTAGCTGCTGCTGCTGAGGCCACAGCTGCTGCTGAAGTTGCTAGACTTGCTACTGCTACCAGAGCTGCAGGAGGATCTGGAGTTCGAAATTGTACATACAAGGACTTTAAGAACTGTGATCCTACAAAGTTCAAAGGCACAGAAGGAGCCACTGCTATGGTTCGATGGTTTGAGAAGATGGAGTCTGTATTTCTTTTATGCAATTGCCCAGATGACTACAAGGTAAAGTTCGCCACTGGTACACTCTTAGATGGTGCAATGTCATGGTGGAATTCGTATGCGCAGCCTATTGGTATCGAAAACGCTTACAAGCTCACGTGGGGCGAATTCAAGAATCTGGTAACTAAGAAGTATTGTCCACGCACGGAGGTGAAGAAATTAGAAACAGAATTTTATGAGTTAGTGACTGTTGGTTATGACATCGAGACCTACATCAGGAGGTTTCAAGAATTGGCTGCACTATGTCCATCAATGGTTTCGGACAATGAGAAACTACTGGAAAATTTCATTGGAGGACTTCCACAATGTATTCAAGGAGATGTAACTTCTTCCGATCCACAAACAATTGAAGAAACTATCAGGATAACTCAAAAACTCATGGCTCAAGTTGTGAAGGGGGAAAACATTACCAACAATAACAATAACAACAACAACAACGATGATAACCAAATTAACAACAACAAAAGGAAATGGGAAAATGACCAAGGAGGTTATAATAACGACAACCAAAACCATAACACTAACCATCACCAACAACTGAATAGAAGACAAGAAGTCACCAGGGTCTATGTTGCTGCACCAACCAAGGGAAGAGCTTATACTGGAAACTTACCACGATGCCATCAATGCACGCTACATCATAATGGTCCATGTGGTATATGCTTTAGCTGTCACAAAGTAGGACACCTTGCTAAGGACTGCAAGGGCAAGGCCATAGTTACATGTTACGAATTCGGGGAGCAAGGACACTATCGGAATCAATGTCCTCAAAACAAAGGTCAACAAGTTGAAGGTGCTCATGGGAATGCATACATGTTAGAAGGGGAGAAGCTTGTCATGGTCTCAACAATGCGGAAAACTGAAGAAGTTCAGAAACTAACAGTCTCATTTTTCCTTATGTACTATGTCGTACTAAGTTTATGTCTTTCATCGTATTCGGATCTTATGACTTAAGATGTACTACTTTTGATAACCACTCGTTGTAAAATATTCTCATTAAGCGTACTTTCTTTTCCTTCTGATTCGTTATCACATACCGGGTTTAGATCTCTGTAAACATCGAGAGTTATAACAACTAAACCGAACGTCACATTATCGTTCCTTAATTATACATAGTCTAGCTAACTATGTCTAATTCTGGAGGGATATCGTTCCTTAATTATACATAGCCTAGCTAACTATGTCTAATTCTGGAGGGATCATGTTATGTTGGGAGCAGTTATTTATAACTCTTAGTGCAAGCAGGGTTTTCACATATTCATAAAAGTCAATGTGTTATTCATGGGAGATTCATCCAATATTTTCTTTACAATGATGTTTTGTACGCTCTAAATCATCGATAACCGTAACGACATCTCTTCATGTCTTCTCTCCTCGTTATTCATCACAAACTCAAAAATTCGATAGACTAACACGAACTGAATTCAGGGACTGAATTCTTTTTTGGTTGGGCGAATGTGACAACTCGTATTTTCAGGTCATATTTCAAAACATTACTCATGCTTCATCATTTATCATTTATCGTAAACTAGATATACGAGTATTAAATTCGCGTAACCTTAGTGGTTTAGCTATGAATTCATGAACATATCATCAAGGACATTTCATATAGACTAGGTTTAGTCTACATGTCATCACATCATTAGCATCATTATCATTATATTAATTCATGCATGGTTTTGCATTTTTCATAAAACGTTTATTTTCCTATTAAATAAACGCTATCGCGTAAACATTATTTTGAACATTTGATCCGACACTTCCAAAAATATTCCTAATATATTTTTATACTCATTTTAAGACTATAAAAATTATATTATTAAATTACCCGATGTTTTCAATTTATCTCGTATATAAATTGTTATATTTATATAATTACGACGGTTTTCGTAAATTCAACCCGATAAATATTTATTCACTCAAATCATGTAAAAAATTTATTTTTATAATTTTTATGACTTCAATATATTTTATTTTGACCCGTTAAAAGTTATTTTTATCTAACGCTACCCTAAATGCTTAAATATCTATACAAGTTACCAATTATACTTTTACAATTACACACTATATTTAACATATATCTAAGAACTAAATCAAAACCATTTTGGTTTTCTCTTCTTGGAATTCCAACGCCAACACAACCATTCATATGGGTGAGTCATGATAATTTGCAAATATCTTCTACTAATTAATGTATTTTTACTTCACATACAACACATACTCAAAGATATCTCAAGGTGAAAATCAAAGTTTCTCTCTTCTCTTCTTCTTCACAAAACCGGCCAACCAAGGGATCATGAAGGAATCATCATAAAATTTTTCTAACCAAGTATTCACACTCTAGTATCACTCTTGATTAAGGATTTGAAATAAAAACCTTGGGTGATTAGGAAAAATCCTTTGTTCTCATAACCTCATCAAGTAACTAGTAAGCATTTCATACTCATCATCATATTTCATATTCATTGTTATATTCATTTCATCATATTTGAGAAAACATGCAAGTCTCATGAGGTTTATACCACTTTTTCATTGATTTTAAGAGTTATATATATATTTGTCATCCTATAATTACTCCTTGTTATAAATCACTCTTGGTGATGTCTAGGAACCAATGACACCCTAAGAAGGTGTATGGTAGGATTATAATAGCTTCGGAGTTGTTTTGAATTGGTTGGAATAGGTTTGGCGCGTGAAAAACTCATTTCGACAAGTCTAATTAAGGGTGTGTCCTTATTTTGAAATTCTGGAATTTTCGACAGTAGGCAAAATATTTTGGGCTAGATATTTGGAAAATATATTTTAAAACGAAAACGTGGCCGCTTGAATGGGTTAAAACGGAGCTATAACGAAGAAGTTATGAATTTTTGAAGTTTGACGACGAAAACTATTAATTCCAGAAAATTCAGCATGCTGTCTCGACTTTTTACGAGTCAAAAATGAGTCTTAAGCGTTGCTAAATGTGTCGACTTATCAAAAATATATTAGTATATGTTATCACGATTCCGTGGATATAAAGAACGTAGAAAACGGACTTGCAACGATTAAATTACACGCGTTAAACAAAGTTGCCGTAACTTTATTCTATTAGCAAAATTAATATATTTTCTATTTAACACATACTACGGCAACGAGGGACCATGTTGAAGGTCGTTTTTAACAATGACGAAGTACTTTTCATAAAGTGATGTCTTCTAGTAAAAGTAAGTTCGCCAAGCATATTTTTCAAAATGTCAAACCATTTGTCAAGCGGAGTTGTAATGAATAAGATACGGTCACTTAAACTTTGCCGAAAGCCATACTTTACCTATATTTTTCTCCGTGATCGAGACCTCTAGGATGAAAACTTAAACACTAAAACTTTGAGATAATGATACAAGCTTCCCAAAACCGTTGAGTTCGTTTCCTAACACTCGACGTGCATCATTTTACGACTAGCTTTTCGAGGCCGTTTAGTCACTTTCATGAAATATTTCAACGACATTATTTTACGACGAAAAGTTATAATTTCCTAATAAATCACTAAATGATTATCGTTGGATATCATTTCAATGTAATTACATATGGAGTAATTTAAAAATGGTCAAGACGTTAAGAGATTATTTCTCGACGAGAAATATTATTTTCAAAAATTCAGAAGTGGTATAGATATCATCCGAATTGCATGCGTAACATTACATCATGACTTATTACATATCATATCATTCATAATAGGTCAAGTTTAGAGATTCACGCTACATTTCGGTGTATCCACTTTTGTCATCATAATCATTGCAACAGGTGAGTTTCGTAGCCCCTACTTTTATATGTTTTGAACTATTTTGGGGGAGATACATGCTTAACTATTTTTCACAAGTACTTTAGATTTTTAAGGATAACTTCTATCATAATCACCATTGTTTCAAAACCGAATGTTCTACTATATTAATTTTTCTTGTTTGAGTGGTATAGTTCTACGTCGTATAAAGTTCTAAATCAGTTGACTACTGAAACATTGAGTCATGTACTATTGATTATGTGCTATAGTTCTACGTCGTATAATGTTCTAAATCAGTTGACTACTGATACAGTATGTCACGTGCTATTGATTATCTGTTATTATTCTATGTCGAGGTAGGTACTATTGTGAATTCATTTGACATCATGTGCTTGAACATAAACTATACACATTTTGGCAGTGGGTTGTGAACACACAGGTTGCATGTTTTGTATGGGCGGAACTTGGAACTGAGTGGATTTACAATGCCTTTGCTACATAAACGATTTGAAAGGCTTTACATTTCAACTCAAACTCTATGAACTCACTCAACCTTTGTGTTGACACTTTTTAGCATGTTTTATCTCAGGTATCTAAGGCATTCACTTCATGGCATGCATGTGGACTTATCATAGATTCGTGGTGACGACGCGTCACACACGGGATTTATGCATTTTAAAACATCGTTTGACTTGTAACAAACTTATTTCCGCACAAGTTAATTTCATTTGGGACCTATCTTTGTAAACTCTGATTATTTTATTAAATCAAACGATGTATTTTTCAAACGACACTTTAGGTCGTTCAATATATCTGTAACTATGATGCTATGACAGTCAATCCCCAGGAATTCCATTCCGCTGCAAAACAGGTAATTTGGGGGTGTGACAACGGATATCAGCTCCAATTGCAGGTCTTACAAGCCCCGACCCTTTTTCTTCTCTTGTCAATGCCAAATATTCCTCAATAGTGAGGTCATCAATGTTAATAACTTCCATGGTACCTGAAAACTTGAAAAGATATCGTGAGAATTTGAAAATTTTTAAAACAAAACGAAATTGAAAGACTTAATAACAATCCTAATATTACTCCCCGGCAGTGGCGCCAAAAACTTGATGCAGGTTTTACTGACCAGGTTTTAATATTTATAATGTCTCGTTATACCTATGGTCTACCCTAATGCACTTATGGGCAGTGTACCTGGTCGTGTGTAGTGTAGTATTCGGTAAAACCGAGGTCGTCCCAAGAGCTATGTGTGTTGGATTAATACTAAGTCTAGGTTTTATAGATTTTAAGATGTTTATGATATTGAATTAACTAATAAACTACTAAAGCAAATAAAGCCAAAGGTGTAATCAATAGAGGAGAGTGGTGCTAACCTAGTTATTCATCCTAGCTAGTAATGTCTACATCTAATTACTTCCAATTACTTCAGGTGGGGTCAAATTCGAGAGGACAACATTTGGTCAGTTCACCCTAACCTATCAGCAAAGATGCCACCACTGGAGAAGTCAGGTGTACCCTCATAAGTCCAGTTGTTCCTGGTCCCCTAAGCCGAGTCATTAAGTTCCGCTACATGCTAGATTTATAATAGTAATTTCACCCCCTAATTCTTAAGTTCATCCAAACGGTAGGTGATCAGTTGGTCAAATCGCACAAGTAGAAAGGCTCGTCAGTTGGTCAAATCTTACCCTTCCCGTCTCAGTCTACTCACTTAGGATCAGTTGGTCATATTAACCATACAAATCAATTCAATGTTTAATGTTACAAAATACATGAATCGAAAGTAAAAAAAAAGATAAAAAGCTAATGCTTGTCGTAGGGGAGTGATTTCTCCCTTGGAGATAGCTCCGTATGCTCCTCAAGATCTGCCTTTGGCTTCTTCCCACGTTCTTTGATTGTTTTGTGTGAAATGGGATGCTTTGAAATACTGTAAATCGTGGGGTATTTATAGGCCAGATCTTGGTTACGGCGTAACTATAAAAAGAGTTACGCCTTAATCATCTAATTCTTCGTAAATTGCACTAGATATGCTGGTTACGGCGTAACCTCAGGAAGGGTTACGCTGTATCTTCAATAAATCTTGGTTACGTTGTAGTTTATGCATGAGTTACGATGTATTTATCAGCGGCGCGGATCCTCATTTGACCTAATATGATTACGTCATAATCTTTGGGAGAGTTACGCCGTAATCTTCTGATAAGTTGGTCTTTCTGAGCCACGCTTTAGTTACGGCGTAATGTGAGAGAGGAGTTACGCCGTAACTTCTTCAAAGTAAGCATACTATGATAAATCTTCAATATATTCTCCAATTCCTCGTCTCTTTAGCTCCAATGCTCGTAATTTACCTGAAAGTGGAATATAATGGAAAACAAGCGTAAATGCATATAAATGATATAAATTACAAGTTTTGAAAACCGAACCGGACCAACGGGTACAACCAGTAACCGTAGTCGCCACCAGTTCGGCTAGCCAATAAAAGACGTTGGAAAACGAACGGGAAAGGACACGTTGGAACCGATACAAATAGATAAACCAGGCATCATCAACATCTATTTCTTCGGTTAATCGTTAGAGGGTACCCACCGCCGCAACGCGCGGGTACCCTGCTAGTATTATATTATAATAAAACAAGAGGTCATTTGTTTGAATTTTCTAAAATTAGATTTCCCGTTTTTTCAGTTTAACTAAAATTGATGTTAAATGGAATGAATCGAGGATTAACATAATTATGGTTTGAGTTTCCCAAATGGCAAGAAATGTTGCATTTCAAACAAAAAAGCGTGTGTACAAATCAAACCATTTGATAATTCATCATACAACCTAATAGCAACAATGTGTGTTTGTTTTACGACCCAAATCACAATAGCGTGCAACACCGATGTTGCTTGTTTTTACACATTTGTAAGTTTTAAAAAACTTAAAAATCTTTACACAATATTTAAAAGTGGATAGAAAAAATGTTTAATTTGTTATAGTGTTAAAAAATACACATCTCCAAAGTTATGTTTTGTCTCTTATGAAATAGTTAGAATTATTATTGTCTAATAATTTTTTAGCTAAAAAAATATCATGAATTATTACCAAAAGCATGAAATCTTTATTCATAAAATTTTAATTTCAAAAAACATGAAATCATAGAAAACTGTTCGCTAGTACATCTCTTTGTCATCAAGTCATCCCACAGATTCCCTATTGGTATTAATCTTCCTTTATATCAATTGTCAAACTCATTTTTTGTAATGAATAGTAACAAATAAAATGTTGATTTAAAAACACGATGGGAAACGGGGTTTTTAAAATGTTGTTTTAGTTTTACTACTCATTATTAAAAGTGACTTTGACAATTGATATAAAGCAAGATTAATACAGACAACGTATTAGTTGTTTTTGAAAAATATGAACTCTTTTTTGGCCATTTTCCGTAAACAAATTTTAGAAAGGGTATAAATTTGTTATAGTGGAAATAAATAAGTTTTACAAAAAAGTGTAGGCAATATAAATCTTTTTATTGTCAAATATGAGTAGCTTCTTTTATAAAGACATGAAAGTTTTCATTATAAGGCTAACTACCGACAAGTTAGAAATCTGGTGCATATTTTAGTTGAAAACATGCATATGCATATTTTTTACACATATCCCTCATACTAGTTAGTTTACACAAATGGCCCTCATATATTGTGTATATATACAACGTCAAAACCATCCCCAAAGAAACAAAAATAGAACTATACACAGTGTATGCCATCTTTGTTAGTAATGGCTTCGTTGTGGACACATTCATCTCCGTTTTTTCTTTCCAATAGTTCGGTAGGTAAAAGAAGTATTATTGCTTATAACAAAGGATTTTGTTCACCACGATCCAGACTAGCAGACATCTCTACGGCTAAAACTGCTACGAGAAGATCTAGAAATTATGCGCCATCTTTATGGTCCTATGATTTTGTTCAGTCGCTTTCTAGCAAATACAAAGTATGCATTTTAAAGTTTTACTAATTTTATTTTTGAGGCTTCGTCAATAATCCCAACTCCTTTCCTTCTTATATCCAGAGTAGCATACAAAGTAAACAATATTTAACATGTATGATTTTTTGTCTATGTAGGGAGATAAGTACAAGGAAATATTGCATGCTCTAAAAGAAGTAGTGAGGACCACGATTTCTAAAGAGAATGGAGTGGTTAAAAGTCCATTGCGTATGCTTACATTGATTGATGATTTACAGAGACTTGGTTTATCATATCATTTTACGAATGAAATAAGCAATGTCTTAGATTATATACACTCCAACTTTTATGAAAATCATGAAAAGTGGGCTAACATGGATTTAAATCTTAGATCCCTTGGTTTTAGACTACTGAGACAACATGGATATCATATCCCTTAAGGTATTTGACCTTATACTTTATTAAAATGTAATTTGTAAGTGTCTATATGTACGTATTGTTGGGTTTTAGGTTCCTTAGATCATGAATTATTCTAAGTGTTGGAACCTCAGATAGAGTTAATGAAACCACGGACGGAAGAATGAATCCACTGCTGATATGAAACCGCAGCTAGTAGTAATATAGAACCACTACTAATGTATTGTAAGCACTGCTAGTTTTGTATAGTCGGTTTAATATTTTGTATTAGATAAATATGGAAAAGATATTTAACTTGTAGGTTACGTATTGTATTATGTAAAGGACTCCTTAGCCTATAAAAGGAGTTCCTAGGTTAGATTAGATATACATGTGTTTTGATATATCTAAGGTCGATATACTTCAAGGTTATAAAACCCTAATACTGTTTAGAGTATTCGTATTAATAATAATATTGAGGTGTTGAATGTTTATTGTTCTTCTTCTTAAGATTAAGTATTAAATTCCGCGTGATACTTATTAAATCTCTGTTAAGTCAGTTTCTATAAAGGATCGTTTGCTCAATTGGGATCAACAAGTGGTATCAGAGCTTGTGATCTAGAAACTGAAACTAAGAAGAAGTTTAAGTTCTATTCAAGTAATTTAAGATGTCTGACGAAACTCACATGGTTACTGCATCAAAGGTGCCCATGCTCAAGCAGGGTGAGTACCAAGTTTGGAGAATGCGAATGAGGCAATACATTCGTATGATTGATTACACCATCTGGGATGTTGTTGAAAAGGGTGATACTCTTCCTAAGAAGGGTGATGATGGTACTGAGATAGCCATTGTTAGTGAGGTTGACAAGGCTAGAAGGAAGTTGGGGATCAAAGCTAATAGTGTTCTATCCATGGGAATACCTAATGAGTATGCATTGGGCTTTGAACAATATGAGTCTGCTAAAGAGTTAATGGATGCTATTGAAACAAGGTTTGCTGGTAATGAAGCTACCAAGAAATCAAGGAAGAATATGCTCAAGCATCAGCTTTAAAACTTCACTGCTCCTAGTGGAGAAAAACTTGATGGCACTTATAACAGACTTCAAAAACTCATCAGCCAACTGAAGTTAGTGGACTACAAAGTGGCTCAAGAAGATATCCATTTGAAGTTCATCAAAAGTTTATCACCTGACTGGGCTGTGCACACAGTTGTGTGGAGAAAAAAGGATGACTTTCAAAAGATGACTCTGGACAATCTCTACAATAACTTGAAGGTTTATGAGTCTGAGAACAACATTGCTAGTGCATCTTCTACTAATAAAAAAATTGATTTTGTTTCCACTAATCACAAGAGCTCACTGGATGTATCCACTGCTACCTATGGAATAACCACGGCCATTGCTAACAATACCACTGTTAGGGATAATGTCAGTGATGGTGCAATTTTTGCTTTTCTGGCTGATTTAACTACCAGTGTTACTGTTTTGAATCAATATTTAGATGTAATTGATCATGATGATCTTGAAGAGATAAATCTTCAATGGCAGATGGCAATGTTCACTCTCTAAGCAAGGAAGTTTTTGAGAAGAACTTGAAGGCAACTTAAGTATGATGGTCAGAAGAGAGCTGGATTTGACAAAAGCAAGATGGAGTGCTTTAGCTGCAAAAAGATGGGTCACTTTCCTAGGGAATGTTGAGCTCCCAAGAGGATTGAAGGCATCAAAAAGACTACTGAAGAGCCTGCTTCTTCTTCAGCATTGGTTGCTCAAGACGGTATTGGTGATTATGACTAGAGTGATCAGATTGAAGAAGGTCCCAATGCAGCTTTTCTTGCTAGTGAAGCTTCTAAAGAGCATAACTTTGCTCTTATGGCCTATGCTTCATCTTCTGGTTCAGATTCTGAGGTATCTAATAATTCTAAAAATTCTACTTGTTCTTTTAAACCATGTAAAGATAACTTAGAATCACAAAAGTTATTATTAAGAGTTTGAGAAAAGAAGTAGATAGACTTTCACTTGATAAGTTAGGTTATAAAGTTGGTCTTGAGAGTGTTGAAGAAAAACTTAATTTCTGTATTAAATGTGAGTTTGAGTATGTCGATAAGATTAATATACTAGGCGGTGAAATTGATCTTAAGGACAAAGAAATTAAGATGCTTAAAAAGAAACTAGAAGAGGCAGAGAGTGTAAAACAAGAAGCCCTAGTAGAAAAAGAAAAACATGTTGTTAGGGTTGCTAAAACACAATTTGCTTCTGATTTGGTTCATAAATCAATAGAGTGTCAATTAATGAAAGAGAGTTCTTGGATAGATTACAACAATATGCCAACCACCCTCTCTTATGAAACATGCACCACCTATGAAAGAACTGTCATTTAGTAGTGAATTCAGTTTTAACAAACCTGTAGAAGAGATTAGTAAGATTGAAACAACTAAGATAGGTTCTGTTAAGTCATCTGATGCTCCCACTATTGAAGATTGGGAATCAGATTCTGAGGAAGTTAGATCTGAATCAACTCAGCCTGAAAAGATAGAAAATGTAAAGAAAGTTGATTCTGATCAAGCCAACCTTGTTCCTAGATTTGGAGCGCAAATTTCTAGGAAAGTTGTTGAGTACAAGGAGATACCTAGGGAACAGATGAAAAGATATATACCTAGGGGAAATCCAAGAAACTTCAATGGACTAATTTCAAACGGATTAGGAGATGAGTTTCAATGTGTTAAGAAGGCTTGTTTTGCATGTGGTAGTTTTGATCACTTACACAGAAATTGTTATAAAAACCAACCACAAGTTTGGAATCATTGGATGAGGGTAAATCATCAAAACTTTTCAAAGAAAACAATCCCTCATTCTAACAAAAATATGATTCCTAGGGCAGTGTTAATGAGGAATGGTAAAAGAAAATCAATAATCACTGCTGCACCCAAATGAGTTCCAACCACTGTTAAGCAAAATGTAAACACGGCTAAGCAAAATCAATCCACTGCTAAGAAAAATATCACCACTGATACAAAAGAAGTTTTAAAAATTCCAAAGGTGATAACTGACATAGTGGTTGGAAACCATTTTTATGCTGTTAAGGCCTCAGCTAGCTGGCAATGGAAACCTAAGACCATGGTTTTACATCATGTCAGCTGTGCATCAATGGACTTAAAGAAATTTGATTACGTTGATGCACAGGGCAGACCCAAGTCAGTATTGGCTTGGGTCCACAAAAGGAACTAATTTGTTTAAATTCATGTGCAGGGCAATCTACAAGATGAGCTAAAAGAAAAAGAAATTTTTTATAGTGGTTGCTCTGGGCACATTACTTGGGATGGGAGCAACCTGGAGGATTTTGAAGCTTTTGATGGAGGATATGTGGCATTTGGCAATGATCCAAAGGGAGGAAAGATACTTGGCAGAGACACAATCAAAACAGGAAAATTAGACTTTGAAAAGGTCTATCTAGTACAGGGATTAAAGTACAATTTATTCAGTGTTTCTAATGCAGGTTTTACTGACCAGGTCTTAATATTTATAGTGTCTCGCTATATCTATGGTCTACCCTAGTGCACTAATGGGCAGTGTACCCGGTCACGTGTAGTGTAGAACATGGTAAAGCCGAGGTCGTCCTAAGAGCTTTGTGTGTCGGATAATTACTAAGTCTAATTGTCACAAAATAATAATGGTTTCGATAGGGATTTAATTAATTAAACTACTAATGCAGAATAAAATAAAAGCAGATAAATGGATAAAGGGAAATCAATATAGGAATAGTGGTGCTAACTTAGTCAATCCTCCTAGCTAGTTATGTCTACTTCTACCTACTTCCAATTACTTCAGGTGGGGTCAAATTCGAGAGGATATCATTTGGTCAATTCGCCCAAACCTATCAGCAAAGATGCCACCACAGGAGAAATCAGGCACACCATCATAAGTCATGTTGTTCCTGGTCCCCTAAGGCAAGTCATTAAGGACCGCTACACGCTAGATTCTAAATAGTGAGTGCTCGACCGTTAGGAACTTAGACACTACACCCCCAATTCTTAAGTTCATCCAAACGATAGGTGATCAGTTGGTCAAATTGCACAAGTAGAAAGGGTCGTCAGTTGGTCATATCTTACCCTTCTCGTCTCAGTCCGCTCACCTAGGTTCAGTTGGTCATATCTCCTAGGCAATTGGCCTCTACCGCCATTCAAAACTACCGAATCAAGGGTGACTACCAAAGAACTATGCATGCATACACTTAGAAATAATTGCATGGAAGTAAAGGTAAATGCAAACAAAACAATTAAGGAATCATAACTAGGCTAGCACCAAAGGGTGTTTAGCCGCTCATATTGATCATGCAAATCAATTCAATATTTAAAGGTACGAAATACATGAATTGAAAGTAAAAGAAATATAAAATGCTAAAGCTTATCGTAATGGAGTGACTTCTCCCTTGGAAACAGCTCCGTATGCTCCCTTAGACCTGCCTTGAGCTTTTTCCCACGTTCTCAGAGTGATGTGTGTGGAATGGGATGCTTTGAAATGCTGGAATTTATGGGGTATTTATAGGCCAGGTCTGGGTTACGGCGTAACCAATAAAGGAGTTACGCCGTAACTTTCTATTTCTTCGTAAATGCACTAGATCTGCTAGTTACGGCGTAACCGTGTAAGTGGTTACGCCGTAGTCTTCAATAAACTCGGTTACGTCGTAAGTGATGCAGTAGTTACGGCGTAAGTATCAGCGGCGTGGAACCTCTTTTGACCTAATGGTGTTACGTCGTAACCTTAGGGAAGAGTTACGCCGTAACCTCTTGATAAGTTGGTATTCAGGGTCACGCAATAGTTACGGCGTAATGTGAGAGAGAAGTTATTCCGTAACTTCTTCAAAATAGGCATACTGTGATAAGTCTTTAATAATGTTACCATTTCCGCGTCTCTTTAGCTCCAACGCTCGTAATTTACCTGAAAGTGGAAAACATTGGAAAACAAGCGTAAATCTATATAAATGATATAAATAACGAGCATTATCGGGGGAAATTGACACTTAATATTCAGGACTATTTGATATTATAAAATATCCCCCCACTTAAACTCTACTTGCCCTCAAGTAGACCATGTTAGATAGATTCCTAAAAAGATATCTCCTAAAACCTGGAAAATATGAGTTTTAAAATCCCTTATGCTAGAATAAAACAAAGCCGAACACCTCACGAAAGGGGAACAAACACTCAAATCTCTCAACTATTCTAAGTGTCAGTTTCAGGGTGATCACTCAATCGCACAGTCATAGCATGTGTTCTATCATAAGCTTGGCGGTTACACAAATCTCCACCACTAGAGTTAAGGGCTAAACAATTCTCGAAGGCAATATGGGTAGACACGACAAAGGTTAAGGGGTGACTCGTCATTACTAACATGTCATGGCGAAGTGGACAAAATCAATGATACATGACCAAATCCATGGCCAAGACATCAAAGATTGCTCGCTGCATCACCTAGACATGCTTCATGACTAAAGGGTAGGATAAGACATGGGATATATAATTGGTGTAAAATGAAAAACAAGCAGGTAGTCTAAATCTATAACCAATTCATCACCACTTACCGTCTGCCCAAAGTTCAAGCTTAGAAGTCTAGAGACCGGATCATGAAATGCAAGGTAGATGTGTCATTAGAAGACGTCGTGATGGGCACACTACCTTTTCTTCTTCCAACTTCAATCTTCAAATGTGACCGAGGTGGTCTCCTCGATACTAATCAATAAAGCTCATGCTATAGTGCTTATAACATCGCACTTTACAATATCATAACTCAATCAACTTTTTTTTTTCGAATCATTTTTTTTCCAACATAACATAATAACAAAACATCCCCCACTTGAGATGAACAATGGGAATTCGGAGGGTCTTCAATGATCTTCATAAATGTCGTCGATGAAAGCGTGATTTCCAAACCTTTCCACTCGAACCTTGAACTTAGGCAAATGATGACTTCCCAATCACAAATAAAGACTACAGGGTAGGCTAAGGTGTATAGGTGTAACAAAACAATATATTGGGTTGACAAAATGAAAGGAGTGGCTCAGAAGGGTGTATCTAGGGGTATCTTGCACTAAAGGGGAGTGCAACTAAAGGGTTTCACGTGGGGGTCAAAAAGTCGAGGAGACTAATCGATAGACTCACAATGGTAGGCTGTTTGGGTGATAATCCTATAATATTGCCTTCTAAAACTGAAAAGTCCAAATACATCGAGCTAACTCAACATACCTCGTCTATGGTCTCAAAATGATGCAAAGGCCAAGTTCTAAAGTTTACAAGCTACCGGCACACTCATAATTTGGTGGATTTGCAGTAAAATATTGGAAACGGATAAGGCTAATCTCAGCATGTAATGTCAAGGGTTGTATGTGCTCGACTAAGGTCTAATCTAGTTAGGTTCTGAAAAACATGTCAAAATTTTAAAAATGGCATAATTTTTCAAAATAAAATAGAAAAATGAGGGCGAAATAAAGTTCAAGAGATAATTCTACTCCCGTCCCCCCACTTGAATTGTACAAAGTTCCTTTTGTACTAGGCATTAAAATAAACATGAAGAGAAAGGTAGAATTAGAGCGAGAACTTCCCTAGAATTTGCTCCAAAAAGAAGAAGGCCCACGAAAAAGAAACGTGCCTTCATTAAAGCGTCATGAACAAACTTCAATCCCTGATATCACAATACCGACAAGCATAATTCTAAAAAGAAAAAACAATAAAATGAAGAAAAAAACGTAACTCACTTTCGTAGGAAACACGGTTGCATTTAGCGAATGCAACAATCCTTTTAAACCACTTGGTGTCCCAAGTGGACGAGTGAAGTCTCGTGAGGGTTTACAGGGAACACACCCACAAAGTTCATTTAAAAACTAATACAAGGTTACTGTGTTTTAAGATGAAATAATTAAAGCAGAGGAAAGTTACGTCGTAACTACTATGAGAGAGTTACGCCGTAACTGGCAAAACCTGGTATGAGCTGTCAAGCGAGTAGTTACGGCGTAACCACTGAGATGGTATTACGCCGTAATTAGTAATGCGTCAAGAATTCTGCTGCTAAAATGTTGGTTACGGCGTAATCACCAAGATGAGTTACGCCGTAACTCTGTTCAGATCAGCAACTGTACCAGCAATTAGTTCCTCGTTTCCGGAAAAAATGGTTAGAAAACACAAAACCCAACTGATAGGAAATAGAAACAAAAGAAAGGGATAATTCGGGTTGTCTCCCGAAAGAGCACTTTTCTTTATTAACGAGTATTTAAGTTAGACTCAGAGCCGCGGGGCTCCTTTGGGGGCCTTTGAGTTTCCCTGACTTTTTCAATGTCCTTCATCAAGTTATTCCGGATCCAGGTGACATTGGGGGCTGTGCAGTGGAATTCCGTGATTCCCTTCTTCAAAACCTTGCAAAATGTTTCATCCGGTCCTAAGGAATACCTACTAAATACGAACCTTTCGGTGACAATAGGTGGAGGTTTTCTATATTGGATCCCAAGTACTTTTCATCTGTTTTGTTCATACTCCTCATCATCAATGTCAGTCATACATACCTTGTGTCGTGGTTCATTGTCAGTGGTTCATTTAATTCAGCAGTCTTTAGGTTCAAAAGAATTGTTCTCAATCCTGCAACTGCAATCTTCTCTTACGTTAGGCACGTTATCAATTGCTGAGTCACCAGTACCTTGAAGAGTCTCATGATTATCTTCTTTTATGCAGTCCTTCCAGATTTTGTTTTTACTGGATGAATCCACTCTTCTATACTTGATTTTCACCCAGTCATTAAATCTTAATATGCCTGTCCATTGTACCTCGGTGCATTTATGGTCAGTTGTAGAAGTCCAAAGAAATTTGTCAGTTCCAACTCTTTTTGTATTACTTCCTCCATTACATAAGTTTTCGTAAGGATCACATGAGGCCCAAGAATCACCATTAGTAGTTTTAATCATCTCGCACCAATGCTTTCGACCAATGACTCTCTGGCCAGTGGTTGTTGTCTTGTGATTATTGTTTTGGTTAAGACAAGGATCAGTCCATATTTTCTTTTTATCATCGTTTCCAACTTCTCCATAATGAATCTGTATCCAAACTTCGAATGTTATCTCCTTATCATTGGTTGAAGACCATAAGTATTTGTTGTTTTTTTCGTTCCTTGTCTTGTCCCCTGTCACAAACCTCTGAGTAAGGGTTGCATGAAGCCCATAGATCAAATCCTTTATCATGGTCAATAGGGATGGCCCGAAACCAATGATATTTCAATTTGGGGAGGTGCTTGTAATCTACTTTCTAAAATTCGTGCCATGTTTCGTTGGACCCGTTCTTCGTATTATTCGATGTGTCTTCGTGTTGTGTTCTTTCATTGTTGAATTCCTTGGGTTTCTTATCCTGCATGTTCCGATGATTAGAAGCGCAGTGCATATTTGTGATGGAAGGAGGAGTAATTTTGCTTTTTCCTTTATTGATAAGACAAACAGGTTCGACTGGGTGAGAATTACCACGTCATCCATATTTAGTGTAAGCTTTCTATCGTTTATTTTTAAAGTGATGATTTTTTTGAAAACTTTGATCTTAGCACGAGCAGTAGCTAGAAGGGGTCTTCCTAAAATTAAAGGAATGTCGAGGTCTTCTTCCATTACTAAAATGACAAAGTCAACAGGGAGAGTAAAATTATTAATTTTGATAAGCACATTTTCAACAATTCCTCTAGGTATGCTAACTGTTCTATCAGCCATTTCAATGGTCATGCAAAGGGGTTTTATGGGTCCTAAATTCAACCTTTTACACATAGAGAAAAGCATTTATATTATGTAAATTATTAATAGAGCAAGGGAGAATGAAACTTCCTGGGTCCTTCTCCTTGAGAGGGATTTGATTTAGGATTAATGCAGAGCATCTGGCGGTTAATTTAACTTTGTTTCCAGTCCCTGCTTCGTCATTAGATTGTGCTTTGATCTCAGGCAAATGTGTATTATTGCATAAGGCTTCATCTAGTATTTGTGATTCGAAGGGCTCTTCTTCATCGTATCGGAAAGGAGTATATGGCATTACAGGAACTATCATCCAATGAATTTTTTGGGATAACATCATCTTTCAATTTCTTGTCGTCCTCCATATGCTGTCCCAGGAGAGCATTTATGGAGTCATGGAATCTGTTGAATAGTGCGTTTCTGTCGGCTTGCCGTTTGTTATCTTCATAAAGATAATTTTTTAATGATTCTTCGAGTGAAGAAGCTCTTGCTTTGAAGGGTTCTTTATAGAACGATATCCCTTCTCCATACTTAACCTTCTCGATTCGGGGTTTTATATCATCTACAGGAAAATTTCCTGGCAGATCCCAGTCATCATTTTTTTTGCAACCAATACGAATAGCACGAACTTTTTCCCGGAGTGTCCTCATATCTCTTCCAAGATTTTCCAATTTGCTAGAAATGGAAGCAATGCTTATTGACTTAGTCTTAGGGCTTAGGCTTCTCCCCTCGTCATGCCAAGTTTTAGAGTGATCGGCAGGTCTCTGAAAGGCCTCAAGGGCACGGGTAGGAGTCATGTTTGGGATAGGTCCTTGATAGTCCAACATTTGTCTTGTAGTACTGTTAATTCCTTTGTAGAAAATGTTTAGCTTCTGCTGGTTGTTCAGATCATGGGTAGGACACTTATAAAGCAGATCGTTGTATCTGTCCCAAGCTTGATATAGAGTTTTGTCGTCTTCTTGTTTAAAATTATGGATCTCCAAAAGCTGGTTAGAAATCTTTGATGGCGGGAAAAATCTTTGAATAAAGTGTTTCTTTAGTAGCGCCCAAGTATTAACAGCTCCGGCGGGCAACCTTTCGACCCATCTTCTGGCTGCTCCAGTAAGAGTCATTGGGAATACCCTAAGCATAACAGCATCATGAGACACGCCTAGAATGTTGAAAAGGCTAGCGATGTATATGACATTTTCAACGTGCTCATATGCGTCTTCGTCCCTGTATCCTGAAAAAGGGTTAGCGCGAAGCTCCCTCATAAATTGGTCTTTAATTTCGAAGCGAACATCCGCTCCGATTGCCGGTCTTACGAGACACGGCCCTTGTTCCACTCTTGTCAACGCCAAGTATTCCTCAAGAGTGAGGTCATCGATGTTAACAACTTCCATGGTACCTGAAAACTTGAAATATGATCGTGAGAAAAGTTAAAAAATGAAATGAAATACATAATATCAATCCTAATATAACTCCCCAGCAGCGGCGCCAAAAACTTGATGCAGGTTTTACTGACCAGGTCTTAATATTTATAGTGTCTTGCTATACCTATGGTCTACCCTAGTGCACTAACGGGCAGTGTACCCGGTCGCGTGTAGTGTAGTAAATGGTAAAGCCAAGTTCATCCCAAGAGCTTTGTGTGTCGGATTATTACTAAGTCTAATTGTCACAGAATAATAATGGTTTCGATAGGGATTTAATTAATTAAACTGCTAATGCAGAATAAAATAAAAGCAGATAAATGGATAAAGGGAAATCAATATTGGAATAGTGGTGCTAACCTAGTCAATCCACCTAGCTAGTTATGTCTACGTCTACCTACTTCCAATTACTTCAGGTGGGGTCAAATTCGAGAGGACAACATTTGGTCAATTCGCCCTAACCTATCAGCAAAGATGCCACCACAGGAGAAATCAGGCGCACCGTCATAAGTCCTATTATTCCTGGTCCCCTAAGCCAAGTCATTAAGTACCCCCACATGCTAGATTCTAAATAGTGAGTGCCCGGCCGTTAGGAACTTAGACACTACACCCCCCAATTCTTATGTTCATCCAAACGATAGGTGATCAGTTGGTCAAATCGCACTAGTAGAAAGGGTCGTCAGTTGGTCATATCTTACCCTTCCCGTCTCATTCCACTCACCTAGGGTCAGTTGGTCATATCTCCTCGGCAATTGACCTCTACCGCCATTCAGAAATACCGAATCAAGGGTGACTATCAAAGAACTATGCATGCATACACTTAGAGATAATTGCACAAAAGTAAAGGTAAACGCAAACAAAACAACTAAGAAATCATAACTAGGCTAGCACCAAAGGGTGTTTAGCCGCTCATATTAATCATGCAAATCAATTCAATATTCAAAGGTACGAAATACATGAATTGAAAGCAAAAGAAATATAAAATACATGAATTCAATATTCCCTTAGAAACAGCTCCGTATGCTCTGCTAGACCTGCCTTGATCTTTTTCCCTCGTTCTCAGAGTGTTGTATGTGGAATAGGATGCTTTGAAATACTGGAATTTGTGGGGTACTTATAGTCCAGGTCTGGGTTACGGCGTAACCAATAAAGGAGTTACGCCATAACCTTTTATTTCTTCGTAAATTCACTAGATCTGCTAGTTACGGCGTAACCGTGTACGTGGTTACACCGTAGTCTTCAATAAACTCGGTTACGTCATAAGTGATGCAGTAGTTACGGCGTAAGTATCAGCGGCGTGGAACCTCTTTTGACCTAATGGAGTTACATCGTAACCTTAGGGAAGAGTTACGACGTAACCTCTTGATAAGTTGGTATTCAGGGTCACGCAATAGTTACGGCGTAATGTGAGAGAGGAGTTACACCGGAACTTCTTCAAAATAGGCATACTGTGATAAGTCTTTAATAATGTTTCCATTTTCGCGTCTCTTTAGCTCCAATGCTCGTAATTTACCTGAAAGAAGTGTAAATCCATATAAATGATATAAATAACGAGCATTATCGGGGGAAATTGACACTTAATATTCAGGACTATTTGATGTTATCAGTTTCTCAAATGTGTGATAAGAAAAACTGGGTACTTTTTGGGGAAACTGAGTGTGTGGTGTTGTCACCTGATTTTAATATGCCTAATGAGAAATTTGTGCAGTTAAGGACACCTAGGAAAGAGAACATATATTGTTTTGATCTTAAAGATGTACTTCCTAATAGGTCATTAACTTGTTTGTTTGCTAAGGCATCAGATGATGAGTCTAAATTGTAGCATAGAAGGCTGGGTCATCTTAATTTCAAAACAATCAATAAACTTGTAAAGGGCAACTTAGTGAGAGGGTTACCTTCTAAGGTTTTTGATTGTAAGGAACTTTGTGTGGCTTCTCAGAAAGGAAAACAACATAGAGCTTCTTGTAAGTCCAAAACTGTTAACACCATTACACAATCACTGTTTATGCTTCATATGGACTTATTTGGACATACCTTTGTTAAAAGTTTGAACCATAAGCAGTACTGCCTAGTTATCACTGATGATTATAGTAGATTTTCTTGGGTATACTTTTTGGCTGCTAAGAGTGAGACTAGTGATATTCTCAAGAGTTTCATTACTAAGATAGAAAATATAGTAAACCATAATGTCAAGGTTATCAGATGTGATAAAAGAACTGAGTTTAAGAATGATGTGATGAATCAGTTCTGTGTAGCTAAGGGTATATAAAGACAGTTTAGTGTTGCTAGAACCCCACAACAGAATGGTGTAGCTGAAAGGAAAAATAGGACACTAATTGAGGTTGCTAGGACAATGTTGTCAGAATCTAAACTACCAACTACCTTTTGGGCTGAAGCTGTAGGCACTGCATGTTATGTGCAGAATAGAAGTAAGGTAGTGAAGCCTCATAACAAGACCTGATGAGTGTGTAAATAGTCATCATTTTTGGTCAAATCGGAACTGCAAAACATTTAAAAACGCTCAGAAATGCATCAAAATACTGAAAATATCCCAAAATTGCATTTTATATGTTTCAGATGCAAAATGTTTAAAATCAGATGAAAAACGAGCTAAGTTTGCATAATTGGCAGTTTCAGTCCCCCGACTTTCAAATCTTGACAAAATCAGTCCCTGAGCATTTGTTTTGGAATAAAAGTCAACCCAAGTCCTTTCAAAATCAAAATTTATCAAAAATGATCCTTGGGTAAAAAGTTTGGAGAATTTACAAGTTTGGTCCTTCAAGTTTCAAAATTGGCAAAATAGGTCCTTGGAAGTTTAAAAATGTCTTTTATGGTCCTTGTACTATTGAAACTTGTCATAATTGGTCCCTTGGAATAACTTTGAAAATTTGGCAGAATTGGTCCCTCAAGTTTGGTAAATTGCAGTTTTGGTCCTTGTATTATTAAACAAACCAAGCCTTTGGACCATTGAACCCTTCCCATGACCTGTGACCCCCAGGCCAGTATACCTTTGAACCCCTTGGACCTTGAACCCCGTCCACTAATATAACCCCAGTCAAACACCCCACCCTTTTTCCCTCCTTTTTCACTGTCTTCCTCACCCACTGCCTGCAACACACTCCATTCTCCATACCTCCAGCTCATATCCCACCACCCTTATCACTCCACCTCAACAACAATCCAAATGCATTAAACGCATCTCTTCCCTTGCACTCAAACCTTCCCCCAGTTGCAAATACCATTTTCCCGCCAAAAGCCATCAATGGCTATAAACCACTCAAGTAATCCAATGGCTCAAAATACAAGTGGGATTTGCTCAGAGGTCAAGTGGGAGGACTTTCGCATATAAATAGAAGAAAGAGAAGCAAGAGAAAAAGGGGGGGGGGAGAAAAAAGGCAGTTAGTCTTTAGTTAGTTTTTTTTAGTTTTAGTCTTCTAGTGTTAAAAAACTCTGTACTAGTCTCAGTTAAGGGTCATTATAATCTCTGTTAGTTTGCACGATTGTTAAAGTTTACTTAGATGTAATGTTAGTTTTAATGTTGTAATCTCATTCGAATTAATACAAGTTCAGTTTTCAACTTAAATTGCATTTGGTGATTTTCATTTAGACCACATCTCTGAGTAATCAGTTGCAAATTTCTGTTAGGTGTCACTCATTTAAGCTTATACAAGCTTGAGTGAGTTACTCAAGTCTCAACTTCTTCTAATTGTCTGTTTTTCACAAAAGTCAAATAAAGTCAACGTTAAAGTTCAAGATAGTTTTGGATAAATTTCTGTTCTAAATTCCTTTTAGAGCTGAGTTTTAAGTTGTTGTTGAGTACTTGAATGCACCTTTGATCAAAACTACTCAATGTCATCATGTTAAAATTGATTTTAGGATCATAAAGAAGTGTTTGGTTTTGACTGTTTTTGGAAGGATTGGTCAAATTTTCAAGCTAGTTTGATATAAGCTCCTTAATTAACCTGTTTTTCAAGTCATCTCAGTCAAAGGTTCATATGACTCAATGCTGATTTTTGATCCCAAAGTAAACATTAAATCTGTCCCCTGCACCACAAATTGTTGACATGGCTTATGTATAAGCTGTGTGTCAGCTTGTTCATCACCATTCCAGTGATTGGAAGGCTTTTGGTAGCTTAATAAGAAGCCTCAAGTAGCCACATTGGACTAAATTGGGCCTGCAGTCATGAGCAAGGCAGGGTAAACAGTCAACTCCAAGGGTTTTCCCAGCTTATTTATAAGCTGTTAACAGGATGTTTAAGCTGGATATCTAGGGGCTAAAGAGAGTTGGAGTGGTGGACTTCAGGTGCCTAGAAGCTCAAGGGCTGATTCACATTGTAGCTTCTTCAAGATAATGCTATTAGCTGGATTTCATGTGAGTAGTGATTCTTACTTTTTTAGAACTGTTTAGCTTATAAGCTTGTTAGATTAGCTAGCTTAGATTAGCTTTAATCTCAGTAAATTTAATTGTTATCTTAGATCATTAGATTAGCTGCTTTAGTTTACTTACTCTATACTTAATTTAGACTTTGCAAAAATTAAGCTCAGATTAGATGTAGTATAGTTTAAGTATTAGAAGTCATTAGTCAGTGGTAATTGAGCTTATAGGATTGGATAATACAGTGTTTAGGATCAGACCTTTGATTCCAGTGCATTAAGTTCATTTAATCTTGAAAAAAGAGTGTTTGGATCAATCTTCTTAACTGAGTGTGAGGTTTCTCCATTAGCTGAGATCTATTGTTTAAGGTTTAGGAAGGATAGATGAACTCATTCCAGTGGTTTAATTCCATCTTTATACCATAAAAGTCAAAATCATTTTGATTCTTCTCTTGTGCTCATAACTGTCTAAATCAGTTGGTGAAATTTAGCATATAGGATTAGAAATAGATAAGTTAGCTTGCATTAGTTTCATTTCATCATAATTCATCATAATCAGTTCATAAATTTGGATCAAAACTCATTTTAGTCAACTTTCATGTCTGTCATAAAATAGTCAAAATTGAAAAATGCAGTTTTGGCAAAACTTTGTATAATTTTCATGTGTTCAGTTCTGGGTCAATATCATTAAAACTTTGGCATTTACAACTTCAGTTGGTCAAAAGCTTAAATATGATTTTTGTGTAATTTTTCCAATTTTCTATAAGCTCCTAATCAGCTTGTCAAATGGGCAAAAGTACCCTTTGCACACACTCAGTGACAACTGAGTGTGCACAGGCATCTTCCAGACCTTGTGCAGGTCTTGCTTTTGGTCACTAGGGTCTAAAACTTGGTCTTGAGATAGTTAAGCTGGTGGTCTTGAGGTCTCCAGCTTTGGTTTTCACATTGGCTTATTAAATAAGCTTGTGCTTAAGCTAGAACTTAGGAGAAAAACTGTTGTGGCACTTAATCTTTTAAATCATCAAATCATTGTAGTTTGCATTTCAGAGGTTTAGACTAGTTGACATAGGTTAATATCAAGTATTTATAGCATACTTTAGCTTCTGCTATCATTTGGTGTTCTTTGGTGTTCATTTGCTTAATTCAAGTGCTTATTTATAAGCACTTTTCTCTACAGCTTCATAATCCTTCACATAATCTATTGTTTTTATATTTTCATAAATTTAGAATATTATTTTAGACTTTTCCTGAATTTTTCATAATTTTTCATCACTGTTTGCTATTTTTCCTTATTTAAAACAGTTTTTAGGACTTTTTAATTAGCCTTTATTGCAATTAAATCAGAAAAACTTCAAAAAAATAACTTTTCATTTTTCCTAGGTTAAGATAAATATAAAAAGCCAAAAAAATATTTTTCCAGATTTTTCTTAGTTTAATTTGTAATTTTTAGCCATTTAATTAGTTTTAAATAGTTTTTAAATCATAGAAATTAGAATATAAATCAAAAAAATACAAAATTAGTTTTGAAAATTCTCTTTAGTTATTTTAGATTTTTCTAAGTCATAATTTCACTTTTCTAAGCTTTATTTCATATTTTCTTATATTTTAGGGTATTATTAAATAGTTAAAAATAGTTTTTAATAATTAAATAAATAGTCATAAAAATAATTTTCTTTTTCTCTAAATTTTCTTTTATCATTAGGTTTGTAAAAATTTCATTTTTATATTTTTAGGATTAATACTGTTTCAATTTCACATTTTCTTTTGTATGTTACGTAGTTTTTAATTTAAATTTATAAAAGAAAAATCAAAAACATCAAATTTAAAAAAATAGTGATAGCGTTTATTTAATATAATTTAGCTTTTTAAATTTTCTTTAATTTGCATTTAAGCCCCTGTAATTTACAAACTTTTTCTTTAGGTATAATTATTCAAAATCATAACCTTTTCCCGTTCATTATCACCCGATCACTATACGTTTGATTATTCAGTCGCACAGCTCGTTGGGACTTAACGACCTGGGGAAACACTATACTCCTCTGATCTTCATTGCATTGTTTCTGAGCTGTTTGAAGTTTATCACGGTTGACCATTCACAAGTGGTTAGCTTGTGTGATAAAACTTGACGGTTCGGGAGCGATCAAGACCCCCTATGAGCTGTTACATAATAGGAAGCCAATGATTGGATTCCTAAAACCTTTTGGGTGTCCTGTTACTATCTTGAATACCATAGACTACCTAGGCAAGTTTCAAGAAAAAGCTGATGATGGATACTTTTTAGGATATTATTCTAATAGTAAAGCCTTTAGAGTATACAATAGGAGGACTAAGATTGTTGAAGAGAACTTACATGTTCAGTTTAATGAAGAGACTCCTAGTGTTGAGACTAAAGGACCAGACTGGCTGTTTAACATTGATATGCTAACCAAATCTATGAATTATGAGCCTATTATTGCAGGAACTTCATCTAATATTAATGCAGGTACACAAAAGGATTCTGATGCATAAACAAATTCTAAGGAAGCTGATTCTCCAAAGGAGTTCTATTTGGTTGAAAAGTGGAAAGCTGGTTCTGTCTCACCCATCATTGATAAGCAAGGTCCCACTGATGATGATGCATTGAATTCTGGAAGGAAAGTTGATCATCATCAAGATAAGGATGAGTTGTTGAAAGATAACTTAGTGTCGGTAGAAGAAATTGAAAGAAAGAAGAGGCATTCTGAAAGCACTGCAAAGCCAAACGAAAGCACGACTAGGTATAATGAAAGCACTTCTAAGCCAACTTCTACCACTGCCAGTACAAGTGAAACCCCGGCTGCAAGTACTGATGATAGTACTTTCTTTCGACCAACTGTGAAGCCATTATTTGGTGAAGAGGAGTATCCACATGATCCTGACATGCCTGCTTTGGAATAGATTGATACTCCTACTGATGATGAAGACATGGATGATTTCTTCAATGCTCATTTTACTAATTTGGAAACTGTCATTCATGAAAGTCCAATCACTACCACAAGGATTCACAAGATTCATCCCTAGCAACAAATACTTGGATATTTGAATACTCCAGTTCAAACAAGAAGCAAGGTTAAGAACACTAAAACCTTTCCTGAGAAAGGTTTCTTTGCAAGATCACTTCACAAAAGAAATAGTTATAAAGATCTGTAAAAATTTCCTGTTTGCTTGTTTTCTATCTCAAAAGGAGCCCAAGAGAGTGCAAGAAGCTTTGTCTGAAGAAGGATGGGTAGAATCAATGCAAGAGGAGCTTCTACAGTTTAAGCTTCAAGAGGTTTGGACATTGGTTGAACTTCCTAATGGAAAGAGGGCAATTGAGACAAAATGGGTGTTCAGAAATAAGAGGGATGAAAGAGGGATAGTGGTAAGGAACAAATAAAGGCTGGTTGCTTAAGGATATACACAAACTGAAGGCTTGGATTGTGATGAAGTATTTGCTCCAGTTGCAAGAATTGAGGCTATTAGATTCTTTTTAGCATATGCTTCATTCAAGAATTTTGTAATGTATTAGATGGATGTTAAAAGTGTCTTTTTGTATGGCACAATTGATGAGGAGGTTTATGCTTGTCAACCTCCTGGTTTTGAAGATCTTGATCATCCTGACCAGGTTTACAGGGTGAAGAAGGCTATGTATGGGTTGCATCAAGTTCCTAGGGCATGGTCTGAGTTCCTGTCTACTTATTTGATGGACAATGGATTTAAAAGAGGGTTGATAGATAAGACTTTGTTCATTAGAAAGCACAAGGATGATATTTTACTGGTTCAGGTCTATGTAGATGACATCATCTGTGGCTCAACAAATAAGGAGCTACGCAAGGATTTTGAGAAACTTATGCATGATAAGTTTCAGATGAGTTCTATGGGAGAACTCACTTTCTTTTTGGGGCTACAGGTTCAACAAGAAGCAAGGTTTTTTCATTAGTCAAGACAAGTATGTAGCAGATATTTTGAAGAAGTTTGGGTTTCAGGATGTGAAGAGTACTAGTACACCTATGGAGACTCAGAAACCACTGCTACCAGATGATGGAAGTCCCAAAGTTGATTTGAAGTTGTATAGGTCCATGATTGGATCTTTGATGTATCTCACTGCATCTAGGCCAGATATAATATTCTCAGTATGTGTGTGTGCAAGATTTCAAGTCACACCCAATACATCACACATGAATGCTGTTAAGAGAATCTTTAGATACCTTAAAGGTCATCCTAAATTGGGCCTTTGGTATTCTAAAGATTCACCTTTTGATTTGGTGGCCTATATAGATAGTGATTATGCTAGTGCTAGTTTGGATAGGAAATCCAGAACTGGAGGATGTCAGTTTTTGGGAAGCATACTAATTTCATGGCAGTGTAAAAAGCAAACAATAGTGGCAAATTCTAAAACTAAAACTGAATATGTGGCTGCTGCTAGTTGATGTTGTCAAGTTCTTTGGATTCAGAATCAATTGCTGGATTTTGGGTACAATTTTATGAATACTGAGATTTACATTGATAATAACAGTACAATTTGCATAATTAAAAATCCTGTTTTACATTCTAGAAATAAACATATTCAGATAAGGCATCATTTTATGAGAGATTGTAATGAGAAAAGGTTGATTCAAATGGTAATAATCCATACTGATTTCAATGTTGCTGATCTTCTCACTAAAGCTTTTGATGTGGGGAGGTTTCAGTACCTTGTAGTTAGTATTGGAATGATTAATATCTAAATCTCAACTTGTTTTGTAAAAGTTTGTATAAGAATTGTACTATTATTAGGTGATCTTAGTATTGCTATTTTTGTTCTAACCACTGTTAATTATGTTCAAACCACTGTTTGTTTCTTTGTGTTCCTGCTAACCATTTTGCAGAAATATGGAAGTTAATCACTGTTTGTAAGATGCAAGAGAAGTATTGGAGTTAAGATCAAGTAATAATCATTGAGATGTTGTTCATTAAGTCAAGAAACAATTTATAGCTTACAATGAACTTCAAATGAAATAAAAGAGCATCCCTATCATCTATTACAAAAGCTGGTGGATATGCATGACCAGTACGATGAAGAAGCTGAAGATGAAAATGGATGGATGGATTGATGAAACCGATGGTGGATGCATTTTTTATATGAGAAATCTTTAGTTGTTCCATCTACTCATTCCACCATAAAGCATCACATCACCTTCTACTCCATCCTCCTTTTTCCTTTTCCCTTTACCTCTGCCCCCTTGCCCTTTCTTTTCCTTCCATGGTTTGAAGCACCAGATCCTGAAGCCGGAAGACCAATCACCACCTCTCTTGTTTTTGGGAGTGGTGGATTTCTGGCAGGTGGCCTTGGTTGGGGTTGTGGTTGTGAAGGTTGTGGCTTCTCTCCACCTGCTGTTGTCCTCTCCGCTTCCTCTCTCACCAATCTATTGAAGATTTGCTCTAGACGCTATGTGGAGTCATCATAACCCCTAGATGAATCACTTGGATCCACTACACTATCATCTTCAAATGAAGGGAGAAAGGGGGACTTTAAAGGTCGAGGTTCATCCTGATGAGGGTATCGAAACCATGGGTGTGAATCATCACTGGATGATGATGATGATGATGATGATGATAAGGTGGAGGAGGTTAGATTGATGATTTCTGGTTTGATAGACATGGTTGTTGTTGCTGATGGTGGATTTATTGAGAAATTACGGTTTTGAAGTAAATTGGGGGTAATTGGTATGTGTTTATTGTGCATTGGGATTATCTTATAGGCGGAATCAAAGGTTAAGATGGAACCAGTAAGTAAATAAGGGGAAGGTATAAGTGGTTGAGGAGTTAATGAAGTTGTTTGACTTTGGGAAAGGAATTAATGACAAAAGTTGACCATATTGACTTAGAATTTATCACACTTGGCTATCCACTGCTAAGTATATGGATCCACTTTTTATTTTTTCTAACCACTGCAATGTTTGTGATATGCAGGTATGAAGGATTGTTGTATACTTTGGAGCTTTTCCTGATTTGTTAAAAAAAATATGTGCTCGGCTAAGGTCTAATCTAGTTAGGTTCCGAAAAACATGTCAAAATTTTAAAAATGACATAATTTTTCAAAATAAACTAGAAAAATTAGGGCGAAATAAAGTTTAAGAGATAATTCTACTCCCGTCCCCCCACTTGAATTGTACAAAGTCCCTTTTGTACTAGGCATTAAAATAAAGGTGAAGAGAAAGGTAGAATGAGAGCGAGAACTTCCCTGAAATTTGCTCCAAAAAGAAGAAGGCCCACGAGAAAGGATCGTGCCTTCGTTTAAGTGTCATGAACAAACTTCAATCCCTGAAATCACAATACCGACAAGCATAATTCTAAAAAGAAAAAAAAAATGAAAAACAATCCTAACTAACTTTCGTAGGAATCACGGTTGCATTTAGCGATGCAACAAGCCTTTTAAACCACTTGGTGTACGAAGTGGACGAGTGAAGTATCGTGAGGGTTTACAGGGAACACACCTACAAAGTTCATTTAAAAACTAATACAAGGTTGCTTTGTTTTAAAATGAATGAATTAAAGCAGAGGAGAGTTATGTCGTAACTCCTATGAAAGAGTTACGCTATAACTGGCAAAACCTGGTATGAGTTGTGAAGCGAATAGTTACGGCGTAACCACTGAGATGGTATTACGCCGTAATTGGTAATGCGTCAAGAATTCTGCTGCTAAAATGTTGGTTACGGCGTAATCACCAAGATGAGTTACGCCGTAACTCTGTTCAGATCAGCAACTGCAGCAGTAATTACTTCTTGTCTCCTGCAAAAATGGTTAGAAAACACAAAACCGAACAGAAATGAAATAAATACAAAATAAAGGGATAAATCGGGTTGTCTCCCTAAAGAGCACTTTTCTTTATTAACGAGTCTTTAAGTTAGACTCAGAGCCGCGGGGCTACTAGACCGGTGCGAAGAATTCATCACCAGATAGCTTGCTAACATCCTGCCCGTAATAAATCTTTGCGCGGTGTCCGTTTACTTTAAAATGTACTCCTTCCTTGTTATGAGCTTGAATAGTCCCGTAAGGGAATACCTTACTTACCGTGTATGGGCCAACCCAACGAGATCTCATTTTTCCAAGGAATAATTTGAGTCTTGAGTTAAAAATGAGAACTTCCTGTCCTACCTCGAATCTTTTATCCTTGATTTGCTTATCGTGCCATCTTTTGGTCCTGTCTTTGTATGCACTGGCATGATCATATGCTTCGTCTCGTAATTCAGCTAAACGGTTTGTTTGGGAAAATCTGTGCTCCTTGATTACATCAGCCTCCAAGTTGGCATTTTTGAGAGCCCAATATTCTTTATGTTCCAACTCTACGGGAAGATGACATGCTTTTCCGTAAAAAATCTTAAAAGGGGTGATTCCAATAGGAGTTTTGAAGGCCGTTCTGAATGCCCATAATACCTCATTGAGTTTGTTTGACCAATCTTTTCGGTTACTGCTGATGGATTTATCTAAAATCCATTGAGTGCCATGTTCGTGTTTTTAGTTTGTCCATTGGTTTGTGGGTGATAAGGTGTAGACATTCGGTGGAGTACCCCGTATCTATTCAGAACCTTCTCCATAATAGCATTACAAAAGTGTGTCCCTCGATCACTAATGATGGTCTTAGGGATCCTAAACCTGGAGAAAAAATCTTTTCAAAAAGCGAATGACACTCCTAGCGTCACAAGTCTGTAGGGCCTCTGCTTCAACCCATTTCGAAACGTAATCGACAGCTACAAGGATATAACTTTTATTTTTCGATGGAGTGAAAGGTCCCATAAAATCGATACCCCAAACATCAAAAACCTCACATACCATAATATTGTTTAGTGGCATCTGATTCCGAGAAGAGATGTTCCTTTCCCTCTGATAAGCGTCACAATCCCTAACATGCCTTGCGGCATCTTTGAAAATACTTGGCCAAAAGAATCCGGCCTCATAAACCTTTCGAGCAGTATTGTCGGCTCCATAGTGTCCTCCTGCAGGTCCGTTGTGGCAATGTTCCAGAATCTGTCTTTGCTCTTCCCCAAACACGCATCTCCGAATAATAACATCAGGGCATGATTTAAAAAGGGACGGATCATCCCAGAAGTAATACTTAAGATCTGAGAATAACTTTTTCTTTTGGTCGTAGCTTTTGTTGCTAGGTAACACTTTGGCTGCTAGGTAATTAGCGAAATCTGCGTATCATGGTTCGACACTGGAATCTTTAATTCTAACTGCCATGAGGTGTTCGTCGGGGAAGGAGTTCCGTATAGTTTCTGTGTCAAGTTCCTCGAGCTCAGGGTTTTCTAATCGTGAAAGGTGATCAGCTGCTAAGTTTTCTGCTCCTTTCTTATCCTTGATTTCAATTTTAAATTCTTGCAGCAGCAGTACCCATCTTATCAACCTTGGTTTGGCATTCTGCTTATTAAATAAGTACTTCAAAGCAGAATGGTCAGTGTAGACAATAGTTTTTGACATTACTAAATAAGACTTAAATTTATCAAAGGCATATACTACAACCAGGAGTTCTTTTTCAGTGGTTGTATAATGCTCTTGTGCCTCATTTAAGGTTTTACTAGCATAATAAATGGGTTTAAATTTTTTATCCACCCTCTGTCCTAAAACAGCTCCCACAGCATAATCACTAGCATCGCACATGAGTTCAAAATCGCCCCCCAGTCAGGAGCAATAATAACCGGGGCAGTAGTTAGTTTTTCTTTTAAAATGTCAAAGGCTTTTTTGCAATCATCGTTAAAATCAAATTTAGCATCTTTCATTAGGAGTTGGGTCATAGGTTTGGCAGTTTTTGAAAAATCTTTTATAAATCGTCTATAAAATCCTGCATGCCCAAGAAAACTCCTAATGCCTTTTAAGTTGGTCGGATAAGGCAGTCGAGAGATAACGTCCACCTTAGCTTTATCAACTTCTATCCCAGTTTGAGAAATTTTATGCCCCAAAACAATCCCTTCTTTAACCATAAAATGACATTTTTCCCTGTTAAGGACAAGGTTGGTTTCTTCACATCTGGCAAGCATTTTAGATAGATTATTAAGACAAGATGAGAAGGAATTACTAAAAAACAAAAAGTCATCCATGAAGACTTCCATAAAATCTTGACACATATCAGAGAATATAGCAGTCATGCACCGTTGGAATGTGGCGGGAGCATTAGATAGTCTAAAAGGCATCCTTCGGTAGGCGAATGTTCCGTAAAGGCAGGTGAACGTTGTCTTTTCTTGATCCTCAGGGGCAATAGGAATTTGAAAGTAACCTGAGAATCCATCGAGGAAGCAATAATACTCATGTACAGAGAGTCTTTCTAGCATCTGATCGATAAATGGAAGGGGGAAGTGATCCTTTCGTGTAGCATCATTATCTTCGTTGGTGACCACTGTTATTACTCCTTTCTTTGGCACAACATGAATGGAGCTAACCCAAGGGCTATCGGAAATAGCATAAATTAGACCCGCATCCAGGAGCTTAATGATTTATTCCTTGACAACGTCTTGTACTTTAGGGTTTAATCTCCTTTGTGGATGCACTACAGGCTTAAAATCATCTTCCATAAGTATCTTGTGGGAACAATATGAAGGGTTAATTCCTTTAATTGCAGAGACTTTCCATGCAATTGCCCCCTTGTGCTTGCTTAAAACCTGTAGTAATGACTCCTTTTCTTCGTTAGATAACAGAGAGGATATCACAACAGGATAATTTTATCTCCATTGATAAATGCGTATTCTAAATGAGGAGGTAATTCCTTAAGTTTCGGGGGAGCATCAACTTCTTCCGGGGTTTTTGCTGAACATACCGTCTGATTCTTCATGGTCAGTTCCTCTGTTTCGCTTTCTTCATCGCTATATGTCCCATCATTATATTCGAATTTTAATGATCTCAGAGGGTCAGGAAGAAAACATTCCTAGGCATGTTTCTGAGTGTTAGCTTCGATAAGGTCGAGATCATCAAGGTTGTCATCGGTGAAAGAAGCATATCTCATTGACTTTTCCAGGTCGAAGGTAATCTTGTCATTACCAATCTCCAATGAAAGCTTCTTGTTAAAGACATCAATCATAGTCTGTGCGGTTGCAAGAAAGGGCCTTCCGAGCAAAA
The DNA here is from genome assembly GCA_910596185.1 of Chrysanthemum makinoi. Classification (NCBI taxonomy): domain Eukaryota; kingdom Viridiplantae; phylum Streptophyta; class Magnoliopsida; order Asterales; family Asteraceae; genus Chrysanthemum; species Chrysanthemum makinoi. Next base: position 315,963,117 of record OU343217.1, read on the forward strand.
TAGGGATATCATCTTCTTCCATATCCAGGACCACAAAGTCGACCGGGAAGACAAATTTATCGAGCATGACAAGAACATTTTCAGCGATCCATTTCGGATACTGAGTAGTTTTATTAGCCAGCTCGATACACATTCTAGTTGGTTTAAGCTCTCCCAATTCCAAACGTGAATAAAGAGAGAATGGCATAAGACTAATGCTTGCCCCAAGGTCGGCAAGGGCCTTGTTGAATAAAATTCCCCCGATAGTGCAAGGTAAAGTGAAACTTCCTGGATCTTCTTCTTTGAGAGGCATATTTTTTAAAAGAGCAGCAGAGCATCTTTGGTTTAATGTAATCTACGTCCGATCAGAAAGTCTTCTATGGGTAAGGAGATCCTTCATAAATTTGGCATATTTCGGCATTTGCTCCAAGGCTTCAACGAGAGGAATATTAATGCTGAGTTGTTGAATTTTTTCCATGAATTTTTGAAATAGCACCCGTTCTTGAATTTTTGAGCCTCCTTGGTTTCTTTATTGTTATCTTGGGGTGTTTCGTTAGTGAGATCATTTGAGTTCGAAGGGTAAGCTGGTTCCTTATAGTTTAATCCACTTCTTGTTGTAATAGCGTGAGCCAGATCTCAAGGATTTGTTTCTGTCGTGCTAGTCAAGTCACCTTCATCCCTTACTCTGATAGATTCTGCCAGTTTTCCCACTTGATTTTCAAGTCTTCTAATAGCAGCTGATTGTGTTCTAAGTCCTTTGTCGTAATCTTGCTTGAGATTCCAAACCAAATTTGCGTTCTCATCATATTTTCTGCTAGATTCTTTAACGAGCATCTTCACAGCCATTTCAAGATCCGTCACTCTCCCATCAATGGGTTTATCGAACTTGTGTTTAACCATCTTGACTTCTTCAGTCAGGGATTGCATATCTACTTCAAATTCCTCCAGATTTTTTATCACTGATTGTATCTCTTTAGGATCTTTATCCCGCTCTTCATTCCATGATGATGAATGGAGCGCAACTTCCTCAACTTTTATCCATCCTTTATCAGCAGTCATTAAAGGGATAGGTTCTTTAGAGTCTTACAATTGTCGAGTCTTTATGTTCAACCCGTTGTAGAATATTTGCAGCTGCTCGTGTTTGTTGAGTTTATGATTGGGGCACTTTAGGATGGCTTCGTTAAATCTTTCCCAAGCTGTAAATAGTGGTTCATCATAGACTTGGCTAAACCTCCTAATTTCATCGACCTGTTGAAGGATTTTTGTAGGGGTTCGGTATTCCTTAAGAAAAGCCTTCTTAAAGGCGTTCCATGTTGTAATAGATCCTGATGGAAGTTCCTTTAACCAATCTCTAGCTCTTCCTTTTAAGGTAAAAGGAAAGCCTTCATCATAACATGATCTGTAGGATCTTGGTTTGTTAAACAAGAGGTGCGGCGGATAGGTTAAGAGTTTAGAGAGAGAAAGTAGGAGAGAATGGGAACCCTAGAGAGACAAAGAAAAATGTATTATGAAGCTCCAACCCTTTGCCTTGGAGGGCAAAGGGTATTTATAGGGTACAAGCTTAGACGCCTCTATTAGGCTGTGGATCAGGTATATAGTGGGTAAAGACCCGTCCGCCCTCCACGGTGTTACAAAGTATTCTAAATACAAACACTGAATTGCTACGACTACGAGCTTTCTAACGAGTATACATACTTGAGGTGACTGACACTTTAAGTACTGGATTTACTAAATCCCAACAATCTCCCCCTAAGGGAGGTCACCTCAACTTACAATGATTACAAACAGATATAACATTTCATTGTTCTTGGTTTCTTTAATTAAGCACTTTTGTTCTTTAGCTCGTAGTCTTTGATTCATCATGTTCTGCATGTTTTGAAATTTTGAGTGGAGGTCTTAAACTGATCCACGTGATAATGAGTTTTAAGCCATCTTTGA
>OU343217.1:315965133-316032758 GCA_910596185.1 Chrysanthemum makinoi
CTCAAAGTACTGTGGCTCAAAGTACTGTCTCGTATACTACTCCCACACATGCTCAGCAAGGACAACCAACTACTACTATGCACTCAAATGAGGTTGTATGCTCATTCTTTGCACAACAAGCTAGTTTACCTGTCACTTATGAAGAAGATCTTGCACAGATTGAAGAAGATGCACTTGAAGAAATTGATATCAGGTGGCAAGTTGCTATGATCACTGCAAGGATCAAAAGTATATGAAGAAGACAGAAAAACATTGATTTCAAACCAAAACAAGGAATAACTTTTGACAAATCCAAAATTGAATGCTTCAATTGTCAAAAGATTGGACACTTTGCAAGGGAATGCAGGTTTGCTAAGTATCAAGCAAACATGACATCTGAGAAACCAAAGCTTGAGCTAAAAGAAATCCCAACATCTGAAACAAAGGCTTTGGTTGCTCAAGAGAATTTGTCAGAGGTTGGCTGGAGTGAAGAGTTTGATGATGAACCAGGACCTACCTGTATGGTAGCAAAGGGAAGAAGAAGTTGAAGATTCAGTGGAAGAATTGGACCTGGGCACCGCTTTTGATAAGGAACCCGAACATGTCGCTTGGAATCCGAGATTGTCTAGGAGGATTTGATTGGAGCTTGGAGTGTGAAGATGATCCTGTTCTACTTGCTATGGTGGCTACTTCACCAAGTTCACTCCCTATCTATGAGGTATGCTCAAATTGTCATGATTTCTATCAAAAACTGCTAAATAGTTATGTGATTGAAAGAGATAATTGTGTTAGGGCCAGGTCTGAGGTAGCAGGTTATCAAATAACCTTAGAGTCCATGGAAGCCAAAATTCTTAACTAACTACATAAATACACAAGTTACTAATAATTCTTAACTAACTACACTCCTACTTATACACACAAGTACTTAACTATAACAAAAACCATTTAGTCTTTTTTTTTATATGAATATTGGCCAACAAGGTGACTCAACCATAATGTGTACAAATATCTAAGTATACGTAAACTTATATTATTTTTATACTCTACAAACCAACACATAGTTAGCATATATCAAAGTGTGAAATAAAAAAAAATATACCATCTCATCCATTTCACTCTATCAACCGGCCAAGGAGACCAAGCACAAGAAGATCATAATTTTTTTTTCAAGACAAGTAATTTCACAACTTAGGCATACTCTTAAGCACGGTTTTGGAATAAAAACCTAGGGTATATAGGATAAACCCTTGTTCATTAAACCTCATCAAGTAACTAGTAAGCATTTCATGCTCATTTTCATCTTTCATATTCATATTATGGTCATTTTATCATGCTTGAGGAAAAACATGCAAGTTATATGGTTATCTATACCACTTTAATTGTTTTTAAGTGCTATAAATTAATATATATCATCCTATAATTATTCCTTGTAACATATCATTTTTGATGATGTATAGGAACCCATGACACCCTAATAAGGTGTATGGTAGGTTTAGAATAGCTTTGGAATTGGTTTGAAGTGGTTAGAATAAGTTTTAACGAGAGAAAACTCATTTCACAACTATATATAAAGGTCGATCATTTCGTGAATAATCGGAAATTTCGATGTGTTGTAAAAATTTTGGCTAGATATTTAGAAAATATACTTTAAAACAAAACGTGCCACTTGAATGTGTTAAAACGAGATATAAGAAGTTATGCTATTTTCAAGTTTAACGCACGAAAACTATAAATTTCAAAAATTCAGCATGTTATTTCAACTTTTACGAGTCAAAAATGAGTCCTAAGCTGCTATTAAATGTGTCGACTTATCAAAAATATATTAGTATACTTTAACACGATGCTAAGGACATATAAAACGAAAACGGACTCGAACGATTAAATTACACGCTGCTAAACAAAGTTGCCGTAACTATTTTATATAAGTATAACTAATATATTTTCTAATAGCCAAGAAATTACGGCCGCGAATGACCATGTTGAGGGTCATTTTTAACATTGATGTAGTACTTTTTATAACATGATGTCTTCTAGTAAAAGTAAGTTCGCCTAGCATATTTTCCAAAATGTCCAACCGTTTGTCAAACGGAGTTGTAAACTAATAAAATACGGTCATTTAAACTTTGCCGAAAACTACCCTTAAACAATATTTTGGATACAAGTACCATACTTTACCTATGTTTTTCTCCATGATCGAGACCTCTACGATAAAAACTTAAATGCTAAAACTTTGAGATAATGATACAAGCTTTCCAAAACCGTTGAGTTTGTTTCCTAACACTCAATGTGCACCATTTTACTAACTAGTTTTCGAGGCTATTTAGTCACTTTCATGAAATTTTCAATGACATTATTTTACTTAATTAAAAGTTATAATTTCATAATAAATCATTAAATAACTATCGTAGGATATCATATTAATTAAATACTTGTAAAGTAATTTATAAATTGTCAAGATATTATAAGATTATTTTTCGACGATAAGTGTTATTTTCAAAAATTCACAAGTGGTATAGATATCATACTAATTGCATGCATAACATTACATCATAACTTATATATATCATATCTATATAGGTCAAGGTTAGAGATTCACGCTACATTTCAGTGTACTCACTTTTGTCTTCGCATCATTTCACCAAGTGAGTTTTCATAGCCCCGTTGTACATGTTTATACTTATTTTCAAGCTTACGGGAGAGAATACATTGCACATTATTTTTATTACGATGCCAAGTATATCAAATTTATTTAAATTGCTTAAGTTACCTCATGCCAATTGAATGTCCCCATTACATAATCATGAACCGTTCATTCCGGAAGAAGCGAGGGTGAGTAAATAGATCTATTGAGGGTGACTCCTTCATCCGTGTTGGTGGTCCCAACTGGTCAACGGATGCATTTCATTTCATATCATTATTGAGTTGTTTGGCAAACACTGTTAGCGAACATCATGAAAAATCTAGCTTCGGTGTCATGGACTTATAGTAATTGTAACATTTTTATGTGGCATATTTGTCATACATGGTCTATACTTGTGTAGTCGTATAAAATTTTTTTCATAAACCTATGATTTCTCACCAACATTATTGTTGACCGTTTTAGCAATGTATTTTCAGGTAACTATGGCATTCGCATCATGACACGAATAAGGAACCCTCATAGAGTCGCGGAGACGACGCGTCTCATTGTAAATTATGGCATTTTCAAAACATCGCTTGGCTTGTAATAAACATATTTCCGCAACTTTATCAACTTTTGGGACCTATCTTGTAACTATGAATGTTTTAAATAAATATCAAACGATGTGTTTTCAAACGACACTTTAGGTCGTTCAATATAACTGTGATTGTGATGCTATGACAGTCAATCCCCAGGAATTCCATTCCGCTGCAAAACAGGTAATTTGGGGGTGTGACAGATGGCAAGTTAGAAGAAGGATTTTTATTGGGTTATTATACCAACAGTAAAGGCTTTAGAGTGTACAACAGAGTCACTAAGAAGGTTCAAGATTGTCTTCATGTTGAGTTTTTAGAAGATCAAGAGAATCAAAAGGGTAAAGGTCCTGATTGGATGTTTGATCTTGAAGTTTTAACTCCTTCTACGAACTATGTACCTGTCAGAGAAGAAAATCAACCTGTGTACAATGGAGAAGATTCACAGTATGTTGTTCATGGAGTTCATATTAGACCTGATGATGTTCCTGATGAAGAACCAAAGAAAATTACTGATGCTCCAAAGCAAAGTACTGATGCACCAAAGCAAAGTACTGATGAAACAAAATCCTCACTAACTGCTGAGGATCAAGCTATTCAAGAGACACTTAATCTGATGCTTTTTCAAGATGTAATGGCACATTCTTATACTGATGCACAAAGAAGAGCTTATGAAGAAGCAAAGAAAAAGAACAAGACTAGAGAGTATTCTCACAGTACTTTGGACAGTACTTTCGAACAAAGTACTGATGCACCAGTCGACAGTACTTTGGATAATTTGGATGATCCTACCACTACTGATGATGAGTTAGATAATGAAGGTATTTTCTCAGATCCCAATAAAGATGTTGATTTCACTAATTTGAATGATACTTATGTAGTTCCAGAGTCTCCAATCTTAAGAATTCATAAGAATCATCCTACTGATCAAATCATTAGTCCTTCTACTTCTGGAGTCATGACAAGACACAAAGCTAAGAGTTTTACTACACCTCACAATGCTTTACTTAGCTTTGTGTATAAGCAAAATAGGCTGAATCATAAGGACCATCAAACCTGCCTATTTACTTGTTTTATCTCTCAAGAGGAACCCAAGAATATTGCTCAAGCATTGACTAAAGAGAGCTGGGTTGAAGCTATGCAGGAAGAACTTCTTCAATTTAAACTTCAAGAAGTTTGGGTATTATGTGATCTTCCAGATGGGAAGAGAGTTATTGGAACCCGATGGGTTTTTAGAGTCAAAAGAGATGAAAGAGGCAATGTTATCAAGAACAAGGCAAGGTTAGTAGCTCAAGGCTGCACAGAAGAAGGAGTAGATTATGATGAAGTATTTGCTCCTGTAGCAAGGATTGAAGCTATTCAATATTTCTTGCTTTTGATTCATATATGGGATTTCAAGTTTACCAGATGGATGTCAAGAGTGACTTTCTTTATGGCACTATTACGTAAGAGGTGTATGTTAAACAACCTGTGTTTTGAAGATCCTAAACCCCCAAACAAAGTCTACAAGGTGGTTAAGGCTCTTTATGGCCTTCATCATGCACCTAGAGCTTGGTATGAGAGGCTCTCCACATTCTTATTACAACATGGTTACAGAAGGGGAGCTATTGACAAGACTTTGTTTATCAAGAGAGACAAGAAGGATATCATGTTAGTTCAAGTGTATGTTGATGATATCATCTTTGGAGCTACCAAACAGTCTATGGCTAAGGAGTTTGAGCAGCTGATGCAGAAAGAATTTCAGATGAGTTCAATGGGTAAGTTAACTTTCTTTTTGGGACTTCAAGTTAAGCGCACCAAGGAAGGTATTTTTATCATCAAGACAAGTATGTATCTGACATACTTAAGAAGTTCAGTTTTGATGCTATGAAGCCCGTAACTACACCTATTAAATCAATCAACTCATTAGGCAAAGATGAAGATGGACAACCTGTTGAAGTCAAGTTATACAGATCAATGATTGGCTGTCTTATGTGTCTCACTGCATCAAGGCCTGATATCATGTTTGCAGTGTGTGTATGTGCAAGATATCAAGTCTCACCAAGGATCTCTTATATGAATACAGTTAAGTGGATTTTTAGTTATTTGAAACAACAACCTAAGTTGAGGTTGTGGTATCCTAAGGATTCACCTTTTCACTTGGAAGCTTTTTCAGATAGTGACTATGCAGGTGATAACTATGATAGAAGATCAATAACTGGAGGATGCCAATATCTTGGAAGAAGGTTAGTATCCTGGCAATGCAAGAAACAGACAATTGCAGCAACATCCCTACCGAGCCTGAATATGTGGTCACGCAGTCGTGTGGACAAGTTTTGTGGATGCAGAATCAACTCTTGGACTATGGGTTCAATTTTAAGAATACTACTATCAATATTGATAATGAGAGTACTATTTGTATTGTGAAGAATCTAGTTTATCATTCCAAGACGAAACACATTCAGATTAGGCATCACTTCATTAGAGATTGTTTTGAGCACAGGCTTATTAATGTGGTCAAGGTTCACACAGATGACAATGTAGCTGACTTACTCACCAAAGGCTTTGATGTTTCAAGATTTAATCACTTGGTGGTGAGCATTGGCATGATTAACTACTGAGCTACCTTTAAGGGGAGGACTATAAAGTATTAGTATAGTCCTAGGCATTGTTTGAGGGGAGGATATTTATGTATACTTAGCTTATATAGAGGAATTTGGAAAAGTACTGTTTTTTATGAAAGTACTGCTTGGAAAAGTACTGCATACGTGGAAAGTACTGTTTGTCGTATTAAATACTGTTCCAACGATAATATTGAGGGGTAATTACTACTAACGGTAACTCTGTTATTATGGGCTTTGATTTTTCAAATCTCACCTATAAATAACTACTCTCCGATTTTCCCTCTCATCTTGATATTCTCACATCTTTTCCATATTTCTCTTACCATCTCTTTATTATTCGATTATATCTCTTATTGTGCTCACATATTCATCAATGGCGAATCGACATACAGTTTCAAAGCAAAACATGGTGGCTAATTTAGAAAAGACTGAGGCGAATGTGGCTTTTCATGATATAATTGATTATCTTACTGGATCGCCAATCAGTTATGCTCTTTTAGTGGAGCCGGATATAATTGCACCTTGGATTCAAGAATTTTGGGCTAATGCTAGGGATAATATGGAGAATGATGAATTTTATATTCGATCAACAGTTGCTGGAAGAACAGTAAAGATTATAGAAGCCTCTATTAGAGAAGATTTATTATTTGATGATGAAGGAGGGGCTATTCGTTTTGATAAGCAGCTGATTTGGGATACATTTAGGGACATTGGCTATGAAGGGCCCTAACAAAACAAACATTCAAGAAACCCTTATTTTGTCCTCACTGGAAATTTTTGGTTCATGTGTTGCTCCATTGCATAAGTGCTAAGAGTACTTCTTGGGAGCAGTTTGGGTCAAATATAGCATCTGCTATAGTTGGGTTAGCTACAAATCGTGTTTTTAACTTCTCAAGGCTAATTTTGGATGGAATGCTCTCACACATCTCACATGGTTCCAAATGGTTAATGTACCCAAGGTTTATACAGGTTTTCTTGAACAAGCAACTTGCTGATGTACCAAAGCCTACAGATTTACTACCTCTGATAGTACAACAAGCAAAGAGTTTTACGTTTATGGAGAGGAAAAGTGATTTAGTCACTGGAAGACATACTCCATTAACTGCTTCAATGATGGAGGTTGTTTAGGCTATTCGTGATGAAGCTGCAGAGAGTAATGAAGAAGAAAGTACTGCTTCTCCACAAGGTACTGCTTCTCAGGGTACTGCATCACAAAGTACTGAATCACAACGTACTGCATCCCAAGGTACTGCTTCTCAGAGTACTGAAGTTCAAGAGCATATTGTAGTTACACCTCCATAATCTCCACAAGTATCTGTACATGCTTCTCAACAAGAAGCACTCTCACCATCTGAAGGAGATGCAGTCTCTATGGAGCCTGAGGGTCAACTTCTCACCAACTATTCTTTAACAAGGGAATTGACAAGGTTGAAGAAATCGTTTGAAGATCAGGCTACAGAGATTAAGAGATTGAAGCTTAAATTTAGAAGACTCAAGAATTTTGTCTGGCCATTGGCTCAACATCATCGTCTATGGGTTAAATTTCAAAGGAAGCAAGGACGACCTGTTAGGGTATTTAAGAAGAAAACCAAAGGCAAAAAGGTTCTTAAACCATCTTCTGTCCAATTGGGGAGGAATTTAGAAGAAAAGAATTTGAAAGAAGATGCTGTTAAGGAGAAAGAACCTCAAGGTACTGAAGAGCATGTTATAATTGAAAGTACTAAAGAAGATCAAGGTACTGAATAACAAAGTACTGCTTTTCAAGGAACCTTCAGACAAGAGTTAATTACTCCAAGAGTATTAGATTTTGAAGAGGAAGCTGGTCCTTCAACTGTTATTCATGAAGAACAAGCTGGTCCTTCAACAACTGCCATACAGAAGAAGCTGATACACCCAAACCTGTAAGAACTGCAAGTGATGATGAAACTATTGCTAAAATATTGCATGATCTATCAAAGCCGAGGGGTGGTGTTACTATTTCTGAAGTTGCAGAGGAACAAACAAGAACTTCTCAACCTGCAATAGATCCTAAAGATAAAGGAAAGGGTATTCTGGTAGAAACTAAGAAGAAAAAAGCTAACTTTGGTGATCTTAGAGCAATTGAAGTTGCTAGGAATGAGGCTGCAGCTAGAAAAGTACAAGAAGAACTTAATGCTGAAGTAGTGGCTGAAGTTACTAATGAAGAGGCAATGAATGAAGAAGTAGCTAGGAAATTACAAGAAGAGTTGAATGCTGAAGATGCTGAACCATTACAGTCTCCTACTCCTGTTTCTTTTATACCTAGAAGACCAAATCTTGCTAAAGAAAGGAATGCAATGATGGCTTATTTGAAAGATCGAGGATATAAAGGATTATAGAAGCTGAATTATGTTGATATGAAAAGATTATATGATGCTGAGACAGAGGCTTATAAGAAGGATGTTGCAAGCATCAAAGATTATAAAAATTAAGCTACTTGGACTGAAGCAGAAAGAAAGAAAAACTTAAAAAGAAAAAGGAAAACTGAAGTTGAAGATATACAGTTTTCAAAGGAAGAAAAAGTTGAGTTAAGATCTGAAACTAGGGATGAACTAAGAAATTATCTCAGAATAGTAGATTTTGAATATTCCAAAGAAGATGATGACATGAAGATGAACAGATCTCAGATTATTGCTTTTGAAGTTGTGAAATCTAAAGATGGAAGCTATCTGATGTTTCATAGAGAAGATGAAAGCTTCAGAGTGTTTAACAGGCTATGGGATTTGCTGCACATCATAGATAGAGTGGATCTATTCTATTTATATCATGTGGTGAAAGATTACTTTGAACATCATCCATCAGAAGGAATTGGTTTAGTTTTACTTGGAGATCTCACAACAGCATAGGAAACTGAAGAACAGAGCAGTGATGAAATTTGGAAGAATCAAGAGCAATGGGAAATTGTTAGCTGGAGATTCTTTGAAGAATCTGTTGTACATGTTCTAGAGCTGGAAAATGGAACAATGATTCACATGTTTGCAGATAGAAGATATCCTCTTACTGTTGAGCTTATGAGGAGGATGCTAGAGCATAGAATGGAAGTTGAAGAGGATAATGAAACAGCTTGTATGGTCATTAATCTGTTTATCAACTGGACTACTATAGCTAATGAAGATGCATAACTGGTATGAGTTTTCATTGAATAAATTATTTTTGATAAAACAGTACTTTATTCAAAGTACTGCTGATCAAACAGTACTTTAATCAAAGTACTGCTATGCTTTTAACCAGTTAAATGATTTTTGAAATGAACCTTTTGGTAAGTAATAAAAAATTTGAAACAAAGGTTGAATAAATGGTTTTTGAGATGATAACATCAATAGGTTATCAATCCACCATGGTTACAAAAGGATTGGCTAATCCATGAGCAAACGGCTCTGGTAAAGATACCTCAAATCCGTTTTTAGTTGAAAACTTGCTAATAAGTTGCATGGTAATCAACTCACCATATCAGTTAATGTGAAGAGTTGGCTAGCCCACAAGAAAATGGCTTGTGGTAAAGGCTGTGGAAAAACTATTATTGGTAATTAGTTCACCTTTAGATAAAAGAACTAACTAGTCCGAAGGTACAACTTTTGGTAAAGACAAAAAATCGTTGATAGCGATGGTTTGCTAAAAATCATATGGTTATCAATGTACCATGGTCTTACACACCAAAACATTTCGGCTACTCCGAGTTAATGGCTTTGGTAACGAGATTAAAATCCATTAAATTTTCAATGATTCACCTCTCACAGGAGTTAACACACCTGGAAGTGATGAGAATAGTATGCAACTTAAACTGAATTAATGTACAAATGGTCATATGTTGTTGTGTTGCTGTAAAGATGGAGCTTGCTGGATGATGCTGTAAAAGAATAAAGATACTTTGATAAGTGCAGAAACTATAATCCAAAGACAAAGACAGTCATTCCTTGAAGCTGGAAAAGTCAAAGATTAATCTACAAAGGAACTTGAAGTCTAACAAGTAGAATTCAAGTTAGGGGAGGATTGTTGGGATATGAAAGTGAACAGCTTAAAGTGTGAAGATTAACAGTAATCGCAATGACAAAGAACTGGAAAAAGTCAAAGAGTCAAAGTACTGCTAAAGAGAAAGTCAAAGTACTGCACACGAAGTCAAAGTACTGAAAGATTATAAGAACTATTTTATTCGTTTATGGAAAGTCTTGTAATTCTAGAATAGTCTATATTAGATTACTTGTCGTACAAGGATACAATTTGTAAACCGACTAGGGTTATCCTTGAGCCTATAAAAGGACCCCTAGATTGCCATTAGATGTACGAGTCTTAGAGTTAACGATTACAAGTTATTTAGAGTTTTTGAGACGTTCGATATTCTTAGAGTTGTTGAAGTATCTGCATAATAAGCAGATTTAGAGTTAATAATAAAAGTTATTCTTCTTAGATTTGTTATGTAAATTCCGCATACTTAATAAAGATTACTCAGTGTTTCATTGTTAATAACTTAGGATTTATCCGAGGTTGTTAAACCTTAAACAAGCTATTAAAGTTAGTTTGGTTAGAGTACATCGATCCAACACCTTGATTTTATATTCATGCGGTATTCGATATCCTTGAGACCAAAGCTCGTCTAATGGAACGTGAGTTGTGAACTTATGAAACTCTTGTGTTAACCTTCAGATCAATGGCACCAAGATGAAACCCGCCTAGGACCACTCGAGCAGCGCCTGCTGCTGTGGTCACTCCTGTACATCGAGGTCGTCATCCGACCCCGACCACTCCACCTATTGAAAAATAGAATACTGACAACCTCGCCATTGAGAACCTGGATGTCAACGACCAAGCTTAGAATGGTCATGTCCCACCGATCCCTTTGCCTTTGAATCAATCCCACATCGACCAGCTCGTGACGCAACGTGTAGCCAAGCTGATAGCTGAGTCTAATCTCTCAAACACCTCTACTGGAACCCCACCGCTTAATCTAGCTCGAGGTTGTACCTACAAGGATTTCCGATTCTTTGGTTCCATCGAGTTCGGAGGAACCGGGGGAGTGATTTACCTAACGAGGTGGATAGAGAAAACTGAATCCGTGTTCACCGTTAGTAACTGTGATGAGGACGCCAAGGTCAAGTACGTGACATTCACTCTGAAGGACGAAGCGTGACTTGGTGGAACAACTAACACAAATCGGTAGGAAGGGAGGTAGCCTATGGCATGATTTGGACCAAGTTTAAGGCGCTTCTGATCAAGACATACTATCCTAGGAATGAGGTTAAGAAGTTAGAAGTTGAGTTCTGGAACCATGAGGTAAAGAGAAACGACATGACGGCTTACAACCGTCGCTTCCAAGAGTTGCCTTTGCTTTGCCCATAGATGGTTCGTACTGAGGCTCTTAAGATTCAAAGGTACACTAATGGATTGCCTCTAGCTACTAGGAATGATGTCATCATTGAGAAGCCGGCTAACTTGCATGAGGCAGTTACCATAGCCCATCATCTGATGGATTCTCTTGTGTTGGAAGGAGTAGAAAAGAGTAAGAGTGATAAGAGGAAGAGGAATGAGAATGTTAAGGGAGATAGCAATAAACGATGAGAGACTTCCAGAATGTATGCTATAGGTAATGGGGAGAAGAAGGGTTATGAAGGTAGCAAACCCTTGTGTGGTTGTTGCAGTCAACACCATCATGGGCAGTTCCCAGTGGTTTGTAGTGTTGGATCGATGTACTCTAACCAAACTAACTTAAATAGCTTGTTAAGGTTTAATAACCTCGGATAAATCCTAAGTTATTAACAATGAAACACTGAGCAAACTCTATTAAGTATGCGGAATTTACTTAACAAAGCTAAGAAGAATATAACTTTAACTTTCAATGATTTTATTAAAAACTCTAAATCTGCTTGATATGCAGACTCTTAAACAACACTAATAATATCGAACTCTCTAAAACTCTAATAATACACGTGAACTCGTAAAATCTAATGCCAATCTAGGGGTCCTTTTATAGGCTTAAGGATAACCCTAGTCGGTTTACAACTTGTAACCTTGTACGACAAGTAATCTAAACAAAGAATATTCTAGAATTACAAAGCTTTCTACAGTACTTTGACTTCGACAACATTACTTTGACCTCTTCTTTAGCAGTACTTTGACTTCTTCCAGTACTTTGTCATTCTTCAGCACTTTCATATCCCAACAATCCTCCCCTAACTTGAATTCTACTTGCTTGAATTCAAGTTCCTTTGTGAATTTATCTTTAACTTCTTCATCTTCAAGGAAAGATTGTGTCTTTATCTTTAGATTGTATCATTGTAAACTCTGAGCTTATATCAGCATTATCAAAGTATCTTTAGAAATTATTCTTTATAGCATCATTCAACAAGCTCCATCTTTTCAGCAACACAACAACATAGGACAATTTGTACATTAATTCAGTTTAAGTTGCAGTCTATTCTTATCACTTCCAGATGTGTAAGCTCCTGTGAGAGGTGAATAATTGAAAATTTAATGGATTTTGATTTCTCTTTACCAAAGCCATTAACTCTGGAGTAGCCAAATGTTTTGGTGTGTAAGAGCATGATACATTGATAACTATATGATTTTTAGCAAATCATCAGCTATCAACAGATTTGATTTGTCTTTACCAAAAGCTGTACCCTTTTGGACTAGTTAGTTCTTTAATCTATGGTGAACTAATTACCAAATAATGGTTTTTCCACAGCCTTTACCATAAGCCATTTTCTTGTGGGCTAGCCAACTCTTCACATTTACTGATATGGTGAGTTGATTACCATACAACTTATTAGCAAGTTGTTAACTAAAAATGGATTTGAGATATCTTTACCAGAGCTGTTTGCTCATGGATTAGCCAATCCTTTTGTAACCATAGTGCATTGATAACCTATTGAAGTTACCATCTCAAAAACCATTTATTTCTTTTAACCTTTGTTTCAAAATAATTGTCACTTAACAAAAGTTTTTCAAAATCATTAGCTGGTTTAAAGCTGCAAGCAATACTTTGATGAAAGTACTGTTTGATCAGCAGTACTTTGAATAAAGTACTGATATTTCAAAAATAATTTATTCAATTAAGATTCATACCAGTTATTCATCATCATCAGCAATAATATTCCATCTGATAAACAATTTGATGACTATAAGAGCAGTTTCATTATCTTCTTCAACTTCCATTCCATGCTCTAGCATTCTCCTCATAAGATCTGCTGTAAGTGGATATCTTCTGTCTGCTAACATGTGAATCATAGTTCCATCGTCTAGCTCTAGAACATGTACTCCAGATTCTTCAAAGAATCTCCAGTTGATAATCTCCCAATCTTCTTGGTTCTTCCAAATCTCAGCAGTGCTTTGTTCTTCAGTTTCCCAAATAGTTGTGAGATCTCCAAGCAAGATTAAACCAACTCTTTCTGATGGATTGTGTTCAAAATAATCTCGCACCAAATGATATAGATGAAATAAATCCACTCTATCTATTATGTGCAACAAATCCCATAGCATACTGAACACTCTGAAGCTTTCATCTTCTCTACGAAACATCAGATATTTTCCACCCTTAGATTCTACAACTTCAAAAGTAGTTATTGGAGATTTGTTCATCTTCATTTCAGCATCATCTTTAGAATACTCAAATTCTACTACTCTTAAGTAATTCCATAATTTATCATATGTCTCAGATCTTAACTCAATCTTCTTTGATGGTTGTGAATCTTCAACTTCAGTTTTTCTTTTTCTTTTTAAGCTTCCTTTCTTATCATCTTCTTTCTGAGCATCATCATCTTTAAAATCCTTGATACTCTCAACACTCTTCTTATAAGCCTCTCTAACAGCTTCATACAGTTCTTTTATCTGAACATACTTTAACTTATTCAATCCAATATATCCTTGACCTTTCAAATAGGCCATCATTGCATTCCTTTGTTTAGCAAGATTTGGTCTTCCTGGTAGAGAAGAAACAGGAATAGGTGACTGTAATGGCACAGTAGCTTCAGCATTCAATTCATCTTGCAACTTCTGAGCTACTTCTTTATCTTTAGCTTCTTCAATAGCAGCTTCCTCATTCAATTCAGCTTGTAACTTTCTAGCTGCTTCCTCATTCATAGCAACTTGAGCAGCCTTTATCTGTGCTAAAGAAGGTTTCTTTTTCTTCTTTGTTCCTACCAACTTACCTTTTCCTTTATCCTTAGGATCTATAGTAAGTTGAGAAGCTCTTGGTTGTTTTTCTGTAACTCCTGGAATACTAACACCCCTTGGCTTTGATAAATCATGTAAGATCTCAACAATTGTTTCATCATCACTTGCAGTATGTATAGGTTTGGGTGTATCAGCTTCCTTTTCTGGTATAACTGTTGAAGGACCAGCTTCTTCTTCATGTATAATAGTTGAAGGACCAGCTTCCTCTTCAAAATCTAACAAACTTGGAGTAATCAATTCTTGCTTGTAGGTTCCTTGAAAAGCAGTACCTTGATCTTCAGTACCTTGAACATTGACTTGCTCTTCCTCAGTACTTTTAATGTTGACTTGCTCTTCAGTACCTTGAGGTTGAACATCAGTACCTTGAGGTTCAGCTTCTTCATTCAAATTCTTATCTTCCAAATTCCTCCCCAATTGGAATGAAGATTGTTGTTGAACCTTGCTGTGTTTGGTTGTCTTCTTAAATTGCCTAACTGGCCGTCCTTGCCTTTTTTGAGACTTGACCCATAAACGATGATGTTGAACCAATGGCCAGACAAACTTCTTGAGTCTTCTAAACTTAAGCTTCAACTTCTTAATCTGTGTAGCCTGATCTTCAAAAGATTTCTTCAACCTTGTCAATTCCCTTGATAAAGCATAGTTGTTTAGAATTGGACCCTCAGGCGCCATAGCTTCTTCATCTCCTCTAGATGGTGAGTGTACTTTTTGTTGAGAATCATTAACAAAGACTTGTGGAGATGGTGGAGGTGAAACTGCAACATCTTTTTGAGCTTCAGTACTTTGCGAAGCAGTACTTTGTGATGCAGTACCCTGGGATGTAGCACTTTGAGAAGCAGTACCTTGTTAAGCAGTACCTTCTCTTTCATCACTGTCTGAAGCCTCATCTCTTATAACTTGAACAACCTACATCATAGAAGTGGTTAATGGAGTGTGCCTTCCAGTGAATAGATCACGTTTCCTAGCCATAAAAGTGAAAATCTTGGTTGGTTGCACTACAACAGGTAGTAGACTGGTAGGCTTTGGTACATCAGCAAGTTGTTTGTTCAGGAACACTTGAATAAACCTTGGATACATCAACCATCTTGATCCATGTGAGATGTGTGAGAGAATTCCATCTAAGATTAGCCTTGAAAAGTTGAAAATTCGATTTGTAGCCAACCCTACTATAGTAGATGTTATGTTAGACCCAAATTGCTCCCATGATGTACTTTTAGCACTAATACAATGAACCAAGACATGAACTAAATATTTCCAGTGAGGACAAAATAAGGGTTTCTTGAATGTTTGTTCAGTTAAGGACCCTTCATACCCAATGTCTCTGAATATATCCCAAATCAGTTGCTTATCAAACCGAACAACCCCTTCTTCATCATCAAATAATAAATCCTCACGAATTGAGGCTTCAGTAATCTTCACAGTTATCCCAGCAACTTTAGCTTGAATATATGAGTCATCATTCTCCATATGAACCCTAGCAGTTTCCCAAAATTGTTGAATCTATGGCTTAATTATATCTGGTTCCACTAAAAGCGCATAACTAATTGGCGACCCAGTGAGAAAATCAATGATATCATGAAAGATAACATTAGCTTCAGTCTTTTCTAAATTCGCCACCATGTTGTGTTTTGAAACTGTATTACGATTTACCATTGATGATTACGTGTACACAGAAAGTGATATGATGAATAATATGGGTGAAAGAGAGAGAAATATGGAAAAGATTATAAGGTATCAATATGAGAGGGAAATTCGGAGAGTAGTTATTCATAGGTCAGATTTAAAAAATCACAGCCCGTAATAACTAAGTTACTGTTAGTAGTAGTTACCCCTCAATATTACCGTTGGAACAGTACTTCGATAAGACAAACAGTTCTTTCCACGTATGCGGTACTTTCCAAGCAGTACTTTCATAAAACCAAAATGCAGTACTTTCCCATTCTTCTCTTTACAATAGCAAATACTTCAAATAAACATGAATATCCTTCCCTCAAGCTATGCATAGGACTATACTTACACTAAATAGTCCTCCCCTCAAATGTAGCTCAGTAATTAATCATGCCAATGCTCACCACCAAGTGATTGAATCTTGAAACATCAAAGCCTTTGGTGAGTAAATCAGCTACATTATCATCCGTGTAAACCTTGACCACATTAATAAGCATGTGTTCATAACAATCTCTGATGAAGTGATGCCTAATCTGAATGTGCTTGGTCTTGGAGTGATACACTGGATTCTTCACAATGCTAATGGTACTCTCATTATCAATATTAATAGGATTATTCTTGAAATTGAACCCATAGTCCAAGAGTTGATTCTGCATCCACAAAACTTGTCCACAACAGCTTGTAGCAGCCACATATTCTGCTTCATAGTTATCACCTGCATAATCACTATCTGAAAAAGCTTCCAAGTGAAAAGGTGAATCCTTTGGATACCACAACCCCAAGTTAGGTTGTTGTTTCAAATAACTAAAAATCCGTTTCACAGCATTCATATGAGAGACTTTTGGTGAGACTTGATATCTTGCACATAGACAAACAGCAAACATAATATCAGGCCTAGATGCAGTGAGGTACATAAGACATCCAATCATAGATCTGTACAACTTGACTTCAACAGGTTGTCCATCTTCATCCTTGCCCAATGAGTTGATAGACTTGATAGGTGTAGTAACTGGCTTCATAGTATCAAAATTGAACTTCTTAAGTATGTCAGATACATACTTGTCTTGACTTATGAAAATTCCCTCCTTTGAATGCTTAACTTGAAGTCCCAAAAAGAATGTTAACTCACCCATTGAAGTCATTTGAAATTCTTTCTGCATCAGCTGCTCAAACTCCTTAACCATGGACTGTTTAGTAGCTCCAAATATGATATCATCAACATATACTTGAACCAACATGATATCCTTCTTGTCTCTCTTGATAAACAAAGTCTTATCAATGGCTCCCCTCCTGTAACCATGTTGCAATAAGAAGGTAGAGAGCCTCTCATACCAAGCTCTAGGTGCTTGGTGAAGGCCATAAAGAGCCTTAACAACCTTGTAGACTTTGTTTCGATGTGCATGATCTTCAAAACCAGGAGGCTGTTTGACATAAACCTCCTCTGTAATAGTGCCATATAAAAAGGCACTTATAACAACCCGTAAAATTTCCAAGTCATTAATTAATCGTAAACTCGAACTAATTCATTTTGAAAGTTTATTTAACCATTTCACTCGCGGTAAAAAAATTTTTTTTAAACGACGTCACACGCGTACCAACACTCAATTAGTTATAGCACTAATTAAATAAACTCATGTTCGAGTCCATAAAAATGTTTTTATAATACTTATATAGAATCTCTCCCGAAAATGTATTTTATACATTTTTTTTTTGTGACAAACCGGAACACCGCGACTCACATTTAAAGCTCAACAGGACATAAAATACACGGAATAAATTTTTATACACACTTCCCATATTCCTACAATTTCCGCCCATCCCTCAAATAGAGTAGCAACAAATATTTTTATTTAAAAACCATACTTGAACACTTGACTTTTGACTTGACTTCAAGAGCTAAGAAACAAATCCTAAACACTTTGTACAATAAACCAATTGGAGGGACAAGGAAAAGACTCCACTCTTTTCCCCTCCTTGTGTGCCGTATACCAACACCACACACACATGCTCTTGGTTTTTTTTTTTTCCTAGCCACAAGAAACAAGTAGGGCTGAGCATAGGGCCGGATCCCGATCCGACCCGACCCGTCCCGACAAGGCCCGATCCCGAAAGTCTTCCAATTTCTAAACGAATCCCCGACCCGAGAAGTAGTCGGGTAAGTCGGTTCGGGATAATCGGGTTCGGTATGCTCGGTTTCGAGCTTGTTTGGCTTGTTTTTTCGGTTTTTGGCTCGTCCCGACCCGCCCCGTCCCGACCCGAAACCCGAAATGGCTGAAATGGGGAACCATAATTTTTACATTCCCCACACTAGAGTCTTATTTTATAGTTTACACCATAATTTTTTTGTCAACCTAGCACTAGTAGATTAAAATAACACTATATACCATACTCTTAAAAATTCAAACATTCTATTACTTGTTCCCTTTTTTACCCATAGTGCACAAAAGAAAAAGAGAAGAGAAAAAGAAAGAAAAGTGAAGCTTAAGGACATGTTCATTGTAATTGTTTAATCAAGTGTCATACCTTGTATCCATTGTTTCCCCTTAACCCACGACACCCACATGCAAATTCACTTTCTCATTCATTTTTTTTATACACTATCTAAGTAGAGTCTTAATATAATGGGTAAAAACCTTCTCTTTTGTGTCTTTATAACCGAATGAACACACACACTTGCATACACAATTATTTTTCTCTTTTACCTTTGCGTGAAAACCTAACCAAATACAACACTAGCCTAACCTAGCATATAAAGAATGGATTAAACTTACCTTGACTACCTTTAAACCTCTTTTGACTATAAAAACCATGCAACATCTTCAAATTATTTCTTTTCTCTTGTGATGAAACGCAAACCTAAAGAAACCAATTGGCAAGCTTCATTTTTGCTACTACCCCACGACATAAAACACAAAAGCAAGTACAACATTGTTTTCTTTCTTTCTTGGCCTCATCAAGCTACGCCTAAGCATCACAAGTAGGGGACATAAGTACCAAGCTAGCTATCCTAACACCTTATTTTAATACCCTAACTCCATTGACCCCTTTGACTCTATTACCCACAAGATCTAGTGTCTCCTATGACGTGACTAAACCACAAAAACGTGCTCTTCTTTCCCGAGAAACCTTGCACGCTCAAAACCTAAACATATTCCATCTTCTCATCTCTTGAAACCATGCAAGGCATGCTTAAAATATTAATAAAGACCATGATTGTTCTTCTTTATAAGCAAAACTTAAGAACTTGGTACTCTCACAACTCACACTAGCTCACTAGTTTCTCTCACATATACTACTCTAAAACGTCCACTGTGGGATAAACGGGTCAAGAAGAAACAGGGTCGAAAGGAAAGAAAACACAAGGTTCTAAGTTATTTCGTTGATCAAGGGAGGTTTTGGTCACGATCACAAATCGCTAGGGTCTTTAGTCGAGCTACAAAGGAAAAGAAAAGAGTGTTGGTGAATGTTCAAGATCGTCTAAATCTCATCGGGATAGTACTTTGATCGAGTAACTCGTAACTCTTTTGCTCGAACTCCTCGTGCCTCGTCGCCACCATTTTGGTGTTGTAAGTCCCATTCGACTCCCTTTCATTTCATGTTCTCATCCAAACATCACACGTTAACACTTCATAACCAACTATGTAAGCGTCTTATAATATGTAACCATGTCGCACAAACCATGTCTTGAATCGAAAACCTCGTTGTCACTTTCTTCTAAAACATATGTCGCGACTAAATTCTAAACATGTTTAAACTATGGCCCAACTTAAGTTAACCCGGCCCTTTGGAAACGAAAATAAGCTCATAAGCCAAGAATAAGCTAGAACTATGTTTTTGTAAAAAGTTTAATAAGCTAACTATGTCAAAATGAATTTTTGGACTTAATTCACAAATACTTTGAATTTCGGGTTAAATATAAACATTATGGGAAGTTAAGGGTATTTAATATATATGTCGCGTATGCATGTAATAGTCTAAGGTCTGATTGGTAAATATGAGAAACTAGTATAAAAAAGGAAATAATACATTTTATGTCAAAAATGTAAGTTTTGAAACAAAAAGAACTAAATGTAAAAACAGATTTCTAAGGGGTAAAAACTGTAAATTCTGAATGAGAAATATATTTGGGTATAAAGTGTCATTTTTCCAAAGTATAAGGGCTAAACTCGTATATTTTCAAACTTGAGGGTAAAAAGTGTAAATTTAAGAAAATGTTTAGAAAACTTGTAAACATATAACAACTTTATAAAAACGAGAATTTTGACGACCTATTATTCATAACGAGAATTATCACATCGATATCTAATTAAACTTATATATATTTATAAGAAAATAAATATATGAAAACGTTATAAAATATCAACATGTCTTAAAGTAAATAAATTAAACTGTCGGTAACATCGTCATATTTATAAATTAACGCTAATAACGCTCTATTGAATTTTATATTCAATACTCTATCCTTTCGGTCGTAAACCAAACGTATATCATTATTCTGAGACATGCCATATTATATCTAGGTTTCGTGTTGAAGCCGTTGTCTTATCGTACTTGCTATTGTTGTGCATTTCCTACCGGATCACTAAGGTGAGTTCATAGCCCCACTTTTACTCTTTTAACTGTTTTATAAACTCTTTGGGGGAGATACATGCTATAAACTAGAACACAAGTCTTTTCTTAAAAGGTATGCTTGCCTGATCATTATTATTATAGCCTAAGTTGCCTGCCATAAGTCCCTTTTATCATGGACCATTAATCACTTGCGAGTGAACGCGAATATTGTGGATAGTACTATGGGAATTGACGACCCGCCTCGGTTATCGGAAATAATGGGCGCACTATATTTGGTAACTATGGAATTGGCAATTCCATCTGAGGGCAATATTACTTACACCAATAATTAGGTGTATGCAGTTAGTTTGGTGTCATGAGCTTAGTGCATAATAATAATAATCTCTGTTTTCTATGGTGATTGTCTTCGAAGCAATTATCATCTCTTACTTGTGTTCAACTATTTACTAAACCTATGAATATTACTCAACCTTTGTGTTGATCTTTTTAAGCATGTTTATCTCAGGTATTAAAAAGGCGATAGCTAACTCTGGAGGCGCTTGGGCATTGGCATGGCATGGTCATAGATGACTCTGATATACATTTGGGACCACTGAAATTTCTTTATGGGCTTATATTCCCGCACAAAAACAATGTTGTAAACTCTATTTTATCTCAATAAATAAAATCTTTTAAGGAAATATGTTGTTCTATACTTTGTGTTGTGATATCAATGGAGTGGCACCCCAATAACATTTACTTCCGCTGCAAACCATTTTTGGGGGTGTTACAGCACTCTTGACATCCATCTGGTGAACCTGAAATCCCATATAGGATGCAAAAGCAAGGAAAATTCGCATTGCTTCAATCCTTGCTACAGGAGCAAATACTTCATCATAATCTACTCCTTTTTCTTGTCTGTAGCCTTGAGCTATTAATCTTGCCTTGTTCTTGATGACATTCCCTCTTTCATCTCTCTTGACTTTGTACACCCATCTTGTACCAATTACCTTCTTTCCATCACGTAGATCACATAGTACCCAAACTTCTTGAAGTTTAAATTAAAGAAGTTCTTCTTGCATAGCTTCAACCCAACTCTCCTTAGATAATGCTTGAGCTATATTCTTGGGTTCTTCTTGAGAGATAAAGCAAGTGAACAGACATGTCTGATGATCCTTGTGATTCAATCTGTTTTGTTTATAAAAAAAGCTAAGTAAAGCATTGTGAGGTGTAGAAAGACCTTTAGCTTTGTATCTTGTAAGCACTCCATGAGAAGAAGGTCCAATGATTTGTCCAGTAGGATGATCTTTATGAAATTTTAAGGTAGGAGTCTGTGGAACTTCATAATCATCATCCAAGTTTATGTAATCAGCACCTACACTGGAATTTGTGAAAATACCTTCAACATCATACTCATCGTCAGTATCTTCTAAGCCAGGCATCGTAGGATCATCCAAATCATCCAAAGTACTGTCAATAGGTGCAGCAGTACATTGATCGAAAGTACTATCACCTAAAGTAATGTGAGAGAACTCTACAATCTTGTTCTTTTTCTTTGCTTCTTCATAAGCTCTTCTTTGATTATCATTATAAGAATGTGCTAGTACATCTTGAAAAAGCATATGATTAAGTTCCTCTTGAATAGCTTGATCCTCAGCAGACAGTGAGGATTTTGGTTCATCAGTACTTTGCTTTGGATTAAGAGGTATGGGTTCTTCATCCGGAACAGCATCAGGTCTAATATGGACTCCATGAACAACATGCTGTAAATCTTCTCTATTGTGCATAGGTTGATTTTCTTCTCTAACAGGTACATAATTCATAGAAGGAGTCAAAACTTCAAGATCAAACATCCAATCAGGACCTTTACCCTTCTGATTTTCTTGATCTTCTAAAAATTCAACATGAAGACAATCTTGAACCTTCTTAGTGACTTTGTTGTACACTCTAAAGCCCTTACTGTTGGTACAATAACCAAATAAAAATCTTTCTTCTGACTTGCCATCAAACTTACCCAGATTATCAATTGTATTTAAAATAGTTAGAGGACATCCAAAAGGCTTCATAAAATGAATGTTGTGTTTGTTGCCCATCAGCAACTCATAAGGTGTCTTCATTGTGGTTTGGTGACTGATACTCTATTAAGCACATAGCAAGCAGTACTTACAGCTTCAGCCCAGAATTGAATAGGTAGTTGGGAATCTGCAAGCATAGTTCTGGCTGCTTCAATCAAAGTCCTATTCTTTCTCTCTGCAACACCATTACGCTATGGTGTTCTTGCAATGCTGAACTCCCTCTTGATCCCTTTGTTGGCACAAAATTCAACCATAAGCTTGTTCTTGAATTCAGTCCCATTATCACATCTAATACCTCTAACCTTGAGTCTCAATTGGTTTTCAAGTGCTATTATGAGATTATGAATAACATCAAAAGTATCATCTTTAAATCCCAAGAAAAATACCCAACTGAATCTACTGCAATCATCTGTCACAACTAAGCAGTAATTTTTCTTGTTTAGACTTGCAACAGAGACAGGTCCAAACAAATCCATGTGTAACAGCTCCAAAGGTTCTCTAATAGTCCTCTCCTCAAGCTTCTTGCATGAAGCTTTGTGTTGTTTACCCTTATTGCACGCCAAAGATGAGTGATCATTCTTGTAAGTCTTTGAAGGTAAACCTCTAAATAAATTTCCTTTGACCAGTTTGTTGATATTCTTGAAATTTAGATGGCCCAATCTTCTATGCCACTGATGTGCTTCTTTAGTTGTTGCTTTTGCTACTAAACATGTGGCTCTAAGAGTGAAGACTCTTCATATCCAGACTATACACATCATTGGTTCTTGGTACTCTAAGGACTACCAAGTTATCATCAACAGGCTTGAATTCAGGGGAAAGGATGAGACATTATGTGTCAGTGAATAACACAGGATGCTTTTTATCACAGATTTGAGAATGACAATAGGTTGAATTTGAGCTCCTTCACATATCTAACATTCTTAAAATCTATACGCCCTGCTTTGATGGTTCCTTTTCCAGTAATTCTTCCTCCATTAGGATCATTCCCAAATGCAACTCTTCCTTCACAAATAGATCTAAAATCTGACAGAATCTCCTTGTCTCTTGTCATGCTTCCAGAGCAACCGCTATCCACAATTAGATGATCTTTAAGCTCCTCTTCTGGGTTGCCCTGCACAAAGATAAAAGAGTTAGTGTCTTTAGGAACCCAAGCCATTACTGACTTGTGTTCCCCTTGTGGTGTAACAAACTCAAATTCCTTGAGTATGTATCCTTCACAGTTTTTTAGACGTAAATCAAGTATTATCTTTTGTTTTAAAACTTGTGGTGGATTTTCAGCAAAACTTTCTTTTTCAACAAAAATCTCCTTTCTTTTTCCACAAAATCATCTTTAACAAAAAACTCAGTTTCACTTTCACTTGCTGAAAGTACTGTTTGTTCCCCATCAGTACTTTCCTTCTTAACCCATTTGGTTTTAACTTCTGGTGAAGATTCCCTTGATCTACCTACTCTTTTGGAGTTGTAACGCCTTCTAGATTGATAATAATTTGTTCTCCTAGGCTTTCCATTCCAAAAAGTGTTTTCAGTACCTTGATTGTTTGAAAATCTAGCAGTACTTTGAGAGGGTACTGCTTGATTTCTTTGAAAATTATTTGAAGGTACTGGTGGTTTTGAAAAAGGTTGTCTCTGGTGAGGGTACCTATAGTCTTGTGAAAAGTTGCTATGGTTAACCCTATTTGAATGAGTCCAGACTGGTTTATTCTCTCTAGTGCTATGGTTGGTATTTCTGTTTTTTGGAAATTTGCTTAGGTACTGTGAGTGAAAGTCACAGTGCTTGATCAGATGATCAGGACTATAACAAACAAAACATAATTTTTGACCCATACTTCCAAAATGTCTTCCTTTATCTCTATGACCATAACTATTCTGTCTTCTAGGTGAATGATTATAACTGTTTTGACCAAAGTTATCCCAAAAAGGTTTATCAGTACTATTTTGAAAAGATTTTCCTAAAGGTACTGCTGAACATGTAGCAGTACTTGGCGTTGAAGGTACTGCTTGAATTTTAACATCATTATCCTTAGGGTTTTCAACAGTTTCTTTTGGGTTTCCAGACCTAGATTGACCAATAAGCTTTTTCCTAAACTCTAGACTGTCTACTCCAAAACGAGAAACATCAGGCCTAGGGGGTGGATGACTTCCAGTGGGATGAGGGACTGCCTGATAACCATTGTCTTTCTTAAACTCAGGAGGTGTGTCACTAACTGATTCCTCATTACTAGATGTGTGTACATAATTAATGAGTTCATCATCACTAGTGGTTATATCCTCTAAATCAAGGTCATCCTTATCACTAGATGGGTTTTCTTCTAAGTTATCAAATTCCATACCAATACCTAAGCCAGTTCTAATGTAAGCTCTTCTCTGTTTTTGAACATAAGTAACATGAGAAAGACCAGATTCTTTCCAAGCATCAAAATTTGCTAACAATTCATCTCTCTCCTTGGTCAGTTTCTCAATTTTAGCAATCTTACAATTTAATTTCCATTCACTTAGTTTTAACTGATAATCCTGTTGTTCGTACTTTTCTGCCCAAGCCATTTCATTATTTTCATGTATCAAGATTTTGGCTTCCATTGACTCTAAGGTTATTTGATAACCAGCTACCTCAGACCTAGCCCTTATACAGTTATCTCTTTCAAACACATAACTATTCAGTACTTTTTGATAAAAGTCATGACAATTGGAACATACCTCAGAGATAGGGGTGAACATGGTGAAGTAGCTACCATTGCAAGTAGAACAGGATCATCTTAACTCTCCATGCTCCAATCAAAGCTTCCTAGACCATCTGTGGATTCCAAAGCAGCATGTTCAAGATCCTCATCAAAAGCTGTGCTCCAGTCAAACTCTTCCACTGACTCCTCCACAGCTACCATACAAGAGTTACCGGTTCATCATCAAACTCCAGACTCCAGCTTAACCTCGATAAACTCTCTTGAGCAACCAAAGCTTTTGTTTTAGTAATATGAATTTCTTTGAGCTCTAGCTTGGTTTCTCTGTCATCTGTTGCTTGATATTTAGTAAACCTGCATTCCCTTGCAAAGTGTCCAGTCTTTTGACAATTGAAGCATTCAATTTGGATTTGTCAAAAGTAATTCCCTGTTTTGGTTTGAAATCAATGCTTTTTCATGTCTTCTTTATATACTTCTTGATCCTTTCAGTTATCATAGCAACTTGCCACCTGATATCAATTTATTCTAGAGCATCCTCTTCAATCTGTGAGAGATCTTCTTCATAAGTGACAAGTAAAGAAGCTTGTTGTGCAAAGAAAGAGCATACAACTTCATCTGAGTGGAGGGTATGTGTTGGTGTAACTTGCTGAGCAAAGGTGGGGGTAGAATAGGCAACAGTACTTTGAGCAACAGTACTTTGAGTAGGAGAAGCAGTACTTTTGGTGGAAGTACTGCCCCTCTTTTCAGATGACAAAAAGGCAATACTGTGAGATTTGGAACTAGTTTGGCCATTCATCTCATGCTCATACAACTTCAGATGATTGTAGAGATCATCAAAGTCCATAACATCCAAACCAGGTTGTCCTCTAATCATTGTAGCAATCACATGCCATGTCGATGGCAAACTCCTTAAGAACTTAAGATTAGCATCTTCAACTGAGACCTCTGCTTTGTATAACTCCAAGATACTGAGAAGGTTTTGGAATCATCATAAGCGCATCAAGGCCTTCTCTTTCTCCAACAAATGAATGTTTCAAATTAACGGTTTTAACAGATTCTGTGCATCTTCTTGGAAGCATCATTACCTCCAAACCTTGTCTTGAGAGCAACCCAAAGTTGCTTTGCATCTTTAGCATCATGGAACTTGAGTAGATGACCATCGGAATGGCGCATAAGAGAATGTTGAGTGGCTTCTCTTGATTCCTTATTGTTGCCGCCGGTAAGACCGCCTTAGGTGCTTTGGGTTGTCCAAGAATATCAATAGGTTCTGGAACGACTTCATTACCATTGACAATTACATTCCACATTGCATGGTCTGTAATTGCAATGTACTACCTCATCTTCATGCTATATAGGTCGTACTCTCCCTTCTTGATGATAGGTATCCCGAGTGAGGTGATGGATGGTGGTGGAACAGCTTCAGTCGACATCTTTAGGTTTTTGTTAACTAGGTTTTAGGGTTTCTTCTTAGTCAGAGTTTCCACACAAGCTCTGATACCACTTGATGGATCGATGTACTCTAACCAAACTAACTTAAATATAGCTTGTTAAGGGTTTAATAGCCTCGGATAAATCCTAAGTTATTAACAATGAAACACTGAGCAAACTCTATTAAGTATGCGGAATTTACTTAACAAAGCTAAGAAGAATATAACTTTAACTTTCAATGATTTTATTAATAACTCTAAATCTGCTTGATATGCAGACTCTTAAACAACACTAATAATATCGAACTCTCTAAGACTCTAATAATACGCGTGAACTCATAAACTCTAATGCCAATCTAGGGGTCCTTTTATATGCTTAAGGATAACCCTAGTTGGTTTACAACTTGTAACCTTGTACGACAAGTAATCTAAACAAAGAATATTCTAGAATTACAAAGCTTTCTACAGTACTTTGACTTCGACAGCAGTACTTTGACCTCTTCTTTAGCAGTACTTTGACTTCTTCCAGTACTTTGTCATTCTTTAGCACTTTCATATACCAACATGTAGGAATTTTTCTAAGGTAGGACACATGGCCAGAGACTGTAGGTCCCGTCCCCTTGTTGTGGCGCAAACTGCACAAGGAGAGGATTGGGAGGCCACTGTCACCTGTTTTGGATGTGGAAAGAAAGGGTATTTCAAGAATGAGTGTCGAGAGCCATGGGTCAGAAGAAACCCCGGGAATGGAGGAGGTCTGGTGAATCGAGGTGTGGGAAGTAATGGGCAAAACCTTATGAATCGAGGGACTGAAGGGAACCAGGGAAATCAAGGTGCTGGAAATCAATAGAGAGACATTGGAGTAGTGCGAGTGTACGTCATTGGGAAGGAAGTCAAGGAGGACCCGAGCGTAGTTTTGATGTCATCATCGGAATGGATTGGCTGTCAAGGAACGGTGTACACAACATCTGCAATGAGAAGATCGTGCGTGTGCCGTATGGCAAAAAAGTTTTGACCAAACAAGGAGATCGGAGCGACTATGGAGGTCCCTCCCAGTTGAGCATCATCTCTTGTAATGAGGCCCAGAAGTACATTGACAGAGGAGGTTATCTTTTCTTGGCTCGAATTTCTGAAAAGAAAAGCCAGAAGAAGAGTTAAAGACACCTGAAGGATGTACCCGTCGTTCGAGATTTTCCGAATGTGTTTCCTTACAATTTGCCTGGGATTCCACCTGTCCGACAAGTGGAATTATAAATCGATATGATACATGGTGTTTCAACTGTAGACCGGGCACCCTATCGACTTGCTCCAAGAGAATTGTAGCAACTGTCTAACGCTCAGTTGGCAGAGTTGTCAGAGAAAGGATTCATTCGACCAAGTTCGTCACCGTGGGGAGCACCGGTACTGTTCGTGAAGAAGAAGTGTTGGGAATAATACTAACAGTTACCACTGATAGTCTTGTCGTAAACACTGCTAAAGATTACACTAGTAGTGGAAACTCATTACCACTGCCAGTACAAATATTACCACTACTGTTAGGATAATTGTTAAGTATCTGTGTATTGATAAGTATAGAAAAGCTCTTGTGTATATTCTATAGTTTTAGGTTTATACTTATCTTGTAAAGGACTCCTTGTGCTATAAAAGGAGATCCTAGGTCATTGTTTAGAGTAAGTATTATTCATATTAGCTTCAAGGTGTACCCCTAGTGATAAGCAAGATCACTCGTATTATTTCTTAATAATATTGGAGCTTTGTGTTTATTTTTCTTACTTACATTACATCATATAATATGTCTTCTATGTATTACTAAGTGTTAGCCTAGCTTTTTTATAAAGATAACGTCACTTACGTGAATTGGACTAGATGCGTAGTATACTTTGCCCATAGGGACTAGTATCATTTAAGTGGCAAAGTTATGGTTTGTTGAGCCTATAAATACCCCTCATGACTCTCTATGAGGGGTGAGGTGAAGCATTTGGTTAGTGTGTGTTTGTTTCATTAATAAAAGTTTCCATTGTTTTCTCCTCCCTCTCTCTAGTTTCTCTCTCTAAAAGGAAGAAGATATTTGTCTTCTTCCACCAACCAAGACCTCCCAAAACCACATAAATCAATAGATTTTTTATCCTAACAAGTGGTATAGAGCCATGGTTATGTTTTGATGATTTATGTTGGTTTTGATACATGTTTTTAAGCTATTTTTGTACTATTTTGTTGGTCGGAATTTTTTTTTCCGATTCCTGTGGGTAAACAGTTTCTTAACAAGTTTTGGTATCCTTTTTGGTCACAAAAAGTCTGGGTCTATCATTGTCAAAAATTTGTTTTGTGTCAATTTTTTGTCCAAACAGATTGGTGTTATCATCTTTATGACCTTTTTTGTACCAAATATGTGAAAGTTATGTCCTCAACTGGTCATTTTTCGTAGTCAAACCTGTCAAAAAGGAAGCATATTTTATGCTTTTTCTGGGTTTTTATGAAGATGAACGGTTTTTTGGTTGGAAAAACTCGCTGGAAAAAATGGTCAAAGGGTAAAAACCCTATTTTTACGTATAAGGAGCATCTATAGAGATATTTACGCATAACTGTGAAGTTATGCGTAAGAATAGTTACACCTATGTTTTTATGCATAAGCCTAGGCTTACGCGTAAGAATGGGTTACGCATAACACTAAGCTTACGGTTAAGCTTGACCCTATGCTTAAGGTTTTGAAAAAGAAGTTACGCATAAGCTGCTTGACTTTACGTGTATGAACTGAAACGAAAATGCAAAAGTTACGCGTAAGAATTTGTGAGGAGAAGGTAATGTCAAAACTTATGCGTAAACCATAAAAAAGACCACGACCACTGAAACAATATACCATAGACTCGACCTCAGTTCAACAACTAATCATCAGTCCATAAACACATTAACTGATCCGCATATCAACTCCAACTACACATCCTTTCTATCACTCCCCAACATCCTTCTCAAAACCATGACTCAAAACTGAAAACATAATCAATAATTTAAAGATATCTCAGATTGGGTTCAATTTTCACTAATCTTTTAAAGATTGTTTTTTTTTATTGAACATCATCTTCATCGATATTTTTGAAGCACATTCTTCTAATTACTATCCGAATATATAAAGATTGAGGTATAACAAGTGTGTTACCCTCAGTCTTAGATTCGTTTCAATCAAAACGGAAACTTCAAACCACAACATAACCTTACCCGAGACCCAATCAGGATCTCGAAGCCACATAATACACGATCTTGATTCGAACTATAATGAACATAACAAGGAAGAGGTACGGGAGTGTTTGTGTAAGATGTTTTAGATTCGCCATGAGTTCATAAGGTTAGTTTTCTTAATATTGTGATTCGGTAAGTTTGATGAAGATTGAGATCTGGATGAGTAGTTTTGGGGAGAGGATTTTATAAGTGGGAGGCGTTTTTTTTATCAAGTTTATGTTAGGTTTAGGTTAAATGGAGAGTCTGATATCCGGTTATCTCTATTTGGTCTGGACCGGGTATTTGATATATGTATTGGATTTGGGCCCATGTGTGTAATTGGATCGGATTATGCTTCTTTGTTGATCGTATGCTTCATAATGTTAGCATATGTGATCCGGATGAAATGGGCTGATGTTCATACGGACTAAGCTGACATCGAATTTGCATATAAAATTTGTTATCCGAATTTTTTTTCAAAGAATTTTGGATACAAATTTTATTTTCTTTAAAGAGTGCTACTTTGGTCGGAAAATATTTCATGGAGGATACAAATTCACGGCTTGAGCGAAGATCTGAAAAAATGACTACGGGGTTTTTGTACGGTATTATTGATGCAAAATTGAAGTGCCATTTCACAGGTGAACTTATTTATCTTTGAGACGTTGGTTGGTTGGTTGCATGTCTCAAGATAACTTGTCTGGGCACATTATGAATTTGACAATCTGGTTATAACTGATGTAAGGAGTTACGTTCTAGTGCTCACAGTGTATAACCATTACTTTAAGGAGTTACGTTGTTGTGCTCAGTGTCACACGTGGTTGTGCATTGTTCAAAAATTTAGAACAAGCAGTAAGTCACAAAGTTGGGATGTTTACTTCCTTTTCAAGTTGGTCGTATCGGGCTTTCTCCATATGTGGTCATTACTATTAGTCGGTGAATTCAAAGGAGGTTCGATTAAAGGTTGGTTAGAGAGATGTATTGAGAGTATTTTGGCGACATATTCTCACAGAATTTTGATCAAGCTAAGACTTTAATATTGCATCAAGAAAAAGGTAATACGGTATGTACGCAACATTATGATGATTCCGATAGCTCACAACCATCAGGAGGGAGAAGTTTCTATTTCATCTTCCTTGATCGGATTACGAAGGGATTTGTGCTTAAGACCGAAAAAGGAGAAGTAGTGTGTGTACATCTGGGCTTGTTACCAACTAAGTGAGTTATGTTGTTATGATGTTCCTAGAACGAAAACCACTGTGCTACAATCAAGAGTCTATTTTCTCCGCTGCATGTTGGAAGAGAGTTGTCGGTTCAGGAGGGAGCATAAGAAAGAAAAAAAGGCTCACTAGTTATAGGAGGGAGTAATAGACCATTACAGTTGAAGTTAAGAGCTACAAGGATTTGTGCCGTCAGCGCCAAAGATCAAATGCCGAGATCTTCGAAAGGGAGAGCTTCAAGTTTTCCTCAGTATCTAGACTACAGAGACTCTGCGCTTCAACAAAGTCAACATTGTTCATTGCTATTGTAATTTAGTTTGTTTTGTATTTATAGGTCTCATTGTAACCATTCACGTGTGACGATATCTTGGAGGGATATTGTTAGCCTTGCTTTTTTATAAAGATAACGTCACTTACGTGAATTGGACTAGATGCGTACTATACTTTGCTCATAGGGAATAGTATCGTTTAAGTGGCAAGGTTATGGTTTGTTGAGCCTATAAATACCCCTCATGACTCTCCATGAGGGGTGAGGTGAAGCATTTGGTTAGTGTGTGTTTGTTTCATTAATAAAAGTTTCTATTGTTTTCTCCTCCCTCTCTCTAGTTTCTCTCTCTAAAAGGATGAAGATATTCATCTTCTTTCACCAACCAAGACCTCCCAAAGCCACATAAATCTATAGATTTTCGATCGTAACACTAAGTATATTCCACGTGCTTATTAATACAACTCAAAATATCACTAACACAAAGTGTGTGTTTAGATCCATCAAGTGGTATCAGAGCGAAGGTTCTGATATTTTGATTAAGAAGATCCAAGAAATACACTTAACCTACTCACTCAATTCAATGGAGATGGAAAACAACCAGTCCATCTCTTCTACTCCAAGACTTCCTAAGCTCAAACTTAATGAGTTTGAGATGTGGAGGATAATGATTGAGCAATACTTTCTCATTCAAGACTATGCTCTATGGGAGATCATCTTAACTGGTGATTCTTTCAAGCCTTTGTCAAAAACTCAGAAGGTTGGACACACAGTTGTGACAGCTTTTACGTGCCTCGAGACGAATATTGAAAAGAATGAAGAAGAATGATCTAAAGGCTAGAAGTTTGTTGCTAATGACTCTCCCTAGAGACCAGATCATAGCATTTAGCAAGTTCAAGACTGATAAAGAACCTTTTGAAGAAATTTGCTTAGTGTTTGGTGGCAATGATGCTACAAAGAAGACACAAAAGACATTGTTCAAGCAAAGTTATGAAAGCTTCTCTTCTTCAAGCAATGACTCACTTGATAGCATCTTCACCAAACTCCAGAAGATTGTTACACAATTGACTATGTTTGGCATTGAGGTTGAAAAGGAAGACCTCAGTTTGAAGTTTCTAAGAAGTTTGCCTTTAGAGTTTCATACTAATGTTATAGTCTGGGAAAATAAATCAGATATTGAAACTATGAAGCTCAATGATCTTTACAACAACTTCAAACTCATTGAACCAAGATTGAAGAAGGCTGGGAAACTTGGTACAAGCTCAAGCAGCTTGGCTTTGATGTCAACCTCTGTTGACAGTGATGATTCTGAAGATGTCTGTGATGATGATATTGCTACTGCTGGTTCTACTATTTCCACTGGTAATGTTAGTGTTACCACTGCAGGTTCAAAGAAGAAGATTGCTAGTATTGGAGATCCTACCTTTTATGCTTTTATCTCCACTTAAGTTAATGGGAATATATTAACTCATGAAGACATAGAGGAAATTGATGAAGACGACTTGGAGGAGATGGATATAAAATGGCAAATAGCTCTTCTTAACATGAGGGCTAGGTAATTCTACAAGAAGACTGGCAAGCATATTCACATCAATGGTGGTGAAACTGCAGGCTTTGACAAAAAGAAAGTAAAGTGTTTCAATTGTCACAAGTTGAGGCATTTTGCTAGGGAATGCAGAATACCAATGATGAAGGACAACAGGTCTACTTGGTACAAGCAAAAGAAAGAACCAACTGTGGAATAACCAAAGGCAATGTTGGCTATTGATGGTGTGATCTATGATTGGAGTTTCATAGCTGATGAACAAGAGGAAGAACCTTCAGATGCTGCTCTTGTGTCTACTGAATTTGCTCTCATGGCTTTCTCGACTCTCGAGGTACAAAAATTTGAAACTTGTTCTAAAACATGTAGGGCTGCTAGAGAAGTTGAAAGACTTAATGAATCTTATGAAAGTCAAAGAACAAAGTTGTTTGCTTCTAATTATGTTGTGTCAAACCTTAGGAGAGGTAGAGCTGTATTAGAAAACAACTAGAGCACTATAGAGAAAATGAGTCAAAATATAATGATGATATGATTCTTCTTAGAACAGAGGTAGATCATACGACAGCTGTGAATGAGGCTTTCCAAGAAGAGCTTGAAAAACTTAGAAAGAAAAATGAGAATGTCAATTTAATTGTTGACACTTGTTATTATCAGTCTAAGTCAATTGATAAAATTTGGAATGCTCAAATACATAGCAAAGTTAAGTCTGGTATGGGTTATAATACAGTGTCTCCACCACTAAGAGGTGTTCCATCACCTCTAGGTATAGATTTAGCTCATACTGGTCTAGAAGACTTTCAGGACCATATTATTAAATATGGTCCTCCCAAAACTGTGAAATGTGAGGAAGAGGTTACGCTTGATAATGATGTTTTTGAAAGTGCTAGTGACTCATCAGTTGTTGATGAGAATGTTAAAAAGAATGTAGAGGCTTCTCTCCCAAAAGTTATTAATACTGTTATAGAGTAACCTAGGAGACAAGCTAATAAACCTAGATCAACTGTAAGGTATGCTGAGATGTATAAAAACAAGCCTATAGCTCCTAGGGGTAACCAGAGGAGTTGGAATCATGTTAAATCTCAACAACTAGGTAGTGATTTTGTGATGTACAACAAAGCATGTTAAATCATTTACATGCTTATTGTGACTATCATGCTGGGAGAAGGGAAGTCCATAGGAATAAAAGGGTGGAGTCTAACAGGTTTCAAAACAATTTACACCCTAATTCTCACAGCAAAATGATCCCAAGATCAGTTCAACTAAGAAATGGACTTAAAACTTTTGCCACTGCAAAAACTGTTAACACTGCTCACCCTAAATCACGTGTTACAAGTGCAAAATCCAAAACAACTTTTGCAAAATCTGCACAAACAGGGAAAAGAACTTTTCAAAATAAAAAGGTTCATTATAACCAACAATGGGTACCTAAAACCAAACCAAGTAGTTTCCACTCGCTCATTCAAAAGTTCCTACCGCAAGGGTTGTAAACAAGAAAAGGGGGACATGGGCAATGCTTGACGGCCTCAAAGACGCTGAATGGAAACCTAAAGAAATAACCTCATCAACCAATCCCAATGGTGTATCAATGACCTTTGATAGATTTAACTATATTGATACACAAGGCAGATCCAAGTCAATCATGGCTTGGGTCCCCAAAAGAAACTAACTCTTTACTTTTATGTGCAGGAACAATAAGGACAAAAAGATCAGATCAAGGCTACACAGATAGTGGATGTTCAAGGCACATGACTGGCAACAAGTCCTATGATGCAGGTTTTGCTGACCAGGTCTTAATATTTATAGTGTCTCGCTATAACTATGGTCTACCCTAATGCACTAACGGGCAGTGTACCCGGTCGTGTGTAGTGTAGTAAATGGTAAAGCCGAGATCGTCCCAAGAGCTATGTGTGTCGGATAATTACTAAGTCTAATTGTCACAGAATATTAATGGTTTGATAGGGTTTTAATTAATTAAACCACTAATGCAGAATATAAAAGCAAATAAATGGTAGAAGGGAAATCAATAGAGAAATAGTGGTGCTAACCTAGTTAATCCTCCTAACTAGTTATGTCTACGTCTACCTACTTCCATTACTTGGGGTCAAATTTGAGAGGACAACATTTGGTCAATTCGCCCTAACCTATCAGCAAAGATTCCATCACAGGAGAAATCAGGCGCACCGTCATAAGTCCTATTGTTCCCGGTCCCCTAAGCTAAGTCATTAAGTACCGCTACATGCTAGATTTTAAATAGTGAGTGCCCGGCCGTTAGGAACTTAGACACTACACCCCCCAATTCTTAAGTTCATCCAAACGATAGGTGATCAGTTGGTCAAATCGCACAAGTAGAAAGGGTCTTCAGTTGGTCATATCTTACCCTTTCCGTCTCAGTCCGCTCACCTAGGGTCAGTTGGTCATATCTCCTAGGCAATTGGCCTCTATCGCCATTCAAAATTACCGAACAAGGGGTGACTACCAAAGAACTATGCATGCATACACTTAGAAATAATTGCACGGAAGTAAAGGTAAACGCAAACAAAACAATTAAGGAATCATAACTAGGCAAGCACCAAAGGGTGCTTAGCCGCTCATATTAATCATGCACATCAATTCAATATTCAAAGGTACGAAATACATGAATTGAAAGTAAAAGAAATAGTAAATGCTAAAGCTTATCGTAATGGTGTGACTTCTCCCTTGGAAACAGCTCCATATGCTTCCCTAGACCTCCCTTGAGTTTTTTACCACGCTCTCGAGTGTTGTGTGTGGAATGGGATGCTTTGAAATGCTTGGAATTCGTGGGGTATTTATAGGGCGGTGTCCAGGGTTACGGCGTAACCAATAGATGAGTTACGCCGAACCTTCTATTTCTCCTCGAAATGCACTAGATCTGCTTGTTACGGCGTAACCTTATAAGTGGTTACGCCGTAGTCTTCAATAAACTTGGTTACGACGTAAGTGATGCAGTAGTTATGGCGTAAGTATCAGCGGTGTGGAACCTCTTTTGACCTAATGGAGTTACGCCGTAACCTTTGGGAGGAGTTACGCCGTAACTTCTTCAAAATAAGCATACTGTGATAAATCTTTAGTAACGTTTCCATTTCCGCGTCTCTTTAGCTCCAATGCTCGCAATTTACCTGAAAGTGTAAAACAATAGAAAACAAGCGTAAATCCATATAAATGATATAAATAATGAGCATTAACGGGGGAAATTGACACTTAATATTCTGGACTATTTGATGTTATCAAATATCCCCCCACTTGAACTCTACTTGCCCTCAACTAGACCTTATTAGATAGATTCCTAAAAAGATATCTCACAAAACCAGGAAAATATGAGTTTACAAATCCCTTATGCTAGAATAAAACAAAGCCGAACACCTCACGAAAGGGGAACAAACACTCAAATCTCTCAACTATTCTAAGTGTCAATTTCGGGATGATCACTCAATCGCATAGTCATAGATGTATTCTATCATAAGCTTGGCGGTTACACAAATCTCCACCACTAGAGTTAAGGGCTAAATAATTCTCGAAGGCAATATGGGTAGACACGACAAAGGTTAAGGGGTGACTCGTCATTACTAACATGTCACGGCGAAGTTGACAAAATCAATGATACATGATCAAATCCATGGCCAAGACACCAAAGATTGCTCGATGCATCACCTAGACACGCTTCATGACTAAACGGTAGGATAAGACATGGGATATATAATTGGTGTAAAATGAAAAACAAGCAGGTAGTATATATCTATAACTAAGTCATCACCACTTACCGTCCGCCCAAAGTTCAAGCTTAGAAGTCTAGAGACCGGATCATGAAATGCAAGGTAGATGTGTCATTAGAGGATGTCGTGATGGGCACACTACCTTTTCTTCTTTAGTTGGTATAACTCCAACTCCAATCTAAACAATAAAGATTGCTCGATGCATCACCTAGACACACCTCGATACTAAACAATAAAGCTCATACTATAGTGCTTATAACATCGCACTTTAAAAAATCATAACTCAATCAACTTTTCTTTTTTTTAACATAACATGATAACATAACATCCCCCACTTGAGATGAACAATGGGAATTCGGGGGGTCTTCAATGATCTTCATAATTGTTGTCGATGAAAGCGTGATTTCCAAACCTTTCCACTCGAACCTTAAACTTAGGAAAATGATGACTACAGGGTAGGCTAGGGTGTAAGGGTGTAACGAAACAATATATTGGGGTGACAAAATGAAAGGAATGGCTCAGAAGGGTGTATCTAGGGGTATCTTGCACTAAAGGGGAGTGCAACAAAATGGTTTCACATAGGGGTCGAAAAGTCAAGGTGACTAATCGATAAACTCACAATGGTAGGCTGTTTGGGTGATAATCCTATAATACTGCCTTCTAAAACTGAAAAGTCCAAATACATCGAGGTAACTCAACATACCTCGTTTATGGTCTCGAAATGATTCAAAGGCCAAGTTCTAAAGTTTACAAGCTACCGGCACACTCATAATTTGGTGGATTTGGGGTAAAAATATTGGAAACGGATAAGGCTAATCTCACCATGTAATATCAAGGGTTGTATGTGCTTGGCTAACGTCTAATCTAGTTAGGTTCAGAAAAACATGTCAAAATTTTAATAATGGCATAATTTTTCAAAATAAACTAGAAAAATGAGGGTGAAATAAAGTTCAAGAGATAATTCTACTCCCGTCCCCCCACTTGAATTGTACAAAGTCCCTTTTGTACTAGGCATTAAAATAAAGGTGAAGAGAAAGGTAGAATTAGAGCGAGAACTTCCCGAATTTGCTCCAAAAGAAGAAGGCCCACGAGAAAGGGTCGTGCCTTCGTTTAAGCGTCATGAACAAACTTCAATCCCTGAAATCACAATACCGAAAAGCATAATTCTAAAAAGAAAAAATAAAATGAAAAAAACAAACCTAACTCACTTTCGGAGGAATCACGGTTGCATTTAGCGAATGCAACAAGCCTTTTAAACCACTTGGTGTCCCAAATGGACGAGTGAAGTCTCGTGAGGGTTTACAGGAACACACCCACAAAGTTCATTTAAAAACTAATACAAGGTTATTGTGTTTCAAAATGAAAGAATTAAAGCAGGGGAGAGTTACGTCGTAATTCCTATGAGGAGTTACGTCGAATTGGCAAAACCCGGTATGAGTCAGAAGTTTAATAGTTACGGCGAACTACTGAGATGGTATTACACCGTAATTGGTAATGCGTCAAGAATTATGCTGCTAAAATGTTGGTTACGGCGTAATCACCAAGATGAGTTACGCCATAACTCTGTTCAGATCAACAACTGCAGCAGTAATTACTTCATTGTTTCCTGCAAAAATGGTTAGAAAACACAAAACCCAACAGAAATGAAATAAAAACAAAAGAAAGGGATAATTCGGGTTGTCTCCCGAAAGAGCACTTTTCTTTATTTACGAGTCTTTATGTTAGACTCAGAGCCGCGGGGCTCCTATGGGGGCCTTTGAGCTTGCCCGACTTCTTCCATGTCCTTAATTGAATAAGGCTGGTCCCAAACATGTGGCGAAATATAAAGAGTCATGGAGTATCTTTCTTGTAGAAAATTAGCTCGTGCCCATTCGAAACGAAACCTAGCCTTTTCTTCCTCAACAATTTGAGCATACCCAAACTTTACGAGTAACCAATTTTCAAATGAGATTCCCCTGTATCCTACATTGCTTCTCTTATCTTCGTCAAAACATGCCCATTCTTTGCGTTTGAGCCATTTAGGTTCAGGGTATTTTCCTTCATCGCAGATCTTGCGATTGGGGTTACATGTATGCCATGCCAAGGTGTATTTATCGTGCATCAAAACTGGTTCGTAGAAATGAATGGTCCAGTTAATGTCGGATAACCATTCGCAGAAAGCACTATGCTCTTGTAACCACTTCTTTCTGATATCATCTTCCTTTTCCTAGCACCACCAAACTTTTGCAGCTTCATTAATCGTCCGAATGACATACTCCCCTCCTCCATTACATCCTTTTTGAAAAGGGGAACATGTGGGAAATATTACTCTTTTCCCTTCAGGTAAAGGAACACAACAGTGAACTCTTCCTTTTACAACGTAACTGGGAACAGAAAACGGAATCTCTTCCTAATCATCTTCATTGTCGCTGGATTCGGACTCTTGCAAATGGCTAAAAGATGAAGGTGGAAACCTAACGGAGTCATCTAATTCTATTTTTGGTGGTTCTTTTGTAACGAGTTTGTCTGGCTGAAGGCTCAAGGTTTTATCCAATTTGAACTCCACAATATCTTCATAGATTCCACCGTATTGTGCCAATGTGTCAAGGAATGGTTTACCAAGAATCAAATGCTCCTTTTTGTTGTTCAAATAATCGACTACCACAAATTCGGGGGCTGAGGTAAATTTATCGACCTTTACGCACATACCACCTGTAATACCTAAAGGGGTAATCTTAGTTTCAGTACCTGAATCAATCACGATATCCGTTTCTCAAAGGTGGATTATCCTCAGCTTTAAGAAAATGAATAGAGGCATGATGTTTACACCGGACCCAAAGTCTACTATCCC
Source organism: Chrysanthemum makinoi (assembly GCA_910596185.1). Taxonomy (NCBI): domain Eukaryota; kingdom Viridiplantae; phylum Streptophyta; class Magnoliopsida; order Asterales; family Asteraceae; genus Chrysanthemum; species Chrysanthemum makinoi. The sequence goes on from OU343217.1 coordinate 316,004,305, forward strand.
CAAAATATCAATTTTACCAGCAGAACATGGAACGATTACCCCGCTTGTGCTAACATCCTTAACCGAGAATACACTGGATCCTAACCTAGATGTCCCTTCCGGAGCATGGTTACGCCGGAACTCAGGGAAGTAGTTACGGCGTAACTCTTCATGTTGGTCGGTTTTCGTGACATTCAATAAGTCGACACATTCCTTAATCACTCTTTGAGAATCATTGGTAAAAATAGCATTGCATTCCTCCTTGCGCTTGGCTTCATTAAGTTCAATTCCATCAATATTAGCACTGAGTTTTTCGATCATTGCTCCAAGGTTTGTTAGGGTTTCGGCGTGCCTGGAAAGATTCTTGTTAGTGTTTTCTTGGAAACCCTTTAACCAAATATCTTGTTCTTTTTGTTTCTGGGCTAAAGTCTCCTAGAATTTGTTAATTGTTTCTTCAAGACTGGGCTTTCTTTCTCCATAAGGCCCACGGTTGTAATTTCCACGATAACCATTACTATTTCGATTATCACCGTAAAATGGTCGATTATCTCCATACTTAGCTTCTTCAAAATCCTCTTCGTCCATATGAGGATAATTTTGCGTAAGATGTCCTCCTCCACATATTTCACAACCCACTTGGATGGCATAAATGGTTTCTCTGACCTTCAGCATATCTCGACTGAGGATTTCAATTTTACTAGCGATTGCTGCAATTCCGTCGAAACTTCCACCTTGGTTTCTATTACTTCCACCGTCGTGCCATTTTTGAGAATGGTCTGCCATTTTTTGAATGGCTTCAATTGCAGTAGTAGGAGTCATGTTAGGAATAGGTCCTTGATAGTCCAGCATCTTTCTTGTAGTTACATTTATTCCTTTATAGAAAATATTGACATTCTACTGGTTATTAAGATCATTGGTAGGACACTTATAAAGAAGATCGTTTTATCTGTCCCAAGCTTGATACAGAGTTTCGTCGTTGATGAGTGTCTAAATACTCATCATTTTTATACTGTTTAGAATGCCAAAAACATCTGAAAACACTCAGAAATGCTTCAAAATGATAAAAATATCACAAACAAGTGTTTTATATGTTTTAAATGCAAAAACATCAAAATCTGGTGAAAAACATATCAAGTTTGCATAATTGGCAGTTTTAGTCCCCCAAGTTACAAAAGTTGTCAAAAGCGTCCCGGTAATTCAAAACTTGTAAAATGTCATTAAAGGTCCTTGGGATTCAAAAGTTGTCAAAATAAACCCTTCAAAGTTTAAAATCACAAATTGACAACTTTAGTCCTTTAACTTTGAAAATTGTCAAAAATAGTCCTTGGTTAATTTAAAAAGTGAAAATTATCAAATTTTAACCTTGTTCTATTAATCAATGACAAAAATGGTCCTTATGATAAACTTTTGGAGAAATTACATTTTGGCCCCTCAAGTTTCAATCTTGACATTTTTAGTCCCTGGACTTATAAAAAAATGAAATTTTATCACTAATGGTCCTTGTACTACTAATGAATGGCAAGTTTAATCCTTATGTTAGCTTTGGAAAGTTGGCTAGATCAGTCCTTGAAGAATTGGGAATTACAAGTTTGGTCCTTGTGAAGTTATTAAACCAAACGGACCTAACTTAATTATTAAACCCAAATCCAATTAAACCAGTGGCCCAATCAACCCAAGCCCAAAACCCCCAGTGTTTAAATCGATAACCCGCCTCCACTGTTTATCCTCAACCTCAACACCTGTTACCACTACTTCCAAGCCACCTGCTCACTACCACCTCTCCCCACCTTTCCACCTCACCAAACTTATCCCCCCACCTGTCTAACCATTCCTTTACACCTCCATATCCTCCCAAACCCAATTAATGCAAAGAACCTGCTATATTGAAAAATGGCCAAAAGTTAAAATCAAAGGTTGTGATTACTTTGACCTATCCAATGGTGGGAAATGATCAGAAAGAGGTGAGGATGCTTTTGAAAGTCTATAAAGAAGAAAAGAAGCAGAGGAGAAAAGCAAGTAGTGTAGTTTTAATTTAGAAAATGTCGACTTAGTTAAATTTAGTTTTCCAAAGGCAAGTTTAAGCTTTCCAGTACCTTGTAATCTTATTTCAATGTAATAAAAGTTTGTTTACAGTTTCAATTTCAAGTTTTATTTACAAATTCAGTTTATGCAATTTTTGAGCCAAAAATCTCAAATTTAACTTAAGTTGTTTGTGGTTGTTGTTTTAGACTTAAAAGCTCATATAAGCTCTTAAAAAGTTCTTATAAGCTTTTAGTAACCAAAAGAAAATAGTTTACAGTCAAAACTCAAAATTATCAAAAATACCATAAATATTAGTTAAAAATAAAAATCCTAGAGAGAATTGATCAAGACAATGTTGCAGTGTTAAAATTGGATTGCTATATGGTTTAGAGCTTATTGGTAAGCTATAGGAGTAATTTCATACCAAGGTTCTCAGTTTTTCCTTAGAAACCAATTTGTAAGCATTTTACTCAATCTTGGAATTTCACTGTCTTATGTTGATATTGTTGTTGTTTTATAATTATTCAGTCTTCTTTAATGTTATTATAAGCTTCTCAATAGATCTCTTGGTCTTGATCTGTGAAACTCTTTGAAAAAGCTTTAAAACAGTCTCCACAAGACTGTTTGGTTTTGCTGTGATAATTGAGTAACAGGATGTTTGAGATAATATTCTTGCTTGAAGTCTGTCACACTAGAGTCTAATAACTCAAACAAGAAATAAAATCAAGTTCTTATTCAGTGAAAAGTCAAACTTACCTTTAATCTCTTGTTACTTGTCACTGTTGGGATTTTAAGTTGCCAAAATCAGTTTACATGCTTAAAAGTTATCACCATAGACATAGACAATCTCATTTCAGCTTATTATATCACAATCAGTCCATAAAATCAAGTGCAAATTCATAAAAGTCAATTTTCAATTTAATACAAAAGTCAAAAACTGCCCTGTGCACAGTTGTGGTACCCCATTTCACAAGCTCTTAGAGAGCTTATTAATGGCCTCTAGCTTATGTGTCTTAGCTTTTTGAGAAGCTCATCTAGCTGACTCAAGGCTCCAAGTTTCATTTTTTCATTTATAGCTTATTAGGTAGGGCTGCACTAGGCTTTTTGTTTGTCCCATTTTTAACTCAGTACACTGAGTTACACTCAGTGATTTTTCCAATTTTTCAAAAGCTTCTCACAAGTTATATAGTATAAGCTTATCTGTGTAATCTAGCTTTTTGGAAAGCTTATTTGCTCAGCTTGTTAGCTCCAGTATTTATTTTCATTTTCCAGCTCATTTTAGTGCTTATAAATTAGCTTGAAAGTTCCTAGTTAATCACAAATTGTCCTGTGTAACAGTGTATTTAGTGCTTATTTTGGTTAGTTAAAGTGCTTATTTCCTAGTAGCTGTATCTTCTCAGTTGTCAAACTAGCTTATGATCATCCTAATAGCTTATTTTCAGTTTATTTTGTGCTCATTCACTAGCTTATTAGCAACTTAGTTCAAATCATTTTAGTTAAAACATATGCTTATTTCCTTCATATTAGCCCATCAGGATAAAATCATAAGTCTGTTTCACTTATTAGAAGTTTTCAATAAAAATTTTAGTTTTAAAAAGTGCTTATCCTTCTTTGCTTAATAAGTTTGTAAAGAAAAAAATTCAAAAATAAAATGAATGTGCAAAAAGGGAGAGGCAGGGGTCGAACCTGAGACCTCTCCCTTATGGGGGTGATAGGAAGGGTACCTGTAACCATTGCGCCCTTGGGTCTTTCTCGTTAAAACCTTGCACAATCTATCTCTTATATACGTTTTGTCCATTTTAGCTTAAACGAGATTTTAGCTTATTTGTAGCTTATTCGTAGTAGCTTTTTCCAGTTTTGTAATTTTAATAAATTTGTATTAGTAATAAGTATTTTATAAAAAAGTTTCGGATTTTTCTCATTAGTTTTACTATTTTTAAACATTTAATTAGTGTTTTATAGTAATTAATTCATAATAAAAAATATAAAAGTCAAAAAAATATAAATCTTTTTTCTAAAATTTTCTTTTATCATATAGTACGTAAGAAAATTAGTTTTACATTCGTAGGCCTTTTATTTCATAACTTTTACGTTTTTGCTTATGCGCTCCAAATAATTTTTAAACTAACGCAAGCTTCGTTCTTTTAAATAACGCTTTTAGATATTTTGAGTTTACGTTTTAGTCAAATTAGTTTATTAAAGTTATTTTGTTTTATAAAATAAACGTTCATCGATCTGTAAAAATAGTGATAGCGTTTATTTAATATATTTTAACTTTTTAATTTCTTTTAATTTGCATTTAAGTCGCTGTAATTTGTAGATCTTTCCTTTAGGTAATTTTCCATCAATATCCTTATTGATCACTATCCTTAGTGATCATTCTATCATCTGAAGTTGTTTTAAACACCAATTCATCCTCCGTGGGACTAAACGACCCGGGAATCCATTGTATTCTCTGATCTTCATTGCATTTGTGCTTAAGCTGTTTTAAGTCTGTTAAGACTTGACGGTTTAGCACAGATCAAATTTTGGCGCCGACCTTAAGTGTCGTTTGGAAAACACATCGTTTGATTTAATAAAATAATCAGAGTTTACAAAGAATAGGTCCCAGATGAAATTAACTTGTGCGGAAAATAAGTTTGTTACAAGCCAAACGATGTTTTTAAAGTTCATAAAACCCAAGTGAGACGCGTCGTCACCGCGACTCTATGATATGTCCACATGCATGCCATGAAGTGTATGCCTTAGATACCTGAGATAAAACATGCTAAAAGTGTCAACACAATGGTTGAGTGAGTTCATATAGTTTGGTTTAATTGTAAAGCCTTTAAAAAGCGTATCATGCAACAAAGATAAAGTTTTTGGTCATATAGAATAGTCCACAAAGCAAAGGCATCAGAATCCACTCAGGGCCCAAGTTCCGCCAATACAAAACTTGCAACCTGTGTGTTTACAACCCACTGCCAAACATAGTATGTCAATCATGTATGCATGTATCATAGTAGTTAAAAGTATAAATGTCGCCACAAGAGTCTTCCAACATATAAATATTGGGATGTTTGTAAATTAATAGCCTTCCAACAACTTAATTTGGAGCCACTAATGCTTGTATGTTTGTAAATTAATAGCCTTCCAACAACTTAATTTGGAGCCACTAATTCTTGTATGTTTGTAAATTAATAGCCTTCCAACAACTTAATTTGGAGCCTTTAATTCTTGTATGTTTGTTCCAAATATGCATATGAAATCAAGTATAACCCAATCAAGTATATAACGCAATCAAGTCTAAAGTATAAGTAATGTTGTTTGGCAAAAGAGTTTAAATGTTTGGATAAATAAGCATTTTCTCGCCCCAAATAGTTTATAGGAATTTAAATGAGTAAAAGCGGGGTATGAACTCACAGTAATATATAGGAGTTTAAAGTACTTGTGAAAGTAAAAGCAAGTAGTTGAGCATGTATCTCCCCCGAAGAGTTTGTAAAACAAGTATTAAAAGAGTAGGGGCTATGACTCACCTGATGCAATGATTATGGTGACAAAAGTAGATATACTGAAATGAGGTGCTATCTCTATCCGCAACCTAATATGAATGATATGCTCTAATATAAGTCATGAAACAATGTCGTGCATGCAACTCCATATGATATCCATACCACTTGTACGCTTTGGAAATAATGTTTATCGTCAAAATATATGTTTATGACATCTCATCATATTATAAAATACTTTACAAGTATTTACGTTGAAATGATATCCTACGATAATCATTTAGTGATTTATTGTGAAATTATAACTTTTCGTCGTAAAATAATATCGTTGAAATTTTCATGAAAGTGACTAAAATGGCCTTGAAAAGTTAGTCGTAAAATGGTGCACGTCGAGGGTTAGGAAATGAACTCAACGGTTTTGGGAAGCTTGTATCATTATCTCAAAGTTTTAGTGTTTAAGTTTCCATCCTAGAGGTCTCGATCACCAAGAAAAATATAGGTTAAGTATTGTACTTTAGTCCAAAAATATAGTTTGAAAGGATGGTTTTCGGCAAAGTTTGAGTGACTATATGTTATTCGTCACAACTCCGCTCAACAAACGGTTGGACATTTTGGAAAATATGCTAGGCGAACTTACTTTTACTAGAAGACATCACGTTATAAAAAGTTCTACATCATTGTTAAAAACGTCCGCCAACATGGTCCTTTAGTTGCCGTAGTATGTTTTTAATAAAGAATATATTAATTTTGCTAATAGAATAAAGTTACGGCAACTTGGTTTATCGCGTGTAATTTAATCGTTACAAGTCCGTTTTCTACGTTTTCTACATCCTTATATTCGTGTCAAAGTATACTAATATATTTTTGATAAGTCGACACAATTTATAAAGCTTAAGACTCATTTTTGACTCGTAAGGAGTGACATTTTCAATGCTGAAATTTCTGAAATTAATAGTTTTCCTCGTCAAACTTGAAAAATTCATAACTTCTTCGTTATAGCTCCGTTTTAACCCGTTCAAGCGGCCACGTTTTCGTTTTAAAGTATATTTTCCAAATATCTAGCCCAAAATATTTTGCTTACTGTCGGATTTTCCAGATTTTCAAAATAAGGACGGACCCTTAATTAGACTTGTCGAAATGAGTTTTTCTCGCGCAAAACCTATTCTAACCAATTGAAAACAACTCCGGAGCTATTCTAATCCTACCATACACCTTCTTAGGGTGTCATGGTTTCCTAGACATCACCAAAAATAATATATAACAAGGAATAATCATAGGATGGATTATATATATTCATAACTCTTGAAAATCAATGAAAAAGTGGTACAACATCATATGACTTGCATGTTTTTGCTCAAATATGATGAAATGAATATGAAATGAATATGTAAGATGAAAAATAAACATGAGATGCTTACAAGAATACTTGATGAGGTTAATGGAACAAAGGTTTCCTAATCACCTTAGATTTTTATTGCAAAACCTTTACAACAAGTGATACTAGAGTATATAAAACTTGATTAGAAATTTTTTGTGATGATCTCTTCCTTGGTCTTGTGGTTGCCGGTTCTAGAGAGAAAAGAGAAAGCAAATGGGTTTTTGATCCTTTTGATATTATGAGTGAATGAATGTGTTTGATAAGTGTAATACTTTTACTTGAGATATTTTACAAATTCCTTGTGACTCATTATGTTTGGTCGACATGGGGGACAAAAGAAAATGTGTTGAATTGTTTTATTAACTAAATGTATTATCTAATAATTGTCGTGTAAGTTACTTGAAGACATGTGATAAATTGTATACACATTTGAGTATTTAGGGTAGCGTTAGATAAAAATAACTTTTAACGGGTCAAGATAAAATATATTAAGGTCATAAAAATTATAAAAATACATTTCTTGAAAGATTTGAGTGAATAAATATTTATCGGATTGAATTTAAGAAAACCGTCGTAAGTTATATAAACATAACAATTTATATACGAAATAAATTTAAGACACTGGGTAAACTCATAATATTATTTTATAAACTTAATATGAGTATAAAAATATACCGGGATAATTTTTGGAAGTAATGGATCAATTGTTCAAAATAATTAATTACGCGATAACGTTTATTTAATAAGAAAATAAACGTTTAATGTAAAATGCAAAACCATGTATAAATTGATATGAAATGATGAATATGGAGTTTGAGAAATGAACGGAAATTGAGAATTGTGACATTCTTCCCATGTCAGCGGAATCACGTCCTCGTGATTCGATTAATGATACAATAGTTGGAATCTCGACAAGAGTTCTAAAAGTTTATGCTTGTGTATGGTTTAAATGATTATGTCAATGCTCATGCATATGGGTTCCTCGTTCAACTAAATATGGTCTCATGCTATCGTGACCATTCCCCGTCCTAAATACATGCTCTCTTATGATTAGGCTCGATGAGACAAGCTTTCCCATTCTCGAGCAAAATTTTTAAAAGACTTTTTGGTAACCGATTTTTACTTAATCCCACCACTCATCAAACAAGAACTGTCATACGATTAGGCTAAATCGGTTTAGGTAACGACTTGTTTCTAGCTTGATCTTTGCAACTCATCAAACAAGAACTGTCGCTCGGATCAAACTGGAAACAAGTGGTTTGAAGAAAATCTTTTGAAAATTTGGCTCGATTACGGAATAGCTTACACATATGAGACTACTACTCCCTTCATTGCATGATTCTTCCTGAATTAGACATAGGTGATCAGGCTATGTATAATTTGGGAGTAACTATGCAATGCTTGAACTAATCGTCTCATATGATGTTTGGTGTTGAGTCATAAGTTCGCATGTATGAGGAGTATGCACTTATAATGATATGATGAGATGCTATGATGATGTAGTTATAGTCTAGGGTCAATGATGCAACCTAGTTTTCTATAACTCAAGCTCATGCCAATCTGTCACACCCCCAAATTACTGCTTTGCGCGAATAGAATTCCTGGGGATTGACTGTCATAGCATCACAATCACAATTATATTGAACGACCTAAAGTGTCGTTTGGAAAACACATCGTTTGATTTAATAAAATAATCAGAGTTTACAAAGAATAGGTCCCAGATGAAATTAACTTGTGCGGAAAATAAGTTTGTTACAAGCCAAACGATGTTTTTAAAGTTCATAAAACCCAAGTGAGACGCGTCGTCACCGCGACTCTATGATATGTCCACATGCATGCCATGAAGTGTATGCCTTATATACCTGAGATAAAACATGCTAAAAGTGTCAACACAATGGTTGAGTGAGTTCATATAGTTTGGTTTAATTGTAAAGCCTTTAAAAAGCGTATCATGCAACAAAGATAAAGTTTTTGGTCATATAGAATAGTCCACAAAGCAAAGGCATCAGAATCCACTCGGTTCCATGTTCCGCCCATACAAAACTTGCAACCTGTGTGTTTACAACCCACTGCCAAACATAGTATGTCAATCATGTATGCATGTATCATAGTAGTTAAAAGTATAAATGTCACCACAAGAGTCTTCCAACATATAAATATTGGGATGTTTGTAAATTAATAGCCTTCCAACAACTTAATTTGGAGCCACTAATGCTTGTATGTTTGTAAATTAATAGCCTTCCAACAACTTAATTTGGAGCCACTAATTCTTGTATGTTTGTAAATTAATAGCCTTCCAACAACTTAATTTGGAGCCATTAATTCTTGTATGTTTGTTCCAAATATGCATATGAAATCAAGTATAACCCAATCAAGTATATAACGCAATCAAGTCTAAAGTATAAGTAATGTTGTTTGGCAAAAGAGTTTAAATGTTTGGATAAATAAGCATTTTCTCGCCCCAAATAGTTTATAGGAATTTAAATGAGTAAAAGCGGGGTATGAACTCACAGTAATATATAGGAGTTTAAAGTACTTGTGAAAGTAAAAGCAAGTAGTTGAGCATGTATCTCCCCCGAAGAGTTTGTAAAACAAGTATTAAAAGAGTAGGGCTATGACTCCCCGATGCAATGATTATGGTGACAAAAGTAGATATAATCAAATGAGGTGCGATCTCATCCCAACCTAATATGAATGATATGCTCTAATATAAGTCATGAAACAATGTCGTGCATGCAACTCCATATGATATCCATACCACTTGTACGCTTTGGAAATAATGTTTATCGTCAAAATATATGTTTATGACATCTCGTCATATTATAAAATACTTTACAAGTATTTACGTTGAAATGATATCCTACGATAATCATTTAGTGATTTATTGTGAAATTATAACTTTTCGTCGTAAAATAATATCGTTGAAATTTTCATGAAAGTGACTAAAATGGCCTTGAAAAGTTAGTCGTAAAATGGTGCACGTCGAGGGTTAGGAAATGAACTCAACGGTTTTGGGAAGCTTGTATCATTATCTCAAAGTTTTAGTGTTTAAGTTTCCATCCTAGAGGTCTCGATCACCAAGAAAAATATAGGTTAAGTATTGTACTTTAGTCCAAAAATATAGTTTGAAAGGATGGTTTTCGGCAAAGTTTGAGTGACTATATGTTATTCGTCACAACTCCGCTCAACAAACGGTTGGACATTTTGGAAAATATGCTAGGCGAACTTACTTTTACTAGAAGACATCACGTTATAAAAGTTCTACATCATTGATAAAAACGTCCACCAACATGGTCCTTTAGTTGCCGTAGTATGTTTTTAATAAAGAATATATAAATTTTGCTAATAGAATAAAGTTACGGCAACTTGTTTTATCGCGTGTAATTTAATCGTTACAAGTCCGTTTTCTACGTTTTCTACATCCTTAGATTCGTGTAAAAGTATACTAATATATTTTTGATAAGTCGACACAATTTATAAAGCTTAAGACTCATTTTTGACTCGTAAGGAGTGACATTTTCAATGCTGAAATTTCTGAAATTAATAGTTTTCCTCGTCAAACTTGAAAAATTCATAACTTCTTCGTTATAGCTCCGTTTTAACCCGTTCAAGCGGCCACGTTTTCGTTTTAAAGTATATTTTCCAAATATCTAGTCCAAAATATTTTGCTTACTGTCGGATTTTCCAGATTTTCAAAATAAGGACAGACCCTTAATTAGACTTGTCGAAATGAGTTTTTCTCGCGCAAAACCTATTCTAACCAATTCAAAACAACTCCGGAGCTATTCTAATCCTACCATACACCTTCTTGGTTTCCTAGACATCACCAAAAATAATATATAACAAGGAATAATTATAGGATGGATTATATATATTCATAACTCTTGAAAATCAATGAAAAAGTGGTACAACATCATATGACTTGCATGTTTTTGCTCAAATATGATGAAATGAATATGAAATGAATATGTAAGATGAAAAATAAACATGAGATGCTTACAAGAATACTTGACGAGGTTAATGGAACAAAGGTTTCCTAATCACCCAAGGTTTATATTACAAAACCTTAAACAAAAGTGATACTAGAGTATATAAGACTTGATTAGAAAATTTTTGTGATGATCTCTTCCTTGGTCTTGTGGTTGCCGGTTCTAGAGAGAAAAGAGAAAGCAAATGGGTTTTTGATCCTTTTGATATTATGAGTGAATGAATGTGTTTGATAAGTGTAATACTTTTACTTGAGATATTTTACAAATTCCTTGTGACTCATTATGTTTGGTCGACATGGGGGACAAAAGAAAATGTGTTGAATTGTTTTATTAACTAAATGTATTATCTAATAATTGTAGTGTAAGTTACTTGAAGACATGTAATAAATTGTATACACATTTGAGTATTTAGGGTAGCGTTAGATAAAAATAACTTTTAACGGGTCAAGATAAAATATATTAAGGTCATAAAAATTATAAAAATACATTTCTTGAAAGATTTGAGTGAATAAATATTTATCGGATTGAATTTAAGAAAACCGTCGTAATTTATATAAACATAACAATTTATATACGAAATAAATTTAAAACACTGGGTAAACTCATAATATTATTTTATAAACTTAATATGAGTATAAAAATATATCGGGATAATTTTTGGAAGTAATGGATCAATTGTTCAAAATAATTAATTACGCGATAACGTTTATTTAATAAGAAAATAAACGTTTAATGTAAAATGCAAAACCATGTATAAATTGATATGAAATGATGAATATGGAGTTTGAGAAATGACCGGAAATTGAGAATTGTGACACACGAATACACTTATATCACACGAATGCGATCTTACTGCGGTCTGGTAATGATTTACAAGTACAAGTTCTAGAATAAATAAAATCACCGGCACACTCATAGCAAAAGATTCAAGCATAAAAGATGTATGCTATATATGAAACAGGCTCAAATCCTCGCAATTTAGTGGAAAGGGCTATAATATGTGCTAGCAAATGTCATCAATCCCAGAATGGATTGCAATATTAATCGGGACACATCTCAAGTTTTTAAAAATTACCGATTTCACCAGTGGGTTGATCCAGTTATTCTAATATATCAACCTATACGCGTGAAAACAACTAGATCACAAGGGCAAACAAGTTAACAAAATTTAAAAATTAGCCCAAACATTTGAAATTTAAAAACTAGTTTCGCTTTCTCAATAATATTTTCCCCCCACACTTAAGTTAAGCATAGCCCTCAATATGAAAAATAAACTTCAAAGCATGTAAGATAGGGAAAATGAAATAAAAAATCCAAGAGAAACGAAACCTCCCGGGCCAAAGAAATCGCGATCGAACTCCAAATGATAAGATGCTAAGCAGAGGCTAGCATAAGCGCGTGAGATCAATCGATTTCTCTTTCAACCAAACATGTCCAATCAAGAGTGTAAATTTCACGATCCAACCAATTCTTCCTCCACGAGCTTATTAAATCTGCAAAAATAAACTAAACTACAAAAACACGTAAAATCCTAAAACTCACTTTCGTAGGAATCACGGTTGCATTTAGCGTATGCAACAAGCCTTTAAACCCCTCGGTGGCCCGAGTGGACGAGTTATAGTCTCGTGAGGGTTTCCAGTGAACATACCCACAAAGTTCAAAACATTTTATTTTAAAAAAAATGTACTTATTTATTTACATTGTACTAAATTAACAAAAGTTAAAACGCAAAAACAAAATAAAAGAAATGATACTCTTGCAAAAACAAAAAGACATTTAAACTTATTTAATCTAAACACAAACACACAAAAACAAAAAATTGAAAACTGATTTTTTTTTAACAGATTAGTCCAACCGATCCGGTTACGGGGAGTGACCGATCGGTTGGAATGAACCAAACTGTGACCAACCTTCCAACCGAACCGGTTACGGGCGGTAACCGATCGGTTTGAGGCGATTTTTAATATTTTTTTTTTAAGAACGAGTTTTGTTTCAAACTTTTTATTGATAAAATGAAACAAGGACACAAAAGGTGACGAACACAAAAATAAACACAACTAAACCAAACACATAAACACATAAACTAGAAGATGACCAAAAACATAACACGACACTTAAAACAAATAAAAGAACAATCACAGAAAATGAAAATCACATAGACGCAAACACAAATAATTAGTCACGTAAAGCAAATCAAACAAGATAACCTCGTGCAACCAAGTTACTTGATGTGTTACACGAGGTTTTAAATTTATATGCAAGAATTACCGGTTAACTAGGAACACATTCGGGCAAGTATACCCTAGTCAAGTTGTAGTATAGTATATGGTAAATCAAGGTCGTCCCAAGAGACTTGGTTGCACTACGAGTGTCGTTTGTTTGTTTAAGCAAGTAACAAGTTGATGGTTATGATTGTCACATATCAAACCAACAAGAAAAGCAATATAAGAACAAGCACGTATCAAGGTCATGGTTATGATTGTCACGGATCAAACCACTAAGAAAAAGCACACAAAGAACATACATGTTTAGACAAATGATCACAAGGATATTAGGATGTTTAGTTTGGAAAACATATTATCAAAGATAGAACCTATAATAATAGTTTAGTGTTTTATAAATCAAATGTGCATAAGCCTCAATCAAGTGGTCATGTCATGAGCCTTATACCAACAACAACAAAAAATCCCTTTCGGCCATAGACTTTGATGTTATTAATTTGTAAAGTTCCATTTACTTGAAAGATAATGAGAACACATATTCAAAAGATTCCTTTCGGCCATAATAAAAATTTAATCTTTACTTGTTATGTTTATTAATACTCTTGCACAATCGTCACAAAGTACAAGACCAAAATCATTTGTCACTAATGAATTGAAACTAACCATTGTTAAGAATACTTTCGTCCATTGAACTCAACAATGATCAACCAAAACAATAAACAAGAACAAGTTCCAATTCAACCAAATATGATGTTATCAACATATTCCAAACAAACACTACACTTATCCAAACATCCTTTTATCACAAGTTCTCATATGAAATAAACAAGTATCACATAATCAACACAACCAAAGAACCAAACATGAATCATAACATTCAACATCATAAAAGTAACAAGAGTTTACCCAAAGTAAGATTACATTAGGCAAGGGTGAAGGATTATAGCACTCCTTCAAGCCTCCAATAAACTACAACTTCTAACCAAGCACACTTCCGAAATGGCGAGGTTTGTGGTCTTTTGGGAGAGATAAATTGGTGGAAATTCGTCCTTAAGGGTGGAGGCTAGAATTACACACAAGTTGGGATAGGATAGTTGGTGGAAACTCGTCCTTAAGGGTGGAGGCTTGAGTTTCACACCTTTGGGGTGAAGATATTGAGAGTGGTTGTGGTAGGATAGGTGTGAGAGAAGATCTCTCAAGTTGTGGTGCATCAAATGAGGTTGCAAAGGCCTCTATTTATACTACTACCAAGGCTAGGGGTATTCAATGCATTTCTTGGAGGCCAAGGAGCTTGGAAGGGACTAGAAACCATGTAGGAAGGGACTAGAATCATATGGAACACGTTTGGAGTCTTAGTAGTGCAGAAATAGCTGAAACAGGACCTCCAACCGGATCCGGTTGAGCTCCAACCGAATCGGTTGGTCTACGTGACCATTCTCCAACCGGATCCGGTTGCGGGACTCAACTGATCGGTTGGAGCAAAAATCATAAAAAGTCAAAAACACGAAAGTTGTAGATCTTTCTCTTAGTTTTCCGGTGGGTCGAACGGAGGTCAAACCGAGTCAGATACAAAAGTTATGGCCCAAATGGTGAAGGTGTATCGGGAACAACGAGTCTTCCAATATATCTTCGTTAAGCTTTCTTTTCTTCATTTTTTTTCTCGTTTTCCTTCTTGAACTTTATTCTTGAGTCTTTGGACCACTAACTTGATGACTTTATCTTCTCGAATATACTTCACAAGTCTTGCTTTTGTCGAACTCTTCGTAAATGGAGAAATCTTAAATTATTTTTACTCTTTTCCGCCTTTTTCCACTTTCCGCACTTGGCTACAAATGAACTAGCAAACACACTTTTTAACATGATAAGCATCAAAAGCATATGATTATAACCAAATAACACACGATAAACTACTTGGATAACCTTACTAAAAACATGAACAATTTGAAAGTATCATATAGCATTTTGGGAAGGATGAGGTTTTCATGATTTTGCTCCCCTCAATATGTGCCTCGAGGTTTGAAAAGAGTTTTGCACATACTAGAGGGAACCTGAACATTGAGATAAATGATCACGTTTCAAATCATAGGTTTAAGATAGATGCTCCCCTCAACATGTGCATGGAAAATTTGAAATCGTTTGTCACATGGGAGGATAACATACATCCTTATAAAACCATTTACGAATATCGTTTAAATCCAATTTAAATCACACATTCTCCCGATCACAATTATCAAATCATTTGAGATTTGTGATCTCTTATAGATTTAAATTGATTTTGAAAGCTTTTAAGGAGAATTGTGACTTGATTATGAAAGCGTTTTTAATCGATATGGATCGGATTTTAAGACTTTAAACTCCATTGATAAAACATGCTTGAATATCTTTTGAAAACAATTGAATGCCAAATAACTTTTAATTTAATTGAAATCATTCTCCCCTCAATCAATGACATAGGTTGTTGATTGAGAGATAGATATTTTGACAAATAAGTCCGGATGATTATCAAAAATAGAGTCCGAAGTTATTTAACAAAACAAGTAGTTTTCGGATAAATGTTATAGAATCAGAGCATGGAATTTTGAAAACATGACAAAGCATGGCTCTGTTCTTTCTTTTAAAAACTGGGTTATTGTCTGAAATGACAAATTGACAATATTTTTAAAGATTTTTCGAATTTTTCAGATTTTTATGGTTTTGAAGTTTTATAATTTTGTATTTTGTTTTTAGAATAGATATATACAAGAGATAGATGAAGATAGACCTTTACTCCTCGTCTTCCTCCCGAAGACGTTTGAGTGTTTCTGGTTGAAGACTTTTCAAGCCAAGACGTGGAAGAATAAACTCAAAACGTTCTCTTGGAAGAGCTTTGGTGAAGATGTCGCTAACCGATATTCAGACCTCACAAAATAGAGTTCCACCACACCTTTTTCCACTTGTTCCCCGATGAAATGATGTCGAATGTCGATATGCTTTGCTCTTGAGTGTTGAACGTTGTTGCATGAGAGAGCAATAGCACTTTTATTATCCCAAGACGAGAGATTTTGTTGAATTCAAAGCCATAGTCGATAATTGAGATCTCATCCATAAGATTTGAGCACAACAAGATGACATGGCTATGTATTCCGCATCTGTAGAGGAAATAGAAGTACTCATTTGCTTCTTTGAAGACCAGCTCACAAGCTTATCACCCAAAAGCGAGCACCTCCGGATGTACTTCGACGAGTATCTTGACACCTGCATGATCAGAAGATCGCATAGGTCGTTAGTAACATACCGGTGTCCTTCAGGTACCAAAGACCCATATTGATGGTTCCTTGGAGATACCGAAAGACCCGCTTAACCGCTTCAAGGTGCTTTTTAGTAGGCTTAGCCCGGTATCTAGCACACATGCAAACAACGAACAAGATGTCTGGTCTACTAGCCGTGAGGTACATCGTGGATCCAATCATACTACGATATTTTGTTTGGTCAATCATGATCCCCGAGTGGTCCTCATCTAGTTTGGTTCGATCAATCATGGGAGTGTCAACAGGGTCACTTGAATCAAATCCAAATTTCTTTAAGATCTCTTGCATATTTATGAAAATGCCTTCGGGACTTTGTGAAATTTGTAATCCCAAGAAAATGACATTTGTCCCATCATTGACATTTGAAATTTTGAACTCATTTCATTAGAAAAACGATCACATTCCATTGGGTCTGACGAGGCAAAAATAATATCATCAACATAAATTTGAACATGAATTAAATGTTTGCCGACTTCCGGTGAACAATGTTGGATCAACTGATCCTTTGCTAAATCCGGTTGATAGAAGAAACTTTGACAGTGTATCATACCATGCCCTTGGAGCTTGCTTTAAACCGTAAGGGGCCTTCTTCAAACGATAAACGTGAGTAGGATGCTCTTGATTTACAAATCCTTCAGGGTTGGTGACGAGACGACTTCTTTAAGATCTCCGCTCGAAATGCCGTTTCACATCCATCTGATAGACTACCATGTTCTTACTAGCAGCATTAGCCAAAAGATTCTGATTGCCTCGATTCGAGCAACCGGAGCAAAAGATTCTTCAAAGTCAATACCTCTCTCTTGACGGTATCCTATAGCAACTAATCGAGCCTTGTTCTTCAACACATCACCATGCTCATCAAGTTTCACTTTGAAGATCCATTTTAGAGCAATAATCATAGCACATCTGGAGGCGTACTAACTCCCATATATCAAGTCGATCAAACTCATGAATTTCATCTTGCATAGCATTGAACCAGCTATCTTCATTCATGGCGTTTTTAACATCTTTTGGTTCGATCTTAGATAGTACGGAGTTGAAGAAACACCATAAGGCATCGGTTGCAAGTTGTTTCGTGTTGATACGGACGGAGAGGGATTTCCAATGATTTTGTCTAATGGATGATCGTGAGTCCATTTTCTGAGGTGTTCATGTGGTAGTTGTTGAGGGACTGAAGTAGCGAGTCGATGTCTCTCGAAGAAGATGGTTCAAGAAGATTCAGAGCAAATATGTTTTTAAATGGAGCATCTTCAGGATTAGCAAAGGGATTAACTTCATCATTGATGCCGTAAACAGTTCCATGATGTACATTTGAAGAATGATGATTTGTTGATGAGGATCAAGGATCAGCGTCTGCTTCTTGACTTAAAGATATTGAGACCGGGGATTGACTTCATTCACTGGAATATGAGCACCTTTGTAGGGATCAACACCTCATTAGTACTCTGATCATAAAGTTCATCAAACATAGGATCAAACAATTTCTTTAAATCATCTTCGGATGGAGGTACATATGGAGTTTCTTGAGAAGAGTTTGGAACAAGGGATGAACCAATGGACGATTTGAAGTGCGGGTCCAGAACTCGATTGTCCAGAGCCATTTGACCGTCGACTCATCAAACGTAACATGAATTGTTTCCATGATGTTTCGGGTTCTTTGTTGTAGATTCGGTATCCCTTTTTGTTTGGTGCATACCCTACAAATACTCCAATGTCCGCTTTAGCTCTAAGTTTGCCTAAGTCTTGACCCTCATTAGTTGGATAGCACAATGCTCCAAACAAGCGTAATCGTGGAACAATTTTGTGTGTAGCATGCAAGCAATAGCTTTCTGTCACCGCAGAAACATTGGAACTTTTTGAGTAAATCAGCATTGTTCTAGCGGCTTCTACAAGAGTTCGATTTAGTCTTTCAACTACACCGTTCTGTTGAGGAGTTCGTGGAACACTTCTTTGATGGTGATTCCAATGCTTTCATAGAATTCACTAAGTTGTTTGTTAACAAACTCGCCCATTGTCTGTCCGGATAATTGGTTTTGTTAAGTCGAACCCGCAACTTTGCTTGATGAGTTTGATGATGATATCAAGAGTTTCATCCTTTGTCCTTAAGAACTTGACCCAAGTGAATCTAGAGTAATCATCAACTATAACTAACACATATTTCTTCCCAAAGATATTCGGCACTCTCATTGGTCCACATAAATCCATATGAATTGTATGAAGAACTTTTGTGACAGAGTTAGTAGGTTTGGGTTTATGGGCATACTTCTTGCTTTTTCCCAATTGACATGTTGAACAAAGATGATCCTTTTCATACTTTAGTCGAGGTAAACCTACAACTAAGTCCTTTCTGGAGAGATCATTGATGGTGCCGAAGTTCAAGTGATTGAGACGTCGATGCCATAACCATGACTTTGTTTTTGAAGCCTTTGACAGCAAACAAATTGGAGAAGACTTCATCATATCTTCTATAGAGATGGTGTAAAGATTTGAACCACGAGTTCCTCTTAAAAGTTCCTTACCATCAAGTTCTCTAACAAAACAAGTATGTTTTCTCAAGGCTACTTCTAGATCGAATCACGAATTGACCACGAGAGAACAGATTATGAACAAGACCTTCCACATAGTATACTCTAGAGATAACACTATCACCAACAACATAATCACCATAACCCATAATTGCACGAAATGATCATTACCGAATCTAACTGTCCGATGAATTTGCTCACGGTTCATGAGCGTGACGGCTCCCGGTCATATGCTTGGAACGACTGAGTCCAGTACCACGTAACGATTTGAACGATTTGCAGTTGAACACACACAAGAATGGATAACTGGATAATTGGGATCCCCATGCAAGAATGGGTTCCACTTGGTTAGTAACAGAAATTGGAACACCCACATCGAAAATAGAAACATCCATATCGTAAGTAGAAGCAATGGAATCATTGGGAATAGATGCAATGTTGGTGTCTCAGATTTGACCTATTCAAAGTGTGTTCACTTCTTAAGGGAATAGTTCTACAAGTAGGCATCCATTTTCTAGTGGGCATAATCTTAGCAGTTTGAGAGCAAAACCGATTATTCTTATGGCCAAAAGGTATCCAATAATAACCTATCTTTATAAAAGTTCTTCCCTGGTTTCCACTGTTTTCGAACAATCTTTCGTTTTTGCCTTTTTGCCTTATTTGCACAATTATTAGCATTAACAATTTTAACTGGGCATTTGACATAATTAGACAAAGCATTCACACCACATTCATGATTAGCAATGTAATTCAAGCGCACATCATTACAAGGTTTGCAAATAGTATCGAATTAATTAATTACAAGACCTTAAGGCTAATACTAGAATCAACACGATTCGATTTATTCAACTCAAGCTTAAAGTTCCTAGGTTGGTCTTCTACTCTCTTCCAATGCACATTTTAGCTTACGAGGTCCTATCATTCCTTGTATTGTCTTGAGACTTTGACCTGCTTGCTTTAATGTCATTGATTACTCTGTAGAGGGAAATGGGAACATTAGTTGGTTGATCTACTTTTGCATTCCCCAACTAGACGTGCAAAAGGATCTCAGATATTAGATCTAACACATTGATGTATACTTTCTTAAACCGGGCCTAGAATGGTTTGAAGGC
Source organism: Chrysanthemum makinoi (assembly GCA_910596185.1). Taxonomy (NCBI): domain Eukaryota; kingdom Viridiplantae; phylum Streptophyta; class Magnoliopsida; order Asterales; family Asteraceae; genus Chrysanthemum; species Chrysanthemum makinoi. Next base: position 316,024,307 of record OU343217.1, read on the forward strand.
TCCTCAAGACTAGGCATAGAACAAGGCATCACAGATTTGCCTTTTGCACCTAAGGTTAAGGATTTGGGACATGTTGCAATTACACATTCTAGCAACTCTTGAGATCGTTTGGCCGGGAGGCAAGCAAACCTAATTTCACTATCAAGAGGTTTGTTAATGAAATCCTCTTCGACAATCTCACGAAGACATTCTAGACTATCCTTAAGGTGAGCACAATATTCATGAAAAGCATGTTCATTATTCCTAAGATGAGGAGGAATATATTTAACCTGTCACATGTATTTGCAGATCTAAGGGTGACTTTGAGACAACATTCTTATTGAAAACAAGTGGCGGTTCCCATTTCCCGACTTCTCTCGATTCTCAATTTCCTTTTGTAAAGACGTTATTTTTCGTTGTTTTGGTCACGGGTGACTTTTATTGAATCATATAACTCTTTAAAATGTCGCTTAACTTTTTCATTTTCTTCTAGAAAACTCTCGTTTTCCTTTTGTAAGGCATCAACTAAGTTTTGAAGATGAAAAGTTTGAGAATTCGGAGAATCTAAAGGAGGAGGCATTTGGGAGCCCGTCATATTGTTCGTTTGACCCTTTAATTGAGAGATTTGGGCTTTCAACTTTCTCGATCGTGTTGCAATGAGCTTGAATCTGTTCATCACGTTTGTTAATTTGAAAACTCGATCAAACTCGGAGCATCCGAGGATGTCTTGATATTTGAAGTTTTGACATTTTCTTTAAGATGTTGATATTTTAGTTGTAAATTAAAATGCTCAACTTCTAGTTTAGAAAATTGTTTAACCAAATTGTCGTGATCATCCAGTTCAATTTTCTCGTTTAGTTTAGAATTAGTTTTTCAAGCTCAATGACACGATCATGGGAGACTTTCAGTGCAACCGATAATTCATGAAATTTGGAAGCATTAATGGAACAATTTGTAGCAGTGAAAACACATCTTGAGCAATACATTCAGAAATCATATTCTCATTTAGTGTATGCAAGTTCTTCCTCTCAATCTCATTATATTTTAGTGCTCGCTCATAGTCACTAACTTCAACTATCATTGCATCAAATTCTTTTTCCATTCCCTTAATATCGGTTTCTATCCCCTTTTTAAGACTCTCAAAGTGATCTTTTAGAAGTTTAAAGAAAGGCATGACCTCAGTTAAATAACATTCTTTCATTTGCCCAAACCCCTTTCTCCTTCCGTAATACCAGTGGGTGTGATCCTTTTCTTGCAAGTTTTCTCAAAATCAACAAATAGTTGAAGTATAACATATTGGCTAATTAAGGTCTTGCTTTTAGTGGCAATTGTTCTAGGAACAAGATGCATTGGTGTATTAGGAGGATACACACGCTTCTAGGCATTTTCCATAGAGGAGGGTTTGTTTCAACAATATTTTCAGCTTTCTGCTTATCTAAATCCATTTTCCAAAACTTGTTCGGAGTCAACAATGTCTGAAAGTTTAAACATGTTCAAGGAAATCCAGTTTTCCTTCTTGTAATCATGGGGAGTGATCTTTATTTTCTTCTCTCTACATTTAGGATCATCTAATTTCTTGTTCATCTTTTCCCTAGTGACTTCATCTGATTTCTTATCTTCCTCAGTGCACTCAACGCAACTAGGTTTCTGTCTAGGTTTAAGGATTTCATTGCCATCATAAAGAACCTTATGAGCATTTCTAGCCCTTTTAATGACCTCTGGATTTGGTTCCTTAACAAGGGAATGCTATGCTTATCGCTTAGGACTCTATGCTTAGTGATCATGTGAGCAATCTGAATGGTGTTCCCTTGTATGTACAACTTGTTTTCAAGTTTGTTTTTCAAAGTTTTCAGATTAGAAAAATCTTTCAAGAGTTTTGATTCCTTTGCATTAAATTCTTGCTTAAGCATTTTCACATTTTCTTGAAGTTCTTGTTTTTGCTTAGCGGTTTTAGAAAGCTTTTCTTGCAAGGAATTTAACTCTTGTTTTAATACTTCTTCTCAAAAATTACTTTTTCTAATGATTGTACGCGACTGGTCATCCATTTCCTACTCACGAGTGGTCAACTCAAATTTAGCACGTTGTTCATAAATAGCAACACGCTCTTTATAGGCATTTAGTTCTTATTACACTCATCGAGCACATGCAGTGTATTCATCAAAAATATAGTCATTGTTGATCGGAGATGCATCACTTGATACAACTTCACTTTCACTTTGTTTCACATATTGATCATATGGGACAACATTGATATTACCCATATTTTCAATATTTGATACAAAAGTTTCAGTTGATAGTACTTTGTCATGCATCTTTTGCACATCAACATCATCGTATAGTTTTAGTACCTCTGAGATGAGTTTGTCTTTGGATGGGCCAGCTTGTGGTGAAGAGGAGACCTTGGGAGAAACCATTGGAGAAATGCTAGCCATAAAGATTGTGTGTGCAGAGGTCCATCATCCACATCGAGAGTCGTATGCATCACAGTCATCGACTTGGAAGGCATTCTGATGATTGTGACCTATCTCCTGAATAGGTCGCCATCCACATCTGCATTATAGATCTTGGCATTGCCCTCAGCTAGAAACAACAATTCCTCTTCATCCAAAGCAAGACCATTATCCGAGCTTGCACAAGCAAAGATCTTATCTCTAAAGTAATCAAGATTCTGTGGACGCTTTGGAGATGCAGCCTTGCAATGTGTCCCTCACCACCACAATTATAACATTTGATCGGCTTAGCTTGACCTTGATTACCATTCCTTCTCTCGATTCCGACCAACATAACCTCTACCAAATGCCCACCTCTTCCTCGATCATACTGTCTGGTTTGTTGATCAGGTTGTTATTGGTTGGTGGGAGAGAATTCATGTTTTGACTAATCAGAAGAGCTAGTTGATTAATGAAATTACCACGTGTGCATCAAAAGATCGCTTGTTTGAACATAGGCTCAGGAATTAGTTTGTGATTACCATTTCCCATGGGTATGACTTGTGAGGCTTTGGTTGTGATTCCGATGTTTGAGTAGAAGGCATTTGAGTCATTAGACGAGCTTGTCTCTCCCCGTTGGTTTTGAACCGATTAAGAACCAATTTTTCAAACATAGCATGTCTCTCATTCTGAAGGAGGAAGGCATAGAGTTGCTCATAGTTTGTATTCTTCAATCCTTTAGTGAGCTTCACAGAGGTGACAAACTTGTGCCATTCGAGATTCATGTTGTTCACAAATTTTGAGTTCAACTGAATGTTAGGCATAGTCATTCGGATGTTCCTCATGTCATTCACCAACTTATGAAATCTCACATAGTACTCATATAGACACTCTCATCAGGTTTCATCTTGAAGTGTTCAAATTCGTCATAGAGTTGTGATTCTCTGTCTTCCATAGTTAATTCCTAACTGAGAGAAGCATCTTGAAATTATCCCATACTGCCTTTGCTTCGGTGTTGTGATTGATCAACTTGTAGATGTCTTTAGGAAGACCTTGAAGAACAATGTTAGAAGCCCCGATATCGATCGAATCTCTTTTTCTCCTTGTCATCAAGCTCATCATACATCTTTGGTCTATCCATTCCGTAAATCGAGTTCCATCTTCACAGATATCAAGTACATCTCTTGTCGTCTCAACTCGATACGGTCCTTCATCAATGGATTTGAGAATGTTGACACCATTTTCCTTTCCAAGGCATAACAATGATTCGTTGAGCCCAAGAATCGTAGTCATTCTGTCAAGCATGGGTGGACGAGTATCCAAACCTGCTTGAACATCCTCTAAGCAACGTGGAGATGATAGTAAGAACGTTTGTAGACATGTTTCAAGTTTCAAGCTCTACGGGATTTTGCAATTCTTTGATTAAACCGGGAAATTGATTCTTTCACGGGATTTTACTAAACCAAAGAACAACCGTAAGAATGTAACACTCAAGAATAAAAAGGTCTAAATGAACAAGTCGCTAAACACACAACTCGCATAAGCATTAATAACACGCAACACACTTAACTCGCTAAATTAATCAAGTCGCTAAATAGCCAACTCGCTTTAGTCTCAAGTCGCTATATAACAACTTCGCATAATCCAAGTCGCTAGCAAAATTTTGGCGCAATTCGCTAAGCACCAAGTCGCTAATATTCAAGTCGCTAAATAGCAACTCGCTAGGTACCAACTCGCTAACACCAAGTCGCTAACAATATAAAGTACAAGTTGCTAACTTACACCAAGTCGCTACCCGTAGTGGAGAATCCACTACTTGTACATTTTGTCGGCTTGTCTCACTAGACAAGTCGCTAACCCAACTCGCTAAGACTTTCAACTAAAACTTCATACCAAATTGTAAAGCAAGTCGCTACTAAGAAAACTTTTCCGTGGCTCAAGTCGCTAGCATGAAAAACACATAAACACCACTTTTCAATCCAAAACAACCCAACCACTATGATTCAAACCTTCTAAATCAAAACCTAAACACTTGTGATGATTCTAAACACAAAAGTACAACAAAATCGAAACTTTAACACTAGAAATAAACCAAATGATGCAAAAACCACTAAACTTTTTCAAACTCAAAACCACCTAAAACCACTAGAAATCCAAAGATATGTAAGAGATGATCTAACCATGGCTCTTGATACCAATTGTAGGATATTGGATTTCACATACACATCAAACCATAACACAAAGGCATAGATAAAGGTGAGTTCTAGAGAGAGAAAGTTAGAGGTTTAGGGAACTTAGTGAGAGAAAGAAAATCTTATTATGAGCTCCAACTCTCTACCTTGGAAGGTAGAGAGTATTTATAGTCTTACAATAAAACGCCACACAACGGGCCGTGGATCAGCATACAGATGGGTAAAGACCCGTTCGTCCTCCACAGTGTTACTAAACTAAATACTACTTAACATAAAAGTACTATGACTACGAGCTTTCTAACGATTACATATACTTGAGGTGACCGACTCTTTAATACCTGGAATTTCTAATTCCTAACAACACATGACAGGCAATCTTAAACTGTTATCAAACTTTGTTTCAAAGTTCATTGGCACGCCGATTCGAATGATCACTTCAAAATATCATGGGCTACTTGAGATTCTGGAATGGAAACATTGAAATTATGCCTATTTATTATGTGAAGGCCTCAGCACAATCTCTTTTCTCAGCTGGTCAATTTTATGATGACTTGGAAGTCGCTTTCGGGGAGAAAACTTGTTTCATTCGTGATCTACAAGGAAACGCATCTTATGTCGTGCCAACGCCATCCAAATTTTATATGCAATTCAATGCAAGACATGGTTGCTTCATCCCATTTGCTTACTCTCAAAGGCTACATCAACAAAATCATGGCTATGGCACCATCGTCTCTCACATCTAAACTTTCAAACCATCACCAACCTTGCTCGACATAAACTTGTTGAAGGTCTAAAGATCACCTTTGCTCAGCATGTGAACTAGGGAAAAGCACTCGTGCTCATTTTCCTTCAAAGGCGGAACAAAGCTCTCAAAGATGTACTTCATCTTCTTCACATGGATTTATGGCGTCTCGATGCTGCAGTGACGATTAATGGCAAGCGCTACATCTTAGTAATTGTTGATGACTACTCAAGATGGACTTGGGTTTACTTTCTTAGAAGTAAAGATCAAGCTACATAGATGATCATCACCTTTCTCACGAAAATTCAAATTCAGCTCCGGTTGATTCGGGTTGCCATCTGAGTGAAGACGTTGTCTCTTAACGACTGGTTGATCATCTATGGAGCTTGATAATTATGCACTCACCGCCAATCACGAACCTAAAACATTAAAGACGAATGACAAAGACACCGATAGAATCCATGCAAGAAGAACTCAACCAATTCAAACGCCTTGAAGTATAGGGAACTGGTGAAAGACCAACAGGGTTTACGCATTGGTCTCAAATGGATTTGGAAAAACAAATTGGATGTCAAGGGAATGTATCCAAACAAGTCACGCCTAGTTGCTAAGGGTTATCGCGGAAGAGGAATAGACTTTGAAGAATATTTTGCTCCTTGCTTCGCCTTTGAGGTCGCTGGATATTTCGTCAGCGTTCATATGAATATGACGCCTATCGATGGATGTCAAAACGGCGCTTCAATGGACAACTTAAAGAACGGTTTATGTCACCAACCAGATGGATTCGTGCTGATCCCGAGTTCCCGAATCATGTCTACAACCGAACAAAGCTCAGATGGTCTCAAACAAGCTCCTCGGTCATGGTACGATAAGCTATCATCTTTCCTTATTGCCAATAATTTCACCAAAGGTTGGTCAACCCTACTCTTTTTAAACAATATCACAATATCTTAATTGTTCAAATTTACGGATTACATCATTTTTGGGTCAACTCATAAAAAGTACTCAATCGATGTTGCAAAACTAATGAAGAAAAAAATTTTGAAATGTTAATGATGGGTGAACTTACGCTCTTTCTAGGACCGCAAGTTCATCAATCACCCTGTATTTTCGAGTCACCCAAATATGCCCTTGAATTGTTAAACAAATTTGGAATGAAAACCAGCATGGACACTTATACCATACCAATGACTCATACCAAGAAGCTGATTGGTCATTTACATGGGAAACTAGTAGACCCTACAAAATACCGAAGTATTATTGGGTCTCTCATGTATCTAACAGCTAGCGTGACCGATATTGTCTTTGCCATTTATCTATGCTCGCTATCAGGCCTAGACCAATCGAAACTCAATTTCTAATACAAAAGAATCCTCCGATACATCAAGGGAACCATTAACTTGGGGATCCGTATTCGGCTGATTCGGGTTTTGAACTAATCGCTGCATGCCGATCACGCCAGGATTTTTAGATTCACGAGAAAGTACTTCAGAGCACTACAATTTCTTGGTGATAAACTTTGTGTCTTGGCAATCAAAGAAGCGTGATTGCACATCGCCGTCATCAACCGGCAAAATATGTAGCCATGTCGGCATGTTGTGCTCAAGTCGTCTGGATGAGAACACAACTCAAAGACTATGGTTACGTATTTGACGTAATCCGATACCCGCGATAATCGAGTGCCATTGCAATCTCGCGGCAACTCGCCAAGATTCAAATCAAAGCACATCGATCTTCGCTATCATTTCATCATGACCACGGAACAGGTAATCATTGAATTATACTTTAGGGGTAATACCATTCGCGCATCTTCCACCAAAGCCTTGCCTCCGCACAGGTTTAATGAGTTGGTTCACTGACCGTAGACGGCGGTTTGACTCAAGAGGAATTGGATGACCTCCTAAAATAGTCTTAAAAACCTGTCAAACACCAAAATTTCTTTTGTAAATATCTTTCAAAAACAAAATACAAAAATATAAAACCCAATAAAACAACAAAAATATTCATCTATCTATTTTTTCTTAAAACATGGCAAGTACATTTCATCCGTCAACACTATAATATTTTAAAATTCAGTATTTTTCCGATCGTTGTTGAGGGGAGAAAATAAATACTTAATTGTTTCAAAAACATCCCATCGCATGTTATCCTATCCCGGTTGATTCTTTAAAATGGTAGTCACATTTATGTTTTTTCTGACACTCCTCGGACTAAATTTATAACCTTTCATTATTTTCTTAAGTCGAGGGGGAGTGTCGTCAAGTTTCTTTCTTAAAATCTATCATTTGATAACCAAAATGGAAGTTAAAAGGCTTTGGATGAAAATGGAAAGTGGAGGACTAAACCGCCAAAGTTTAAACTTGTTTTTAATAAAACTCCCCACCTAACATTATCTCATCACATTTAATACTACACCAACCTTATCCTACGCTTAATAATCGTTCAACAAATCCGTGTTTTGGATCATCAATTTGTAAGTTGTTTTATAATCTTAACGTGTTTTTAAACATTGGTTTTGATTTTTATGCAAATCCAACGGTTAAAACATAAGATATAAGTGATTATGTGTTCTACGCATAATCGTATGAACACACAATCATTGGTGTGTGTTTGTGGTTAAAAGGATAGTGTCTAAACGTTTTAAAACATCAATGATACTGTTTTAATCATCAAACCGCCTATACAATAATCGAAAGGATTTTTAAAATTAGGGTTTATGCGTGGTTTGGGGTTTTCAAATGTGAATGTTTTTGGTCAAAAGATTGTTGTGATGTTGATATCATGATGAATTGATGATATCAGTGCCTTAAAAACAACCCGAAATTAATTGATTGAAATTAGATATTAGGGTTTAATGTTCTTCGCTTTTGGGTATTTTTGATTCATTGAGAGTTTGATGTTAAAACTTGGCTATTACACTCACATGACATCTAAAAACCATCTGAATAACTTTGGTGTAATTCCTGTGGCTAAAACTCTTATGCGTAAACTATCAACTGTTAGGGTTTACGCTGCAGGTTTTCACGAACTCGCTTGATGCTTCCATGCAATGATCTCGCTTAGGATGAATGTTAGTGTCAAAATCGATGTTATGATGATTTTATTTCGTG
>OU343217.1:316032858-316111476 GCA_910596185.1 Chrysanthemum makinoi
TTATGCACTCACCGTCAGCCAATCAACCTAAAAACAAAGACGAATGACAAAAGACACCGATTGAATCCATGCAAGAAGAACTCAACCAATTCAAACGCCTTGAAGTATGGAAACTGGTTGAAAGACCAACAGGGTCTTACGCCATTGGTCTCAAATGGATTTGGAAAAACAAATTTGATGTCAAGGAATGTTATCCAAACAAGTCACGCCTAGTTGCTAAGGGTTATCGCCGAAGAGGGAATAGACTTTGAAGAATCTTTTGCTCCTGCTGCTCGCCTTGAGGTCGTTCGGATATTTCTCGCTCATGCTCATATGAATATGACGGTCTTATCGATGGATGTCAAAACGGCGTTTCTCAATGGACAACTTAAAGAAACGGTTTATGTCACCAACCGTGATGGATTCGTTGATCCTGAAGTTCGAATCATGTCTACAAACTGAACAAAGCTCTGTATGGTCTCAAACAAGCTCCTCGGGCATGGTACGATAAGCTATCATCTTTCCTCATTGCCAATAATTTCACCAAAGGTTCGGTTGACCCTACTCTTTTTATACAATATCACGGGGCACATATCTTAATTGTTCAAATTTACGTGGATGACATCATTTTTGGGTCTACACATAAAAAGTACTCAAACGCTTTTGCAAAACTAATGAAGAAAAATTTTGAAATGTCCATGATGGGTGAACTTACGTTCTTTCTAGGACTACAAGTTCATCAATCACCCCGTGGTATTTTTCGAGTCACCAAATATGCCCTTGAATTGTTAAACAAATTTGGAATGAAAACTCGGACACTTATGCCACACCAATGGCTCATACCAAGCTAGACGCGATTTACATGGGAAATTAGTGGACCCTACCAAATACCATAGTATTATTGGGTCTCTCATGTATCTAACAGCCAACAGACCTGATATTGTCTTTGCCATTTATCTTTGCTCTCGTTATCGGCCTAGACCAACTAAACCACCTCCTCTAGGCTAAAAGAATCCTCCGATACATCAAGGGAACCATTAACTTGGGATCCGTATCCGGGATTCTCGGTTTTGAACTAATCGCTTTTGAGCGCCGACCACGCAGGATTTTAGATTCACGGAAAAGTACTTCAGGAGCTTTACAATTTCTTGGTGATAAACTTGTGTCATGGCAATCAAAGAAGCAGATTGTACATCATGCCCATCAACCGGCAAAATATGTAGCCATGTCGGCGCGTTGTGCTCAAGTCATTGGATGAGAACACAACTCAAAGACTATGGTTACGATTTGATGTATCCCGATATAATGCGACAATCGGAGTGCCATTGCGATCTCGTGCAACTCAGTTCAGATTCAAATCAAAGCACATCGATCTTCGATATCATTTCATCAAGGACCACGTGGAACAGGTAATGTTGAATTATACTTTGTGGGTACGTAATACCAATTGGCGATCTTCTCACCAAAGCCTTGCCTCCCGCTAGGTTTAATGAGTTGGTCCACCGATTGGTATGCGGTGTTTGACTCAAGAGGAATTGGATGACCTCCTAAAACAGTCTTAAAACCTGTCAAACACCAAAATCTCTTTTGTAAATATTTTTCAAAAACAAAATACAAAAATATAAAACCCAATAAAAAACAACAAAAAAATATTCTTCTATCTATTTTTCTTTCAACATGGCAAGTACATTTCATCCGTCAACACTATAATATTTTAAAATTCAGTATTTTTCCGATCAAGTGTTGAGGGGGAGAAAATAAATACTTAATTGTTTCAAAAACATCCGTGTACTCGCATGTTATCCTATCCCGGTTGATTCTTTAAAATGGTAGTCACATTTATGTTTTTTCTGACACTCCTCGGACTAAATTTATAACCTTTCATTATTTTCTTAAGTCGAGGGGGAGTGTGGTCAAGTTTCTTTCTTAAAATCTATCATTTGATAACCAAAATGGAAGTTAAAAGGCTTTGGATGAAAATGGAAAAGGTGGAGGGACTAAAACTGCCAAAAGTTTAAACTTGTTTTTAATAAAACTCCCCACCTAACATTATCTCATCACATTTAATACTACACCAACCTTATCCTACGCTTATAAATCGTTCAACAAATCCGTGTTTTGGATCATCAATTTGTAAGTTGTTTTATAATCTTAACGTGTTTTTAAACATTGGTTTTGATTTTTATGCAAATCCAACGGTTAAAACATAAGATATAAGTGATTATGTGTTCTACGCATAATCGTATGAACACACAATCATTGGTGTGTGTTTGTGGTTAAAAGGATAGTGTCTAAACGTTTTAAAACATCAATGATACTGTTTTAATCATCAAAACTCGCCCATATACACGAATTGAGTGATTTTAAAAATTAGGGTTTATGCGTGGTTTTGGGTGTTTTCAAATGTGAATGTTTTTGGTCAAAAAGATTGTTGTGTGATGTTGATATCATGATGAATTGATGATATCCAGGCCTTAAAACAACCCAGAAACACTAATTGATTGAAAATTAGATATTAGGGTTTAATGTTCTTCGCTTTTGGGTATTTTTGATTCATTGAGAGTTTGATGTTAAAACTTGGCTATTACACTCACATGACATCTAAAAACCATCTGAATAACTTTGGTGTAATTCCTGTGGCTAAAACTCTTATGCGTAAACTATCAACTGTTAGGGTTTTGGTTTACGCGTAAGGTTTCTACGCAAAATGTTGATATGCTTCCATGCAATGATCTGTTTTAGGATGAATGTTAGTGTCAAAATTGATGTTATGATGATTTTATTTCAGGCTTGCTACGCATAAAACTCAGAATCAAGGTCATTGAATCTCTACGCATAAGGATCACCTTACACGTAGAAAGTTATGCGTAAGAGAAATCTTACGCGAAGCGCTACGCGAAGGTTCTACAATGGGACTACGCGTATCTGTGAAGGATATGCGAAAAGTGACCTCTACGCATAAGGTCTACTCCTACAAGTAAGCCTTACGCGTAAGGTTTTATATACGCCTACGCGTAAGCTTTACGCATAAGGTCCCCTTTCCCTACGCGTAACATTTCTTACGCGTAAGTAAGGATCCTACGCATATATTTCTCCCCGCTAACGCATAAGCTACTATTCCTACGCATAAGCCTTGATCAAACCTTCATTATGAATTGTTACGCATGCAAACTTGTAAATAAATAAATCATAACGCCACGAAACCAATAATGTCACTAATAAGCTTAAATGTTTAATATGTTGTGAAAAATAAGTGATAACATAAACTTTAAAACTTAAAGTTAACTAACTCACGAAACTTTTCACGACGTCATTGGACTATTGGACAAACAAGTGACTTGGACTCGAATAATCTTGACATTATACATTCAATAATTAGACAATAAAACCTTCTATTGACTAACATTATGTCTTTCGATATGTTGGTTCTTTTGGCTAATGTTATTTCAGACACATGGTCGCCAATGAATGTGGATGCACCTGAGGTTCTCACAATTACCAATATCTTCCCTAATGGCTATCCAAGGAAGATTGGAAAGAACAATCTCAGAGTTGACTTTGAAACCCTCACATGCTCAGAATCTTCTTGCTTGATTGTTGTGGATATTCTAAAGAATCATCCCTACCGTAACATGCTCTCACATTCTCGCTACAATACCGAGATCTACATTCAACAATTCTCGAATTCAATGCAAAGGATCAAGGTCAAAGTGCAAAGGATGTGACGCCAATCACAAACAAGTCACTATCACACATGCACTTACGGGCTGTTTCTTCATTCCCTAAATCGAGCCAACCGACTTCTTTGCCACACCTAACAAGAGACGTTCTGCATTCGATTGATATTGGCTATGATGAAGCTTCAGGAATTATCACTAAGCATTCTAAGTGGAGCTTAAGAACATTCCTCAACCATGGAGAACCCTCTACATCATCATCACCAAATCAGTCTCTGGTCGTGACAGTGGATATGAGCATCCCAAGCTCATGGAACTGCAAATATTTTGGTCATTAATCAACAAGAAGGACATCGAACTTGAAGCTCTGGTATGGGATGACATGATGTCATTTCTAAAAAAGCTTGGCTCAAAGATTCCCTATGTCAGATACACAAAACTATTGATCCAGAGAGCTCTTGGACTTCATCCTGATATTCCCAAGATGCTCAATGACCCCGACAATCATGACATGTTGACCTGACTCATCCTATCACCAAAATCAAGGAATCGCCAACAAAGAAACAGTTGCGTTTTACCCGATCACCTTCTCGACAAAACGAAATCAAAAAGCTCGGGCATACAAAAGGTATCCGTAGCAAAGAAAGAAGGAAAAGGGTCATCTTGATGAAAATACTCGAACACCCACAAGGAAAACTAGTAAGAGGAAGTGAAGTGCGGCAAGCACCGAAAAGTCAAAGGAAGTTCCTAAGAGGAAACCTCCCATCAAAAGGAGAATTCTACCAAGGAAGCTACCCTATTCCCACTCCCAACTGGTGCCCAACCGCAAAGAGAGCTAGGATCAGGATTCCGAGGGTACCCAATCGATGAAGAGATTACTATTCCAAACGCTAAAGATGATACTCCTACAGTACCTAAACCTCCCAGTCCACCAGCTGACAAAGGGAAAGGAAAGACTCCAGTACGTGTGCCTTACGAAGAGGATAGTTCGTAAGAACCACTGGATACAACTTATAGGAAAATGGGGTTCAAATTCATCAGACTCCAACACGTTGCAAAGGAATTTGCGAAAGATCAAATTGATGGCCCCGGAGGGTCAAGTGGTGCAACTCAACCTTCACCAGATCCCCGAGCGCGTTAATCAATCCGGATAAGGATCCGTGCCACCACCTTGGAGCAACAAAAACAGCCCTTGGAAGAGTCTATGAATTTTGACTTTGAAGAACCTGTTAAGGACAAGTCTGAGAAAGAAGATGGTGACAAAGAAAAGTCTGAGACAGAAAAGATTGAAGAGAAAGAAAAGTCTGGTGATGATGATGACTATGATATTTCTTCCTAGACGTACCCCACACGCCCCAAGCGCGAGAAAACCTCAAAACCACATATGACCCCGAAGCTCCTCATGTCCTTCATCCTCATCGATTCATCTTCTTCATTCTCACCACCACCATCAACAAGATCAACCAAATCATCATCCTAATCAAGAAGAAGCCAACCCATCTTGATGTCTCAAGCTAAGAACCTAATCACCAAAGCCGGCTAAAAAGTGTCGAAAGAAAGATATGCTCTAATAGAAGCCGAATTTCATTGTCGATCAAATACAGTGATTCTCAATGATGAGAAGGACAAGATGCAAGTTGAAAGGGAATACATCCAGAAGCTCATGCAAGATGATCTGCAAAGGAAAATGAACGAAATGATTAGAGGGTACACTCATCAGTACCTCTTTGACATTGTTCCTAAGGGTACACCGACTGGTCTAAACTTCTACCTACAATTGGCCAACCAGATCAGCCTAGAATTTCATTCCGGTATTTCTTCAACAAAGACTTGGAATTTCTTCTACACGGTGGCGATGGTTCAAGGAAATACGCTACATCTCTGACACTTCCATTCTCGGCAGCCGAATACTCTAACTATATAGCCATCGAGGAAAGAGCTAACCACTTGTTTTCCAACAACGGAAGTAGTACTGACCGTGATGCAATGTATGGGATTCATCATTGGCCGAACGCTGAAGAATCTACCAAAAGCCGCCAGTTCTAAGTCTCAACATGAAGTGTTCAGTTCTAAGGATATCGTTGCTATCAAACACGTTGAACTTTCGTCTAGATGGGACTACACTTTTCTCAAGAATATCGTGGTCAAAAGGCAAGACGAAAGAGATTATGCATTCTATGAAGCTGACTTTGAGAGATTGTCCCTTAATGACATTGAAGACATGTACCTTGCCAAAGTACAGGGTCGCATGAGGCAATTCTCAACTGAAGTACAATGTGAATACATCAAGTCATTGCTATCATCAGACGCATAGTCATCAAAGAACGGTAGAAGATCTCTCCAGCCGCTGAATCTTATCGCACTGCAGAACTTCACTCCACCTCAGCTGATCTTCCCGACATTAACCAACGCCTTTCACAATACACCCTCATCACAGACCATTCGAGTCGCATTACAAAGTGAACTTCAAAGAAATTGCTTAATGGCGGCAGATCTCCACAAGGTTGGGGATCACACTTTGAAGATGGTTAGAGACGGATTGGCTTATCGGTTGAAGGACATACATCAAAAGATTGGGTCTCCTAAGCGGTGGAATTCTCAGGATCGAAGGGACGTGAGGAGGATCATTACACAGATTGATGAGCGGTTGTATAGAAGGGATCAGTTCAGAACATTGGAAAGCTTTGTTGGTGGTCGACCCAGGATTCCGCTCGCCGGCTATCAACGCCCTACTCGCATTCCTGGAAAGCTTGATGCACTTCCTGGTAACCCTTAAACTGCTTCTTTCATTATAAATTTGGATGTGTGATTATATATATCAATGGCTTGTGCACACATAAAAGTGTACAACCCGTAATTGTCAAGAAAGGACACTGTGGTACGCTTCAGTGCCACAATCCTTATAAAAGGAGCGAAAGCTTCTTAGTTTTGAGTAAAACTTATCAAACCTTTAATTTTTCAAAGATTTACTCAAAAGGACAAGTACTTCCCCTTATGATTTTCAAAACCTCAACCGTTTATATTACTTGTTGAGGGAGAGTATTTGATGAAAAACTTTGATTCACAAAATGTTCTTTGTGTCACTCTTCCCACAACACTCGAAATGGTCATATTTGTTCTCAACTTTTCAAAAATAACATTTTATATGCCATTTTTTAGGGGGAGAAAATATGTGATAAAAAATATGTTGTGTGTTGCTAGTTGAATTCTCATGTGAAAAGACTTAACCAACGAATTGACGATACTTAACTGTTAGTAACTCGAAAAGACTTGTCCGGGACGGGTAATAATTTCAAGCTAGTTCGCTAGTGATGTAAACGTGTCTCGCAAAGGACTTTTCCGAGTAGAATGTACCATTCGAGAAACTCTTGGTAGACATGAACTCCGACGGGTTTGACAACCTTTCGAGGTTTGTCCACACCTTCAAGATAGTTATTAGAGCTAGTTGTCACCTAAAAGCTGACAATGTAACTCTTTAACTATGCAACGTAACCGGTGTCGCTGGGGATTGTCTATCTTGAGTTGATCAATTCAAAAAGCAGCTTTTCCTCATCGTGTAAATTTCCGCAAAAACTCTTAAGCACATGTGAGGGGAGTATTTATGCAAAAATCTTATCTCAACAGTGGTACAAAATGTTTTCATTCACAAACACCGTGGTGAGATTTTTCAAGTAAATGGTTTTATGGAAACATAGGTTAGTCATGGAGTTATAAGGTGACTAAGGTTAGGAATAACCGCCCTATGATCCGCCAGAGCCGGAGGGATCTACCCAAGGACACCACAAATAGTTAGAATTTAGAAGTCCTTAGGTATGATTGTAAAAAGGAGAAAATGAGAATCGGAGAAAGAAGGAGTTGAAGAATTAAAAAGAAATGCAAAGAAAAGAGTGAAAAGAAATAGCCCTCCAGATTATTCAACTTAGGCGCATAATCGGTTCAATTCATATGATACCGGTTGTCACTTGATGACACCGGTATTGAAGATTAAAAGTCGTCATGGACCCAAGGACGCATGCACTAAACCTTCTTAGCCACTCAAGTTTCTCTCAACAGAAGCTTGTTTCATTCTCACAGGGAACCCTACGTAAACTATTGGCTTTCTCTTAGAGATTGCTGGTATTGAAGAAGGAGACCCTCTCCCTAGTCTCCGCTCAGGAAAACCAAAACGCACTATTGAGTCTAGAGCCACGAGATTCATCAAAAGATCTCTTAGGTACACTTGACATTTCATCACTTGATGTTCAACAATAAGAACATCGGGTACATTATCGAGTCCTACACAGATCTTAGCAATATGTCGAGAACATTTATGAGAGGTTCACATTTGTGATCCTCGGTGATTGAATGGAAACTCTGCCAAGGTCAACATGAAACAAACTTTCGATGTAGGTCGGTAACTCCCGTGGATTACGCTTAGTTGTCTCAAACGGTCTACAATTGTGAGGTGATGCTTCGTGTACCTCAATGACTCATCTCAATCGTAGGTGTACTTCGTACATCGTGTTATCTCTCTTGTGGGACTCGTTCAGAACGGCCTTGTGAGAATTAGAGACGTGTTTTCACACTATGTTGTTAACACTCTCGAAGTTCAAACTTGTAAGTGCCGGAATCCGCTTATTACTAACCGTTTTAATGTTTTCTTCTTATGGAAGCTCTGGAGCAGACTGATCGTGCAAATTCTCCACATGTTCATACCAACAACATCACTTATGGAAGTTCTTTCATAATCAAAGGCAACACAAAATTCAGAATGATTCTTCATCAACAAAGAATCTACAAAGTTTAAAGACTTAAAGAACTTCATCAAATGTAATCCAATGTTAAAGAGTGTATGAGCATGTTGGAGAAACACGTGGAGACACTGTAGCAGCGAAGCAGACCTGATGCAGACTACAACAACATACTATCACTTTCATCACAAAGAACAATGATCAAAGAACAAAGTTAAAGATGACGTCAAAGCATAACTGTTCAACGAAAACTATCTCTCTACACTGGGGAGATTGTTTGAATCAAGGCAATTCTTCTCACAAGAAAGAAGAATGCCAGAAGATGTCAAAGCTACTATTACTACCGCACCTTCACCATTTATTTATCACTAACACTTAAGGGGAGATTGTTGGAATCACTCCTAAACCTTAATAAAGTGTTAGTAATTTTTATGTTATAGTTAGCTTTATTATGGCCTTTATGTTTGTTATTAGCCTTAAGCTTATGAAGAAGGCCCATAAGCTTAGGCCCAAGCCCATAAGGAAAAGGATGGGAACTAGGAGTGTTGCCCTAGCTTCCCTCCTATAAATACTATTGTATAACCCTCAATTGAGGGTTGGTTGTTCAATTCATTTACATTTCACTCTATATGCATATTCTTTCTACATCTTTACGTGTGTGTGTGTTTGTGAGTTGTTCATCCGCCTCTATCTCTTCTCTATTTCTTTCATTGATGCTTGTGTGGTAAAACTAGTGACCTAACAAAAATAATCAGAGTTTACAAAACATAGGTCCCAAAAGATTTCCGAAGTACCAAAATGAGTTTGTTACAATCAAATGATAGTTAAGTGCATAAAATATACAAGTGAGACGCGTCGTCACCGCGACTCTATGATAAGTCCTTATGCATGCCATGAAGTATATGCCTTAGATACCTGAAAATACATTGCTAAAACAGTCAACAATAATGTTGGTGAGAAATCATAGGTTTATGAAAATGGATTTATACGACTACCACAAGTATAAGTCATGTATGACAAATATATCACAATAAAATGATACAATTCCTATAAGCATGTAACACCCCCAATTTCGTGATACGCAGCGGAATTCAAACTGGTGTTACTTATACAACAGCTATAATAATAGAAAACTAACTCTAATGGAGTCGTTTTTAAAGATTTATCATTTGATTTATATAAATATCAGAGTTTACAAAAATGAGGTCCCAAAGAGGTTTCACAGCTTTACAAAATACATTAAATTGGTTTTCGAATAATAATAAAATTTATAGCCTTCTTGATCTAGTCCTCATTTTCCGTAGCTGACATTATGGACTCAAATACATGCTAAAACTGCCAACACAAAGGTTGAGTGAAATTCATAGAGTTTAGGAAATCGCTTGAACACATAATGTTTGGTAAAGTGAGTTATAAATTCACACCAATGGTTTGAAAAGAAAACAGTTATTATTCACTAAGCATCATGCAATCAAGGGGTTAACTTGTTGTCATATAATAGTAACCGATGCCCCAAGTAGGTAAAATTGCCATTTTACCTATGTACTCAATATAGTGCGTTTGTTTAACGGATCCCGTCAAACAAACGGATTCATCAACTCCGATAGATCTATCCACAATATTCGTGCTCACTTCACTCGTGATTAATGATTCATGATTTAGGGACTTAAGATTGGCAAATGCGGTAACTTAGTGCAAGTAAAATAATCAGATAAGTATAGAATTTGAAAGCAATGTGTTCGGTTTAAAATAAAGCATGTATCTCCCCAAGGGTTTATAAAATATTAAGTAATAGAAAGTCGGGCTATGAACTCACCTCAAAGTAAATGATATCAAATGTATAATGAGAATGATGGATATGCCGAGAAAACTTCTACGAGCAACCTAAAATGGAATGTTGCGACTTAGGTTTGGAATAATGTTTAGGAAAACATAAACCATTCTATATATATTTCTATGTTGATCATGATGTAGTCAATTATCATTTGATGTTTATAGAAAGATCTTTAATATGTGAAAAAATATTTAGTTTATAGATATCGTACTACCGTTCGGGCCATCATAATTCAGAGGTCATGCAAGTAAACGCTCGAGGAGCTAGGACACTTTAAATCATAAATCCAGCAACTCGCCGATACGTTTTACCCAAATGAAACCCCTCACATGAAGCTCCCTAGTATTGTAGCACTTAGTAGATACAATATATGTTTTGAGTGAAGATTGTTATATAAATAAGTTTATCATGTTTTTACAAAGTTCTTGTCGTTTCATAAATATGATTACCTTAGTTAACGGCCCGCATAAGCTTCTTGAGGCTTTAGCCATGGCCTTGCTGTGACTTTGGTCTTGACTACCATGGTCTTGAGACTTAGCTTTGGTCTTATCCGTAGCCGTGGTCTTGTCTTATGGCCATTAGGTCTCTTGGTTTGCTTTTAGTTGTGACAAAAGTATAGTTATGTGACTATATTTACGGCAGTTTCTGTTTTTGAAATATTTATGGCCTGTTTAAGCATTTTCAAGGTCCGAGCTTTTTTTAAAGTATAGGAAAACGTCGTTCCGGACAACTTTCGTGTTTTAACGTTTTGATGATTCGGACCAGAAGGGCCTCTAAAAATTTCGGATTTTAGGCGAAGCTATTTTAAGTATTCATGTTTTAGTTTCGCTTATTTCTTTTTGTCATAACTTTTGACTCGTGATGTCCGCTTCGGTGATTCAAATTGCTACGTTTTTGTTTTAATATTATATACAAGACTATGAAAAGTATCAGATCTATATGTGGTCGATTTTATGGAAACTTTGTACAAAAGTTTATCATTTAAACACTTATTAACCCAAGTTTAACATATAAGTTCTTATAACTTGTTTTAAAGAATTTTGTACATCATGATCCAACATAGTAACTATATATATAGCATGAAATAGTTAAGATTATGAATAATAAAGATGAGATGATGGTGGTGATAAGTTGTTTACAACTTTTGGCTTTCAATAAGAAAGGAGTAACTAGTAAGGATCGGACTTTGATTGATCGCTTAAGACTTTGGATTGAGCTTGCTTTCAGCACCTTGGCACCCTTGCAAACTTGAAGAGTTGGTGATTAAGTACTAAGTGACTTGAGTGGATTTAAACTCAAGAAGATCACTTAAACTTGCTAGAGATTTGATGAAGTAGCTTGATCTTTGGAACTTCCTTGCATAAACTTGGAGTTCATAGATCAAATGATGGAAGATGTGAATGGTTTAAGGTATGAACCACCAAAATCAGTATGTGAGGGAGTTTATGATGTATTTTACTTCCTATTTATAGGAGGGTAAGTTTGGTTAACCATATATTGGGTTAAAAATTAACCATGGTTAGGTTAGGACACTTGTAATGATCTAAAGGAACCATGGTTAGGATTTTGCCACCAACATGATGACTCCCCCCCCCCTAAGTTCTTCCATGAAGTGATGATAAGGCTTAGAAGATAAGTTTTGGTCTTATCTTGAGTTTAGAGTAAGTTTTGGTTCCGTTAAATGCCAACCGTAAGTCGTTAAGCCATAAAACGTAAAACCGGGTATCGTAAAAATACGAAACTTACAGGAATGATGAGACTCATCATTATACTCCAAATAAAAATATAAAATGAGTGATAAGTCTTATTGGGTGCAAAAACGCTAAAGTGGAAATACGGGTCAAAACGATAATTCGTAGTTTATCGAAAAGAACTAAATTTCGTGGAAACGACGCGGAATTTATTTAGAGTAGACTAGAATTAGTCTAAAAGTGATATGAGATGTTAAAATGTGGTTTCGCTACACGCGGGATAACTTTATAGTTATTCGTGAAGTGTAAAAGTTACGCGATTTATGCAAAAATGTAGAACGTATAAGGTTAATTTCTTTATGGTCAAAGGAGGAGGAAATATGTTTGACTTTTCCAAAATGTAAAAGTGTCAAAACATTAGAAACACAAAGGCAGAATCGTTAAGCCCTGATGTAAGTAGAATTGGTTAATAATAAGTTTAGTTTTGTTCTCATCGGGCTTATTTGGTAACACAAAAATAATAAATCTTAAAAATTCTCAAATTAATCATGAGTGATCTAAAATTTATCTGATGCGAGGAAAATTGTCAGAGTTGATTTTCGTTATGCGTGTGATGTTTAAACGTGGACCGCCTAAAACTAAACTTTAAAACGATGTTTACTTAATAACTTTTTTAAAAATGACCTAACGATGGTCGAACTCTCGTGTCATTAAAAATAATTTATCTTACGAGAATGTGAAATAAAATTTTTACGGATGAATAGTGAAAGTGAATAGTAAATGTGAATAGTAAATTCTCGAAAATGAAAAGTAACCTAAAAATGCGGGTGGTTACACTCACCCCTAATGGGAATTCGGCCCCGACCGTATGTTATCCGATGTTGAAATGTCTAGGAACATGAGGATGTATACGCCAAATTTTAATCTTTGTGTTCTCAAGTTTCTAGTCATAGAATGTATTATGTATCATGTGGCATAAGTTGATAATCTAAAGGGTTTTGTTAAAATCTTATAGAGTCCAATATACCTAAACTTTGGCTTTTCCCGATTCTCAAAACGAATCATATCTTATTGTATCGAGGCTATCAATAAAACCTTAATTTCTAACATGGAGGTTTTGTTAAATTTTAACGCCTTACATCTATGTAACTTTTGTTTCTGGTAATAGTGTGCGGCATGGAGCCTAATTTGTATTTGTATGGTTTCCTTAATTGTTTCGTGGGTGATCCCTAAACACCTTAGTTCAGCAAATGGTTTAACTAACACTTTCATCGATATAGTGCCTCAAATGGAATAGTTTTTGTTGTTGTTAGAGTAACTGTTGTTAATCAACGGTGTAAGATATTGTTGGTGTGAAATAGTTTATAATGATGTGATAATTGTTGTAGGAAAGTCTTGCTAGTGGCAAGTGGTTATCCAAACCATTTCCAAAGTTGATCATGTCTTAGGTGGTTTCGAGATGAAGGCTATAGTGTTTCTGTCTACTAGTGTTTGAAAGAAACGTGGTACAGTGAAGTTTTACGTACTGACTTATAATGGAGTTCAGATAAAGATGTGATATGTTGACGGTTAGAAGAGTGTAGCGTAAGTTTACCATTATTCTTAGGTAGAGATGTCAAGTTTGTTTTAAAATCATAAGGTGAATTTTAAAGGAATATGCGGAATGATTTCTTGAAATCTAATCAGGCTAGTTCTTCTAAGAAATGACGAGAAGATTTGATGACTATCCCAAGATAGTAGTTCGGATTATCTCATGTATGAAAATTTCTAGAATGAAATTAGGTAGTATAATTAAATATTAAGATCTCACTTAGTGGTAAAACACTATCGCGTCTCTAGATCTTTTTAATGAATTCTGGTGGTTTATCGAGTTTAAGTAGGAAATTAACCTGAATATAACCCTTGTATAACTATTCTCAGTGTTTGAAAAATTTAAGTCAAACATAGTTAATCAGACCATGTTCCACTATCCCAAGGTTAAATATAGGTGATTAGGCTATATTTAGCCGAGGTTCGATAAATTTTCAAAATTCCTAAATTAGGTATACTTGTGATATGTCCATAGCTTTTTAGAAATTTTCCACTAAGCAAAGGCGATATCAAACCATTCAGTTGCAAGTCCTGGCCATAAAAGACTTGTAACCTATGTTTTCACATTCCATTGCATAGAAGATAGTATGGGTAGATACGTGTGGAAAGGAAATCTCATGTACTAAAATAGTCCATACTTGGCTAGCATCACAGACCTTTAACAATGAAGGTTTCGTAAGAGAATTTGATGAAGGTAGAGAAAGTTGTTGAACTTCAGCTTTTGTAGATGATGAGTCACTTTGTCCTTCAGAAATCCTATTTCTTGAATTTCCATTAGGGAAATTGATAGACTGTGACGGGTTTCATGTAAAACGATATCGTATAATGTTTATAAGATAATTTTTAGAGACTTTGTATAACTTACAATGTCTGTGAAGTAAATTAGACCATTGTGTAACTCACAAGGTCTGAGAAATGATGGAGAGATCATTGTGTAACTCATAATGTCTTAAGAAATGATGGAGAGATCATT
The DNA here is from genome assembly GCA_910596185.1 of Chrysanthemum makinoi. Classification (NCBI taxonomy): domain Eukaryota; kingdom Viridiplantae; phylum Streptophyta; class Magnoliopsida; order Asterales; family Asteraceae; genus Chrysanthemum; species Chrysanthemum makinoi. The sequence continues at coordinate 316,047,333 of OU343217.1, forward strand.
GTGTAACTCACAATATCGTGAGAAATGATGGAGAGATCATTGTGTAACCCACAATGTCTTGAGAAATAAATGAGACAACTGTAGGATTTACAGTGTCTAAGAATGTAATAGAGACCACCCACGCATTTGTCAGTTCGAGAATGTAATAGAGACCACCGTGAGAATTTATGTGTCTAAGAATGTAATAGAGACTATTGTATCTCACAATGTCTTGGAAGTAGGAAAGACCATTGTAGTCAGTTACAATGTCTTGGATAAAGTTTCGTAATCCTAAAATACACGAGTAGATGCATGATTGGGAGATTGGGAAAATATGTGTTGGGAATTCTGTGAGGTATGAATTATGCTGAAAATAACGCTGAAGGAATCTACTGAAGTACATGGATTCTGTTGAAGGAATTCCATCAAGTATATGGATTCTGGCTAAGAAGAACTTCACAGATATATTATAGTATAGTTGGTTACTACGGATATAGATATTCCGTATATTTATTAGTTTGTTAGGATTTGCATGAGCTATTTTAGGTAGTGATATGCATTTATTTTATATTATTGTTTTATTTAGGGTTCCTGTGTATAAAAGAACTGATGTCTTTTGTATTAGATGACTTGAACATTAGAAATCTTGGGAGAAAAACATTCCAGGAAAACATTATTAGAGAGAGTGAAAAAGATCCATTGAGGATCATTGTTTTATTTAAAAAAAAAACCTTGTTGGTAACTTTGATTGTGTTAATTATTATCCGCTGTGCATCTATTCAATCATTGTTATTATACCCTAGTTGAGTCCGGATCTTGGTTTCAACAAGTGGTATCAGAGCATATAATGAGGTAAGTGTAACAGGATCCTCATCTACATCAGCTGATTGCTCAGTTGGAATTGGAACTTCATTTGACCGTTCAGGAGTAACAGCAACCTGATCAACATTAGAACATCCTTCACCAAATGGATTCCTAATAGGACTTGGTGTAGGCAATCTATCAATTTCAACCTGAACCTCATCAACATTAACCTGAACCTCATCAATAGAAACTGAACAAAGATCAATAGAAACATGTGTGTGTAATTGACTAGGACATGGTCTAGGTGAAGGTATGGATGCCTCAAGAATGCAGAAGGGCCCTCATCAACATCAACTCAAATATTACCAACAGTATTGACAGAAGGGAAATAACAACATTACCCTCATCGCCAGCCTCATTCTCTTGAGGCAACATGGCACTAATAAAGGAAAATGTGTCCCTCAAATTTAGTTCAAGACGGCTAAATAACTTAGAAGTCAAAACTCCTATGGGATGAAAAGCTTGGGTTTGTGTAGAAACATTCAATATCATCTGTTAAAACCTAGGGTACATCAAAAACTTACCCTTTTTCCTAGTTATATTTTCAACCATATTATCAAAAATAAACTTAGAAAAATTATAAGTCAAACCCTTAGATAGACAAACAATACCACATCCCAATTGGGTTGAAAACTGATCCCATCCTCCGCACTTATTGCTTACAATAACCGAGCAACGTGATGAACCAAGAACCTCCACTTAGGACAAAGCTTATTTTTTAACCACATATCTGTCCTCGTACTTTGATATCCAATCGCCCAAGCCCATCAGGCACATCATAATCCAATGATAAACTCCATTTACATCATTCAAACGGTTGTCTTCTTATCAAGTCTTCAGACAACATACTCACCCGCCAACTTGCAACTATCTTGTCACTTCTTCTCTCACCGATTTCAAAATTGAGTAACCAAGGATTCATATATAGCATTTGGAGAATGCGCATGCATATCAATCTTTGATCTTTGTAAGAATGAAATCATCGCCTATACAACTCATCTCCCCGAAAGGCCCGAAAAAGCAACCTTATAATGATCATGTTTAAATTGAAGCGCCATGAGAGATTTTAAAAATTAGGGTTACGATTTGCACAAAAGGAAGTGTTTTGAATGAGAGTAATAAGCTTAATCACTTAATATGGGATCTAATATATGCTGGTAGAGAATAAATAGAAATTTCCCAATTTTGGTCAAAGTTGACCAATGCTTACGCGGACTTCTACTTTACTCATATTTACTTTCAACTTCGTAGAACGAAACAAATCTGCTGAAATATACCAATCGCCATAAACAGATTAAGTATTCAAGAAGTTTCAAGAAATATCTTTTATCGCTTCACCCACGCATTAAATCTCTACCACTTGAAACCGCCTATAAAACAATCCCAAAGCACACATACCTCTTCATCAAAAACCCCCAAATATTATTCCAAACCCTAATTCCACCAATACTCCAAAATTAGCCAAAATAAACCATGAGTACAAACCCTAGATCATAGATCTCACAACATCATCCTCATCATCATCATCATCATCAAGTGAAGATACCAATCCATGGCTTTATTACTTTCCAAAACCATATCCACGACCAAAGAAATCACCCTTTCTCCCTTCATCAGAAGATGATAGTGTAGTGAATCCAAGTGAATCAGCCGATGATTCCGATGACTCCTATAAGGAGAGAACATCTCACTCCCAACCCCCAAGACTCCTCAACCCATATGAGCCAAAAATCCACCACTTCCAAAAGATAGAGAGGTGGTTCTCGGTCTTCTCAAGACGTTTTGCATCATCACATATCATATAAGGGAAGAACTTAAAGAGAGTAGATGGATTGCATTTTGGTTGAAATAAATAGATGAAGCACAAAGGACACATTATTTTTCTCCATCATCAAATGTGGTCATTGTCATCATCATCGTTTGCATCAATCCATCCTCTCCATTTTGATCCTTAGCATCTTCGTCAGATCGGTCATGCATCTCCAGCCATCGAGATAGAAGGAATAGGTGGTTATGCAAGACTTCACAAATGCATATCCAAAGATTTAGTGTGAAAGATGTGAGTTCATGCATATCCAAAGCCCTGTTAGATGTTGGAACGGATGATATGTAATATATTAGATTAGTAGATCGTAGATGCATTTGATGTTGCTAGTACTTGTAAGTCGTAAGTCAGAACTTTCTTGAATGAATGAATGATCAATTTTCTTCAAGTAATTCTTTGAATGAATCATATAACTTCAAAGACATCATCTTCGAAGAAACAAATGACTCACTTCAAAGACATTGAATTCAGTAGAAACAAGCTTTGGCTTTCTTAACCATATCTCAGATGAACAATCACTCTGCAAACCATAACAAACACAGAGACACACAAGCCAACAAAGAGAAACACACTAAAATTACATTAGCAGGTTAGAGTTAGTTAGATAAAATCAAACAAATATACAAACTTACATAGCAAAATGCAAAGTTATACACAAATCCTCCCCTGAGGCATATGCCTCCCCTGAGGCCTATGCCTCCCCTTAAACTTTGCAGTTAAGGGTTAAGCATACCGATATGGACCACAAGGTGTTGAAACCTTGGTCCATCAAAAGCCTTTGTTAACAAATCTGCCACATTATCATCAGTATGAATTTTGACCACTTTTATCAAATTTTTATCATATGCATCTCTTATAAAGTGGTGCCTGATTTCAATATGTTTTGTTCGACTGTGAAAAACGGGATTTTTAACAATGCATATGGTACTTTGATTATCAATAAAAATTGTTGTGTTCATGAAATTGTACCCATAATCCAACAACTGATTTTGAATCCAAAGAACCTCGTTCACAAACAATTTGCAAAGAAGAACGTACTCGCTTCAAGAGATGAGGTAGCCACAATAGTCTCCGTTTCTTGCATTGCCAAGAAATCAATCTCTTTCAAGGAATTGGCAACCTCCAAAGGTGGACCTCCTATCAGATTAGCACCAAAGATAGTCACTATCACTATATGATTCCAACTTAAAAGGAGACTCTTTTGGGTACCAAAGACCTAGAAGAGGTTGGCCTTTGAGGTACTTAAAGATCTTCTTAACAACATTGAGATGGGAAGTCAATGGAGTAACTTGATGTCGCGAACAAACACTCACAGCAAAAGTAATATCAGGCCTTGAAGCTGTTAAATACATCAAAGAGCCAAACATGGTTAAGTTCCAGTTTCCTGATAGTACTTTAACGCTTCAGAACTTGAGGATTATACTCGAACATCAGCAGCAAATAATCAAAACAAGTACATCTCTATGATGACAAACTTTGAAACTCCAAAGCTTTGCAGCAACAAATGACAAAAGATACATCAAAACAGATTAGTTTCATACTATTCTCATCACATCCAGGATTGTTAACTCTTGTGAGAGGTGAATCATTGAAAATAATGGATTTGATGTCTCTTTACCAATAGCCATCACTACTGGAGTAGCCAAATGTTTCAGTTCGAAAACTATGGTACACTGATAACCATCTGATTTATTAGCAAATCAGCAACTATATAAACGGATTTGATATGTCTTTACCTGAGCCATTTGCTCAGGACTAGTCAATTCTTGGATTCCAAAAAGGAATAAACCATGGTGAATTGATGACCATACAACCCTCAGCAATTAAGCATGGGTGGTTGCATACCCTATGATTTTGAGCAAACCATTACAGCTATCAACGAAATTGAGATATCTTTACCAAAAACCGTTTGCTTTTGGACTAGCCAACTCTTTGATGGAATGCCGTCATCATCATGGTGAGTTGATTACCATGTATGGATTCCCGCAGCATTTACCACAAGCCATAATCCTGTGGGCTAGTCAACTCTTGTGTCAGAAAGACATGGTGAGATGAAAACCATTAGTTGTGTGGTTATTAACCAACACCAAAACCTCGCAAGCAAGAAATAGTAGAAACTGAACACGCATAAAGGTTAGAGCTTTTTTTTAACAAATAAAATAAAGAAAAAATAAAGAAATAACCAAAACATGGAAAATAAACCATCAAGCATCAGTAGAAACCAAAGACAGTTGTAGTGTTAGCAGAAACACTAAGCCTCCCCTTAGGCGTATGAGGATCCAACAGCTGCAAAAATGGTTAGAAAACAAATATACAACAATTATAAGCCTCCTCTTAGGCTTATGCCTCCCCTCAATCAATGCACCTGACAAACACGATTGTTCTTGGGTACCCAGAATGAACCTTTTCTTTGAGTTTTCCAAGAATAACCTTTTGAGGGCTTAACAGCAGTTGCCACTCCAACTCCACCATGTGCCATATTCATATGAGATACATAAGGTGTATATGACTGAAAATAAGAACTAGTAGGTCTATAGGGTCTAAGTCTGGCATTACCGTTCCACCAACCAAGTAGTAACCGGTGAAGAATATCCTCCACCAGGGAGGGACTGGAAAAGGCCTATTAAGCCTTTTAGCGAAACGATGCATACACCTTAGGCTTACTAGTGGGAACTGGTTTACCTACTCACATGTGCACTTTGGGAACAAATGGGGGAATACTAGCAACATTAGTCCATGTGGGTCTAGAAGTCTTATGGCCAGAGGAAACACCCATATTTTTCTCATGATAATCACAACTTTAATAAGATTGAGTTTACTACCACACACAAAACAAGATTTCTTCTTAAAAGACTTATTCTTAACACAACTTTGTTTATTACATTTAAACTTATCGAAACACTAGAAGCAAAATTGTGTTCAACAGAATAAGTAACTGGCTTTGTTTTGGGTTCATCAACAGCTACTTTAGACTTGGGTGTGGTCTTGGGTGCGTGCCTAGGTAAGTCAGACTTTTCACTTGAATCACATGAGGCATAGTCAGTGGACTTTAGATCTGATAACTTGTCACTTTTAGCACAAGAGACATAGTCATTAGTTTTCCTACTAAGGTCTGGCAAGTCACTTGACTTTTTGCCATATAAATGGTGTGATCCATCAAAGTCAACTGTAATGGAAAGGTCTACAGGCATAAATTCTCCTCTAATAGGACCAGGGATAGCATGTAATGCACCTTCTTTGACATAATGAGCTAAACCCATCATATTTAGCTTCAGGACCTACATATTTCTTAAAGCCTAAACCAATAGTAGTATTTGGAGTTTGACTAGCATAGATGTGACTTGCTAACTTGTTTCCATTTAATATCCATTCTTTATGCCTAGCAATTTCCTGATACTACATCTGCTCTTAACTTTTCAGACCACTTTAACTCATTTTTAGCACATTCGAGATCCCTTTCTAATACACCTATCTTCTCATCATAAGCTATTTGATTCTTCTGAAACCAAACCTTTTGTCTTTCTAGTGTTTTTAAAGCTTGTTTATAAGCTTCAACTTCCACATAGCATTCATTATATTTAGGTTCCAAAATATCACAAGCTTCTTTGAGTTCATTATATTTTTCATTACAACCAAACACACAATTATGTACCTGAGAGATGCCCATGAATGCAAAGTGTGGACGGCAAATTCTTCAAAGATAACATGCAAACATCAGCTTCCTTGCTCATCTTCTTGATTTCAGCCTTTCCACCATACCTTTCTTTGAGTGCATCCCATATACGACTTGCATCATCCATATAACGAAAATCTGCTACATGATCAGCAGGAATAGAATTAAGCAAGGTAGTTCTGGCCTTTGACTCTCTTTGTACAGCAATGTGTTCATCTCAGAGTCGTTGGAGGATGAAAAAGAGATTTCCATCACGATCACATCCAACTTTTCAAATCAAGTTGCCATTTTGGATCACCTTCCAGATATTCATATCATTATTTTTGATCCAGTGTTCCATCTTCTTAGCCCAAACATCATACTCATCATCCATCAAATAAGGAAACATAACATCATACTTTTCATTAACAAATGTTGCCATTTTAAAAGTACCAAGCAAAAATATGACCAGCAAACAAATTCAATAATTATCCACGTGACCTCTTCAGCAGTAATGACTCACTATCAGTGGAAACAAAATAATATACGTGACTGAAGCAACCGGTCACAAGGTCAAACAGACCCACGTGATAATCCAACCAATAAGAAGCCACACACCAAATTTGAGCCCCACGTGACGATTAATGTAAACAAAAAGCAAAAGCCAAAAGATGAATACTCAACAATTAATTACCTTTGTTGCTGTCACTTCATCGTATCAGTAGAAAGCATATTCAAACAGATAAAAGGTCGTGGGTCCTATGTGATACAAGAAGCATTCAATGTTCACATGTGAACATCACCAATCATATCAATCCTCTTCAAACTCTTCGACCAATCAATTTAAAATATACCCACTGTGATGAGTTAATGGCCATGTGAAAACCTATTAACTCTTCAGCAGAAACATAACCGTGTGAATACACTCGAATAATGTTCAGTCAATGATATCTAATCAAGTAGTCCAATGTTCTCACTTTTGATTTGTTGTCTGACATTCACACGTGATCACCTCTAAGCAAGCCAATCACAAGTCAAGACCATTATAACAATCATACGCTTCACCACACTCAATCCTATCCCACTTGATCATATATATAAGATCAATGTGTCACGAGAAGTCAATTAAAATGGCGTGACAATGTTGACCAATGAAACAAGCCCACGTGACATCAAAGTAATTTCAGCAGAAACAATATATGACCAAGGATAATATATGAGCCACAATATCAGCCAATAAGAACATGAGACCAGGTCTTAATGTGACCCCACCGCCCAGCCAATACAACGAGCCAATCAACTAGAGTTGACTTCCTTGTGATTATTAAACCCACTTGACCAATATCACATGAAATTGTGAGATGAAATTAAATATAATCAATCACCTCAATTAAATATACCAGTATTACCTCTCTCGTGTACCAACCAAATTGAACGAACAACAGTAACAATTTCGAATCTGCTCTTTTCTTCACTTTTGCCGCATGCTGTCTCTTTATTCAGATCTGTTGCTATCCACAGATTAGGGTATAAACCCTAATTACCCAAAAACCTTATAAACCCTAGATCGAGAGCCACCCGCTCTGATACCACTTGTTGAAAACAAGATCCGGACTCAACTAGGGTATAATAACAATGATTGAATAGATGCACAACGGATAATAATTAACACAATCAAAGTTACCAACAAGGTTTTTTTTTTAAATAAAACAATGATCCTCAATGGATCTTTTTCACTCTCTCTAATAATGTTTTCCTGGAATGTTTTTCTCCCAAGATTTCTAATGTTCAAGTCTCTCAAATACAAAAGACATCAGTTCCTTTTATACACAAGGAACCCTAAATAAACCAATAATATAAAATAAATGCATATCACTACCTAAAATAGCTCATGCAAATCCTAACAAACTAATAAATATACGGAATATTTATATCCGTAGAAACCAACTATACTATAATATAACTTCAGCAGAAGTCCTTCTTCAGCAGAATCCATGTACTTCAGTAGATTCCTTCAGCGTTATTTTCAGCATAATTCATACTTCACAGAATTCCCAACAATTATTGGCTCTTTGATGTATTTAACATACTTCACAGAATTCTCAACCTGTTTCTTCTGATGCTGATTTGATTGTTCCTTCTGAAGCTCAAATTGGTTCTACTGAGACATCTTTTGACAAAGGACAGGAAGATGTAATTGATGATATGATTAATTCAGGTATGGTGACTGAAGAAGAAAATCAAGCTCAGGCTCGTATGATTGCTGATTATGAGAAGAGTAAATTGCAAAATACATCCTCGGTTTATTCAAGTTTGACTTACACCCTGTCACAAACTATTGGCTAGTTACATCTCGTTAGTTAGCCAACGTTAGCCATATACATCCCTGTCACTAACTCAGTTAGTTTTCTTCGGCTAACGCAACGGGAGGGCTATTTTGGTCTTTTTACTGAGCACGCAGGGATGTATTTTGCAAATTATTTTTATACTTTACTTTTTTTTTTCTTTTTTTTTCTTTTTTTTTCCGAAATGTTTGTAAAAAAAAAAAATTTTGTAAAAATTCGAAATTTTGTAAAATTCTTTTGTAAAAATTGAAAATTATAAAATTCCAAAATTTTATAAAAAATTTATAAAATTCGAAAATTTTATAAAAATTTATAATAATTCAGAAATTTTATAAAATATTCGATAAAATTTTTATATTCCGAATTTTTTTATAAAAAATTTTCTTTTTTCTGTTTTGAATACTTTTAGACGGAATTTTTTTTAAAAAATTTTCGACAAAATTTTTTTTTTCTTTTATATTACTTTTTGACGGAATTTTTTTATAAAAAAATTTCGACAAAAAAATTTCTTTTTTCTGTTTTGAATACTTTTGGACGAAATTTTTTATAAAATTTTGCGCAAAAGTATTCAAATATATATATATATATATTTGTCGAAATTTTTTAGAAAAAATTTCGGAATTTTTTATAAAATTTTTATAAATTTTTTGGAATTTTTTATAAATTTTTTTATAAAATTTTCAGAATTTTATAAAGTTTTTATAAAATTTTTGGAATTTTATAAAAATTTTATAGAAATTCTGAAAATTTTATAAAAAATTTATAAAAAATTCTAAAAAATTCATAAAAATTTTATAAAAAATTTTCGACAAATATACATATATATATTTTTTTGAATACTTTTGCGCAAAATTTTATAAAAAATTTCGTCCAAAAGTATTCAAAACAGAAAAAAGAAATTTTTTTGTCGAAATTTTTTTATAAAAAAATTCCGTCAAAAAGTATTAAAAAAGAAAAGAAAAAATTTTGTCGAAAATTTTTTAAAAAAAATTCCGTCTAAAAGTATTGAAAACAGAAAAAAGAAAATTTTTTATAAAAAAATTCGGAATTTTTTTTTTATAAAAATTTTATCGGAATATTTTATAAAATTTTCGGAATTATTAATAAATTTTTTTATAAAATTTTCGGATTTTTTTATAAATTTTCTTATAAAATTTTCGGAATTTTTTTACAAAATTTTCGGATTTTTTTTTTACAAACATTTCGGAAAAAAAAAAAAAAAAAAAGTAAAGTATAAAAATAATTAACGAAATACATCCCTCGTATGAAAAAAAAAGACCAAAATAGCCCTCCCGCTAGGTAGGTTAATCCGAAGAAAACTAACGGAGTTAGTGACCAGGGATGTATAATGGCTAATGTTTGGCTAACGAAGGATGTAACTAGCCAATAGTTTGTGACAGGGATGTAAGGTGTCAAAAACTGTAAACCACAGGGATGTATTTTGTAGTTTACTCTTATGAGAATATGCAGAAGAGTCGTGTTGTTGCTAAATTTCTTCAAGATCATTCTGATTCTAATTTGTCTTCTGAAAGGAAATTAGAGCTTGATGCATTACTTCCTAAGATCACTGATGATCAATGGGATGCTTATACTACTCAAGGTGCATCAGATCCAAATCTTGCAAAACTTATATTAGGAGCATCTTTTGATGATGAGACTTTTGTGGATAAAATGGTGGCTCTTGGTAATAAAAGGAAGCAAGAATCTGCTGCAAAGAGGAGAGCTCTTATTGCTCAAAGAAATAAAGCCAAAAGAGAAAAACCAATGACTGTTGCTCAGAAGAGGAATCATATGAGGCGAGTTGTGAAGAATTCTGCTATGTATAATTCTGGTATGTCAATGAAGCAAATCTATGCTTTGTCTGATGATGCTTTGATTAGACAATATAATATGGTTATGAAGTTTTCCTCTTCTGGTTCTACTTTTTTTCAATTGGAAAGAATTGCTTCAATGTCTGATGTTCCTCAAGCTAAGAGACATAAAACAGTTGAGATAGTGGAAAATTTTGATGATGTTTTGCCTCTGGTGATCTCTCCAGTTGTTACTGACACAACTTCTGAAGCTAATCCTTCTTCTGATGTGGTTGTTTCTGCTGAATCTTCTTTGGTTTCTTCTGAAGCGTTGCCAAGTGTGGATTTGGGTAACTCATTGGGTCAGGATGATGCTCTAAAGATTGATACAGATCCAATAGCTGGTAGGAGGCAGAAAAGTTTGGTGAAAAGGAACACATTAGAATGAGTTAGGTACCGATTGAAAAACTCAGTTTTAGTTAATATAAAGATCCATAGAGGATCACGAAGTTCTTAGTTATTTGTTACTTGTGTTTATATTCCTACCGATAAATATAAGTAGTAGTGATTGTCTTTTATTGTGCTTGTGATTACATAGGCATATATAACGATCCACGAGCTCAAGATCTATCAAGGTCTGTTTGTTTCAACAAGTGGTATCAGAGCCAGTGGCTCTCGATATCTAGGATTTCGCAAGGTTTCTTGATGAGAAAGAAAAATTCGCAACTGGTTAAATTTTCGTAATGCTTTTGCAGGTCAGTTTTGAAACAGGTATAACTTTTAAGTGAACCGTTGGATCGGGCTAAAATTTTGGCTGGAGCTTCTCTATATTCACATCTAACTTTCCACCGGAGGGATTGTTGATCCAAGTCTCAGTCAAAAGATATACGTGCCTGAAAACTGCTGCAGACACAATCATGTAAGTTGAATTTTTCAAGTTCTTAGTGACTCTAAAAAGTGTCAATAAAGACCAAAAAGACTATCTATTGATTGCAATTAAGGTTTTCACAAACCTTAATAGATACATATATAGTGAATGATTTGAATGTTAAGGTTTGTAACAAACCCTAGATCTTTGTTCGTTGGAGTTGGGTTTGTTCCAGAAGTATCCTCGCCGCCGCTGCTCGTTTAATGCTTACTACACTTGCTGGAACTTGTGCTCAACACTAATCTTTATACGTGCTGCTGGAACTTATGCTTAATGTCACTATTGTTGTGTTTCGATCGACCTACTGGAATCTGCTGATAGGTTAACGAAACCACTGATAGCTATGTTCGAAACCATCGATAGGTTAACGAAACCAGCGATAGCTATGCTCAACCATTGCTAGTTATTCGTTACCACTGATAGTACTTTGTAACCACGGCTAGTTTTTTGGTAACCACGGATAGTTTTCTCAAAACCACTGCTACCTTTACATTGTTTGGTAACCACGGATCGTTTGGTTTTTCACTTCATGTTGTCTATTGCATGGGTTGAAAGATGATTATTGGTTTTATGGCACGAATTACAAACAGTAAGGGGAAGTCATGCAGATTATTTATATTGTTTGATATTGGGTGTCATATGGCAGATTATGGTTTTTGACTGTGATTACACACACATGGGATTTGGTTCACACACACAAGAGGATTTTGGTTTTTGTTCTTAACAGGTTCATGGCTCATTCTTATTGTCATAGTTGATTACGAAGAAAGGCGTTTATCACCTATTTGAAGATGAAGTGGAATTATTTGAGTTTGTGTTTTATCATACCTTTTGGTAGGGGGTAACTTGTTCGTGCTTTAATGATTGTAACGAAGAATTGACATAACACTTAAAGGAGTGACGTTATTGTGCTCAGTGATTATTGTCAAGAGATTGCGGTCTCCTTATACATTGATTAGTATACGTTCAAAGTCACGTGGATAAACAAGACATAAGATACAAGTTTGGGTGATTTTACTTCTTCATCAAGTTCGTTATATTTGGTTTTCTTCACAAGTAATCATTACATGGAGCCTACAGATTTGAAGAATCAAGAAAATGGTTAATATATGGGTTTCTGGGGAAGCTTAATGTTAAAATATTTAACCATTTGCATGCATCATTCGAGGTGAAGGTTTTTACAACTGCTAGTTGTTATTACTACTGCTGATTTTGATTTCTACTGTTTCAAGTTCATTTAAAGATGCGGAAAGCTTAATGGTGGGTAATTTGAAACATTGGAAGGATGGGTTAGATGTATGATATTGATTCGTAGTTGTGAAGATCAAGGTTGCTCACTTATGTCCCCTAATTGAAGATGACAAAAAGGGGAAGAATATTTACATGGAAGCTGCAACTTGAAGATTCTTGGTGATTGCATGTTTAAGGGGAAGTTCATTTATCTTTCATTCATATTAGCTTCAGGGGAAGTTCATGCTTATGTGGTTTTGTCATTATCAACTAGGGGAAGATTGTTGGGAATTAGGTTCCTTGAGTTGATAAGACAAAATAGTATGAAAGATTAAGGACTGTTTATGACAAGGAGGATAACTTCAAAGAAGAGAATATTCAGAAGATCAATTTACTTGTTAAAGAAGATATTCTGTATATTCACATTTATCTCTTTGTATACCCTAGCATTCTCTAATATATAAAGAGATGCAGGGTACGTAGGTTAGACACAAGTGTCAAACAATGTAAACATTAGACATAGATGTGTGTGTGTGTCTAGGGCGTAGGTCTTGTAAACGCCTAGACTATAGTGTATGTCGACATGTAGTTGGTCAGCCTCAAGGATCATGGATCCCTGTTAGATTGTGATGAGTGTGTAAATACTCATCATTTTTTATACAAAATAAACTGCAAAATCATCTGAAAACACTCAGAAACACATCAAAATGATCAAAATATCACAAATCAGTGTTTTATGTGTTTTAAATGCAAAAATATCAAAATCAGATGAAAACATATCAAATTTGCAAAATTGCGGTTTTAGTCCCCAAGTTTATAAAATTGTCAAAAATAGTCCCTGAGCCAAAATTTCAAAAGAAAAGTCACCAAAGGTCTTTTTAAAATCACAAATTGTCATATTTAGTCCTTTGGTGAGAAATCTAAAAGTTTTGAGAAAATTACAATTTAGTCCCTGAAAATCCAAAATGTTCAAAACTAGTCCTTGGGAATTTTCAAAAATGTCAAAAAACTAAACCTTGGACTATTAAATATTGGTAAAACAAACCCTTGGATCACTCTTCATAATTTACAGATTGGGTCCCTCATCTTTCAAACATTTACATGTTTGGTCCCTTGTGTTAATATGTCTACAAACCAATTGGACCCCTTTTATCACCCTTGGCCCAACTGTTGGCCCAATCCATCCCTTTACCCGTGTTTAACCCGAATCCAACCCACACCCTATTATTAAACACCGGTCAAATGGGTTTGACCCACCACTTTCCCTCTCTCCCTCACATGTTACCCAAGCTCCATCATCACACCTGCATATCACCTGATCACACTCCACCTCCCCTCCATCATCACTACTTTCCCCCTCCAAACACAAAGAGCCAAGAGAAGCATTAAATGCATTAACCCAATCCCACTCAATCTCATAAACGGTTAAAAAGGTTTTGGCGCCAAAAACCTTTAAATGGCTAGGATCACTTTGAGACATCCTATGGTCAAGATTCATGCTGGGAACTTTTCAGAAAGGAGAGAGAAGGAGACTTGGATATATAAAAAGCCAAGAGAAGCAAAGAGGAGGGAGTTAGCTTTTATTTTTTTAGCAATAAATGTCGTTTTGTATTTCCTTAGTCAAAATTAGATTTACAATTGTATTTTCAAGTCCTGTTGTACTTAAGTAAACCTTGTTAGTGTATTTTAACTTGATTCAAGTATTAATTTCAGTTCATGTTAAATTTCCATAATCATTGTTAACTGTTGAAATTTCAAGTTTCAAACTCACTTGCTTAAGCTTTTAACAACTCATTATCAATCTCAAATAAGCTTATACAAGCTCATAAAAGCTTTCCATAAGCTCACAATTCATTTTTACTCACTTGTGAACCTTGGTCAACAAAAGTCAACACGGGTACAAAATTGAAGCAGAAGGGATATGGGTTGATGCAGGCTTGGAATGGGGTGAATTATAGCTTATTGGGTTGGATTATATAGGATAGAGGTCCTTGGTTCTCATTTTGCTAGCCATTGTGGCTTGGACTATTTGTAAGTCAAAATTAAGGTTTCATGCATAAGCTATATTTGTAGTTAAAATCTGTTATAATCGTTTCTAATAGAAGTGTTTAAGTGTTATTAAGTGAGTTTGATCATTAAATAAGTAGGTTCATAGTTTAAATCTGTTTGGAGCTCAAATCGAAATAATAAGGAGTGTTTGGTTATGCCTATGCTTCGTCTTTTAAGCTTTTACTGATGGGTCCAATTTCATTGCTTCATGTTTGTTAAGTGTAATTGAGCTCAACTGAGTCAAAGTATTGGTGCCTGCAACCACAAAAGTCAAAATTGATCCTAAACTGTTTAACTGTCCTTTGTTGTGGATTTTGGGATTGCAGTTCATCATTTTGTGTTTAAATATCATCAACATTGCTTGCATTAGGTTCAATACATCTCATAACATCAAAATCAGTCTTAAAATTGGATCTAAAATTCATATTAGTCAAAGTTCCTCAGTTTGTCAAAAGTCAAAAAGTGCAAAAATCTGTTTTGGGGTCATTTAGAAAGAATTGTTTTGAGTTCATTTCTGGACTTACCAGTGAATCTTGGTGTTTCAAAAGCTCAGCGTGGTCCTCTTTCTTATCAGTATTTTTGTGAATTTTTACAAACATTGTATAAGCTTCAAATAAGCTTCTCTTTTAGGCATACAAAGGCTGCCTGCTCAGACCTCAGCATTCACCTAGAGTTTTACTCATTTTGTGCAAGTTGTATAGAGCTCATAAGAGCTCACCATGGTCTAATTTTTGGTTTAAGTACTCTCACCCAGGTCCTTTACAAGTTCCAAATCATATTTTTCAGTTTGAGCTTATTTATAAGCTTCTGCTTGTGCTTAAAGTTACCACTCAGAAACTGTTTTAGACCTAAATTTCATAGAGATCAAATCCTTGTAGTTTGTTATTCAGTGATTGAAGTTTGTTGATTTTAGTTACAATTGGTCACTTTTAGTAGTATAGAACATCTGTAATCAGTGGGTGGTTTATTTGTCTCATTTGGCTTATTTTAGTGCTTATTAATAAGCACTTGTTTAAGCAGTTTCAGATTTCTCCACACAAGTGCCTGTTTTTCCAATTTTCTCAGATTCCTAGTATTAATTTAGAGTTTTCCTGAAAATTTCAGATTTTTCCAAGTTGTTTTGCTATTTTTCCTAATTTAAATTAGTTTTTAATCATTTTTAATTAGCTTTTAATATAAAAAATTCAGAAAAGGTTCAAAAAAAATAATTTTTCAATTTTATTAGGTTTAGATAAATATAAGAAGTGAAAAAAGTAATTTTCCAGATTTTTCATAGTTTATTTGGTAATTTTTAGTAATTTAATTAGTTTTAAATAGTTTAAAATTCATAAAAAATAGAAAAATAATCAGAAAAATACAAAAATAGTTTTGAAAATTTTAGTTTGATATTTTAGACTTTTCCATCTCATAATTTGATTTTTCTAGCTTTGTTTCCTCATTTTTTGTATTTTAGGTAATTATTAAATAGTTAAAAATAGTTTTTATTTAATAATAATTAGATAATTAGTGATAAAAATAATTTTCTTTTTCCATATATTTTCTTTTATCATTAGGTTTATAAAAATATCATTTTTATATTTTTAAGGTTAATATTGTTCTAGTTTCACTTTTTAATTTGTACGTCGCGTAGATTTTAATTTCAATTTTATAAAAAACATAAAAACAAAAACATCATTTTAATTATAGTGATAGCGTTTATTTAATATATTTTATCTTTTTAACTTTCCTTAATTTGCATTTAAGCCGTTGTAATTTGTTGGCTTTTTCTGTAGTTATAATAATTCAAAAAAAATCCTTTTCCCGTTCAAACTCCTCGATCACTTTACGTTTGATAATTCATCGCATAGCTCGCTGGGACATAACGACCCGGGGAGACCCTATACTCCTCAGATCTTCATTGATTTCGTGCTTAAGCAGTTTTAAGCTGGTTACGGTCCGTCACACACAAGTGGCGGGCTTGTGTGATTTAGCTTGGACTGTTTGCTTGCGCATCAAATTTTAGGCGCCACGCCGGGAGCTGTGCTGATTTCCGTGTAGCAGATTAGTTGTTTGAATCCTCACTCATTTGTTTATATCATCCATCTCATCTATATATATATCCATATTTTCTTATAAAAAAATCCAAAAACCCAAAAACATCCAAAAACGTATAAAACACAAAAATATTTTTCTTTTGTTTCTATATATGTATCAAAAATAAAAATACAAAAAGATTCGTCGTTTTCTTTAATAATAAACAACTTAAAAGATTACCACCGCAAACCAAGGCAGTGCACTACCTAACTGGGGGTGCGACCATAATAAGTTCCCGAACTAAAGATTTAAAACTTCCCTTTGTGTCCTTGTGATTGGTGTACCTTTTTCAAAGAAGCCATTCATATTGCGATTATTGGTTAAGTTCACTGTTGTTTTGCCTCGATTTTGTGTTAATTGATTTTGTTGTGATATCGACGTTTCAGAACCAGAAAACCCATAAAGATTCTTCTCACCCGATTTTTATAAAACGTCTTCATAATTCTCATTCTCATCTGAAAGATTTTCATAATTCCATTTCTCTCCTTAACTCGAAGTTTTCTTAGAGTTAACTCTAGTGTATGCGTACTCGCTCTTCTAGATCTGTAAGCCCATTTCGTGAGCTTGTCAAGATTCCAAGAAGGCGTGTTCAGTAGACTTTCTACTCCAATGATCGGATCTGAGATCCGGACTGTTCGCACTACTCCCGTTATCATGGCTTATGAGATTCCTATGTGCGAGCTTCTCCAGGCACCCATCGACGGGTATGGAGATGCTATCGTTGTGCCAGCCCATTGAATATTTTGAGCTCAAGACCGGGTTACTCAATCTTGTAACCTCTAATCAATTCTTCGGTTTTGAGCGGGACGATCCTCATGCTCATATTCGATGGTTTAACAAGATTGCATCTACCATCAAGTATAAGAATGTCCCTTCGATCTTTGTTAAGCTTCTCTGTTCCCATTTTCTCTTGAGGGGCAAGCCCGGTTTGGCTTGAAAAACAACCCCTCGGTCAATAGAGACATGGGAAGATCTGGTGAAGAAATTTGTGAATGAATTCTATCCACCTTCCAAAACCACGAGTCTAAAAAATGAAATCATCAAGTTCACTCAGAAGTTTGATGAATCCTTCAATGAATCGTGGGATCGTTTCAAGGAATTGCTTCGCAAATGTCCTCACCACGGTTTCTCCGAGTTGATGCAACTCGATACTTTCTACAATGGAGTGAATCAATCTGATCAAGATTCTCTCAATTCCTCCGCGGGAGGAAATTTCCTAAGCAAAACTGTCAAAGAAGCTTTAGCGATAATCGAAAACAAGTCTAAAGTCCGCCTTTGCACGAAGCAAGCCGGTTGTTTCCCAAGTCAGTGTTGGTCCTTCTTCTTCTTCATCGCCCGTGAGTCAATCTAGCACCGATGCTAAGATTGATAAACTCACGGAAGCTATCCAAGCTTTGGTTCTCTCCAACCAGAAGAAAGTATCTTTTCCACAAACTTCACCTCCTGGCGAAGTTAAGAAAGTGGAAGTCGTGTTACCTTGTGGTGGCCCCCATGCTTATTATAATGTATGGCCCGGCGTGTAACCCCTTGAAGCTAAGCTGTGAAGCGGGATGTCTAATCAAGGAAGCAATCAATATCGTGCTCCTGCAGACCGAACCACCGCCCTAACCACTACTCGGACCTCCGGTTTCAATCAAAACCGTAATCGAGAATCAAAGCAGACCGAACCAAGGTTTCCAAAACCAAGGTAATTTCGGTCCAAACAACGGTTTTCAGAATCAGAATCAAAATTTCCAACATCAAGGAAATTACAATAGAAACCCAGTCGGGAAATTTCAACCAAGGGTATTTTCATGGCAATAACAATCAAGGAAATTTTCAAAATCAAGGCCCTAATCCTAACAATAGAGGCCAGAATTTTCCTGTGCAAACTCAAGCCATTGTTCCAACTGGACCATCATCTGATGAGCTGTTGAAACAATTCATGAAATCCCAAGAAGAAATGAATCGGTTGTTGGTTGGCCAGATTGCTGACATCAAGAAGTCTTTAAATGATCGACCCTCGGGCTCAGGTACTTTACCTAGCAACACGATCGCTAATCCGAGGGGCGATGCAAAGGCGATCACAACCCGAAGTGGTGCTTCTTATGCTGGACCCGCTGTTCCTACTACCTCTTCTTCCTCTCTCCCGAAGGTAGTGGAAAGCGAACCTGAGGCGACAAAGGACAAGGAACTTCCTACTAATAACGGAAGTACCAACAATGTCCATCCTCAGGTTGTCCCCAAACCCAAGCCTGGAGTTGTTTTTGAACCTCCAGTTGTTGACCCTAAATCCAAAACTTCTATTCCTTACCCCTCACGTTTACATGAGCAAAAGCTCCGCGAGAAAGCTAGTCATCAAATGGAAAAATTCTTTCAAATTTTCCAAGAGCTTCACTTTGACATAAGCTTCGTGGATGCCATCATGTTGATGCCCAAGTTTGCATCTACTCGAAACATATGCTTTGAGCAACAAAGAAAAGCTGTTTGAAATGGCTAAGACTCCTTTGAATGAAAATTGCTCAGCAGTCTTGTTAAAGAAGCTTCCCGAGAAGCTTGGAGATCCCGGAAAATTTCTTCTTCCTTGTGTTTTTCCAGGGATGATTGAATGCTTGCCCTTGCGATCTTGGTGCAAGCATCAATCTGATGCGTATTCAGGTGTGGAAGAAACTTTCTCTTCCGGAACTTATTCCTACCTGCATGACTCTTGAGCTTGCGATCGATCTATCTCGCGCCCTCTTGGCATCGCCGAGGATGTATTTGTCAAAGTAGGAAAGTTCCATTTTCCAGCTGATTTTGTGGTCGTTGATTTCGATGTCGATCCTCGAGTTCCCCTCATTGTTGGGGGGGATTTTGAGGACGGGCCGTGCTCTTATAGATGTATTTGAGCAAGAAATCACCTTGCGCGTGGGTAATGAAGTCACATTACTTTTAACCTCGATCAAACTTCGAGGTACTCCTCAAACTATGATATTGAATCAATTAATCGAGTTGATTTAATTGATATTGCTTCAGAGGAGTACTCTCAAGAGTTTCTTGGTTATCTTCATAATTCTGTGAGTGGGAATTCCAATCCCACCACATCTTCTCAACCTATCATTGCCGACTCTTCCCCCTCTCTCACTCCGTTTGAGGGAGGTGACTTCCTTCTGGAAGAGATCGATGAATTTCTGGCTACTGATGAATCAATTCCGCCTGGAATTGATGGTGTGTATGATTCGGAGGGGGATATTCTTTATCTTGAGCAATTGCTTAATGAAGATCCATTACCTTCACTCCCTCCGAAAGAAATCACAATTGAGGAAATCAAATCAGTGCAAACATCTACTGATGAATTTCCCGAGGTTGAACTTAAGGACCTACCTCCTCATCTTGAGTATGCATTCTTGGAGGGTGATGATAAATTACCCGTCATAATTGCTAAGGACTTAACTGAGGAGGAGAAAACTGCTCTCATAAAGGTCTTGAAGTCACACAAGCAAGCAATTGCTTGGAAACTCTCCGATATAAAGGGTATCAACCCTGAGTTTTGTACTCACAAAATCTTAATGGAGGATGACTTCAAGCCAGCAGTCCAACATCAGAGGAGGGTGAATCCTAAGATTCACGAGGTTATCAAACAAGAGGTTCTCAAACTTCTTGATGCCGGTTTGATTTACCCGATCTCTGATAGTCCTTGGGTTAGCCCAATCCATTGCGTTCCAAAAAAGGGTGGCATTACTGTTGTCACGAATGAAGAAAACGAGTTAATTCCAACTCGATTGGTTACGGGATGGCGTGTGTGCATTGACTATCGCAAGTTAAACGAAGCCACCCGTAAAGACCAGTTTCCTCTACCCTTCATGGACCAGATGCTTGGGAGATTAGCAGGGAACGAGTATTATTGTTTCCTTGATGGTTTCTCGGGTTACTTTCAGATCCCCATTGATCCGCTGGATCAAGAAAAGACCACATTCACCGCCCATACGGGACATTTGCCTACTGAGACGTATGCCTTTTGGCCTATGTAACGCTCCTTGCACGTTCCAACGATGTATGATGGCAATTTTCCACGACAAGATCGGGGAAACTATGGAGGTGTTTATGGATGACTTCTCGGTCATTGGGGACTCGTTTCATACATGTCTCTCCCACTTAGACAAAATGCTTAAACGGTGTGAAGACACCAATCTATGTCTAAACTGGGAGAAGATCCACTTTATGGTCAAAGAAGGCATAGTCCTTGGCCATAAGATTTCAAAGAATGGGATTGAGGTAGATAGAGCAAAAGTTGATGTTATTGCTAAACTACCTCATCCTACTACCGTCAAAGGTATTAGGAGTTTTCTAGGTCATGCCGGGTTCTATCGTAGATTCATTCAAGATTTTTCTAAAATCGCCCGGCCTATGACCCATCTTCTCGAAAAAGATGCTCCTTTTATCTTCTCTCCTGAGTGCGTCGAAGCTTTTGAAACACTTAAGAAAAAGCTTACGGAAGCACCCATTCTAGTTGCCCCTTGGATTTACCCTTTGAGCCCATGTGCGATGCAAGTGATTTTGCTATCGGTGCAGTCTTGGGGCAACGCAAAACTAAGCATTTTCAGCCAATCCACTACGCGAGCAAAACTATGACTGAAGCTCAAACCCATTATACCACTCTGAGAAAAAGAATTATTAGCTGTGGTGTATGCGTTTGAAAAGTTTCGGCCATATCTTATATTGACCAAATGCGTGGTGTATACGGATCACTCGGCACTCAAATATCTCTTTGCAAAACAAGATGCAAAGCCGAGATTGCTCCGTTGGGTTCTCCTCCTACAAGAATTTGATATCATCATCCGTGATAAAAAAGGAGCTGAGAACCTGGCTGCTGATCATCTATCCCGATTAGAGAACCCTCACCAGGATGTGTTCGAGAAAAAGGAAATTAATGAAACATTTCCTCTCGAAACACTCAATGTGGTTTCTTTTCGCGGAGATTCTTCTACCCCATGGTTTGCCGACTTTGCAAACTACCATGCGGGTAACTTTGTGGTGAAAGGGATGTCGTCCCAACAGAAAAATAAATTCTTTAAAGATGTGAAACATTATTTCTGGGACGACCCCTACTTGTTTAAAATTTGTGCGGATCAAGTCATCCGGCGATGTGTGTATGGTCGAGAAGCTATTTACACTCTCAAAGCTTGCCATTCTCGGACCTCTTGGGGACATCATAGCCCCAACTACACCGCCAAGAAGGTGTTTGATTCCGGATTCTATTGGCCGACAATCTATAAAGATACCCATGAATTCGTCAAAACCTGACGCTTGTCAAGCGTCACGGAATATCTCACAAAGAAATGAAATGCCGCAAAACGCCATTCAAGTGTGTGAGATTTTTGACATATGGGGCATTGACTTTATGGGGCCATTTCCTTCTTCCCGTGGTAATAAATACATACTCGTGGCCGTTGACTACTTGTCAAAATGGGTTGAAGCTAAGGCTTTACCCACCAACGATGCCCGAGTTGTGGTGAAATTCTTAAAATCCTTATTTGCTAGGTTTGGAACTCCACGAGCCATAATCAGTGATCGTGGTACGCATTTTTGCAATGACCAATTTGAAAGAGTCGTGCAAAAGTATGGTGTAACTCACCGTCTATCTACTGCGTACCACCCCCAAACAAGTGGGCAAGTGGAAGTTTCTAACCGGGGGATAAAAAGAATTCTTGAGAGGACGGTTGGTGAAAACCGTGCCTCTTGGTCGGATAAGCTAGATGACGCACTCTGGGCCTTCCGTACGGCTTACAAAACACCCATCGGGTGCACTACATACAAGCTGGTGTACGGGAAGGCATGTCATCTACCGGTTGAGCTCGAGCACAAGGCATACTTGGCCTTGAAGCATGCTAATTTTGATATTCAGACAGCTGGTGATCATCGGAAAGTTCAAATGAATGAATTAAATGAACTCCGTGATCAAGCTTACGAGAACTCTTTGATCTACAAACAAAAGACAAAGAAGATTCATGACTCAAAAATCAAGAACCGCGTTTTCAACGTTGGTGATCGAGTCCTTCTTTTCAACTCAAGATTGAAGATTTTCTCGGAAAATTAAAATCCGGCCGTGCGGTCCATTTACTATCACTAAAGTTTATCCTTATGGTACCATTGAGTTATCTCAACCCGATGGTCCTAATTTTAAAGTGAATGGTCATCGAGTGAAGCATTACTTTGGAGAGGACATTCCATCCATGGTTGTCCCGGATTTACAAACTTTCCCCATGAACCAATGAATGTGGGGATCGAGTCAAGCTAGCGACACGGTAATCAAAAACAGTAGCATGCCATATGGGTTGTCACCCATATTTCACTGTCTTAAGTTTGTTACGGTTAGTCATTCACAAGTGGCTAGCTTGTGTGATAAAACTGACAGTTCGCTTCTTCTTTCTACTTTCTACCACCCTAGTGTGGGGGGGTTGCCCCACATGTTTTGTATATAAATCTTTTCAAAAAAATCTTCTTTCTAAATAATGGCCGTAGTATTTCCCTTTTACGTTCTTTGTTTCGCATAACCGGTACTTTGAATATTGAGGGCAATATTCATTTCTAAGTGTAGGGGGGAATTCTCACGAATTTTATCATATAATTATACCAATTCCACCGTTTTTGGCCAATTTTTTTTTTTTGGAGCAAGTGTTTTACACTTTCTCATTTGGTTATCAGTCCGCCTTGTCTAATAAACAAAAGGATTGGCTAATCCAGAGCAAACGGCTCTTAGTAAAGATATCTCAAATCCGATGACGGCTTGCAATTTGCCCAAAATTGTATGGTATTCAGCTCACCATATCCTAAAAAGTGAAGAGTTGGCTAGCCCGAAAGGTTATGGCTTGTGGTAAAGGCAGTGGAAAAACCATAATTGGTAATCGGCTCACCAAAGATAATATTGATAATTTATCTAAGAGTTGGCTAGTCCAGAGCAAACGGCTTCGGGTAAAGACAAATCAAATCCGTTGGAAGCTGGTGGTTTGCTCAAAATCACATGGTTATCGGTGTACCATGGTTCTTACTTGAACTGAAACATTTGGCTACTCCAGAAGTTAATGGCTTTTGGTAAAGAGATTCAAATCCATTAAGTTTTTCTCAAAAGATTGCTAGGGACTAGCAATAGTTTAGTGTGGGGGATTGATGAGTGTGTAAATACTCATCATTTTGAGTCAAATCTGAACTGCAAAACGTCTAAAAATGCTCAGAAATGCATCAAAATACTGAAAATATTCCAAAATTGCATTTTATATGTTTCAGATGCAAAATGTTTAAAATCGATGAAAATTGAGCAAAGTTTGCAAAATTGGCGTTTGATCCCCAAGTTTCAAAAAAAATTGTCAAAAACAGTCCCTGAGCACATAATTTCAAAAGTAAAGTCACCAAAGGTCCTTTTAAAATCAAAAGTTTTCAAATTTAGTCCTTTGGTGAAAAATATAAAAAGTTTGAGAAAATTACAAGTTTAGTCCTTCAACTTTGAAATTTGGCAGAAATGGCCCCTGGAAAATTGCAAAATGGCAAGTTTGGTCCTTATACTTTTGAAGATTGTCACTTTCAACCCTTGGATCAACTTTGGAAAATTGGCAGGTGTGGTCCCTCATGAATTGGATAATTACAAAACAAGTCTTTGTCTTATTAACCTAAAACTAAGCCTTGTCAAAATTAAATTAGACCCCTGCCATATACCCCATTTGACCCCCTGTCAAAACTCATTTTGAACCCTTTGGTCAAACCTCAGTCAAACAAGCCAGTTGCCCGCCCACTACCTTATCCTTCTTCTCCAACTTGCCCTGCAACCTCAGGCACTCTCCCATCACCTTTCCACCCCCCTCCTCATCATACTCACCTACCTTACCCACTACAATAAATGCACCCCCCCCTAGTGCTATATCAGAGCCCAATTGTCAAAACCAATTTTCCCGCCATTTTTTGATCCTATGGCTAAAATGCAACCTAGTCATCCAATGGTCTAGATTATTGCTGGGATCCAATCAGAGGAGAGAGAGGAAGCCATTTGGTGTATAAAAGAAGAAGAAGGAGAAGAGATAAAGTAGTAGTTAGCTGTTTCAAATTTATGTATGTCGTTTTATAGCTTAACTTGTCTTAAATAGTTCTAATCTGTATTTTTAAGCTTAATTGTATCAAATAAAAGTATTTAAGTGTGTTCCAACTCATTTCAAGTTTGAATTCAAAGTAATGATCAGTTTCCATATTATGTGTTAACTGTTGAGATTTCTATTTTCAAACCCTTGTGATAAAGCTTTTAGCAGCTCAAGTTTAATCTCATATAAGCTTATATAAGCTTATAATAGCTTCTTGTAAGCTTATAATCAAGTTTCAAGCTCTTTTGGAGTTTGGTCAATAAAAGTCAAAAAAGGGCAAGAATGTTGCAGAAATGGTAATGGGTTGATTCAGACATGGAGTTGGGTTGATTTCTAATCCAGTGGGTTGATATAAATAGGTTAGAGATCCTTTGGTTACTGTTTGCATGCCATTGTGGCAGAGGACAATTTGTAAGTTATTTTAAGGTTTTCTTTGCATTAGCTTCAAGAGTAGTTAAAACTGGTTATAACCTGTTTCAGTAGCTGTATTTAGGATAATCAGAATTAGTTTGATCATTAATATCAGTTGGATCAGAGTTTTGATAAGTTTTTATTGCATAACTATTGATTAAGGTGTGTTTGGATTTGCTGATAAATCTGTCTAACAGGCTTGTTCAGAGTATACTTCTTGTTGGTTTGAGTTTATGTGTCATATTTGAGCTCATATCTGTCTAGGTCTTGTGCCTGCTAGCTCAAAAAGTCAACATTACCTTAAAACACTCTCTTACTTGATCACTGTTGGAATTTTAGGATTAGCAGATCATTGTTTTGTATTTAAAAGTGTTAAACCTAGCTTGCATCATGTTCATTAAACCTTATTACACCATTATCAGTAATAAAATTGAATCCAAAGTTCATAATAGTCAACTGTCCATGTTTCTTCAAAAGTAAAAAGTTGCTAAAATCTGTTTTTGAGCCAACTACAAGGATTTTTCTTGAATTCATCTTTGGGTCTTATCAAGTGGGATTTGGCAATTTAGAAACTTCAACTGGTCTTGTTACTTATCACCATTTTTGTAAAATTTTACAATTTTTATAAAAGCGTCAAACAAGCTTCTCTTTTGGGTGTCTAGTGCCCTGCTCCACTGTCTCAGTATTCACTGAGCTTTTCTCAGATTTTGTGCAAGGTGCACAGGGCTCAATAGAGCTGGTCAAGGTCTAGTTTTTGGTGCATTTGGTCTCACCCAGGTCTAGTCTAGATTCCAATTTGTAGTTTTCATTTTGAGCTTATTTTTAAGCTTGTGCTTGAGTCTAAAGTTAGTACTCAGAATCTGATTTTGCACAAAAGCTCAAAACATCAAATCTGTGCTTGATTGCAATTCTGTGGTATTAGCTTGTTGATTCTCATTGCATTTTGGTTATTCTAGCTTATTATAGCTTCATTATCAGTTTGGTGCCCTTTGGTAGCTATTTGCTTATTCTAGTGCTTATTTCAATAAGCACTTGGTCATCAGTTTCAAAATCCTCCACATAAGCTCCTATTTTTCCAATTTTCCTAGCTTCCTAATATTATTTTAGACTTTTCCTGAAATTTTTAGATTTTTCTAAGTTGATTTGCTATTTTTCTTAATTTAAATTAGTTTTTAAGCATTTTTAAATAGCTTTTAATACAAAAAATTAAAAAAAGGTTCAAAAAAATAATTTTTCAATTTTATTAAGTTTAGATAAATATAAAAAGTAAAAAAAGTAATTTTCCAGATTTTTCATAGTTTATTTTGTAATTTTTAGTAATTTAATTAGTTTTTAATAGTTTAAAATTCATAGAAAATAGAAAAATAATCAGAAAAATACAAAAATAGTTTTGAAAATTCTATTTTGATATTTTAGACTTTTCCAATTCATAATTTTATTTTTCTAGCTTTATTTCCTATTTTCTTGTATTTTAGGTAATTATTTAATAGTTAAAAATAGTTTTTAATTAATAATAATTAGATAATTAGTTATAAAAATAATTTTCTTTTTCTAAAACTTTTCTTTTATCATTAGGATTGTAAAAATGTATTTTTCATATTTTTAGGATTTATATTTTATAAGTTTCACGTTTTTATTTATGCGTCAGTAGTTTTAAATTCAGTTTTATAAAAACGTAAAAACAAAAACATCATTTTAAATATAGTGATAGCGTTTATTTAATAGTTTTTATCTTTTTAAATTTCCTTTAATTTGCATTTAAGCCATTGTTATTTGTTGGCTTTTTCCTTAGTTATAATCATATTCACAAATCCTTTTTCCGTTCAAATTCCTCGATCACTTAACGTTGGACTATTCTCGCACAGCTCGTTGGGACTTAACGACCTGGGGGAACACTATACTCTCCTGATCTTCATTGCATTCTGCTTAGGCGTTTTAAGGCGATTACGGTTGCCATTCACAAGTGGCAGGCTTGAGTGATTTAGCTTGACTGTTTGGCACGCATCAATCTTCATCGTGAATACTTTTACATACCACTCAGATGTTCTGGCAATACCACAAGGATAATGCGTAGGACTCTTAATATATACTTACTTTCCACATTGTGTGAAATAGCAAGTCTTCAAGAATTTAGTGTCCTAACGAGATATTGTGGATGATCTCTTGGCTCTAGACTCAATAGTGCACATTTGGTTCCTATGTCGGAGACTAGGGAGAGGGTCTCCTTCTTCAATATAAACAATCTCTAAGAGAAAGTCGATAGATAATGTCGGTTCCCCGTGAGAATGAAACAAGCCCTTTTAAGAGGAACTTGAGTGGCTTGGGAAGTTTAGTGCTGAAGCGTCCACCGGGTCCATGACGTCTTATCTTCAATACCAGTGTTACCTTAGTAACTACCAGTAGCATATGTATTGAACCCGGTTTCTGCCCTAAGGTTGAATTGATGGAGGGCTATTTCTTTTCACCCTTTTCACATTCAATTCTTTTTCATTCTTCAACCCCTCGATTGCTTACGAGACTTCATAACTAGAACCTTGTTGGGTTTATTCCAGATTACTAGCTCGTCAGTCGGTCAGCACTCTTCCCATTTCTCACTTTTCTCCTTTTTCATCATACCTAAGGACTCTACACTATCTAGTGGATTGTCCATGGGTAGATCCCTCCGGTTCTGGCGGATCGTGGGAACGAATACCTAACCTAACCATCCTTATAACACCATGCATAAAGTAAATTGGTCGGTCTTTTGGTATTGTTCTTTCCTTTATGAAACCAATCGAAAAATCATTTGGAAAAACAATCAAGGTACTTGTGATACGAGATCAAAGCATTTTGTACCTTAATAGTTTTGATCATTTAGAAAATGCTCCCCCTCAACATGTGCATATGATTTTGAAATTGTTTAGCACATGAAGGCAAGAGTTCTTTGAAATAATTTCTTTCAAATAATTTCTTGATCACAATTTCCATGGAAAAAGCCATTTGATTTTCTTTGGTAAATTCTCCCCCTCAATATGTGCATAGGATATTTTAAAACATTTGATCACATAGAGGCAAGAGTTCTTTTGAAGCACATCCACGATCACACAAACCATTAAGAAACCATTAAAAAACCCAATCAAGGTACTTTATAAATCACTTTAAAGAGCTTTCGTACCTCGATAGTTTATTTGCTCCCCCTCAATATGTGCTTCAAGATTCGAAAGCGTTTAGCACATATGAGAGAGCAACAAGCACAATGAATCAAAACGATCATTATTTTATCAAATTTCATTATTAAATCACAAATTCTCCCCCGATCAAAAATATCAAACCCTTTGAGATTTTGGATCCCAAGTGATTTAATAAGGTTTAGAAGATATGGGAGAATATGTGGCCTGGTTTAAATACTCATCATGTTTTTTTTTTGGATAAATCCTCCTCCTCAACATGTGCATTGTGTATAAAATCGTTTGGCACATGGAGGCAGGAGTGCCTTTAAAGGACTAAAACCAATTCCATTTAAAACAGATTTGAGATTTAAATCAAGATCTCTACCCCGATCAGAAATATCAAACCATTTGAGATTTGTGATCCCAACCGATTTAAATCATTTAGAAAAATTTGGGGAAAGACGTGGCAAGATTTAATTTTGAAAAATGATAGATAAGGACCAGATTTAGACATTAAAGATTGTTAGTGTCAGGTATGATAGTTTTAAGAGATCTTTAAGTAAAATAAAACAATTTCACAATCAAACAAGAACGAAAAAAATTTCATTTTGAAAGATCTTTGAGTTTTAAAGAAAACCATACCATGACATAACATTAAATCTTTAGATCACCACATTTTAGCGTACAAACGGAACTTTTGTGAAGAAACATCGTTTGAAAATATTTTATTTTAAATCACTCTCCCCTCAATCCATGACAGAAGTCAATAATTGAGTGACTTAGGTTTTGATAACATGAAGTCCAGTGATTTTCAAAAATTAGTCCAATATATTTTCAAAACAATATTTTCCATTTTCAAAACAACTTAATTAAATTATTCAAAATTGTTTAAAAATGGTATCCTGCACAAAGATACGTTAGGTGGTTGAGAAGCTTCTGTTGTTGTTGCTGTAGGGTTTGGAAGAAAAACCGTCTGCTTATGCAGTGAGACTTCTTCTTACGTTGCATTTTGAATGCCAACTGAGGTCAAATTAAGCTCCGTTTCTTCAATCACTTAAGAAAACCATCTGCGATGCGATGAGACCTCTTACGTTACATTTATGCCAACTCTCCATAGAAGTCCAATTAAGCTCCGTTTCTTCATTTGTCAACCCAAGATATAGTTACCCTTTCCTTTCGGCATCCAATCATCTTCAATTGTGGGATCCGGATCGGGAACATTATTATATACCAATATACCTGCATACGTTAGTGAACACACACAGATATATGGTGGTCGACATCACCCAAACAGCAATCGACTAATAAAAGTCAATGTAACATATCAATCAGATCATATAAATGTATGGGAATAATGTGTACATCAAACTCTAATCATCTAATCCTAGCAATCATATCCTAGGCACCTAGTCCTTCAACATAGGTTAACATCATTTTTAATTAAGCATATTAGGATAATTAAGAAAGCCCGTTAGATGATATAGATTTTAAAACATTATCCCCCTCAATCAATGACTCAATTTGTGAAAAGTTTAAAAGTGTTGAAGTCATTGATTGAGTTTGCATGAATTTAATAAAAACTCTGAATCGATTGTTGTTAAAGCAACTCATTCTACCACCATTTTTGGAAAACAACAAATATTTTTCTGAAGAATTTTAGACGGAAAAACATTTGTATAGGAACAGCAGTCCTTCGACATACTTTCCTCAAAGTGTTTTAGGATAAGTGCACGATATTTGGGAAAAACGTTTAAGCGTAGCACTTTCCTTCCTTTAAAAGAGCGGGTTGCTATCAGAAATAATAGCAAGCCATAAGTTTAAGCACGGGTCACAGTCTGAAGTAACTGCAAGCCATTATTTGAAGCCCGGGTTACAGTCTGAAATAACTGTAAGCCATTTTTGAAGCCTGGGTTACAGTTTGAAATAACTGTAAGCCATATTTTAAGACATGTTTAAGAAAGAATATTTACACCTCCTGCTCGAACTTCATCTATGGTCCCGTGCCATTATTGAATGACATTTCTAAGACCGTAGATGTTATCGATACCAGAAGACATGTCATAGAAAAACATTTTTTTGGTATTTTTGAAATTTTTCTGATTTTTATGGGTTTTTGTTGATTTTATGTTTTTCTATTTTCTTTTTCTTGGTTTTATATTATTCTATTTTGATTTTTTGAATAAATATATACAAGGATAGAATAGATGATATAGTTAAGAGGATGATGATACGAGTACCATGATAAGAATATCGAGCAGCCTCGTTGTAGAAGATAGAAGTCATCATCTCTTAAACATTCACCACCAAAGCTTTCGAGGCTCCTGAATTGAGAGAAATTGAACCATCTGAAAGTGAGACTCTGGCAGCTTCCCCCCAAACCGAAAATCCTTTGGATGAGCAGATTCGAAGCTATAT
The DNA here is from genome assembly GCA_910596185.1 of Chrysanthemum makinoi. NCBI lineage: Eukaryota > Viridiplantae > Streptophyta > Magnoliopsida > Asterales > Asteraceae > Chrysanthemum > Chrysanthemum makinoi. The sequence goes on from OU343217.1 coordinate 316,078,127, forward strand.
TTCAAGCTTTCCTTAGCCAGTGCAGAGAGAAGCACACCATTATCATAAATCCATTGCTCCTTTTAAGACCGATAATCGAGAATCTCTGTTCGAGTTATATCATCCATAAGAACGACAGCGTATCATCCCACTCTTAAATAATCTTCTCAAATTTCATAACCACTGAAGTCTGAAGCGATCCATTCCAAAAGGTGTCAAGAGAGCAATTCCCCTAAGTAGTTGAATTGTTGCGGTCAACCTCTTTGTATAATGCTCTAGAACTCTCCCAAATACACTTCATGAGGGAAATGAAGAACACCTTCCCATGTTCACATTTTTCTTCCCTGATGAACGTGTATGAAGCTCAAGAACCGAAGTACACCAATATCCAAGAACTCTCCCGAATACACATCAAGAGGGTAATGTAGAACACCTCCCCTATGTTCACATCTTTCGTCACGATGAATGTGTATGAAGCTCAAGTATCCAAGTATACCAATACACAAGGAATGAATAACGATAACATTGAAGAAGCAGGCCAAGTCATGATTATCTCTGCTGGGTGACAAACTCTGCGGATGTCAACACCGGAATAAGTGATTATATCTCGAATCAGCGATTAAGCACTCAAGTGAAATAGCTAAGCATCCCCAATGTACACAATCTCTCTCCCCTGATTATTGCGATACCATCGAAATCACCACACACTAGTGTACCTCTTTTATCTTCAGAAACTTTTTCTAACATCACTTCCCCCACGTAGTTGGAATAATAACACTAAACGCCTTGATGAGTAAAACCTTGAGTTTCTCTGCGGTCATGACATTTGTTTTCCCGGGATATCTTCAATCACTTAGAAGAATTAAGTTCATCAAGTTTACTCGTCATGAGTTTCTCTGCGGTAATAACATTTGTCTTCCCGGGATATCTTCAATTTCTTAGAAGTATTAAGTACATCAAGTTTACTCGCGTTTAGATGCTTGACTCCTTCCCTCTTTCTGGTTTTGATACTTCAGAATCAGCAACTCTTTGAATGCCCAAATACTTGAAATTTGTTGAGAAGATCGCTTGAAGTCTTTGTGAGAATCAACTTGCTGAAGACTCTCTCTGACTATTTATATCAACCCTTCTGTAGACAATTTGAAGTGACCACTGAAGAAGAAAACCCGCTATACCATACTTGAAACTGAAGTCAACTTCCCCACATTTGTATCTTAAGCTTGCACCTAATGATGGAAGAACGGTGTCGAGAATTTATGCTTCAAGCAAATCTCTAAGTACTCACTACCCAAACAAAGTATGAGACATTAACACCTCTTGCGATTATCCACATTGTCATATCGTGTGACACCGAGTAAAACAAAGTAACTCCTAATTGTGATAGTTAACCGGTCTTCAACCATCCACCTCGATCTGCGGTAACTAGATAAACCAAGTCTTCAACTCAAATTCTTAAGCCCGAGCAAGTTATCGAATAAGAACACGCCTTTGTGAAAGTCAACTTCAATCTCAAATAAGTGATAAATGATTAACTCAGAAGTAATCAACTTGAGTCAAATGTCCAAAACGAAATAGTCAATAACAACGCTCGAGGAGTCACTTTGCTAAATATGAGCAAGTCTAATTGGAGATTGCATCTGACTTATAACACTCTCCCAATTAGTGCTCTCCCTAAACCGACAATCTGTATGATGAATGACCATTAAGAAGAAGTCTTTAGATAATCAAATGCAACTCGTCTTTAGTCTTCTAACATATAGCAGAAAATGTAGAATCGACTGTAGACTCGACCTTCTTCAAGATTGTCCAGTTGGGGAATAGATAGTTAACATCTTCAACTCACCAAAATAAGAACATCACCAAAAAGCATCCCAATCAACTTACATCTTGCAAATCCCCTTAACTAAAATCCCTCCCAATCAAACAAGAACGGAAAGATGTTCATCAAGGAAATCGGCAATCGGCCGCTAACGAACACACAAGATAGTAACACCAAACTACCAATCACATCAAACAAGAACAGAGAGATTGTTCGAATCATCATGTTGATGTATACGTGTAGCATTAACCGGAAGCACTTTGTCGATAAACTCATCAATCCGAGTGAAGATGTCAACCAACGGCTCTTAGAAGAGAAAAACTCCATGTAAAGATGACCCGATAAGAAGAAGCTCGGTTCTTACATGAGTTTAGAGCCGTATGACCATTTGTATTCACTAATATCAATCAACAATGCAAAAAATTCACACTTCTTCTCCCCCTCAAGAATTGCATACGGAGATGCCATTCTTGATTAAACAAGTGAACATTATCCAAATGTAGTCTATTCACACTTCTCCCCGCAAAATCAGCGAGGATTTCGCCATCGTCATTATAGTTGAGAAAGTGGAATCGAAAAACAATCAACAAGATAGCTCGTTCACTTGATGACTGGCGCATGGAAAAGTATGAAGCATGTTGATGAGAATGGTCATTAATAAGAAGATTTCTCTTCTTGAAGATAAAGCGACCGACACGCATTTTTTCTTTTCTTTAAAGGAACGAGGCTTGAATCAGTAGTGTTCAAACGTCATAAGAAGATTTCTCTTCTTCGAAGATAATGCGCTTGAAACGCATTACACATTTCTTTTCTTTGGAGTACGAGGCCCGAACTGATGTGAGCAGACATCATAATCTCTCTCTTTTCAGCTCTCTTAGCAAAACATGTAATCAGCCCCATTATCATTCAAGAGGCTCTTTGTCGTGACAACTGATGGAAAACCCAATATGATGAATTTGACCACAAGTAAACTAACCGAACTTCGTGACTTAAACTTGCACATGTGTAACAAAGAGCGGTGCCGAGACTTCATGCCCATTTGAATCTCTAAGTACTCTATACTCTTCAACCAACCAACCATCGAGTATAAGACGTATATCCCCTCTTGAAAATCCACAATTGAATGTGACACTGAGCACTACAACGTAACTCCTTTAAGTGATAGTTATTTTGTTGTGATAAGAGCCCAATTCCCCCAAGTGGTAAAAGAAAAGGTAAAAGACACCCAACAATAACTAGATTTCCAAGTCTTCGTTTTTGATAATAAGCTCGAACAAGGATCTTGAAGAATCTTCATCCATCCATCCTCGATACCTTCAGATACTAAGTACACTTGCCCGTGATATTTCACTTCAACCTCAAATAAATAATAGTGAATTAACTCCGTTGTCACATCTTCTGATTAAAAGTTCAAATCTAGCCTCCTTTGACATTTTAAGTGAACTATGATAATGGATTCATCCCGACCATGGTTAAAAGCACATAACCCCGTAAAACTATGTAATAACCAAACTGCCATGAAGACAACCCAAACAAACACCCAATTCATGAAGTACATCCTTTTATCCCTTCTTTGAAGCAGAAACCGTAGCACCAGCATCAAGTAAGACCCAGAATTACACTTTCTCTTCTCCAAGATGGTTCCATCATTACGGAATTTTACAACTCTATGGTTTAAACCGAGAAATAGTTTCTTTCGTGGTATTTTACAAAACCAAGAATAAACCGTATGATAGTTCCGGAAATGCACTTTACTAATACCAGGATGTTTCCATTGTCACGGATTTTACAAGTCTATGATTTAAACCGAGAAATAGGTTCTTTCGCGGGATTTTACAAAATCAAGACAAAACCGTAAACAATGTCACTTTGAATGTGTAATGACAATTTTGGTTTCGGTGAATATCTGTTTTAGGGGAACATGCACGGGTTCATCAACGGTTCAAAATCCAACATCATCAACCATCCAATTAACACCTTGGTACACACATCATTCACGCATTATGTCGGCTATTGTAGTTACCACATTGAGAAGTAAACCCGATATGCCAAACTTGATCATGAAGTGAAAATCCCCTGATTTGTTACTTAAACATGTACTAATCCTTGTGAAGAAGAAACGGTGTACCCGATGTACAAAACCTCTTGACGTATCCTCAACTACGTGAGACACCGAAGTGATAGTTACTTTGTGGGTTAAGCAAGAAAGAATCACAACCGTAACTAAATAGCCAAGTCTTTATCACACTTTGTAAATGCTCAAACAAGTCATCTTCGCGGAAGGGTCAGAAAGAAGACAAAATAAGTAAACACGCCTGGAAAACCGAACTTCAAATTCCAGATAAGAAATATCGATCACAAACAACTCTGTAGTCACCTTAGATCCAATGACAAATTCTCGCCGTGATATAATACTTTACTTGAAAATGTATACACCAAAGTGCCAAACCATATAACATCTCGAATCTTAGCATCATACCCAATCTCATCATCCAAACTCATTTAATCCAAGACTCATAAAATCCAAATCTCGAAAAGCCCATCCAAAAAAAAATCAACCCATCACATGAATTACACAAGCCAGGTGCCATCATATCCATCCAAATGATGCACAACCCAACACAAATTAATAACCGTTCATACTAGCAATACCACGACCCCATAATTAAAATACAAATCTCACAGAATTTGGTTACTAAAGTTCAAGGTCTCACTCAAAATGCCTCAATGAGCCACAGTTTACATCACACATTTTGAAAATATAGCACCCAATCCAGTTAAATGATTCGTATATAACATATTTTTAAAATATGCATGATGATCCGGTTATTGAAATGCCATATATCCGATCCAACAAACTCACAAATATGAAATGCCAACAATCAAACTCACAAAGCCCATAAGAATTAACCAGCGAGGCCCATATATCCGATCCAACAATACCAAGATAATACTACCCTAGTTACGGGTATTTAATCATCACTTATCAGCACCCATTCAAACCCTATTTTTCTCTCAAGACTCACGCCCATCTCACCAAATTACATCAAACCCTAATATTTCTCCTATAATTTCTGCCCCCTTTTTTCTGTCAATTTCACACACCACAAACTTATCACAGAAAAAATGTGGATCGCCTCCTATAACCAACAATCATCAAAATGGATCACATAAACATATTCAATCCCATCATTTCCTTATCACAATTGATATCCTTCATTACTTGTTGACCTCGCCACAGAGATGGCAAGAGGTTTTGAGTCATGGTTATGCCACAGGGATGGTTTGACGACAATACCACAGGGATGGTTTGAGCATGGAGACGACTTCAATCCTTTTCGGGTAGGTTTAATTATCATAATCGTTTGTGTTGTTCAATGAACCAAGAAAAAGGGAATAACAAACTTGTTATTACTCTTATTCCTTTTTGTTCATATATAACTTATAAAGAATCAGTGATGAGTAGCTTTCGTGTGATAGACCCTTGATGGTCTTGTTTAGACTTTAAAGTAACACGAAACACTACTGAGATTCATTTGTTTTTATTTTTTCATTCCGTTATGAGTATTTGAACGAACCAAAGAAGGTTCATAACAGTTATGTTGTGGACCTTTCTGTATATTCGGATATAACGTGAAGCAAGCCTTCAAAAGGATCTGTGAGGATAAAGATTCAATTGAAACAATCTTTAAAGGATTGCAAAGAAAATTGAATCCAAGCTGAGATCTTGAGTTGATGTTTTTATTTTGTTATACGAGACTTGATTTTTTATGATTGTTGAATGGAGTTGAGATTAGGATAGATTTGGGATTTGAGGATGTTGGAGATGGATTTCGGATGTGTAAAAATTGATATGGACTGATGATGTTTCATAATGAAACTGAGGTTCATGAATCTGTTTTGGTATGTTGGTATGTTGTGGTCTTGTGGTCAGTTTAATGAATCTTCTTCTTCATCCTTTCTGTAAATCGCTAAGTCAAGTCTGAGTCAAGTCGCTAGCTATTTTCAATACAAATTGCTATTGATTCAATAATCAATAGTTAAGTCGTTACCTCTTTTAAATGTACAAGTCGCTAGTCAACTTTTCAAACCAAGTCGCTAGCCAACTTTTCAAACCAAGTCGCTAGCCAACTTTTCAAACCAAGTCGCTAGCCAACTTTTTCTTAACAAGTCGCTAGCAAGTAAGTAAACCAAGTCGCTAGCATATCAAGTAGCTACGACTTGTAAATACAAGTCGCCACACAGATTACACAAGTCGCTACCCAGTGGTTTTTGTATAACAACTCGCTAGAAAGAAAGATTTGACCTTTTAAAATTTTCGATGAATTTTCCGACTACTTTCCGACCATATTCATGATAAGCCCAGAAAACTGCTATAAACAAAAATATTTTCCCGTTTGACCAATGTTTGACCACATGAATAAATGACCATTAGACACCCAAGAGTTATGGTATGGAACAAAAACAGTATACTGATTGATATAACAGTTTGGATAAACTGATGAGACAAGACAAATGTATGAAACTGATGATATACCATACGACTTTAAAAACATATACATACCAAAACATTTTAAAAACATTTTACCCATAAAAATCCGACCACACAAATATATCAAAACCATAAGAAATCATCAAAACACAACAACCTTGGCTCTGGTACCAATTGTAGGATCGTAAATTTATTGTGTTTGATGATTCGGGTGGTCTTGGAAGATCAAAATACATGTTTGCCATTAGAGAGAGAAAGTTAGAGAGTTGGGTGTTTTCTTGGTAGAGAGTTACTCAAAGTATGGAATAATAGATTAATAAAGAAGCACCACCCCTTCCATGGATGGAAGGGGTATTTATAGTTACATAAGACACGACCTCCTATCGGCCTGTGGATCAGGTATACAGTGGGTAAAGACCCGTCCTTCCTCCACGGTGTTGCACTAAACTATTCTACGCTACTAATTAACTATTTAACTACTAAGTAACGAAAATAACTACACGTCTACGAGCTAACATATGCTAAATCATAATTGGGGTGACCGACACTTTAACAAGGAATTTTCTAATTCCTAACACAGCATAACCCTTACGGTTACGCGAATTTGATACTCGTAAACCTAGTTTACGAAAATGATGAATAGTGACCATGAATAGTGTTTTTTTCTCCTGGAATGAATAGTGTTTCATGAATAGTAAAATTTTAAACTAACCTCTCAAATTCGCAAACTGACTTCAAAAATGAGGAATAGTACAATGATGAATAGTAATCTATGAATAGTAAATTCCCAAGATGAATAGTAAATTTGAGAAATGACCTGAAATTACGATTTGTCACAATGAATGAGCCATTAGTCCTCGTTTGGATGGAGTTAGGAAGAATGGAATGAGCCACAAGGACCACTAGGGTCATGTGGGTGGCGTTGGTATGGAAGTCGAGACCCTCAAGGACCCATGGGTCCGGGTCGAGTCATTGTGGTAGCATATTGGGTGTTGTTGTGGGAGTTTGGATGAGACGCGGGGAGCCAAAGAGCTTCTAAGGCTCGTTTGGTTCGCATGGTCTTAACCGGGACCGTGTCAAGACCATTAGGGTCGCGACATTGGTTACGGGTGTGTTTGATACTTTATTTGGATGGCGGGATTGATATGAGATTGTTTGGAGATTTATTGGAGATTGTGGAGTTGTTTATTTTGGACTTAATGTTATGTATGTCAACTTTGCGCAATGAGATAGAAAATCTTTTATTGAAAAATAATCAGGATGTTTTAGGATGCGGGGCTTTTTGAAAAATGACCTAGAGACAGAAGGATAAGTCCTAATATTTTTATCTTTCCCCAGAACACAATGAGATAAAAAGGGTGAGCCATTTTTAGCTATTAAAAATCTAGATAGATTTGACTAATCACCAGCTAGATGCTTCATGCTTTTGGAGTTAATGTTGGGTAATATATGTAAAGACCATTCATGCTCATCATTTTTAGGAATCAAAATATCAAAAAGGTTTTTAAGGAAAAACTAAAGGTGTTTATAATAACAAACATGGTGATAACAAGAATCACAAAAAAAAAATATATCCAACAACTCTTGCATTCCAGAACCCAATCAAGCTTAATCTACCTATCTAACACCTAATAATCCTTAGGAAACTTGATCAAATCCTTCCAAAAGAATGCATGCAAGAGTATTTAGTTCTAGCTTAGGAAATCTCTAAAAACATAAGAATGAGATCATGAGGAGTTAGGGAAACTTACCAAGATCAAGACTAGTTAAATGCACAAGATTATTGAAGTAAACATTTAATGGAGATGGTTATAGTTTCGTGGTTATAGGAGATGAAAAGAAAAGGAGAGTTTCTTGAAAAACCTAGAGAGAAAAGATGCAAAGAAGGAGTGTTGAGGGGTAGCCGGCCATAGGGGGGATGGGAGTGTTTATGTGTTTAATTTTGTAAAAGTACATTATGTACATGTTTTTTTTTTTTTTTTTTTTATAATTTAAGCCGTTGTGTAAGAAAGGTGAGGTATAAGAATATAAAAACGCGAGTAACATGTGAAATAAAATGAGGTAACTTTATAAATTTTAAATACTATATTATCAAGTATGTTGGCTCATAGTAGCTTTATAATGGGTGCATGGGAGTGTTGGTATTTAAAAATTATAAAATGCAATGATTTACGCGATTTTCGGGTTTATCAAGTAACATAAAAGTCAAAACTTATAAAAATAGTACAGGAACTTCAAAATAAATATTTTTATATTTTTGTAATGACTTGAGCATATTGTAATGTTTAAATGATGTTATACTTAAATTGTAGATTGTAAACACGTTCGATGATGTAGGTTCCTAATAAAATGGACGTAAACCATAAAAATGAATCGACAAGTATGAAATTAGTGTAAAAACTTATAAAACGAGTTTATGTGAGTGTTTATGCATATTGTTGATGTTGAATTAAATTATTCTAAATAAGGGTTCAAGTTTAATGTACGTTTATGTTAGGAATTAGAAATTCCAGGTATTAAAGAGTCGGTCACCTCAAGTATATGTAATCGTTAGAAAGTTCGTAGTCATAGTAATATTAAGTTAAGTAGTATTTAGTTAAGTAACACCGTGGAGGACGGATGGGTCTTTACCCAATGTATGCTTGATCCATAGCCCATGTGTGGGCGTTTTATGTAAGTAATATAAATACTCTCTACCTCCCAAGGTAGAGAGTTGGAGCTCATAATAATATCTTTCACTTTCTCTCACTAAGTTCCCTAAACCTCTAACTTTCTCTCTCTAGAATTCCACTTATACTCCACTTTGTGTTATGGTTTGATGTGTATATGAAAAGTTATATCTTACAATTGGTATCGAGCAGGTTATGTAGATAGTATCGAATTGAATTAATTACAAGATGCCTAAGGCTAATACTTGAATCAACACGATTCGTTTTATTCAACTCAAGCCTAAAGTTCCTAGATTGGTCTTCTACTCTTTTCCAATGCACATTCTTAGCTTGCAAGGTCCTATCATTCCTTGTATTGTCTTGAGACTTTGACCTGCTCGCTTTAATGTCACTGATTAGTCCTGTAGAGGAAATGGGAACATTAGTTGGTTGATCTAATTTTTGCATTCTTGAACTTGATGTGCAAGGATCTCAAGTACTAGAAGGCACATTAGTGTATACTTTCTTAAGACTGTGATTTGAGCTTTTGCGGGCACACTAAAGTTCACTTTCTTAGCACTAACATATCTGGAATCTGAACTACTTGAAGGCACATTAGTGTTTCCTTTTTTAAGACTGGGCATAGAACGGATTTCCTGCTTGGCACTAGGCATAGAACAGGGCATCACAGCTTTGCCTTTTGCACCTAAGGTTAAGGATTTTGGACATGTGGCAATTACACATTCTAGCAACTCTTGAGATCGTTTGGCACCGAGGCAAGCAAACCTAACTTCACTATCAAGAGGTTTGTTAATGAAATCCTCTTCGACAATCTCACGGAGACATTCTAGACTATCCTTAAGGTGAGCACGGTATTCATGAAAAGCATGTTCATTATTCCTAAGATGAGGAGGAATATATTTAACTGTCACGTTGTATTTGCGTCTAAGGGTGACTTTGAGACAACATTCTTATTGAAAACAAGTGGCAGTTTCCCATTTCCTGACTTCTCAGATTCTCAATTTCCTTTTAGAAGACGTTATTTTTTCATTTTTTTGGTCACGGGTGACTTTTATTGAATCATATAACTCTTTAAAATGTCGTTTAACTTTTCATTTTCTTCTAGAAAACTCTCGTTTTCCTTTTGTAAGGCATCAACTAAGTTTTGAAGATGAAAAGTTTGAGAATTCTCAGAATCTAAAGGAGGAGGGATTTGGGAGCCTGTCTTATTGTTCGTTTGACCCTTTAATTGAGAGATTTGGGCTTTCAACTTTCTCGATCGTGTTGCCGAGCTTGAATCTTCATCACGCGTTGTTAATTTGAAAAGCTGCATCAAACTCGGAGCATCCGACGATGTCTTGATATTTGAAGTTTTAACATTTTCTTTAAGATGTTGATATTTTAGATGTAAATTAAAATGCTCAACTTCCAGTTTAGAAAAATGTTTAACCAAATTGTCGTGATCATCCAGTTCAATTTTCTCATTTAGTTTAGAATTAGTTTTTTCAAGCTCAATGACACGATCATGGGAGACTTTCGGGGCCACAGATAGTTCATGAAATTTGGAAGCATTAATAGAGAAATTTGAAGCGATGAAAAAGATATCTTGAGCAACACATTCAGTAATAAGAGTCTCATTTAATGTATGCAAGTTCTTCCTCTCAATCTCATTATATTTTAGTGCACGCTCATACTCACTAACTTCAACTACCATTGCATCAAATTCCTTTTCCATTCCCTTGATATCGTTTCTACTCCCTTTTTACGACTCTCAAAGTGATCTTTCAGAAGTTTAAAGAAAGGCATGACCTCGGTTAAATAACATTCTTTCATTTGCTCAAAACCCCTTTCTCCTTCTTATACCAAATGGTGTGATCCTTTTCTTACAAGTTTTCTCAAAATCAACAAATAGTTGAAATATAACATATTGACTAATCAAGGTCTTGCTTTTAGTGGCAATTTTTCTAGGAACTAGATGCATTGGTGTATTAGGAGGATACTCACGCTTCTAGGCATTTTCCATAAAGGGGGTTTGTTTCAACAATATTTTCGACTTTTCAATTTTCTAAATCCTTTTCTAGAAAATTTGTTCGGGAGTCAACAATGTTTGAGGCTTAAACATGTTCAAGGAAATCCAGTTTTCCTTCTTGTAGTCATGGGGAGTGATAATAATCTTTTTCTCTTTGCATTTCGGGTCATCTAGTTTTTGTTCATCCTTTCCCTAGTGACTTCATCTGATTTCTTATCTTCCTCAGTGCACTCAACGCAACTAGGTTTTTGCCTAGGCTTAAGAATTTCATTACCATCATAAAGCACCTTATGAGCATTTCTAGCCTTTTTAATTACCTCCGGATTCGGTTCCTCAACAAGGGGAATGCTATGCTTATCGCTTAAGACTCGATGTTTAGTGACCATGTGAGCAAATCGAATGGTGTTTCCTTGGATGTACAACTTGTTCTCAAGTTTGTTTTTCAAAGTTTTCAGATTAGAAAAATCTCTCAAGAGTTTTGATTCCTTTGCATTAAATTCTTGCTTAAGCATTTTCACATTTTCTTGAAGTTCTTGTTTTTGTTTAGATGTTTTAGAAAGTTTTTCTTGCAAGGAATTTAATTCTTGTTTCAATACTTCTTCTCTAAACTTACTTTTCTAATTACTGTACTTACTTGGTTATCCATTTCCTGCTCACGAGTGGTCAACTCAAACTTAGCACGTTGTTCATAAATAGCAACACGCTCTTTATAGGCATTTAGTTCAGAAATAATGGAATCATCGAGGGCACATGCAAGGTGTATTCATCAAAAACATAATCATTGTTGATCGCAGAAGATGCATCATTTGGTACAACTTCACTTTCACTTTGTTTCACATATTGATCATATGGGACAATATTGATATTACCCATATTTTCAATATTTGATTCAATAGTTTCAGATGATTGTACTTTGTCATGCATCTGTGCACATCAAGATCATCGTATAGTTTTCATACCTCTGAGATGAGCTTGTCATGGGATGGCCCAGCTAGTGATGAAGAAGAGACCTTGGGAGAAACCATTGGAGAAATGCTAGCCATAAAATTGTGTGTGCCGTGATGTCCATCATCCACATCGAGTCGTATGCATCACGGTCAATGACTTGAAAGGCATTCGATGATTGTGACCTATCTCCTGAATAGGCGCCATCCACATCTGCATCATAGGTCTTGGCATTGCCCTCAAAGAAGAAACAATTCCTCTTCATTCAAAGTAGCACCATTGTCCCGAGCTTGAGCCACAGATCTTATCTCTGGTAATCAAGATTGCGTGGCGGCTTTGGAGATGTACGCCTTGCAATGTGTCCCTCTCCACCACACTTATAACATTTGATGAGCTTAGTTTGACCTTGGTTACCATTCCTTCCTCGATTCGGTTTTCAACATAACCTCTCCCAGCTCCACCTCGTCCCGATCATACTCGTCTTTCCTGACTGGTTGCACCACGATCCTTCCATCTTTAATAGTGGCTTGATTGTGTGGGTTAGATGCGATTCTCGAGGTTGTTGTTGGTTTGTGGGAGAGTATTCATGTTTTGACCGATGAGAAGAGCTAGTTGATTAATGAAGCTACCCACGTGAGCATCAAAGCACGCCTTGTTTGTACATAGGATCATGAATGAGTTTGTGATTACCATTACCCAAGGGTATGACTTGTGATGCTTTGGTTGTGATTCCGATGTTTGAGTAGAAAGATGTAGAGTCATTAGACGAGCTTGTCTCTCCACGTTGGTTTTGAACTGAATGAGAATTAATTTTTCAAACATAGCATGTCTCTCATTCTGAAGGAGGAAGGCATAGAGTTGCTCATAGTTTGTATTCTTCAATCCTTTAGTGAGCTTCACATCGGTAACAAACTTGTGCCATTCGGGATTCATGTTGTTCACAAATTTTGAGTTCAACTGAATGTTAGGCATAGTCATTCGGATGTTCCTCATGTCATTAACTAACTTATGAAATCTCACATAGTACTCATAGACACTCTCATCCGGTTTCATCTTGAAATGCTCAAATTCGTCATAGAGTTGGGATTCTCTGTCTTCCATAGTTAATTGAACCGAGAGAAGCATCTTAACATTGTCCCAAACTGCCTTAGCATCTGTGTTATGATTGATCGGCTTGTAGATGTCTTTAGGAAGACCTTGAAGAACAATGTTTGAAGCCCCGATATCTGCATCAAATCTCTTTTTATCCTTATCATCAAGCTCATCATACATCTTAGGTCTGTCCATTCCGTAAGCAGAGTACCATCGCATTAGTATCAAGTAAGTCTCTAGTCGTCTCAACTCGATATGGTCCTTCATCAATGGATTTGAGAATGTTGACACCATTTTCCTTTCCAAGGCAATACATTCTAATTCGTTGAGCCCAAGAGTCGTAGTCACTCAAGCATGGGTGGACGAGTATCTCGAGCCACCGCTTGAACATCCTCGAAAGCGATGGAGATGACAAGTGGGAACGTTGGTAGACATGTTAACAGATTATACGGGATTTTATAACTCTATGATTAAACGGGGAAATAGATTCTTTCACGGGATTTTACTGAATCAAGAGAAAACCGTAAACAATCACTCAAGACTCTAGAAGATAAAATACTAAATCACTAGAAGATAATGCACTAAGTCGCTAGAAATTAATGCACTAAGTCGCTAGAAATTAATGCACTAAGTCGCTAACCCTTAATTAGCTACACCCCTAAGTTAAGCTAGAGTCCCAAGTCGCTAATGAAAAGCAAGTCGCTAAGTAGTAACTCGCTATGCACCAAGTCGCTAACCCAATTTTGGCAGCAATTCGCTACACAAGTCGCTAGAGACACAAGTCGCTAAAGAGCAACTCTCTACTGACCAAGTCGCTACCAAAAGTCGCTACCCGTAGTGGAGAATCCACTACTTGTACTTTAACTCGCTAGATCTAACTCGCTAGCTCCAACACCGTAAGTCGCTACAAAAATGTGAAGCAAGTCGCTACCAAGAAAATATTCCGTGAGCTAAGTCGCTAGCTTGAGAAAACCATATAAATCTCACTTTTCAATCCAAAAACAACCCAACCAAGATGATTCAAGCTTACCAAATGAAAACCTAAACACTTTTGATGATTCTAAACATAAAAGTACCAACAAAATTCAAACTTTAACACAAGAAATCATCCAAATGATGCAAAAACCACTAAACTTTTTCAAACTCAAAAACCACCTAAAAACCACTACAAATCCAAAGATGTGCAAGATATGATCTAACCTTGGCTCTTGATACCAATTGTAAGATATAACTTTTCACATACACATCATAAGTATTTGTAAAAATATTAATGGGGGAGTTCTCGTTCTAAAAATTAGTACACGGATGCTTTGATAATAAGTTAGTAAGACAAGTTCAATGGGGGAGTTCTCGTTCTAAAAATATCAAAAACAATTCAGGTACAAAATGCTTTGATAATATATCACAAGTATCTGAATTGATTTTCAAATGGTTTTCAATTGGTTCCAACGACGTGATGAACAATACCAAATTAACCGACCAACTTTACTTTATGTACGGTGATATAAGGATGATAAGGTTAGGTTTTTGTTCCCAAGATCCGCCGAACAGGAGGGATCTACCCAGGAACTATCCACTAGTTAGTGTAGAGTTCTCAGGTATGATAATAAAAAGAGAAAAATGAGGAATGGGAAGAGTGCAGACTGAGACTGAGCTAGTAATGGAATAAACCCAACAAGGTTCTAGCTATGAAGTCTCGGTAAGCACTGAAGGGGTTGAAGAATTAAAAGAATTGAATGAGAAAAGGGTGAAAACAAATAGCCCTCCATTTATTCAACCTTAGGGCGTAAACCGGTTCAATTCATATGATATTGATGGTAACATCGGTATTGAAGACAAGACGTCATGGACCCAGTGACGCATCGCACTTCAACTTTCCAAACCACTCAAGTTCCTCTTAAAAGGACTTGTTTCATTCTCACGGGAACCGACATTATCTATCGACTTTCTCTTAGAGATTGTTGATATTGAAGAAGGAGACCCTCTCCCTAGTCTCGGCACAGATCCAAATATGCACATAATTGAGTCTAGAGCCACGAGATCATCAATAAATCTCATTAGGACACTTTTCAATGAAGACTCTCTGTTTCACACAATGTGGAAAGAGAAATTATATCTTGAGTCCTACGCATTATCCTTGTGGTATTGCCAGAACATCTGAGTGATATGCAAACATACTCACAATGAAGATGGAAAGCCTTCGGGAGCCAACATCTAACAAGCTCCTGGTAGGTGGCATGTGAGATCTATTATACGATCAACCATGTGACAACCGAACGAAACAATGGGGCGATTCAATCTTTTGAATCAATCACGGTTCAGGTTATGGATTGACGGATACCTTTGAAAACCGGTCTTTGTGCTTTAAAAACTCTTTTCATTAAGCACGCCGACCGTGTACTAATTTTTCAAATCAAAAGGTGTTTTATGATTGATAATTGATTTTCATTAAAACCTTCGTTATATTGCAAAAACAATTTCTATTGAGCAATACACGATTGTTTTTCAAATCTCTTTCATCAATCAGTGGACGAAAATTACCGGTTCACTCACTCGTGTTGTCTTTGAGACGTTCCGGTTTGAGAACAACTAGAACACTGCGAAAACCCTGTCAAGGAAATTCCTCGAATTATACCTGATCACAAAAGACTTGTACTTGATCAACGGGAACCGTGGGCGTGGTACCTCAATTCATTGAAAGTGTTCAAAGACACTTTCGCGCTTTATTGCTAACTGTCTTATGCGTGGTATACCCGACGCTTGCAGTGATCGTAATGAAGCAGTCAATTTATAGCCGCATGCTCACCTAACACATTCATCTCAAAAGAAATCATGATTAGTGCATCAATGACTCGATATTTTTACTCCATGCTTCTCGCTACGCCGCCAATATCATGAATCAACAAATGCTTCCGCTACTCTGATGAGAATATATCATGATCCAGAATGTGAGCATGTCGGTCCTAATGTCACAACATCACATAATACCAACACCACAATGGATGTATCAGAGATTTTCTACTAGTTGATGATCCCAAAAGCTGGCTCAAAATTATTATCACGTGGATCAGTAATAGACCTCCACTTGAAGTAACCAAACATGCAATGTGAAGAATCAATGACTACGAGCTTAGGAACAAAGGACTACATCAAGAATGCAAGAACAATTGTTAATGTCATATCTGTTTGTATTCAATGTAATTTTAGTGCATGATTGAGGTGACCTCCTTAGGGGAGATTGTTAGGAATTAGAAATTCCGGTATTAAAGAGTCGGTCACCTCAAGTATATGTAATCGTTAGAAAGTTCGTAGTCATAGTAATATTAAGTTAAGTAGTATTTAGTTAAGTAACACCGTGGAGGACGGACGGGTCTTTACCCATGCCTGATCCACAGCCCGATGTGTGGCGTTTTATGTAAGACTATAAATACTCTCTACCTCCCAAGGTAGAGAGTTGGAGCTCATAATAATATCTTTCACTTTCTCTCACTAAGTTCCCTAAACCTCTAACTTTCTCTCTCTAGAATTCCATCTATATGCTACCTTGTGTTAATGTTATGATGTGTATGTGAAAAGTTATATCTTACAGTTTATAATTAAAAGTGCTTAAACGTAAGTTGATACACGTAAAACACAAGTTATTTAAAAATAATGAATTTGAATGGAAAAAAATCATTTAAATAATTTTTAGTAGACTAAACATTAGTCTAGTGTGATATAAAACATCCAAATGTGATTTTTGTTATGTGTAAAGTTTAAAATTTACGTGATTTGGATAAATCCTTCAAGTTTGTAAGTAAAAGTTGACTTACCATTTCTGGTTGTTACGTTCTCCTCATATTAAAAGAATTCCATCCCGGAATTTAGTGTGTGTTGCCCGATGATGAAATGTCTGGGGAAAGGTGTGGGGTAAAGGTGATCAGGATTTAAAACAACATTTTTAGCAGGTCATTTAAGCCCTAAATAGTTACATTTTATATCCGTTACTGCTTAAAATCGTTCTTTATCACATTTTAGGTCTTTTGGAAGCAAAATGCTGTAATGAAATATATCAGGATGAAAAGGAGCGAAAACATGAAGAAAATGACAGAGTCAAGAAAACAAAGCAATTTCAGAAGCCTGACGGCGTCCCAACTCCAAGGGTGATGATAACGCTACACGCGTCATTCGGGGTCAAAGGAACTTCCTTTTCTTCGAGCAAGTTTTATAACACCCTAGGCAGTGAACCTAATCGTTGTAGTGTAGTATTAGGGTAAGCCACGGGTATTGATATCGTTCTCTAGGGGAATAGGAATGCTAGTGAGGAGTTACTACGCTAAGGTTGGGGTTGAGGAAGATTATTTTTTATCTTTTTTATGTTTTTTTGGAAATTGAAAGGTACGAATCTCGGGGTTTGGATTTGGGGGTTGGTATTGCTACCGATTACTCTACTTATCTAATTATCTAATCTAAGGTGTATGTAGTCTATGTCTAATTATTGTGTGCTGGTATGATAGTTTAAAAATATGTTTACTTAGGTTTTACTACTCCTTAATTATCTCCTATTGGTGGTTGAATTATCACGTCCTTATTCTTAATTGTGTTGTGTGTCTAAAGTTGTAGGGTATGCGTTTCTCCCTAACTCTTTGAAGTTACCAAAGGGTCTCGTCTACAAAATACCACTAGGGATCATAAACTCTAACTCTAAGACCTCTTTGGATAATTTAACTTACAACCGCTCAAGGTGCTATAACCTAAGGTTCACAAAGATTAATCAAGCATTAAGTACACAACGAATGACCTATCGCATTACTAGATCATTAATCAACTAAGATAAGAGACAACCAATCAATATTCAATAATTAAGTTTCATATTCCCTAAGCAAACACACAAGTAAATTAGTCGGACATGGAGAACATGCAAGCATACACACAAATAATCAAAGACATAATTGTATTAATGAAGTAAAGCACCTATCTTGATGTAAGATAGGGTTTGGAACCTTAAAATACTGTACAAGACATCCTTGGTTCGGTTTAGGTTTTTACTCCAAAAGACTACACAAAAATACTGAAAAATTCGGATTCTATATATAAGATTACACATGCGACGGCGTCACCTTATGTTTTGTGACGCCGTCGGATCGCCGTCATTAGGGTTTCGTCTTGGCCACGTTAGACTTGCGACGGCGTCACCTTGTGATCGTGACACCGTCCTCTTCAGCTTCTGACGCCGTCTGGATCGAATCTAGGCCATCTGAGTTGCGACGGCCTACTCTTTTATAACTTGACGTCGTCACTTGAAAATAAGAGTTTTGGCTTCGTCCCATCACAAAATCCTCCGACGGCGTCGTATAAGCTGTGACGCCGTCACCTTGTCATTCGCCAGCTTTGAATGTCTCGATTCTTGACTTTGGCCATTTTCTTCGTATATTCGCACCTTTTCGTCCAAATAAGTGCCATTACAGCAATTTGCCTTCAAGAGACCTAAAAAGTGAAAAGGAACGATATTAAGTAATAACAGATACAAAAGTGATCAAATAAGGGCTTAAATGACCCCTCAAAAAGGTACATTTTAAAACCTTATCAGGTGACGTCGTCGCTTACGGTGTTCCAAAAACTCTCAAGCGACGGCTCAGAACATATTTTGGTCTTAACAAGTGATGGCGTCATGCCTTATTCCAGAAGGCCGTTACTCTCTCATTTTACACCAGACGACCAAGACTTTCCCAAGACGACATCTAGAAGCAACCCCGACGGCGTCACTACTTTCTTCCCGATGTCGTCCCACTAATGACTTGGCAAAGACGAAACCCTAATGATGGTGATCAGACGGCCTCACCATTAAAAGGCGACACCATCGCGAATGTAAAATCTATATATAGACTTCGAATTTTATGTATTTGGTGTGCATTATTTTGGAGAGCAAACCCTAGTTCATTTGAGGTCTGACTTGGATAGTATTTTAGGGTCCCAAACCCTCTTTTACACTTAAATATAAGTTTGTTTATCCAATCTATCACCATCTTTCATCTATGTTTGATTGTTTGTTTGTGTTCTTGGTTATCTATCATGTGTAGCTAAATTAATTAGTGTTTCCTTAGATCCAATGGAACCTAGTTATTATTTATGGTTAGGTTGTCTCTTGTTTTAATTGGTAGACGCTATAATAAGGAAAAATGGCTTCTTCTTTATTTGTTGCGAGCTTGAACGTCCTACATAGCAAAAAGCCTTAGAGTGCACTTTAGGCCATCATTGTGTTTATTGCAGGAGTTGTAGCTTGTGGATAATAGGATATTCGAGGGAGATACTTTCGTACTTGGCGATCCCGAGTGTTCTAGAGGAGAGTTACGATCCATAATTGGGGAATTAGGAACCACCCTATGACTGACACGAAATACAACGCATTAATTAGGATAAGGATGTGACAATTTAACAGACCAATAAAAGATAACTAGGGAGAAAGAAAATCTAAGTGAACACACTTTTAATTATCATAAGAAACACACTTATACGATTCATAGCTTTTACTTTTATTTAGTTTTATTACTTTTAATTTAATTTGTTAAGTAGTTTAATTGATAAATTACGAAACCCCCACTCTTCAAACCTCGAGATTTTACTTGCTTTCATAAAAAATATAAAAAGACTAAAAAGAATCTCCCTCAACCCCACCTATTCGTCATACATATCTACTAGCATCTCTATTCCCCTAGAGAATGATCAACCCCCTGGGCTTGCCCATACTACACCGCAACGATTAGGTACACTGCCTAGTGGGTTGTAAAGCTTGCTCGCAGAAAAGGAAGTCTTTCGACCTCGAACCACGCATCAAGTTTTTGGTGCCACTTCTAGTGAATAGAATAGCTAGTTAGGTTTCTATCTCGATTTGGTTCACTCGCTTGATTCCTATCAAGTGAGATTTTTTATTTTTTTTATTTTTTTATTAGTTTCCTTGTAGTCTATCCCCCTTCTTCGTGTCTTTGTTTGTAACCTTGCCACTTTTCATCATGGAAGGTGATAACCCACCCATCAAACACGATCCACCACAACATCTACTACAACCACCAAATCCACCACCACAAGAACCACCAAGTACTCTTGGTGAATACTCCAGACCAATCCATCTAGGCTACAGGAACAACATTGAGCTTCCTCGTTTAGCTCAAACTATAGCCCTGCGATCCGACACCATCCGGTTGGTTCAAAATGGATTTGCATTCCATGGACTTCATTCCGAAGATCCTAACCAGCATCTCAAGGACTTCCTAAAAATTGTTGATTCAATTGACCTAGATGCTACCACTCGGGAGACAATGCGATTACGTCTCTTTCAATTCTCTCTACGGGACCAAGCTAGTAATTGGCTTGAACTTTTTCCTGCGGGATCCATCTCAAGTTCGGATGATCTCACTACCCATTTCCTCGCCCAGTTTTTCCCACCGGGGAGAACCACTAAGCTTAGGAATGATATCATGATGTTCCAACAACGTCAAGGTGAAACCCTTTATGAGGAGTGGACTCGATTCAATGACTTACTCCACAAAGTCCCTCACCATGGCATTGATCTTTGGCTCCAAGTCCAAATCTTCTATGATCATGTCAACCCTTCCACTCGACGAATTATTGATTATGCCGCCGGCAGAAGGTTAAGTAACCTCGATGTTGGAACGTGTTAGGAGGTCATCGAGGAAGTGGCACAATACGATGAAGAAGAATGGGAGGATCCAATACTCCCTGAAGAAAGAAGTTTGGATGACCAAGGGAAATTTTTCAAAAGCTTGGAGAAACAATTGGATGAGTTAATGAGGATGGGAATGTCCACACATGATTATAAGGAAAAATTTCATGAACATGTGGACTTAGTCGAAGGGTTTGTATTTCCAGAAAAATACGATAAAGTGAATTTGAAGACGTAAAGTTGACATTCATTAACAACCAAGAGAAACAAATACAACTTCTCGAAGATTGCATGAGAAAAACCTGTGACATTTTTTTGAAATTGGCTCACAATTTCATGATGAAACTCTGTGGAGAAATCGCAAAAGAAGCTATACCTAGAAGGTTGAGAAGGTGTTTGCGATACCGGAGCTCGTAAATGCAATTATTGAACCCTCCCTAAACCCGAACAATGAGACAACCCCCCTCGTAAATTCAATAAATAGAAAACGCTCTAGCCTTAATATTCCTAGTGTAAAAGAAATATTTCCTAGAGACATGTTCATTGGAAGAGTACAGGTTACACTTACCAACTTCCATAACATAAGGAATTGTTTCTTTGGGTTCAAACCGGGTCCGCGAGATGCCCATACTAAACCCCCAAATTTTCCCAAGGTTCTTGTTGAAAGATGAATTTACTCATTTACTACTCAACATTGTGGAGATTACAAGCAGTTTGACAAAATGATTTTCAAAATAAAAACCTATATATTTTTCAAAAATAGTAACAAACTCTTCAACCCGGGTGGTTGCGTGTTTGTAAAAAAATTGCAAAACGTTTTATTTTTTAAAAGTTCGGGTCGTGACGCCGTCGCAGTTAAACACTGACGCTCTTACTTTGTCGGATCAGATACTTAAAACCCAAACCATCTCTTTCATTCTCTACCCTACCCATTTTATCCATCCCACACACATAAACTTCGACCTCTCAAAGCTAATTTCTCCAAGTTGTGTTGTCAATCCCCACTTGGTAAGTAATAATTGTTAATTTTTGTCTATTTAATTGCTCAATTCCTCCTTCAATTGTGGTTTCCCCTTAGATTTGAAACCCTTTTAATTAGTTATTGATAACATCAAATTATCCTGAATATTAAGTGTCAGTTTCCCCCGATAATGCTTGTAATTTATATCATTTATATGGATTTACTCTTGTTTTCCATTATATTCCACTTTCAGGTAAATTACGAGCATTGGAGCTAAAGAGACGTGGATTTGGAGAGTTTATTGAAGATATATCATAGTATGCTCATTTTGAAGAAGTTACGGCGTAGCTCCACTCTCACAATTACGCCGTAACTAAAGTGTGGCTCAAAAAACCAACTCAACAGAAGATTATGGCGTAACTCTATCCAAGATTACGACGTAACCATATTAGGTCAAATGAGGTTCCGCGCCGCTTCTAATTACGCCGTAACTCATGCAACAAGTACGGCGTAACCAAGATTTATTGAAGATACGGCGTAACTCCTTCCAGTGGTTACGCCGTAACTAGCATTTCTAGTGCAAAATACGAAGAATTGTATGTTATGGCGTAACTCTTATAATTAGTTACGCCGTAACCAGATCTGGCCTATAAATACCCCACGATTTCCAGCATTTCTAAGCATCGCATTTCACACACAACATTCAGAGAACATGAGAAGAAGTCGAAGGCAGATCTAGAGGAGCATACGGCGCTATCTCCAAGGGTGAAATCACTCCCCTACGATAAGCATTAGCTTTTTATCTTTTCTTTACTTTCAATTCATGTATTTCGTAACGTTAAACATTGAATCGATTATTATAGTTAATATGAGCGGCTAAGCACCGCTAGGTGCTGGCCTAGTTATGATTCTTTAATTGTTTTGTTTTCATTTATATTGCTTCCATATAATTATTTCTAGGTGTATGCATGCATAGTTTGTTCGTAGCTACCCTTATTTCGGTAGTTTTGAATGGCGGTAGAGGCTAGTTACTTAGGAGATATGACCAACTGACCATAAGTAAGTAGACAGAGATGGGAAGGGTAAGATATGACCAACTGATGACCCTTTCGACTTGTGCGATTTGACCAACTGATCACCTACCGTTTGGATGAACTTAAGAAATAGGGGATGAGTGTTTAAGATGCTAGCGCCTGGGCACTCACTATTATGAATATAGCATGTAGCGGTACTTAATGACTTGGCTTAGGGGACCAGGAACAACTGGACTTATGACGGGACACCTGACTTCTCTAGTGGGACCCTTTGCTGATAGGTTTGGACGAACTGACCAAATGCTGTCCTAGCGACTTTGACCCCACCTGAAGTAACTAGAAGTAATTAGACGTAAAGACTACTAATTAGGATGATTAACTAGGTTAGCACCCCTCTCCTCTATTGATCACAAACCTCGCCTTTATTTGCTTTAGTAGTTAAGTAGTTAATTCAATATCGAAATCATATTAAAATCTGTGACACCTAGACTTAGTTTAAATCCACACACATAGCTCTTGGGAAGACCTCGGTTTTACCGAATACTACACTACACACGACCGGGTACACTTCCCGTTAGTGCACTAGGGTAGACCATAGGTATAACGAGTAATTATAAATATTAAAACCTAGTCAGTAAAACCTGCATCAAGTTTTCGGCGCCGCTGCCGGGGAGTTATATTTGGATTTCTATTAAGTCTTTCATTTTTGTTTTATTTTAAAAATTTTCTCAAATTATCACAATCTCTTTTCAAGTTTCAGGTACCATGGAAGTTGTTAACATTGATTACCTCACTCTTGAGGAATATTTGGCGTTGACAAGAGAAGAACAAGGGTCGGGGCTCGTAGGACCGGTAATTGGAGCTAATTTCCGTTTTGAGATTAAAGATCAATTTATGAGGGAGCTTCATGCTAACCCTTTTTCAGAAAACAGGGAAGAAGATGTGTATGAGCACGCTGAAAATGTCTTGTACATCGCAAGCCTTTTTAACATTCCGGGTGTGTCTCATGACGCTGTTATGCTAAGGGTGTTCCGCATGACTCTTACTAGGGCTGCAAGGAGATGGATCGAAAGATTGCCCGCCGGGGCAGTTGATACTTAAGCTCTACTAAAGAAGCACTTCATTCAGAGATATTGCCCTCCGTCAAAGATATCTAACCATCTCTTGGAAATCCATAATTTCAAGCAAGAAGACGACGAAACGTTGTATCAAGCTTGGGATAGATACAACGATCTCCTCTTCAAGTGTCCTACACATGATCTAAACAACCAGCAAAAGGTCAACATCTTCTACAAAGGAATCAACGTAACTACAAGACAGATGCTGGACTATCAAGGACCAATTCCGAGCATGACTCCTACTCTAGAAATTGAAGCCAGCCAACAAATGGTTGACCATGCCCAATAATAGCACGATGGAGGAAGCAAAGGAAACCAAGGCGGAAGTTTTTACGGATTTGATGCCATCACTAACAAGCTAGAGAATCTGGGTCGGGATATGGTAAAAATCAAAGAAACTATTCATGCCATCCAATTTGGTTGCGAAAGCTGTGGGGGAGGACATATCACTAAGAATTGTGTCACACCCCCAAATTACCTGTTTTGCAGCGGAATGGAATACTTGGGGGATGACTGCCATAGCATCACAGTTACAGTTATATTTTTTAAGATCGTTTATAAGCTCTAGGGAATAACAATAACAATGATAATAGAATACACAGCGGATTAACAAAACATCTATGTTATTATTAAAGGCTCTTCGCCATCATCTCTACTATACTAACTACAATTCAACTAATCGACTAATCACTAACTATCTATCCTAGGCGTTTATACTTTATGCCTAGGTTACACACACACACACACTTTGCTAATGGTGTTCACATCTTGACACACTTAAACCTAATTCTTTGTATCTCTTTATATAAAAGAGATACTAGGGTTACAAATACTACTAGGGACTAGATAATAAATACTAAAATAACAAATTGGTCCCTTGTCTTCAATAGTCCTTTATCTTTCACATATTTTGTCATATCAACTCAATTATAATTCCCAACAATCTTCCCCTAGTTGATAATGACAAAACCAATAAGCATAAGTTATGATGAAAGATAACCGAACTTACCCTTAAACATGCAATATCACCAAGGATCTTCAAGTTGCAAATCTTCTATGTAATGCCTTCTTCCCCTTTTTGTCATAATCCACTAGGAGAAGCTAAGTAGAAGCAACTTTGATCTTCAAAACCACGAACCAATATCATACGACTAATCCATCTTTCTAAGACCTCAAGATACCCTCCATGAAGTTTTCCGCACTAAAAATGAAATTAAGGCAAAAGAAATTGGAACCAATAGTACAAATACCAACAAGTAGTAATAAAAACTTTCCCCTCGAATAATGCATCACCATAAGTACTTTTCAAATAACTAACCACGATGGTAACAAATACGTTGTAGTTCCAGCCATGAAGAACATAGTACCTCCCAAAATACTAATAAAGATGACTATAATCGCATTTGAGACCAAATAGTAGTAACATGAAGAATAGTTCAAAGGTTTACCAATCTTTCCAATCATTATCAAAGTCCAAATAAGTATAACAATATATGAGATCTTGAACCTTGAAATCAATCAAACTATCATGTGTGTATAACGTACCAAATCCGAAAACCAAATCGACTACCCATCAAATTATTCTGGTGTGTGTAATCTAATCACAAAATGCTCCGAAAACCAAACAAATTGAGCATTCAAACATAAACAATAGCAGCTTCATTAATCATAATATCTTGCAAGTATCATAAATCTCAACCATAAGAACATATGAAACAATATGCAACCTGGACAGAATCATGTAAACTTTGTTAGTAAATACCCCAAAACCTCAAAAGACTTCATGTCTCTAAACAACAGTAACATGAAGAAATGGAACAATACTAATATTCAAATTGTCGCATTCTTTTAACTCTTAAAACCTTATGCTTCAATCATTTATTTTGTACACATCAAGACCAGGAGCAAATAATCACCTTATTTGCATCAGTATACACGAACAGTACTATCACAACCCGAGCAGTACTAAGTAACTAAGTAGCAGTACTAACCTCTTTTGTTCGAACAATACTAAATCACTACGGGCAGTACTAACTAGCAATAATGTTAATTCTAAAATACTTATACTCAATGACAATAATTTAACTAGCAATAGTCAATACCAAAATCACCACCGTCCCATGTGAACATGTTTTTAACCAATCAGACCCTTCAATGTAATAAATGCCACTGACCCATGATTTAATTGAAGTATAGTAATCCCCTTGAATGTAAAATATACGATTCAAAGAAATTAAAGTCACCATCCCATGCGCAAGAAGTAGCCACTCAGAACCATTAAAAACTTGGCAGGACAGAATTTTGGGACCAGCAGTACTTACAATATGAAACGCATCAGTACTAAAGAAGGCCAATACTAATGACAAACAACAGTACTAACCTGTGTCGACCACCATTATATCACAGCAGTAGAAAGTGAAACCAGAATCCATCGTCTTTTTCACATGATCATCATGATCAATTAAACATAGAACAACAGTTCAAGCAATACTAACCATCTCACATGCGCTCCATTACCTTTGTCACTTTCTTTCACGCTAAATTTCCTTATCAAACATATAATCAACTGTAAGATAGGGTGTCAACAAACAACTACTAGCAACCCATACTTCAAGAATAATGATCAATTAAAGCATGCTGAATTACGGTTTTGTAGAGCACAAAACGCACCTGATATATTAAATCAAATACGAATCAGCTCCAATAAACCTAAACGAACAATTGTACTGACTACAATCTCAATAACCAAAACAAGATTTCAAACCCTACTAATAATAATAAGAATCACAAGAAGATTAGGGGTTATTTTTCATGCAAACAAAAGAGAAATCATCAAGTATACCATGCAAGTAACTTGACAAATCTGCTCGATAACATCTCTTGTTTATTCAAGTTCCAATAGCAGCAGATCTAATATCCAAACACACATCAGTATATAACAACAGTCTAGGGTTTCTTAGGAAAAACGAATTTATTAAACCATAAAATTCGAAACCCTAAAAATCCAAGAAACCCTAAAAATTTTGAAAATAATTACCTCTCTTAGCAGCAATTTTCAAGACTGAATAACTTTCGTCCCGATTACCTCTCTTAGATGGAAGATCCCTCCGGTGAAAATCTAGCCAGTAGTACAGAGAACGTCCACAACAAATTTCGTCCCGATTCAACTGTTAACGAGTGAGATATCGCTATTTGGAAACAGCCCTGCAGAAAGTTACGAAAATTGAAAACAACTTCGAATTTTTTACCTTTTTCTTCGAAAAACCTTGTTGATCCCTATATCAAGAGCTCCCCGCTCTGATACCAATTGTTAAGATCCTTTATAAGCTCTAGGGAATAACAATAACAACGATAATAGAATGCACAACGGATTAACGAAATATAATTGTTATTATTAAAGGTTCTTCGCCAGCATCTCTACTATACTAACTAAAATTCAACTAATCGACTAATCACTAACTATCTATCCTAAGCATTTATACTTTACGCCTAGGTTACACACACACACACACTTTGCTAATGGTGTTCACATCTTGACACACTTAAACCTAATTCCTTGTATCTCTTTATATAATAGAGATACTAGGGTTACAAATACTACTAGGGACTAGATAATAAATACTAAAATAACAAATTGGTCCTTTGTTTTCAATAGTCCTTTATCTTTCACATATTTTGTCATATCAACTCAATTATAATTCCCAACAATATTGAACGACCTAAAGTGTCATTTTGAAAACACATCGTTTGATATAATAAAACATTCAGAATTTACAAAATATAGGTCCCAAATGACAATCAAAATGTGCGGAAACAAGTTTGTTACAATCCAAACAATGTTTTAAAGTGCATAAAACCCATGTGAGACGCGTCGTCACCGCGACTCTATGATAACTCCTTATGTATGCCATGTAGTATATGCTTTAGATACCTGAAAATATATTGCTAAAAGTGTCAACACGAGGTTGGTGAGTTCATAGGTTTATGTAAATGTTTTATACGACTACCACAAGTATAAGTTATTTATGACAAAAATGCCACATAAATATGATACAATTGCTATAAGCTTATGACACCGAAGCTAGACTGATTATGATGTTCGCCCCAACAGAGTGTTTGCCAAACAACTCTCATTCTGATATAAAATGAAATGCATCCGTTTGACCAGTTGGAACTACCAACCCGAATGGAGGAGTCACCCTTAAAAGTTCTATTCACTCACCCTCGCTTACTCCGTAATTAACGGTTCATGATAAAGAAATGGGGACATTAATATGGAAATTCGGTAACTTAAGCAATGTAAATGAATTTGATATACTTGGGCTCGTAATAAAATGATGTGCAATGTATTCTCCCCCATAGGTTTGAAATGAAATGCTAACTTGAAAAATGGGGCTATGAAAACTCATCTGATACAATGATTATGATGATATAGTGGCAACATGAATGATATGAAGTTCACGTGTAATCTATACCACTTGTGCATTTTTGAAAATAGAGTTTATCGTCGAAATATATGTTTATGACATCTTGTCAAGTTACCAAATACATTACAAGTTTTTACGTTGAAACAACATCCAATGATAGTCGTTTAGTGATTTATCAAGAAATTATAGCTTTTCGCCGCAAAACAATATACTTTGACAAGTTATGAAAATGGCTAAGTAGTCTGGTAAAGCTAGTTGTAACCCAGTGAATATTGAGTGTTAGAAAACAAACTCAATGGATTTGGAATGCTTGTAGCGATATCTAAAAGTCTTAGATTTTAACTTTTGATCATAGAAGTATCGATCATAGAGAAAAATATAGATGAAGTAAGGTAGTCGGACTAAAAATATTGGTTAAGGTTAGTTTTCGGCAAAGTTTGAGTGATCGTATATTATTCGTTATAACTTTATTTGATGAACGGTTGAACATTTTAGAAAATAGGATAGGTGAACTCACTTTTACTTGTAGACATCATTTTCTCTAAAGTACTCTATCGATATAAAAAATGGCTCCAAACATGGTCACTTGCAATAACCATTTTGGTCTAGTAGAAAATATATAAGTGTTAATACTTGTGAAAATAGTTACGATAATCATATTTCAAACGCGTGTAACTTAATCGTTATAGCTCGGTTTTCTACGTTCTATATATCCTCGGATTCGTGTTAGTATGTAATAATATATTTTTGATAAGTCGACTCTTCTAGTTTACGTCAAATACTCATTTTTTATCTTAGAAAAACCCTTGACAGCAAGTACTATTTCTGAAAATAGTGTTTGTCGCTAAACTTAGAATTAGCATAACTTTTTCGTTATAAACCCGTTTTAATCCATTCAAGCGACCACGGTTTCATTTTTAAGTCTATATTCTGAAAATATAAAGCAAAATAATCCCCGGCCTACTGAAATTTCCAGATTTTACAAAACGTGACAGAATTTAATAATATATTGTCGGAAATGATTTTTCTAGCTTGTAACTTGTTCTAATCTCTTCCTATCAACACCAAAGCTATTCTAAACTTACCATAAACCTTCTTAGGGTGTCATGGGTTCTTAAACTCAATCAAAAATGAGGATTTACATATGGATACTAGTTATAACCTTTCTATCAATTAAAAGTTAACAAAACTTGTAAAAAGTGGTATAACACATATGAATACTTGCATCTACCTATATGACAGTTGTAATAGATAAAAAATATGAGTATGAAAGTTATGAAAAATAATATGTAAGCTTAATTTGATGATTATGTGAAAAAGATGATGAAAACCTTTGTAAAACTTCAAGATTATGAGCTTAAACTTATGTCGAACACTAATAACTTTATCTTGTTGGTGGTAACAGCCCAGAACTGGGTAAGATAATCAAAGGCAACAGCAAATACCACTTGGTGGTTACCGGATATAACTTGGAATCATGTAATCACTTTCTAAAGTAAACTATTCGACCCTAATGCCTGAGTTACACGAATATCTACTCGGGATAAGACCAAATGTAGTTATAGAATTAGGCACAATTCAATAACCCCTACGCTTATAAGTGTTTATGCTTTCAGTTTGTTTCTCCAGGTATTGTTCTTTTTAGTGTGTCTTGAAGCTGAAGATGTCACTCTCTATTTATAGTAGAGAACACTCAACACTAATCAATGGACTTTATGTGTGATTATCGGCCAATTAATCACCCATAATAAACCTCCATAATCATAGAAATAGTGGTTACATGACCAATTGAACGTGGTCATAAAGCAGTTATAACAGCCAATTGAATGAGTCAAAGCTGTTACAAAATAATTACTGCAACACTGCCAGTAGGAACCATTACACTAGCAGCAGGAACCATTACACTAGCAGCAGGAACCATACACTACCAGCAGGAACCATTACACTAGCAACAGGAACCATAACACTACCAGTAGGAACCATCAGTTACTACACTAGTAACCAATACACTAGCAGCACAAACCACTCTTGAGTCGAGTCAGGGTGTTCAGGGACCTCATGGGTGTACACTCTGTACCTCCTAACCCAAAACCATGTGTGAACTAATCCCACAAGTGCACTAAATTTTCCAACAATCCTCCCCAAATTTAGTTCACTTCCTTTCCAAGAAAACAAACATCAAACAAAACATGTGCATAAACAAAAATATCCTGAGGATTGAATTTTCATCTTTGTACATTACACGTTCAAATATTCGAGAATCAGGGTGTTCTAAGAATTGAACCCTTCAACCCATTTGAATACCTGAAGATAAAATACACACAAGTTTTCAAACACTTAACAACTCCTGACAGTATACTAGCCATGTGTCCATATCCAAATTCATAAATGTTGTAAAAGCTAAAAGTCCAAAAGCTCCCTGAAGCGGCAAAACTTCAACATTTACATAGGTGGTTCCTCTTTATTCATGCTCCTGCCATGCACTTTTTCAAAGAAAATTAACCATTAAGACGTAAAGACTTCATCCTCCTTTCAGCAGGTTCTGAGCACAACCTTGGGATGTAAAATAAAACATGTTCTCCAGTCCACTGAATGTTCAACTTTCCACATTGAACTCAGCTCCCAAGTTTCCTTAGGAACTAGTTGGGTGTCCTAGCATTCAATGACTAAGTTAGACTTAAACCCATCCCTTTAGCAGACTTTATAACCAAGTCTCTAGCCAAACCCTTCGTCAAAGCTAAATTTTGTAGAGATCTAACAAACTCTATAGATACCACCCCATTCATGATAAGCTCACGAATCATGCTATGTCTGACACCTAAGTCTCTAGACTTACCATTGTACATTTGGCTATAAGCCTTAGCCAATGTAGCTGCACTATCACAACGGATAGAAATAGGTGCTATCGGTTTAGGCCACAAATTCAGATTCCATTGTTGAACTGGTGATGCAAGTTTCCTTCTTGGATTCCCAAGAAATTGCACCTCCACCAAGTAGGAATACCCAGCCACTTGTAGATGAATTTTCTTCAGTGTTACTGATCCAACTTGCATCAGTGTACCCTTCCAACACTGATGGGTAACCATATGAGAGACTATAATCCATAGTTCTCTTCAGATACTCCAATACCCTCTGAACTTCTTTCTAGTGATGAGCACTAGGATTACTAGTATACCTGATTAGTTTACCCACTACAAAACCAATATCAGGTCTTGTACAAGTCATTGCATACATCAAGCAGCTAATTACCCTAGAATACTCAAGTTGAGATACAGCCTTGCCATTATTAGGCATTAGGTTCTCACAAGTATCCATAGGTGTACTCACTGGAGTATAATCAAAGTAATTGAATTTCCTCAACACCTTCTCAATATAATGAGATTGAGAGATAGAAATTCTTTTACTTTCATGTTTAATCCTTATACCAATGATAACATGAGCCTCCCCCATGTCCTTCATGGAGAACCTTGATGAAAAAAATTCCTTTTTAGGTCAACCTGATTTTGGGCAGTGCCAAATATCAACATGTCATCAACATATAGACAAACGATGAATCCTTTACAAGATTCATCAAATTTGCTATATACACTGTGAAAAACTAGAAGGGGGGTTGAATAGTTTTGCCGATTTTAAGTTAGTTTTAAAAACTTTAGATTCGTTAATATGTGAGATCTTATGGATGTAGAGAAAGTGTAGATCTAATGATAAAGCAAGTAAATAAAGTGAAGCGAAGGGAAAGAAAAGACACAACCGATGTATAGTGGTTCGGCTACAAGGACACCTTCCTTGCCCTACTCCACTCCCCGAGTCACCTACTCGAGAGTTCAAGCACTATGTCAACAAACTCCTTCACTTGGCAGAGAAGCCTTCACAACGTTGCTTACACTTTTTCCGGTACAAAGCTAGATACCAAGTCCGAAGCACTGTGGACCAAACCAACACGACTATTACACAACAAGTATATGAAATATCAAATACCAGATCTTCGCTACAGAAATCTTGCGGAGTGACAAATCAATCAAGGACCCCTTGCTTGGATGACTTGTATAATGCTCATGATCTCGCCTTAGAGAAGGACCTGTATGAGGATCACAATAGAAAGAAAGAAGAACAACTCTCTAGATTAAGTGATCTATATGTTAGAAGAGAATGAGAGTGTTTGAGAGATTTAGTAAGAAGAGGGGTGAGTTAGAATGAAGAAATGGCTCTCTATTTATAGGCAAAATCTTCCACTGTTCCCCGGATCCCACAGATCCCTTCCACTTGGGATCCATCTAGTGTAATCCTAGGGATCTGTGGAACGCTCCTCTTTGCCCATGGGTTTTTTTGGTTATGGGTCATGGGTTGGTCCATGGGTTTTCTTTAGATTCAATGTAACTAAGTATACATTGTATCTAGCCAACTTGGGTTTAAGATCCATGGGTTATGGTTTTTACCCATCCTA
The DNA here is from genome assembly GCA_910596185.1 of Chrysanthemum makinoi. Lineage (NCBI taxonomy): Eukaryota > Viridiplantae > Streptophyta > Magnoliopsida > Asterales > Asteraceae > Chrysanthemum > Chrysanthemum makinoi. The sequence goes on from OU343217.1 coordinate 316,110,775, forward strand.
ATAAACTATTACAACAAATGCTTAATTACTACATTTTTTTATTTAAATGGCTATATGTAAATGCTTTACAAAAATAACATGTATCCTTATAATTATACTTAAGATAACATTATATTTGTTATCAACAAAATACAAAGAGATCGCAAAATATTAATAAACGTTTTTACAGTTTATTTGTATTAACAATCTCCCCCTTTTTGTTGATGACAAAACATAATGTTATGATGAGTAAAACTTAAGGATAGATGTAAGTTTTGAAAGCTCCTAAGTTTTACTTCTTCTCCCCCTTCTTGTCGAAACAAAAAGTTAACCCTTGGAAGAAATAAACATAAAAGTGTTGAAAAATTAGTCCACATATCGCTAACTCCCCCTTGACGGTAGCTCCCTCTAGTTTGGGGCGTCAAGTGAAGAAAAAATAAAGATCCTACAAAAAGAAAGGTTTGTCACATGCTTAAATAATCTTGTGATTGCCGAGAAACAAGATTGGGAGCCAAGGTATGTAAACAAGGCCTTGTAATAAAACAACAAATTATAGTGCTGTTTATGCCACGTACAAGCATGTAAAAATAAGAACAAGACATGTTCTTGAAAATGACTTCAAAAGAAAAAGTACTAAAAATAGAAAATAGTAGTAGTGATTCTTTCCATGCTTGCATAAGGTTATGGATGAAGGTTTTGATGAGTGATGGTATTGATGCAATC
>OU343217.1:316111576-316270085 GCA_910596185.1 Chrysanthemum makinoi
AAGGATGAGGTTGAGTATGAAACGCATTTCTTCCCTAACCTCTATTACGATATCCCTAGTGGATTGGCAATGTTCACAATGTAAATGATGTGGGTAATGAGTGCGGAAGTTTTCCGGGTTGTTTTGATTTGAGTTATGCGGAAGATGTGGTGGAAAAATAGGAATATATGGATCAACATCCGGAAATTTTGTAAGTGGTGGTGGAAAAGAACCTAGATTTTATTGTAATGTGATGGGAGCTAATGGTGGTGATGTTTCAAGATCTTGAAAAATAGTATTTGGAGATTGGGGGTGTTGAAAAGACTATTTCTTTTTGTTTAGGTTGTTTAGATCTTGTTGGAGTCTTAAGCAGTTCCAAAAGAGTGACTTTAGGTGGTGATGAAGTTGGTGTGCTTGTTGGTGATGAGGGAGGTGCTATAAAGGAAGCATCTTATGGTGAGTTATTTGTTGAGGATGAACCATTTGAGGTTGGTTTTGCTAAACAAAAAGATCGGATACTAATCCGTGCGGATATCCTAGAGTTTGATTGTGGTATTTTGGATGGTGGTAGTACAAAGGTTTGGGTATCATGAAGATGATTGTTTGTACTAGGTGATTCATCTAATGGGTTTTTGGATGACATGGTATATTATGTTTGTGAGGATGAGATGGATTATGCAAGCATTTTGAGAGTTCTATATATAAAAAAACAAAGCATTGTAATGAATGCTTGACATAAAATGTGAATTAAAATCTAATGATTAGATATGAATTTCAGGCATGTGATCATGAGAACACAAGCATTAAAGAGCATACTCCCAGAAATGAAACAAATGTGGATTTTTCATCCAAAGTGAGAAAAATAGAAGGTAAAAACAGCTTCTGTTTCATGGATCCCACGGATCCTTCCCTTGAGGGATCCGTCCAGCATGAAGGCTGGGATCCGTGGGTCTGGTGATTCACGCAGCACAAAATTTTCTTTTTGGAAACATTTTTGCCTAGTGTGTGCCTATATGCAAACTATTTGGAGTTGCGGTTATCTCGACCCCTAAAAGGAAAAAGAAAATAAACTAGAAGTAGAAAGGCATCCTATTGAGATAACCTGAAAAACACATATTTAGTACATAAGTACGTAATTTAGTGTTATCAATGCTCCTAATTCATTGTTGCTTAAATGAATGTACTTGAGAAAACATATTAGTTATGTGTCACCTTTACCATTCAAAAGACATGGGATGCAATAAAAACGGGTTTTTACTTTGTATTCATAATGAAAAGCGATTTGTCCTAGACGTGAGAAATTGCTTTTGTGAAATTGATACAGGAAGGTATCATCCTTTTATAAAACATTTTGAAAAGAGGTTTTCTTTGAAAATGTCTATGTGTTAGCAAAAAGAAAAATAAGAAAGCTATAAGTGGAAAACTTATCTTGGGTTTTGAAAATTCCCGTATTGTTTTTTGAGTTATGCGTGAAATAGAGATCCTAGACTCAGAAAGAAGAAGGATAGTGTTTACATACCTTGTAGAGTCAAATAAGTTACGACGTTTGTTCCATTAGACCAAGACCAAGACGAAGTAGGTTAAATTGTTCCCGCTTCAACGGTTTGGTGAGGACGTCCGCTATGTTGTCTTCGGATGCTACCTTCTCAATAGAGATGTTCCCCTTTTGAACATTGTCTCTTAAGAAGTGATGACGAATCTCTATATGCTTTGTGCGAGAATGAAATACCATATTCTTGCTTAAGTCGATGGAACCTTTGTTGTCACATAGGATGGCTATGTCGCTTAGATGAATGTCATAGTTGACTAACGCTTGTTTCATCCATAGTGCTTGTTGGCATGCTTTGCCGACGGAGACGTACTCGGCTTCGGTTGTTGATATTGCTAGTGCCATTTGTTTCTTAGGAAACCAAGACGTTAAACAACATCCCATAAAAGTACATACCCCACTTGAACTTTTTCTATCAACGTAATCACCTGCATGGTCAGAATCTGCATATACAATTGTTTCTACTCCCGTGCCCTTAGGATACCATAATCCTAATTGTGTTGTACCCTTAATGTATCTTAATATCCTTTTTACGGCTTCTAGATGTGATGTTTTAGGGTCTTCTTGAAACCTAGCACATAAGCAAACACTAAACATGATATCCGGCCTACTTGCCGTGAGGTAGAAGAGACTACCTATCATGCCACGATATTTAGTATTATCTACGGATTTGCCGTCTTCATCTTTTGTGAGTTTGGTGTCGGATGACATTGGTGTTCTAATTGGTTTCGACTCTTCTAGACCGAATTTCTTTAACATCTCCTTTATGTATTTAGATTGATTAAAGAAGATACCATCTTCTACTTGTTTAATTAGTAGACCTAGAAAGAAACTAAGTTCTCCCATCATACTCATCTTGAACTCGTCATGCATGATTTTAGAGAAATCATCACACATGTCTTGACAAGTGGATCTAAATATAATATCATCTTACATTTATTTGCACTATGATTATATGTGAATCTCTTTTCTTAGTAAAAAGTGTGTTATCAACTAACCGCATGGTATAGTTGTGTTTAATTAAAAAGGACTTGAGTCTATCGTGCCAAGCTTTTGGAGCTTGTTTAAGACCGTAAAGGGCTTTCTTTAATTTATATACATGTTTGGGTTTTTCCAAATCAATGAAGCCCGGAGGTTGAGCTACATATACTTCTTCATTAATGAAACCATCTAGAAAAGCGCTTTTGACATCCATTTGATAAAGCTTTAGATCATTAGTACAAGCATACGCAGGAAGTATTCTTATAGACTCTAATCTAGCCACGCGGGCATAGGTCTCATCAAAGTCTATTCCTTCTTGTTCGTTATACCCTTGGGCAACGAGTCTAGCCTTGTTCCTAGACACTACTCCGTTTGCATCTAATTTTTTTTTATAAACCCATTTGGTTCCTATTATGATTTGATTACTAGGTGGAGGGACAAGCGTCCAAACATCATTAGAAATGAATTGATTTAGTTCTTCTTGCATAGCCATTACCCAACTCTCATCTTTTATGGCTTCTTGTGTATTCTTAGGTTCTATGGTTGAAACGAAACAAAATAAGCTACTTTGGTTTTGAACTTGAGACCTTAATGTTCGTTCGTTTAGCTTTCCTATGACTTTATCTACGGGGTGATCTTTGGACTCTTTAATGTTTATGATTTCATCATTTAAAGGTTCTTCTTCTTCATTTATCTTTTTCTTTATTACTATAGCTTCACTTTCTATAATCTCGTCATCGACAAGAGGTGGAGAGGGTTTGGGTGGGCTTTCATCAAACTTTATATTTAACGACTCTTCTACCTTCATTGTTTCTTTGTTTAATATGACGTAAGCTTTGCTATTTGGCGAATAACCTAGAAAGATACCTTCGGTTGATTTAGGATCAAATTTTGTAAGGTAATCTTTAGTGTTAAGAATAAAACATTTGCTTCCAAAGACTCTAAAGTGAGTTAACGTAGTGTTGGGAATTATGTGAAGTATGAATTATGCTGAAGACTCTGCTGAATGGATTCTACTGAAGTGTATGGATTCTGCCGAAGGCATAATTCTGCTGAAGTTATATAGTTATTAGTTTGTTTCTGCGGAGATTGTTATTCCGTATATTCTATAGTTAGTTAGGATATGCATGAGCTTTATTAGGAAGTGATTGTGTATATCTTATTTAGTTTTACGTTTCTTAGAGAACAAGTTAGGGTTCCTTGTCTATAAAAGGAACAAAATAGAATGAATTATGTACTAGAAGTTTACGAATTATTAATATAACGATCCATAGAGGATCAACAAGTTCTTAGTTATATGTGTTTATACTTGTGTTTATATTCCACTAAAGAATACAAGTTGTAGAGATTTTCTTTTAGTTTGTTTGTGAGTACATAAGCAATACTAACGATCTACGAGCTCAAGATCTATCAAGGTCTGATAGTTTTCAACAAGTGGTATCAGAGCCTCGTGAGAGTCTCTACGATACTAAGAACAGATTTTCTTAACACCCTAAACAACCAAAACAACACTCACCATGCCTGGTTCAGACGTCGATGTCGAAATCACCAACAACCAAAACTCCACCCAACTGCAACAACTAAGTCTCTCGAACAGTAATGCTAAGTTTCCTTACCTTAAAAGGGAGGAATATGATCTTTGGGCGATGAAGATGCAAAACTGGATCTCCAACATTGATTGGAATCTATGGGAGATAGTAAGTAGGGTTCACCAATTGTTGGGAATTATGTGAAGTATGAATTATGCTGAAGATTCTGCTGAATGGATTCTACTAAAGTGTATGGATTCTGCCGAAGACATAATTCTGCTAAAGTTATATAGTTATTAGTTTGTTTCTGCGGAGATTGTTATTCCGTATATTCTATAGTTAGTTAGGATATGCATGAGCTTTATTAGGAAGTGATTGTGTATATCTTATTTAGTTTTACGTTTCTTAGAGAACAAGTTAGGGTTCCTTGTCTATAAAAGGAACACAATAGAATGAATTATGTACTAGAAGTTTACGAATTATTAATATAACGATCCATAGAGGATCAACAAGTTCTTAGTTATCTGTGTTTATACTTGTGTTTATATTCCGCTAAAGAATACAAGTTGTAGAGATTTTCTTTTAGTTTGTTTGTGATTACATAAGCAATACTAACGATCTACGAACTCAAGATCTATCAAGGTCTTATAGTTTTCAACAAGTGGTATCAGATCCTCGTGAGAGTCTCTACGATACTAAGAACAGATTTTCTTAACACCCTAAACAACCAAAACAACACTCACCATGCCTGGTTCAGACGTCGATGTCGAAATCACCAACAACCAAAACTCCACCCAACTGCAACAACTAAGTCTCTCGAACAGTAATGCTAAGTTTCCTTACCTTAAAAGGGAGGAATATGATCTTTGGGCGATGAAGATGCAAGACTGGATCTCCAACATTGATTGGAATCTATGGGAGATAGTAAGGAATAGAAACAGTTTGAAGAGAACTACCACAGATGCTGATGGCAATCTTACTTTTGTTCCTCCCAAATCTGCTGAAGAGATACTGGCGGTTCAGAGAGAAACCAAAGTTAAGACGATTCTTCTTCAAGCTATTCCTGAGGATCACTTGAGTGATTTTCACTTCATGAATGATGCTAAGGACATATGGCTAGCAATCAAGGCGAATTTTGGTGGGAATGAGGAGTCTAGGAGAGTGATAAAGTCGATGCTGAGAAAACAGTTTGAAGATTTTCAAATCTCTGAAGAGGAAGGAATTCACAAGGGCTATGACAGGTTTCACAAGATCTTAAGTCAGTTGAATCAGCTGAAGGTGAAGCCTGATTTGTAATTCTAAGTTCCTAAGATCACTACCTCAATCCTGGCTACAAGTGAGCATTGCCTTAAAAGCTAAAGGTGGTTTGGATATGCTTACTTTTGATGAGCTGTACAACAAACTTAAAGCTCTTGAACATGATGTAAGGAGTCCTTTTTGTTTATCATCTACTGTTAGTAACACAGCATTCGTTGGAGCCTCTAACCCAAAGATGAATCATGCTCCAAGTCCAACTGACTCATCATCATCCTATACTACCACTCCATCAAGTTCTCAATCTGGTGGTGTAATGGAAGATGTGCTTGGATCCTTCTTTGTTGATTATGATCCTCAGCAGCAACTTGCCTATGAGGATTTCGAACAGGTGGATCCACTGGAGATGGAAGAGATGAAGCTGAAGTGGCAGCTGGCTATGCTATCTATGGATATTAAGAGGTTTGAGCGCAAAGCTGGGAGGAGGTTTGGCTTCCAAGGAAGAGATCCTGCAAGGTTTGACAAAAAGAAGGTCAGTTGCTTTACATGTCAACAGATGGGTCACTTTTCCAGAGAGTGCAAAGACAGGAAAGCTGGTGATGAAGTGAGATACTCTTCTTATCAAAGGGATGCTGGAACTTCAAAGGGCTCAGCTGCTTTGGTCACTCTTGATACCAATGTGGAGTGGAAGCAACATGAGCAGGGAAATGATGATGGTCCTGTTATTGATAATGTTGGGTTGATTGCAAGCTGTACTTCAGAGGATAGGCATGATCAGATTGCCTTGATGGGCATCTCTCAGGTACGAAACTGTTTGTTTGGTTGTAGTGAGCGTTATAATGAACTCAAAGAAGCTTATGATATTTTGAAACCTAAATATAATGAATGCTATGTCGAAGTTGAAGCTTATAAACAGGCTTTAAAAACACTAGAAAGACAAAAGGTTTGGTTTCAGAAGAATCAAATAGCTTATGATGAAAAATTAAGGGTGTTAGAGAGTGATCTAGAAAGTACCAAAAATGAGTTAAAAAGATCTGAGAAGTTAAGAGCAGATGTAGTGTCAGAAAATCTAGAGTTAAAAGAGAAACTAGATGAGGAAATTGCTAGGCATAAAGAATGGTTATTAAATGGAAACAAGTTAGCTAGTCACATCTATGCTAGTCAAACTCCAAATACTTCTATAGGGTTAGGCTTTAAGAAGTATGTAGGGTTAGAAGCTAGGGATGACACACGCAAATCTACACCAGCAGGCCTAGCTAATTTTGTGAAAGAAGGTGACCTACATGCTGTACGTGGACCTATTAGAGGTGAGCACATGCCGTGACCTTTCCATTACTGTTGACTTCGATGGATCACACCATCTATATGGCAAAAAGTCAAAGACTTGCAGACCCTGAACTTCATCTAATGACTTTGTCTCTTGTGTTAACAGTGAAAAGTCCTCCGAGCAAGGGTCTACAGAGTGTGATTCAGATGAAAAGTCTGACCTTCCCAAGTCTACACCCCTGCCTGCACCCAAGACTACCAATAAGCATGTCATAGTTGCTGGCAAAGAACCAACTTCCAAGACCTTTCCTCTGAAGACTTCTTTGTTTAATTCTTTGCATAATAATTCGTTAAAACAATTCTTTTCATGGTTTTGGTTTGAATACTTCTGCTAGTAATAGAACATCATTTGGTTTGAATAAATCTTCTAAACAGAAGACATGTTTTGTGTGTGAAAGTAAATTTCTTTTAATTAAGGATTGTGATTATCATGAGCAAAGGATGGGTAGGTGTGGTGATTCTAGGAAATCTAGACCAATGTGGACTAATGTTAATAATATACCACCTTATGTTCCACAAGCAAATTATACCAATTCTCCTTATTCTTGGAGAAATTCAGTTGCTAGACCATATGTTCAACCAACAAGTTCATATTTTAATAATGGTGATTGGTCTGGATATGTTGACTCAATGAATGCTGGGAAAGGTTATTAGGATACTACTGTCAAGCCCTCAGCAGGTTGTTCTTGGAATAAAAAAGGACCCAAATTTCAATGGAAACCCAAAAACAATAGTGGATCTTATACATCTGCATGGCATAACTCATATGATCCACAAGGCAGGTTCAAGTCAGTAATGACTTGAGCCTCCATAGTGTACTAACATTTTGTATAATTTTTGTTGTTGTTTTAGAATCATCCTCTTAAGCATAAAGATGTTGGCATTGTCGATAGTGGTTGTTCAAGAAGTATGTCAGGAAACAGAGACATGATGCACAACTTTGTACCCATTGAAGGAGGAGGCAATGTGACCTTTGGAGGAAGTGATGGAATAATTACTGGGAAAGGGACCATCAAAACACCTCAGCTGGACTTTGAGAATGTATACTATGTCAAGGAACTCCAACACTTCAATTTGTTCTCAGTCTCACAAATCTGTGACACCAAGAACAAAGTACTCTTCTTAGAGGATGAATGTCTTGTGCTGTCTAAAGACTTCAAACTCCCAGAAGAAACATCAATTCTGCTGAGAGTTCCTCGAAATCACAATCTATATACATTCAACTTAACTGATGTCAAACCAGAAGGCGAGTTAACTTGTTTGGTGGCTAAAGCATCCCTGGATGAGTCTACCAAATGGCATAGGAGGATGGCTCATGTGAATTTCAAGACCATAAACAAGCTCTCTAAACTGGTTCTTGTTGAAGGTCTTCCTTCCAAAGTTTTCACCAATGATCATAATTGTGTTGCCTGCAACAAAGGAAAGCAACACAGAGCCTCATACAAAGCTGTTTCTGCTATGAGCATTATTTCTGAACCTCTTCAGCTGCTTCATATGGATCTTTTTGGTCCAACTCAAGTTAGAAGCATTGATCACAAGTATTTTTGTCTGGTTATCACTGATGGCTATAGCAGATTTTGTTGGGTATTCTTTCTAAGGACCAAAGATGAAACATCTCCAGTGTTGAAAGACTTCATTACCCTTATTAAAAATCAGTTGAACAAAAAGGTTAAAGGAATTCGGTGTGATAATGGGACAGATTTCAAGAATGCTATACTTATTGAACTCTGTAGGTCTAAAGGGATCAAAAGGGAGTATAGCACTCCAAGAACCCCACAACAAAATGGGGTGGCAGAAAGGAAAAATAGGACCTTAATAGAGGCTGCAAGATCAATGCTGGCAGACTCTAAGTTACCCACCATGTTTTGGACTGAAGCTTTTGGCACAGCTTGTTATGTACTGAATAGAGTATCCATTACTAGACCACACTTCAAAACATCATATGAACTTCTCTATGGGAAAGTTCCTGCTATTCATTACCTCAAACCTTTTGGTTGTAAAGTGACCATTCTGAATACAAGTGATCCATTGGGCAAATTTGATGAGAAAGCTGATGATGGTTACATTGTGGGATATTCAGCTCATAGGAAGGCGTACAGGGTTTACAATTTATCTGCTAAGAAGATAGAGGAGACTTTGAACCTGAGATTTCTAGAAGACAAGCCTATTGTTCAAGGACAGGGTCATGTTTGGTCTTTTGACCTTGATTACTTAACTGATTATTTGGGTTATTCTAGACATATGGCTAACCAACATGCAGGTACTCAAGAGTCTCCAACTAACAATGCAGGTACTATGGATGTTGATTCTGACAGTGAGTTTGAAAAGGATGAACAACCAATTGTAGTGCCTTCTTTCTCCCCTAACAATTTTGTAGGTGACACTTCTAAAGATTTTGATGATGAGAGTGAAGATGATTCACACTATGCTGAGGACCTTGCTAGGCTTCAGAAACAAGAGTATGCAGCTAACCTTGATGCTGAGAGGAATGCTGAGGAGAGTACAAGTGAGGCAATCAGTGGAAACAACAATTCTGCTGAAAGTGACCCTGTTTCTCCTATCATCACCAAATCTACTGAAAGACATGATGTTTCTACTCCTATTTCTACTAGAGTTTCAACCGACTTTGGAGAACCTTATACACGTTTTCCAAAACCTTCAGATCTTGGTCATCATCAACCCAAAGCTGGCATCTTCACCTCACCTTCCTATGACACTGATTTTGAACCTACTGTCACTAATCTTGATACCTCCATTGATGTCAACACCACTGCTACTAAAAGGATCAACAATGCTCATCCACAGTCTAATATAATTGGTGATCCTAATGCACCCGTTAGAACTAGGGGTACTGTGACTAGTTCTAAATATGGTCAAGTGGCTTTTATCTCTTATGTCTCAAATCAGCAAAGAGACAATCACACAGACTATGAACATTGTCTGTTTGCTTGTTTTCTTTCTCAAGTGGAACCAACCTGTGTTACTCAGGCTCTTGAAGACTCAAGTTGGCTTGAGGAAATGCAAGAAGAGATGCAACAATTTCAAAATCAGCAAGTTTGGATATTGGTACCACTACCTGATGGCAAGTATGCAATTGGGACTAAATGGATTCTAAAGAATAAGAGAGATGCAAGGGGAGTTGTCATTAAAAACAAAGCAAGATTAGTTGCTCAGGGGTATAGACAAGAGGAGGGAATTTATTATGATGAAGTGTTTGCACCTATGGCTAGAGTTGAGGCCATACGGATTTTCTTGGCTTATGCATCCTACATGGGTTTTATGGTCTATCAGATGGATGTTAAAGGTGCCTTCTTGTATGGTGAAATAGAAGAGGAGGTTTATGTCACTCAACCTAAAGGATTTGAAGACCCAGATCATCCTAATTATGTTTACAAGGTAGTCAAAGCTCTCTATGGACTACATCAGGCACCCAGAGCTTGGTATGCTAGGCTTTCATCATTTCTGCTAAAGCATGGTTATCGAAGAGGTGCAATTGATAAGACACTTTTCCTTAAGAATAATTCCATAGATATCATTCTTGTGCAAGTGTATGTGGATGATATTATTTTTGGATCCACAAAAGAAGCTTGGTGCAGGGAATTTGAGGAGCTTATGAAGGGAGAGTTTCAGATGAGTGCCATGGGGGAGTTGACTTTCTTTTTGGGTTACCAAGTTCAGCAGAAACCTGATGGTATCTTTATCAGTCACGACAAATATGTGAGGGACATCTTGAAGAAATTTGGAATGGAGAGTGTTAGGACTGCCACTACACCTTATGAAGCTCCAAAGACAAAGACCAACAATGACGCAGATCCACCTGTGAATGTTCATTTATACAGGTCGATGACTGGTTCTTTGATGTATTTAACAGCTTCAAGGCCTGATATTACTTTTGCTGTGAGTGTATGTTCTCGCCATCAAGTCACTCCACTTACTTCCCATCTCAATCTTTGTTAAGAAGATCTTTAAGTACCTCAAAGGTCAACCTCAGTTAGGCCTTTGGTACCCAAAAGAGTCTCCTTTTAAGCTGGAAGCATATAGTGATAGTGACTATGCTGGGGCTAATCTGGATAGGAGGTCCACCAATGGCAATGTGGCAGATTTGTTAACAAAGGCTTTTGATGGACCAAGGTATCAACACCTTGTGGTCCATATCGGTATGCTTAACCCTTAACTGCAAAGTTTAAGGGGGGCATAGGCCTCAGGGGAGGATTTGTGTACACTTTGCATGTTTTTATGTAAATTTGTAAGATTTTTATGTATACTTTTGCTTGATTTAGTTTTCTAACACTAACCAGCTAATGTAAATTTAGTCTGTTTGTTCTTGTTTGGTTTGTGTGTTTCTCTGTTTGTTTTGTTTTACAGATTGCCTTATAAAGTTGAAGTACATCATGATTGGTTAAATGGAAAATGATCAAGTAAGCTTTGAAGCTTGTTTCTTCTGAAATCAAAGTACTGAAGTTAAGCTATTTGTTTCCACTGAAGAGAACGATGAGAATGATCACAAAGAAACAGAATAAAACTGCATTCATCAAAATAGTGCTTACAACCATGAGAGTCTATTCATTAGTTACATACATAAACCTACTATGACTACAAGCTTCACATCTGTCTTCCTTACACCTAAAGCTTCTTTGGAAAGGCCCACTTAGGCATCACCTTTGGAGCTTGTTAGGAATTAGAAATTCCAGGTATTAAAGAGTCGGTCACCTCAAGTATATGTAATCGTTAGAAAGCTCGTAGACGTAGTTCAGTTAAGTTAAGTAGTATTTAGTTTTGTAACACCGTGGACGACGGACGGGTCTTTACCCACTGTATGCCTGATCCACAGCCCGTTGTGTGGCGTTTTATTGTAAGACTATAAATACTCTCTACCTTCCAAGGTAGAGAGTTGGAGCTCATAATAAGAATTTTCTTTCTCTCACTAAAGTTCCCTAAACCTCTAACTTTCTCTCTCTAGAATTCCACTTATACACCAACCTTGTGTTATGGTTTGATGTGTATGTGAAAACCAATATCTTACAATTGGTATCAAGAGCCATGGTTTGATCATATCTTGCACATCTTTGGATTTCTAGTGGTTTTTAGGTGGTTTTTGAGTTTGAAAAAGTTTAGTGGTTTGTGCATCATTTGGTTGATTTCTTGTGTTAAAGCTTGGATTTTGTTAGTACTTTTGTTTTTAGAATCATCACAAGTGTTTTTGGTTTTCATTTGGTAAGCTTGAATCATCTTGGTTGGGTTGTTTTTGGATTGAAAAGTGATGTTTGTGAAGTTTTCTTGCTAGCGACTTGACCTACTTATTACTTTTCTTGCTAGCGACTTGCTTTACATTTTTGTAGCGAGTTGCAGTTTGTGGAGTTAGCGACTTAGACTTAGCGACTAACAGTACAAGTAGTGGATTCTCCACTACGGGTAGCGACTTGGTGTTAGCGAATTGGTAAGTAGCGAGTTGCTATTTAGCGACTTGATTCTTTAGCGACTTGTATCTTAGCGAATTGCTGCCAAAATTTTGCTAGCGACTAGAGGCTTAGCGAGTTGCTATTTAGCGACTTGTCTTTTGTTTAGCGACTTGGGACTTTAGCGACTTGGTGGAATAGCGAATTAGTAGTTAGCGACTTGGTGCATAATTTTCTAGCGACTTGGGTGATTTTTACGGTTTTCTCTTGATTTAGTAAAATCCCGTGAAAGAATCTATTTCCGGTTTAATCATAGAGTTATAAAATCCCGTTTAATTTGTCATCATGTCTACCAACATTTCTACAATCATCTCCACTGTTGCTAAGGATGTTCAAGCAGCTGGTTCAGATACTCGTCCACCCATGCTTGACAGAATCGACTACGACTCTTGGGCTCAACGAATCAGATTGTATTGTCTTGGAAAGGAAAATGGGTCAACATTCTCAAATCCATTGATGAAGGACCGTATCGGGTTGAGACTACTAGAGACTTAATTGATACAACTGAAGATGGAACAATGATCTATGGAATGGACAGACCAAAGACATATGATGAGCTCGATGATAAGGAGAAAATAGAGATTCGATGCTTGATATCAGGGCTTCTGACATCGTACTTCAAGGTCTTCCAAAAGATATCTACAAACTGATCAATCACAACACCGAAGCCAAGGCAAAGGGTATGGATAATGTCAAGATGCTTCTCTCAGGTTCTGAATTAACTATGGAAGAAAGAGAATCACAACTCTATGACGAATTTGAACACTTCAAGATGAAACCAGATGAGAGTGTTTATGAGTACTATGTGAGATTCCACAAGTTTGTTAATGATATGAGGAACATCATAATGACTATGCCTAACATTCAGCTGAACTCAAAATTTGTGAACAACATGAATCCCGAATGGCACAAGTTTGTCACCTCTGTGAAGCTCACTAAAGGATTGAAGAATACAAACTATGAGCAACTCTATGCCTTCCTTCTTCAGAATGAGAGACATGTCATGTTTGAAAAGAGGATTCTTGAACAATCCAAAACAAATCCAGGAGAGACAAGCTCATCAAATGATTCAACTACCTTCTACTCAAACATTGGAATCACCACCAAAGCATCTCAAGTTATACCCATGAGTGATGGCAATCACAAACTCATTCCTGATCCAATATTCAAACAAGCTGATGCTGATGCAGTCGTGGGACACTTCATTACTCAACTGGCTCCTATGGTTAAACAAAACTTGAATTCTCTCCACATACCAACTTCACACCAACAATGAAATCAGAACTGCTTCCAATCTTCACAATCATGCTCTAGTCAGAGATGGGAAAGTCATGGTGCAGCAAGTTCAAGAAAGACAGTACGAACAAGGAAGAGGTGGAGTCGGTAGAGAATATGTGGCAAATCAGAATCGGGGAAGGAATGGAAATCAAGGTCAAGCTAAGCCGATCAAATGCTATAACTGTGGTGGTGAGGAACACATTGCAAGGAACTGCACATCTCCAAAACGTCCACAGAATGCTGAGTACTTCAGGGATAAGATGCTACTAGTACAAGCTCAAGACAATGGATCAGCTTTGGATGAAGAGGAGTTACTATTTCTTGCTGAAGGAAATGCCAAAACCTATGATGCTGATGTGGATGAGCAGCCAATTCAGGAGATAGGTCACAATCATCAGAATGCCTTTCAAGTCTCTGATTGTGATGCATACGACTCTGATGTGGATGATGGACCTTCGCTCCAAACAATTTTTATGGCTAGCATTTCTCCAATGGTCTCTCCTAAGGTATCTCTCACCACAAGCTGGCCCCTCCAAAGACAAACTCATCTCAGAGGTACTAAAACTATATGATGATGCTGATGTACAAAAGATGCATGACAAAGTACAATAAACTAAAACTATTGAATCAAATATTGAAAACATGGGTAATATCAATGTTGTCCCATATGATCAATATGTGAAACAAAGTGAAAGTGAAGTTGTACCAAGTGATGCATCTTCTGCAGTCAACAATGACTATGTTTTTGATGAATACACTGCATGCGCCCCTGATGATTCTGTTATCTCTGAACTTAATGCTTATAAAGAACGAGTTGCCATTTATGAACAACGTGCAAAATTTGAGTTGACCACCCGTGAGCAGGAAATGGATGACCAAATGCGTACAACTATTAGAAAAAAGTAGGTTTAGAGAAGAAGTATTAAAACAAGAGTTAAACTCCTTACAAGAAAAACTTTCAAAAACCGCTAAGCAAAAACAAGAACTTCAAGAAAATGTTAAAATGCTTAAGCAAGAATTCAAGGCTAAGGAATCAAAACTTTTGAATGATTTTTCTAATCTAAAACCTTGAAAAACAAGCTTGAAAATAAGTTGTACGTACAAGGAAACACCATTCAGACTTCTCACATGATCACTAAGCATAGAGTCCTAAGCGATAAGCATAGCATTCCCCTTGTTGAGGAACCAAATCCAGAGGTCATTAAAAAGGCTAGAAATGCTCATAAGGTTCTTTATGATGGCAAGGAAATCCTTAAACCTAGACAGAAACCTAGTTGCGCTGAGTGCACGAGGAAGATAAGAAATCAGATGAAATCACTAGGGAAAAGTTAAACAAGAAACTTGCTGATCCAAAATGTAAAGAAAAGAAAGTAATCATCACACCCCATGATTACAAAAAGGAAAATTGGATTGCCTTAAACAAGTTTAAGCCTCAGACATTGTTAACTCCTGAACAAGTGTTCTGGAAAATGGATTTAGATAAGCGAAAGTGAAAATATTGTTGAAACCAACCCCCTTTGAAAATGCCTAGAGCGACTGTGTATCCTCCAAATACACCAATGCATCTAGTTCCTAGAACAATTGCCACTAAAAGCAAGACCTTAATCAGTCAATATGTTATCTTTCAACTATTTGTTGATTTTGAGAAAACTTGCAAGAAAAGGATCACACCCACTGGTATAACTGAAGGAGAAAGAGGTTTTGAGCAAACTAAAGAATGTTATTTAACTGAAGTCATGCCTTTCTTTAAACAACTAAAAGATCACTTTGAGAGTCTTAAAAAGGGAATGAATTCAGACATTAAAGAAATGGAAAAGGAATTTGATGCTATGATAGTTGAGGTTAGTGACTATGAGCGAGCATTAAAATATAATGAGATTGAAAGGAAGAAC
Organism: Chrysanthemum makinoi; assembly: GCA_910596185.1. Taxonomy (NCBI): domain Eukaryota; kingdom Viridiplantae; phylum Streptophyta; class Magnoliopsida; order Asterales; family Asteraceae; genus Chrysanthemum; species Chrysanthemum makinoi. Next base: position 316,126,821 of record OU343217.1, read on the forward strand.
TTGCATACACTGAATGAGAATATGATTTCTGAATGTATTGCCCAAGATGTGTTTTTCACTGCTACAACTTGTTCTATTAATGCTTCTCAATTTCATGAATTATCTATTGCCCTGAAAGTCTCCTATGATCGTGTCATTGAGCTTGAAAAAACTAATTCTAAATTAACTGAGAAAATTGAAGTGGATGATCACGACAATTTGGTTAAACATTTTTCTAAACTAGAGGCTGAGCATTTTAATTTACAACTAAAATATCAACATCTTAAAGAAAATGTCAAAACTTCAAATATCAAGACATCCTCGGATGCTCCAGAGTTTGATGCAGCTTTTCAAATTAACAAACGTGATGAACAGATTCAAGCTCATTGCAACACGATCAGAAAGTTGAAAGCCCAAATCTCTCAATTAAAGGGTCAAAGAACAATATGACAGGCTCCCAAATGCCTCCTCCTTTAGATTCTCAGAATTCTCAAACTTTTCATCTTCAAAACTTAGTTAATGCCTTACAAAAGGAAAACGAGAGTTTTCTAGAAGAAAATGAAAAAGTTAAACGACATTTTAAAGAGTTATATGATTCAATAAAAGTCACCCGTGACCAAAACAACGAAAAAATAACGTCTTTTCAAAAGGAAATTGAGAATCTGAGAAGTCATGGAAATGGGAAACTACCACTTGTTTTCAATAAGAATGTTGTCTCAAAGTCACCCTTAGATTGCAAATACACTGTGACAGTTAAATATATTCCTCCTCATCTTAGGAATAATGAACATGCTTTTCATGACTACTGTGCTCACCTTAAGGATAGTCTAGAATGTCTCCGTGAGATTGTCGAAGAGGATTTCATTAACAAACCTCTTGATAGTGAAATTAGGTTTGCTTGCCTCCAGGCCAAACGATCTTAAGAGCTGCTTGAATGTGTAATTGCCACATGTCCAAAACCCTTAGGTGAAAAAGGCAAAGCTGTGAAGCCTTGTTCTATGCCTAGTGCCAAGCAGGAAATCCGTTCTATGCCCAGTCTTAAGAAAGTAAACACTAATGTTCCTTCAAGTAGTTCAGATTCCAGATATGTTAGTGCTAAGAAGGTGAACTTTAGTGTGCCTGCAAATAGCTTTAGTGTGCCTGCAAATAGCTCAAATCACAGTCCTAAGAAAGTATACACTAATGTGCCTTCTAGTAGTTCAGATCCTTGCACATCAAGTTCAGGAATGCAAAAGTTAGATCAACCAACTAATGTTCCCATTCCTACAGAGTAATCAGGTGAATTTAAAGCAAGCAGGTCAAAGTCTCAAGACAATACAAGGAATGATAGGACCTTGCAAGCTAAGAATGTGCATTGGAAGAGAGTAGAAGACCAATCTAGGAACTTTAAGCTTGTGTTGAATAAAACGAATCGTGTTGATTCTAGTATTAGCCTTAGGCGTACTGTAATTAATTCGAATTCTGATACTATTTGCAAACCTTGTAATGATGTTTGCTTGAATTCTGTTCCTAATCATGAATGTGGTGTGAATGCTTTGTCTAATGCTGTCAAATGCCAGTTAAAAGTGTTAAGGCTAATAATCGTGCAAAGAAGACAAAAGGCAAAACGAAAGATTGTTAGAAAATAGTGGAAGCCACGGAAGAACATTTATAAATATAGGTTATTATTGGATACCTTTTGGTCATAAGAATAATCAGTTTTACTCTCAAATTGCTAAGACTATGCCCACTAGACAATGGATACCTACTGGTAGAACTATTCCCTTAAGAAGTGAACATACTTTGAATAGGTCAAATACAGACACCAGCATTGCATCTATTCCCAATGATTCCATTACTTCTACTTCTGATATGGATGTTTTTATTTCTGATGTAGGTGTTCCAATTACTTAACCAAGTGGAACCCATTCTTGCATGGGGATCCCAATTATCCAGTTATCCATTCTTGTTTGTGTTCAACTGCAGATCGTTCAAATCGTTCTGTGGTACCTGGACTCAGGCTGTTCCAAGCATATGACTGGCGACCGGTCGCGGCTCATGAACTTCGTGAGCAAATTCATCGGGACAGTTAGATTCGGGAATGATCATTTCGGTGCTATTATGGGTTATGGAGATTATGTTGTTGGCAAAAGTGTTATCTCCAGGGTTTACTATGTAGAAGGTCTTGGTCATAACTTGTTCTCTGTAGGTCAATTCTGCAATTCTGATCTAGAAGTAGCCTTCAGAAAACACACCTGTTTCGTTAGAGAACTTGATGGTAAGGAGCTTTTAAGAGGTTCACATGGGTCAAATCTATACACCATCTCTATCGATGATATGATGAAGTCTTCTCCAATTTGCTTGCTGTCAAAGGCTTCAAAACAAAGTCATGGTTATGGCATCGACGTCTCAATCACTTGAACTTCGCCACCATCAATGATCTCTCCAGAAAGGACTTAGTTGTAGGTTTACCTAGACTCAAGTATGAAAAGGATCATCTTTGTTCAGCATGTCAATTGGGAAAAAGTAAGAAGTATGCCCATAAACCCAAACCCACTAACTCTGTCACAGAAGTTCTTCATACAATTCATATGGATTTATGTGGACCAATGAGAGTGCAGAATATCTTTGGGAAGAAATATGTGTTAGTTGTGGTTGATGATTACTCTAGATTCACCTGGGTCAAGTTCTTAAGGACAAAGGATGAAACTCCTGATATCATCATCAAACTCATCAAACAGCTACAGGTCCGACTTAACAAAACCGTCAGAATTATGCGGACAGACAATGGAACTGAGTTTGTTAACAAACAACTTAGTGAATTTTATGAAGGCATTGGAATCAGCCATCAAAGAAGTGTTCCACGAACTCCTCAACAGAACGGTGTAGTTGAAAGACGAAATCGAACTCTTGTAGAAGCCGCTAGAACAATGTTGATTTACTCAAAGGTTCCAATGTTTCTCTGGTCTGAAGCTATTGCCACTGCATGCTACACACAAAATCGTTCCCTGATTCACAATGTTCATGGAAAAACTCCATATGAACTTGTCCACAACAGAAAACCTAATCTCTCTTTCCTTCGTGTGTTTGGTGCATTGTGTCATCCAACTAATGATGGACAAGACTTAGGCAAACTTAGAGCTAAAGCATACATTGGAGTATTTGTTGGGTACGCACCAAACAAAAAGGGATACCGAATCTACAACAAAAGAACCCGAAATATCATGGAAACAATTCACGTTACGTTTGATGAGCTGACCGGTCAAACGGCTCTTGGAAAATCCAGTTCAGGACCCGCACTTCAAAATAGTCCCATTAGTTCATCCCTTGTACCTAATTCTTCTCCAGCAACTCCATATGTACCTCCATCTGAAGATGACTTAAAGAAATTGTTTGATCCTATGTTTGATGAACTTTATGATCCAAGTACTAATGAGGTGTCGATTCCTACAACAGAGGTGCTCATATTCTGTGAATGAAGTCAATCCTTTATTCTCAATATCATTAAGTCAAGAAGCGCATGCTGCTGATCCTTCAGTCTCATCAACAAATCATCATTCTTCAAATGTACATCATGGATCTGTTTCTGGCATCAATGATGAAGTTAATCCCTTTGTTACTCCTGAAGATGCTCCATTTGAAAACATATTTGCTCCTGAATCTTCATCGAACCATCTTCTTTAGGAGACATCGACTCTGCTACTTCAGTCCCTCAACAACTACCACATGAACACCTCGGAAAATGGACTCACGATCATCCATTAGACAACATCATTGGAAATCCTCTCGTCCAGTATCCACACGGAAACAACTTGCAACCGATGCCTTATGGTGCTTCTTCAACTCCGTACTCTCAAAGATCGAACCAAAGGATGTTAAAACTGCCATGAACGAAGACAGCTGGTTCAATGCTATGCAAGATGAAATTCATGAGTTTGATCGACTTGATGTATGGGAGTTAGTACCTGCACCAGAGTGTGCTATGATTATTGCTCTAAAATGGATCTTCAAAGTAAAACTTGATGAGCATGGTGATGTGTTGAAGAACAAGGCTCGATTAGTTGCTAAAGGATACCGTCAAGAGGAGGGTATTGACTTTGAAGAATCTTTTGCTCCAGTTGCTCGAATCGAGGCAATCGAATCTTTTTGGCTAATGTTTCTAGTAAGAACATGGTAGTCTATCAGATGGATGTAAAGACGGCATTTCTGAACGGAGATCTTAAAGAAGTCGTCTACGTCGACAACCGGAAGGATTTGTGAATCAAGAGCATCCTACTCACGCGTTATCCTTGAAGAAGGCTCTTAACGGTTTAAAGCAAGCTCCAAGGGCATGGTATGATACGCTATCAAAGTTTCTTCTATCTACCGGATTTAGCAAAGGAGCAGTTGATCCAACATTGTTCACCAGGAAGTCGGGCAAACATTTAATTCATGTTCAAATTTATGTTGATGATATCATTTTTGCCTCGACTGACCCCAATGAATGTGATCGTTTTTCAAATGAAATGAGTTCAAAATTTCAAATGTCAATGATGGGACAAATGTCATTTTTCTTGGGATTACAAATTTCACAAAGTCCCTGAGGCATTTTCATAAATCAATCTAAATATGCAACTGAGATCTTAAAGAAATTTGGATTTGATTCAAGTGACCTGTTGACACTCCCATGATTGATCGAACCAAACTAGATGAGGACCACTCAGGGATCATGATTGACCAAACGAAAAATCGTAGTATGATTGGATCCCCTGATGTACCTCACGCTAGTAGACCGACATATTGTTCATGTTTGCATGTGTGCTAGATACCAGGCTAAGCCTACTAAAAAGAACCTTGAAGCGTTAAACGGGTCTTTCGGTATCTCCAAGGAACCATCAATATGGGTCTTTGGTACCCGAAGGACACCGGTATGTCTCTAACGCCTATGTAGATGCGATCATGCATGGTGTCAAGATACTCATCGAAGTACTTCTGGAGGGGCTCAGTTTTTGGGTGATAAGCTTGTGAGCTGGTCTTCAAAGAAGCAAATGAGTACTTCTATTTCCTCTCCAGAGGCTGAATACATAGCCATGTCATCTTGTTGTGCTCAAATCTTATGGATGAGATCTCAATTATCGGACTATGGCTTTGAATTCAACAAAATCCTCCTGTATGTGATAATAAAGTGCTATTGCTCTATCATGCAACAACGTTCAACACTCAAGAGCAAAGCATATCGACATTCGACATCATTTCATCAGGGAACAAGTGGAAAAAGGTGTGGTGGAACTCTATTTTGTAAGGTCTGAATACCAGTTAGCAGACATCTTCACCAAAGCTCTTCCAAGAGAACGTTTTGAGTTCATACTTCCACGACTAGGCTTGAAAAGCCTTCAACCAGAAACTCTCAAACGTCTTCAGGAGGAAGACGAGGAGTAAAAGGTTTCCTTCATCTATCTCTTGTAAATATTTATTCGAAAAACAAAATACAAAATTATAAAACTTTCAAAATCCATAAAAATCTGAAAAATTCGAAAAATCTTCAAAAAAAAAAAAAATTGTCAATTTGTCATGTTTTTCTCAGTTCGATTATATCTACGGTCTTTGTGCTGTCATTCAAAGAATGACACGGGACTTTAGATGTTGTTCGAATTTATAAAAAAAATAAAAAAATAAAAAAAATTGAGAGAAAGAAAAACACTGGTTTATTGTCATTTCAGGCAGTAACCCGCTTTTCAAAGAAAGAACAGAGCCATAATTTATCATGTTTTTCAAAATTCCATGCTCTGATTCTCTAAACATTTATCTGCTGAAAACTAACTATTTTTGAAAAATAACTTGAGTCTATTTTTGATAATCCTCTGGACTTATTTGTCAAAATATCTATCTCTCAAACAACAACCTATGTCATTGTTTGAGGGGGAGAATGATTTCAATTAAATTAAAAAGTTATTTGTCATTCAATTGTTTTCAAAAAGATATTCATGCATGTTTTATCAATGGAGTTTAAAGTCTTAAAACCGATCCTTATCGCTTAAAACGCTTTCATAATTAAGTCACAATTCTCCTTAAAAGCTTTCAAAATCAATGTAAATCTATAAGAGATCACAAATCTCAAATGATTTGATAATTGTGATCGGGGGAGAATGTGTGATTTAAATTAGATTTAAACTGATAATTCGGTAAATGGTTTTATAAGGTTGTACAAGCTCTCCTTCCCACATGTGCCAAACGATTTCAAATTTTCCATGCACATGTTGAGGGGGAGCATCTATCTTAAACCACAATGATTTGAAACGTGATCATTTATCTCAATGTGCAGGTTCCCTCTAGTATGTGCAAAACTTTTTTCAAACCTCGAGGCACATATTGAGGGGGAGCATAACTTTGAAAACCTCATCCTTCCCCAAAATGCTTTATCTACTTGATTCGATTAGGAAAGTGATGTTGATATCTTTTAGAAAATGGTAATCAAAGAAGTTAATTCTTTCTCTTGCCTCCGTGTGCAAAACGATTTCAAACACTTGATGCACATGTTGAGGGGAGCTCTTATTCTAAAAATATCAAAACAATTCTGTACAAAATGCTTTTATAATATATCACAAGTATCCGGATTGATTTTCAAATGGTTTTCAATTGGTTCCAATGGCAGATGAACAATACCAAATAGACCGACCAACTTTACTTTATGTACGGTGATATAAGGATGATAAGGTTAGGTATTGTTCCCATGATCCGCCAGAACCGGAGGGATCTACCCATGGACTATCCACTAGTTAGTGTAGAGTTCTTAGGTATGATGATAAAAGGAGAAAAATGAGATATGGGAAGAGTGCGACTGAGACGAGCTAAGTACTGGAATAAACCCAACAAGGTTCTTGCTATGAAGTCTCAGTAAGCACTGAAGGGGTTGAAGAATTAAAAAGAATTGAATGAGAAAAGGGTGAAAACAAATAGCCCTCCATTTATTCAACCTTAGGGCAGAAACCGGGTTCAATTCATATGCTACTGATGGTAACATCGGTATTGAAGACAAGACGTCCATGGACCCAGTGACGCACCTTCCCAAGCTACTCAAGTTCCTCTTAAAAGGGCTTGTTTCATTCTCACGGGAACCGACATAATCTATCGACTTTCTCTTAGAGATTGTTGATATTGAAGAAGGAGACCCTCTCCCTAGTCTCCGGAACAGGAACCAAATATGCACATATTGAGTCTAGAGCCACGAGATCATTGAAGACTCTCTGTTTCACACAATGTGGAAAGAGAGATTATATCTTGAGTCCCACGCATTATCCTTGTGGTATTGCGTAACATCCTGAGTGATATGCTATCATATTCACAATGAAGATGGAAAGCCTTCTAGAGCCAACATCAAACAAGCTCTGGTGGGTGGCATGTGAGATCTATCCAATAGATCAACCATGTGACAACCGAACAAAAACAATGGGGCGATTCAATCTTTTGAATCAATCCTGGTTCAGGTTATGGATTGACGGATACCTTTGAAAAACCGGTCTTTGTGCTTTAAAACTCTTTTCATTAGCACTTCGACCGTGTACTAATTTCTCAAATCAAAAGATGTTTTATGATTGATAATTGATTTTCATTAAAACCTTCGTTATATTGCAAAAACAATTTCTATTGAGCAATACACGATTGTTTTTCAAATGTCTTTTCATCAGTCAGTGGACTTAAATTACCGGTTCACTCACTCTGTGTTGTCTTCTTTGAGACGTTCCGGTTTGAGAACAGCTAGAGCAGCCGCGAAACCCTGTCAAGGAAATTCTTCGAATTATACCTGATCACGGCAAGATTTGTACTGATCAACGAGGAACCGTGGGCCGTGTAACTCAATTCATCGAAAGTGATCAAAGACACTTTCGTGCGCTTTATTGCTAACTGTCCTTATGCAAGTACACCCGACGTTTGCAAATGATCGAATGGAGCGGTCAAATCCATAGCCGCATGCTCACACAACACATTCATATCGAAAGAAATCATGATTGGTGCATCAATGACTCGGATATTCTAACTCCATGCTTACGCTGCTGCCAATATCATGAATCAACGAAAGCTTCCGCTACTTCGATGAGAAGATATCATGATCCAGAATGTGAGCATGTCGGTCCGAAAGTCACAACATCACATAATACCAACACCACAATGGATGTATCAGAGATTTTCTATTTGCTGATGATCTCAAAAGATGGCTCAACATTATTATCACGTGGATTAGTAAAAGACCTCCACTTGGATTAACCAAACATGCAATGAGTGGAATCAATGACTACGAGCTTCGGAGCAAAGTACTACATCAAGAATGCAAGAACAATTGTTAATGTAATATCTGTTTGTATTCTATGTAATTTTAGTATATGTTTGAGGTGACCTCCCTTAGGGGGAGATTGTTAGGAATTAGAAATTCCAGGTATTAAAGAGTCGGTCACCTCAAGTATATGTAATCGTTAGAAATCTCGTAGACGTAGTTCAGTTAAGTTAAGTAGTATTTAGTTTTGTAACACCGTGGAGGACGGACGGGTCTTTACCCATGTGATGCCCCGATCCACACCGTTGTGTGGCGTTTTATTGTAAGATTATAAATACTCTCTACCTTCCAAGGTAGAGAGTTGGAGCTCATAATAAGAATTTTCTTTCTCTCACTAAAGTTCCCTAAACCTCTAACTTTCTCTCTCTAGAATTCCACTTATACGCCAACCTTGTGTTATGGTTTGATGTGTATGTGAAAACCAATATCTTACAGAGCTCCATGCATGTTGATCCATTCAGAAACTCTCAGGCAAGCTAATCCACTCACCACTTCTCTGACTACTGGAGAAGATGATGAAGGACCAGCTGGTGGTGGTGCTGCACTTGGAGGAGGAGTTTGGAACATTTGCTCTGGACATACAACAGCAAGGGGAGTCACATTCACAACAGCAAGGGGAGGCACATTCATAGTCTTTGAAGTTGTTTCCTCATCTGTATCTTCATAGGGTGATACATAGGAGCTTAAGGAAGAGCTGTCTTCTCCTCTGCTTGGATTGCTTGACAAATAGTTCTTCTTCCATCTCTCAAGACTGCTGTTGGAGGATGCACTGTCATCTGATGAAAGAGTGATTGGGTTGGACCTACTCATAATTGGGGTTTGTGGTGAATTTAGGGTTTATGTGGAAATTGGGGGTAACTGATGAGAGATAAGTATGCATTGGGGATTGTTTTATAAACGGGTTCAAGGCTTAATGAGAATTAATGCGAGTTGGGTGAAACAAGAAAAGATATTTACTGAAGCTTCTTGAATACGTGATTTGCTTCTGCTGATTGAATCACTTCAGCAGATTGACCATTGTTTCTGCCGAAGTTGGAATTTAAATTTGGTAAAAGGTTGCATTACACGTCAGCGTTGGTCAACAACTTAATATCTTTGACCAAAATTTGGGAAACTTCTACTTATACCCTATTCGCATATCTTCGTCTAAAAATAACTGATTCCCTCGTTATTTGATTTAAACACACCTTCAGTTGATTGAATCATAACCCATTATCTAAAGTTCTCATGGCGCTTCAATTCAAGCACGATCATAATAAAGTTGCTTTTCTGGGAACAGCTAATGGTAATGATTTGTATAAACCCATGGTGGAATTCTTAAAGAGATCCAAGATTCATTATGCTTTAACGCATTCTCCTAATGCTATATATAAATCATTGGTTATTCAATTTTGGGCGACTGCTACAAAACATAGTGAAACAGAGATTGTAGCTAGGATTGATGGAATAGAGCACACTATGACAGAGGAGTTGATACGAAGATGACTTCGGTTGGATGATGAGAATAGGGTTTATCATTCTAATTCAGTGGTGATACTTGAGGGACTGAGAGCTATTGGATACCAAGGTGAACGAACAAACATGTGGCTCAAGAATCAACTATGCCCGATGTGGAGGTTTCTAGTTCATACATTGCCTCAGTGCATAAGCAATAAATCAGGAGGATGGGATCAGTTTTCTACTCAATTGGGATGTGGTATTGTGTGTCTTTCTCAAGGGTTAACTTATAATTTTTCCAAGTTTATTTTTGATAACATGGTTGAGAAGATTCAAAGGAAAAAACATAAGTTTTTAATGTACCCTTGGTTTTTGCAAATTATATTAGACATCACCACCCAAACCCAAGCCTTTTATCCCATAACTGCTTTATCTGCTAAACTATTTGCTTCAATGAGAACTAAATTTGAGGGGACACATCATCCTTTGCTAGCAGCTATGTTGCCTCAAGGCAATGAGGCTGCTGATGAGGATAATGTTGTTAATCTACCTTCTACCAATGTTACTGCTGATGGTAATCCTTCAGTTGACATTGATGAGGGCCCTTCTAATAATGCTGAAGCATCTAATGTTTCTCCTGACCAACCACCACCTATACCTTCACCTAGATCTAGTCCTAGTCCACCACCTTTCGGGTTAGTCTTGATGAAATGACCAACCTAATCGACTAACCACACCTAGTCCACTCGGGGAACCATTTAATGAAGGTTCTCCACTTTTGAGCATGACCATGTTTCTCCTGAAAGGTCAAATGAAGTTCCCATTACCACTGAGCAATCAGCTGGTGGAGCTGAGGACCCTATTACACTTACATCTGTCTTTGCTCTAGTGAACAGGTATGCAGCTAAGGTGGCTAATCTCAAAAAGGAGCTTGCAGAGACTAAATCTTCTGTTGGTGATGAGATTATGGAGCTGAAAAATAAGGTTAAGAGTTTGGAAGAACAACTTGGGCATCATTCCAAAAGATGGCTAGTGGTTTCTTCTGATGAAGAGCAAGAGGAGAATCCATTTGGTTCTCTTAAGATTTTAGCTGATGTGGCTCAGAAGACCAATGATCCTTCACCTATTGTTACTGAATCATCAAAGAAGAAGGCACCCATATGATTTACTAGACAAAGAAGAAGACATTATTTGAATAAGAGAACTTCTGAAGCTTCAAAGAAATAGAGTTTTGAGCATCTTTCAACTGCTGAAGACACTATGACTAGTGTACATATGGAAGATGTTGATTCTACACCTGGTCAAGATAATTTTAAGGAACCATCTAATCCTTCAGATGATCAAGGAGTATTTGTTGCTGGAAGAAGTTTCAATTTGAATGCTAATGATGATGTTTTCTCTACACCAGTTGAACAGTTTTCTCAACATGTTTCTTCTGATGCTAATTTGGGAGTTTCTTCCGAAGTTCCTCCTATGGATATTCCTCAAGCTAGTTCTGCTGAAAAGTCTGTTGCTACAGAGAAAGAAATATTGATTGATGCAGAGCTTGGTCCAGATCTAATAAGTGAAGAAGAGCTGAAAGAGCAAGAAAGAATGATAGCTGAATGTGCAGAGAGAAAAAAAGTGAGGATTTGGCTAAACAGATTGCAGTTCAGTCTACTTCAAATTTGCCTCTTGAGAGACAAAGAGAACTGAATGAATTATGTACTAAGATGACTGATGCACAATGGGATACTTATATTCAGCAAGGTGCTTAAAATCCTACTCTTGCATAGACTATCTTAGGTGCAGACTTTCACAGTGAAACATTTGTTGCACAAATGGTAGCTCTTGGTCAAAAGCAAAAGCAAAAAGCAGCTGATAAAAGGAAAGCTCTGGTTGCTCAAAAGAATAAATCAAAAAGGGAAAAACTACTTACTGAAGCTCAGAAGAAAGACTACATGAGATCTATTGTACTTTATCAGAGTTCTTCTATCTTTAATTCGGGTTTGAAGAAAAGCAAGTCCGAATTTACCCGATGATGAGTTGCATAGATCAGACAAAGGATTATGAAGCATCGCATCATCTTCTAGCTTTGAAGAGGAGTGTCCAGGTGTGAATACTCCTAAGGCAAAGAGATCAAAGATTGTGGAGATTGTAGATGATTTTGATGTCTTTGTATCACAAATGATTTCTCCCGGTATTTCTGCGGAAGCAACGCGTCTAAAGATATTTCTTCTGGCTTTGAAGTTCAATCTGAGTCTAATGTTGTTTCTTCAAGCATCACCTTCTGAAGCAGACCTAAGGTTGCCCTATTGAAAAGTTAGAGAAGAGTTGGTCGACAAGTGAACAAAAGGCGACTAAAGCTAAAAAGGCTAGAGAAGTAGCTGAGAAGATGTATGCCTTGCGTGGTGTTGCTCCAATGAAGGCTGATTCTATTTCTTCCACACATATTAAAGATGTTATTGAAGAATCTGAGGATGTACCATCTTTGGGAATCTATACACCTGGTAGGAGGAAGAAAAGGATGGCTAAAAGACAACATGGTTCTCTATGGAGCTCTGTGAAATCAGTTAGGACACATACATCTAAGGTTAAGAAATCTTCAAGGGTTAGTTCTTTGGATCTTAAAGATGCTGAATCAACCTTTATTAAAGAAGGATCTACTGATGTTTTTCCTAAAGGATCTCATGATGTGTTGGTTAATTGGACGTTGAACGATGAGGAACTTAATGTCATCTATCGATTGGATCAATCTACTATGCAGTTCAACTTTTTGAAGGAGATATTGCATTTGGTAGATAGAGCGGATTTGCATACTCTGTATGACATTGTCACTAAGTATTATCATACTCATACACCACAGGGTTCTGGATTCTTTTTGTTGGGTGATCTTCATGTTCTATTTGATTCTCAATCTTCAAATGGTAAAGGTTATCCTATTTGGAAGAACTCACATAGGTAGAAGGTTACAACTTGGAGATTTTATCCTCTTCCTAATGTGCATGTGGTGGAGACAAAGGGTGGTATTACTGTGTGTATGTGGGCAGAGAAGATATATCCATTGTCTGTTGTCGCGTGGAAAGAATGCTTACACAGAAGTTGGAAATACCTCCTGATCCAGTTGGGAATGATAGGTTTTATGCAGAGCAATGTGTTGGAGTGATTCAGACTCAACTTCTGCAATATCAAGCCTCATCTTGATTGTGGTATTTGGTAATTTGTATACTTTGTAATATTTGTTTTGTTTTTGTTTATTTCTTAGTTAAATATATATATATATATATAAAAATATATATATATATATACATGTATATTGTTTTTGGTATCTCTAACTTTTATTGTAGGTTTGTTGTGTATTTTGATGGTTATTGACTCACCCAATGTACCTTGTGTATATCAAAGAGTTAGCTAGTCCAAAGGGTATAGCTTTGGTAAAGACACGTCAAATCTGTTGATAGCTGTAATGGTTTACTCAAAATCATAGGGTTTGCAACTACCCATGCTTAATTGCTGAGAGTTGCAATGGTCATCAATTCACCATGGTTGCTGCCTATTGGGCGACCAAAGTTGGCATAGTCCCGATAACGGATGTAAAGACATATCAAATCCGCTTTTATAGTTGTCGGTTTGCTAATAAATCGATGGTTATCGTGTACCATGGTTTTCGAACTCAAACATTTGGCTACTCCAGAGTGATGGCTATTGGAAGACATCAAATCTATTATTTTCACGATTCACCTCTCACGTGAGTTAACACACCTGTATGTGATGAGAATAGTTTGAAACTAATATGTTTTGATGTACATGTTGTCATTTGTTGATGCAAAGATCCGAGTTTCGTAGTTTATTCATCAAAGAGATGTTTTGTTTTGATTCTTTGTCGATGGTGTTCGGTACAATCCCTCTAGTGCTGCAAGGTTAAAGATTTATCAAGAAACCGAACTAACCAAGTCAAATTCCATTTTAGGGAGGATTGTGGGAATTATGTGAAGTATGATTATGCTGAAGATTCTCACAATTTGATTTCACTGAAGTGTATGGATTCTGTCAAGACATAATTCTACTAGTTACATAGTTATTAGTTTGTTTCATGGAGATTGTTATTCCAGATATTCTATAGTTAGTTAGGATATGCTGAGCTTTTATTAGAAAAGGATTGTGTATATCTTATTTAGTTTTACGCTTCTTCTTAGAGAACAAGTTGGGTTCCTTGTCTATAAAAGAAACACAATAGAATGAATTATGTACTGAAGTTATTTAATTATTAATATAACAATCCATAGAGGATCAACAAGTTCTTAGTTATCTGTGTTTATACTTGTTTTTATATTCCGCTAAAGAATACAAGTTGTAGAGATTTTCTTTTAGTTTGTTTGTGATTACATAAGCAATACTAACGATCTACAAGCTCAAGATCTATCAAGGTCTGATAGTTTTCAACACGTAGGCTTTTTGCCTCGGAGTAACTCATATGGAGTTTTACCTAAGATTTGTCTAATTAAGACACGATTGAGTATGTACGTTGAAGTATCAACGGCATTACACCAAAACTTTTGAGGTATGGATTGTTGATTAATCATGGTTTGACTCATTTCTTGTAGGTTTCTATTCTTTCTTTCTACTACCCCATTCGATTGCGGAGTACGTGGAGTCGAGAAGTTGTGAGTAATACCATTAGCGTCAAAAAAGGCTCCAAATTGCACTTCATTATCGAATTCCCTACCATGATCCGTCCTAATGGACACTATAGGACTTCCTAGTTGTCTTTGGATCTTTTTGGTTACTATTTCAAAATAACTAAAGGTTTCCGTTTTGTTCTTTAAAAATTTTGTCCATGTATACCTAGAGTAATCATCCACTATGACCAAAGTGTAGTAGTTGCCTCCATAACTTTGGATAGCGATGGACCAAATAAATCCATATGTAGTAATTCTAGACACCTAGTTGTAGACACCATGTTTTTAGCTTTATGACTAGAATGAGCTTGTTTTCCTACATTACAAGCATCACAAAAGTGATGCATATTTTAGCTTAGGTAGATCTCTTACTAGATCTTTGGATGATAGCGATTGAAGAAGTCGCGCATGTTGGCGACCCAATCTTCAATGCCATAAGGTCGAAGTATTATCCATAGAGGTAAGACATAGTTTGTCTTTAGGTTCATTACCGATTTTAATGACATAGACCCATGTTTCCTAATCCCTTTTCCTATTGTTATGCCATTTTTTAATATCTTACTATCGTTTCAAGAAAAGCACATTGCACTCTTTATCACATATTTGTCCTATACTTAAGAGATTAAAGTTTAGGTTTTCTACGTGACACACATCGTTATTGGTTAGAGATTTGTTAGAAATCGTACCTTTACCGATGATTCTACTTTTGCTATTTCCAAACACCACATTACCTCCATTGAAGGATTCATATGTGGAGAATAGATCCCTATTGCCGGTCATGTGCCTCGTGTACCCGCTATCCTTGACCCATTCATCCGGGTCTAGGTTGACCTTTAAGCATACCTAAGACAATCATAAACTCAAAAGTTTGGTTCCCATTTGTTCATGGGTCCATTAGTGTTAAAACATCCCATTCATGTTAGACATGTATGGATAAGATGAATATGCATTCCATGGAGCAAAGTTTTGAAAAGGAAAACCGTTTTGCATATTTGGGTTCCATCCCATTTGATGGTTACTTCTTAGATAAACGTTATTAGGTCTCCTAGATGGATTATGTTTTGAAAAAGATGGAGCTTTGTTTCTTGCAAAAGTAGGATTATATTTTTGAGGTGGTTGTCTAGTGGTGACATGAGTTGGTTTCTTCCTATTAACGATAACAAACTCAGTTCTAGATGAAGAAGCTACGTTATTACCACTCTTTGCTACAGAAGATCCACGGATCCCTGTCTGTACACTAGCCGGTTCCCTTTTTAGGGGATCCGAGGGATCCGCCACAACAGTGGCTGATTTTTCTAGTGCCTTAACAAATTTTGTTTCTTTACTTTCACTAGTTGATGGATCAAGTTGTTGAATACCTAAACCTTTCTGGTTGTTACCGGTTTTAACACCATCTAGTATTGTATCTAAAGTGTTCGTACTCATTCTAGCAATTTTAGAATCTAAATGATCAACTAGTGTTTGAAGTTGAACGCAAAGTTCACATTCACCACTTGCTATTTTACCATTTTCTAAACGCTTAGTTTTGTTTTTTTAATTCTATGACTTTTTATCTAAACGTTGGTTTTGACTCTTTAAAAGTTTGTTTTTGTTAATTAGTTTTAAGCTAATATTGCATTGTTTGTCATATTCATTATGCAATGAGTCGTCATCAAGTGATGAACTACTATAGTATTCGTGACATACCTCGTCATTTGCTATGAGAAAAATTTCTTCGTCCTCCTCACGCTCATTCCCACGCGTCAATGAACGCCATCATCCCGTTTGGGACACTTTACTAAAAGTGGTTTGGGTCTCCACATTTAAAGCAAGTACGATCATCCTTTGGCTTCTCGTCCTCTTTGCTTTTCTGAAAACCATTCTTATCGTCATACGGTTGTTTGATGTATCTTCCCTTTCTTCTAAAGAACTTTTTAAAGTCCCTTTCCGCCATAGCGTACTCCTCGTCGTCACTACCCGAGGAGGAGTTCTCTTCATCGCTTGAAGCCTTTTTGGCTTTTAGAGCAAGAGATTTGTGTTTCTCTTTCACCTTTAAGGCTTCAGAGTCTTTAGAAAGGACAAGCTCGTAGACTTTTAGGTTGCCTATGAGTTCATCGAGGGTGAGGGTTGTCAAATCTTTTGACTCTTCGATCGCCGTCACCTTGGATCTCCACTTCGATGGAAGTGCCCTTAGATATCTCCTAACATGGTTACGGCTAGAAGAAGATTCATCAAATGCTTGTAAAGATGTAATAATAGTGTTAAAGTTAGCAAATGAATGATCTATAGTTTCCTCATCCGATATTCAAAATTGTTCATATTGTTGAACAAATAAATCAATTTTATTATTTTTAACTTGTTCATTGCCTTGGTGAGTTACAACTAAAGAATTCTAAATTTCTTTAGAGGTTTTAAGCAAAGAAATTCTTTCGAATTCTTTTTTCGGTAAAGCATTATATAAAACCATTTTTGCTTCACTATTTTTAGAAAGCTTTTTCTTCAAATCATCATTTAGTTTATCATGAGGTATGTTAACTACATTCCCTTTATTATCTTTTGAGGTAGCCTCAAAATCGCCTTCAACAATAATGTACCAAAGATCAATATCTTTAGATTTCACATATGTTTCGAATCTATTTTTCCAATATATAAAACCATTAGTTTCAAGTAATGGTGGTCATTGCATAGATTGCCCTTCCTTATAATTTTCAGAACCCATAGTGATCGAAAAGTTTTTAAAATACAATTTTACTTTAAAACTTTTATAAACTTAGCTCTGATATCAATTTTGGAAAACTAGAAGGGGGATTGAATAGTTTTGCCGATTTTAAGTTAGTTTTAAAAACTTTAGATTCGTTAATATGTGAGATCTTATGGATGTAGAGAAAGTGTAGATCTAATGATAAAGCAAGTAAATAAAGTAAAGCGAAGGGAAAAGACACAACCTGTATAGTGGTTCGCTACAAGGACACCTTCCTTGCCCTACTCCACCCCCGAGTCACCTACTCGAGAGTTCAAGCACTATGTCAACAAACTCCTTCACTTGGCGAGAAGCCTTCACAACATTGCTTACACTTTTCCCGGTACAAAGCTAGATACCGAACCAAAGCACGGTGGACCAAACCAACACGACTATTACAGAACAAATATGTGAAATATCGAATACAAGATCTTCGCTACAAATCTTGCGAGTGACAAATCAATAAAGGGCCCCTTGCTTGGATGACTTGTAGAATGCTCGTGATCTCGCCTTAGAGAAGGACCTATATCAGGATCACAATAGAAAGAAAGAAGAACAACTCTCTAGATCAAGTGATCTATATGTTAGAAGAGAATGAGAGTGTTTGAGAGATTTAGTAAGAAGAGGGTGAGTTAGAATGAAGAAATGGCTCTCTATTTATAGGCAAAATCTTCCATTGTTCCCAGGATCCCACGGATCCCTTCCACTTGGGATCCGTCTAGTGTAATCCTGGGGATCCGTGGAACATTCCTCTTTGCCCATGAGTTTTTTTGGTTATGGGTCATGGGTTATGGGTTGGTCCATGGGTTTTCTTTAGATTCAATGTATTTAAGTATACATTGTATCTTGCCAACTTGGGTATGGGTTAAGATCCATGGGTTATGGTTTTTACCCATCCTAATAAACTATTACAACAAATGCTTAATTACTACATTTTTGTATTTAAATGGCTATATGTAAATGCTTTACAAAAATAACATGTATCCTTATCATTATACTTAAGATAACATTATATTTTTTATCAACAAAACACAAAGAGATCGCAAAATATTAATAAACATTTTTACGGTTTATTTGTATTAACATACACATTTGTCGTACTTGGTTAAGAACATAACCACTAGACTAAACCACTTCATCAAATTTTTTATGCCATATTTTAGTCCATAAAGAGACTTAATCGGCTTTTACACACCTTGTTTTCATTTCGTGCATGATGAAGCCCTGAAGTTGGTTCATATAAACCTCCTCATCCAATTCACCATTCAAGAAAGCTGTCTTTACATCCATCTGATGAATAATCAGATTTTGAATTGATGTCAAGGCAATCATCAGTCTAATGGTACTTATACGAGCCACAGGGGCATAAGTATCAAAATAGTCTATCCTTGACTTTTGTTTAAAGCCCTGAATGACTAGTCTAGCCTAGAAGTTTTCAATAGTTTCATCTAACTTCATTTTCCTTTTGAAAATCCATTTGCAACCCAAAGGTTTGCAACCTGGTGGTAGATCAACCAACACCAAAGTGTTGTTGCCCATGATGGAATCCATCTCATCATTAATTGCTTCTTTTAAGAAAGCAATATCCTGGGACTTCATTGCTTCTTCAAATGTCATGGGATCATCCTCAACAATGAAGCAATAGGAGTATTGGTCAGAGACCTCATCCCTTGTTCCTTCAATTAAGTATAATTGAAACTCAGTCCAAATGACTTTGGAGTCTGACCCTTGCTCTTTCGAAGCACGTTCAGTTGTTGAACCACAACCTCATCGGGACCTCTGATAGCACTTCATCGGACCTCTCGATGGTAAAAGCATGAGTTCCATTAGGAATCCTCATACTTGGTCTAAGGACTGATGAGAATCTATTCTCATCAAAGTTTGCATCCCTTGATTCAATTATGGAGTTAATCGAACATATTCATTAGGTTCAATAACAGAACCAAAAGTCTTGGAATGCTCAAAGATATCCAACAAAGATGCAATCAATCTTTTACCCAAAGTTTTGGATCAGATGGGAGTCTTCAATTCTATACAACCCCAAAACCGAGATAGTTCAAGTTGGGTTTCCTTTTAGTCCAGAGTTCATTAGGTGTAACCTTGTTCCTTTGTTGGAACCCTATTTAATAAATAGCAAGCTATTAACATAGCTTCACCCCTAACCTTGACTCAAATCCTAATTAGGACAACATGAATTAACTATCTCCTTCAAGACTTTTTTTCTTTTCAAATGCCATTTTGCTGAGGAGTATAAGGGTAGTCGTTTCATGGATTATACCAACAGACTAAAAACAGTATCCATGTACTCACCTCCCCTATCACCCATAATCTTTGATCGGGACCCAAGTTGTAATTCAAGCTTCAGCTTTTAAACATAAATTTATATAATGCTTCATCCTTAGTATGTAAAAGATAGACATAACAAAACCTAGAAGCATCATCAATAAATGTCACAAAGTACTTATTCCCCAATGATGGAGTGGCATGAAAATCAACAATGTGTCGGTATTAGCTCCAAGAGCTTGTCTCACGATAAAACCCTGAAAAGGTTTCTTGGTTATCTTGGTCAACATGCAAGTTTTACACTTTTCAGGTCCATGTCAAATGCTAGATTAACCCATCCTTAGACATATCTTGCATTCTCTTATAGTGTACCTGGGCCAAGTCTAGCATGCCATGTAGACAGCCTGGGTCGAGGTGGTCATAGCTGAATTAACACTATCGGGACAATATTAAGCCTAAAATTTGGTTACATAAATAGCCAAACCAATAAAACACCACATTTAGATAAGACAAATTTATCGGACTCAATAACTTGTTTATATCCATGATTATTCAAAACACTACTTGAAACCAAGTTTTTCCTTATATCGAACATGAATATTAAACAAAGTTACACATCTTTCCAGAACTAAACCTAAGGTTCACAACCACTAATTATGCACCAAGGCGATGATGACTCATTTCCCATATGAATAATAGAACCATCATTCAGTGACTCATAAGTCTTGAACCAGCTTCTATCTTTGCACACATGGACTGTTGCAATCAGAGTTAACCCACCACACAACATCATCATCCTGCACATAAAAAGATTCAGATACATATGTAACAAAATAATCGAAGACTTATTAAACATATTCTGACCTTTCAGTGAGTTGGTTGAACCACTACTCCCTTAACCATTAGTGCCTGATCCATTGGCTTTACCACCAACTCTAACACCCTTGAAATCCCTTTTAATGTGACCAGTTTTGCCACATTTACAACAAGTAGGTGTTGCCTTCTTGTTAGGATCTGCCCTTGAGTTATCATGATCGTTGCGTTTGCCTTTATTGTCATTGTATGTGGTGGAGTTGTTATGCTCCACCATATTGACAACGGATACACCAGCAGCATTGCTACTCTTTGGCTTGTCATTATCCTGCACCTTGAGAGATTCCTTAATGCCAGACATCACCAACTCAACCAGAGTCAACTCCTCTTTCTTATGTTTCAAGGTATGTTTGAAATCTTTCCAAGAAGGAGGAAGTTTATCAATAACACAAGAGACTGAAATAGCCTCATCCATGTGCATATTGTGTTGTGTAAACCTTCCAAGTATTCCAAGAAGTTCATTGTATTGTTCCATGACTGGTCTTGAATCTGTCATTTTGTAATTTGTGAAATTACTAAGAAACTTCTACTTGATGCATCCTCAGCCATATATTTGGCATCCAAGGAATCCCACAGTTCTTTGGAAGATTCAATGTTCTGATAAATGTCAAATAGAGAATCAGACATACCATTGAGAATTAAACCTCTGCAATGTAGTCATCATCTCGATTTGCTCCTTCTCCTCGATCCGCTCCACTACAAGCATCATCCCCATCATCGAAATAGAATTCACACTCATGCTTGGACAGTAGGAAGTGCATCTTCTTCGCCATCTCCTAAAGTCACCCCTTCAAACTTGTCCAAATTTTAGCAAAGTTGAAATTTAGTGTTCAAGCAAGCAACCAGTTATCACAATATTTTACTTTGATTGTTTTGGTAATGCCAAAACAGGTAAGATAATCAGCAAAGAAGAATAATTTGGTTACCGGATATCACTTGGAATCGTGCAATCACTTTCCAAAGTAAACTATTTGACCCTAATTCCTGGGTTACATGAATATCTACTTGGGATAAGACCAAATGTAGTTATAGAATTAGGCACAATTCAATAACCCCTACGCTTATAAGTGTTTATGCTTTCAGTTTGTTTTCCCGGTATTGTTCTTTTTTAGTGTCTTCAGTGAAGATGTCACTCTCTATTTATAGTAAAGAACACTCAACACTAATCAATGGACATTATGTGTGATTAACGGCCAATTAATCACCCATAATGAACCTCCATAATCATAGAAATAGTGGTTACATGACCAATTAAACGTGGTCATAGCAGTCATAATGTACCAATTGAATGAGTCAAAGCTACAAAATAATTATCGCAACACTACCGTAGAGGGAACCATTACACTAGCACAGAACCATACACTACCAGCAGAACCATCACAGAACCATTACACTAGTAAGCAGAACCATAACACTACCAAGAGAACCATCAGCATTACACTATCAAGTAGGTAACCAATACACCAGAAGACAAACCACTATTGAGTCTAGTCAGGTGTTCGGAACCTTATGGGTGTACACTGCATTCAACCCAAAACCAAGTGTGAACTAATCCCACATGTGCACTAAATTTTCCAATATATGTAGCACTTGAACTTGTGACAAAAAAAAGATGGATTCTTCTTCTTCTTCTCTAGGCCGAGCACCATAAGGACCATGGGAGAGATAGGTGAAATTTTTAGCTAGGATTCCTATTTATAGTAAGAAAAGGGTATTTTGGTAATTTGGGTGCAATGGCATTTTGGTAAATAAAGGAAAGGGTAAAATGGTAATTTCCATGGATTTCAAAATATCTAGCTAAATATCTAGATATTTTAGCAAGCAGTTTTAACTAGGAGTATCGGCTACACTGTTCATGTATAAAAATTGTGCAATAGCATTTATATTGATTTAATAAATATAAACAAATAACAATGCAAATACTAATAAGACCTTTATGAAAATTATGATACTTGATGATATCTTGGACTAGCTTTCTATCTATGGTTCCAATGATGTTCCATGAATACAGCGGCTTAACCACTCACGCGATTCACGCGAATTTGATACTCGTAAAACCTAGAACGAGAAAATGATGAATAATGAATCATGATTAACGATTTTCTCAGGAATGAATAGTGTTTTGTGAATAGTAAAATTTTAAAATAACCTCTCAAAGTCTCAAACCGACACAAAATGATGAATGAGGCGGTGAATAGTAATTTCTCGAGATGAATAGTAACTTTTTATTTTATTTTTTTTGAAGTTTGGGAAATGACTTGAAATTGAGAATTGTCACATTCGTCCACCACAAAAATGAATTGATTAGGTGTTGGGTTCTACTGGAGGTATTGAAAAGGTGAGGATATTTAGTCATATCTGGTCTTCACGCTCCAACAAACTTCGGACCTCTTGAAATTCTAGTGAACTTTAGCGATAGGAATTCAACTTTGTTTCAACTAGTTGACCTCACGGTACACATGATTTTGTTGGTTCTTACGCAAAATTAAGCTTATCGTCCAGTTGAATTTTGTCTAGGGAATTCACAGTGATTCATTTTAAAAGATATTTCTTGAGATTTGAGGTAAAATTGAAGCGTGTTATGGTACCTTCTGAATGCGATGGCGTTCAAGGATATCTTTAGGGATCAATTCTATCGAGAATCTTAAATGGTCCAATATACTCTGATGTGTGAAAGCTTAGGGTGTGTATGGATGAAATAGTATAGTAATATCAATATCAAAATAAACACGAGAATCGAATCAAAAACCTCTTAGGAAAAAGGTTAGTCAATCAAATCCAGGTAGGTGAGATATGTGATCTGGGATAAGGATATCGGGTCGTTTCCCAACGAGGTGTGAATGGGCAACGTCGCTTTTGGTATGTTATTAAAATGCTTTCGATGTTTGGGTTTTGTTTTGATTACGTTTTCTTCAAATTAATTCATGGGAAAGTAATTAAGATGGAATAAATTAAATCACAAACTAACTACTACTAAGCATATGAAACAATAAAATTAAGCTAAACTAAGTCTTAGGGTGCTATATGCAAAAAGCGTAGCTTGGGCTAATCAGAGCCTTAAAAAGAAGTGAAAATAATGCAATTTAAGTCCTCTGGGTGCAAAAGTAATTTTCCTACGTTCTAAAATACTAAAAATAATTTTAGGAAAAAGCTGGGTATTTGTTCGACTTTTAAATTATTTATTATGAATTAAAAACTAATTTAATCTAATTTAATTATAAAAAACACTAAACTATTTTATAAAATTCATGAGAAAATAACTAAATATACTTTGAGAAATACTAATTCTAAGAAAATTATAAAAAGGTGGTACTGCTTTTGTAAATAAGCAGTTAAAAAGCTAAATAAGCTCTAGGCTAAAAAAATGAGTTTGTATTTAAAGTTTAAAATACAAGATTAATATTGATAAAGACCCAAGAACGTTGGTAGAGTCAATGTGTGTTGGTGAGTTTTGGGTGGAGTTGAATCAATTATAGCACTTTTTGCCAAAATATTTTTTTTTTTGGTTTTTATTTAACAAACATATCAAAAGCATGAAAAGGAACAATTTTCAAAACTACAACTTTTTTTGAATCTAACTAATAAGTTCAGAAAAGAAATTTTGAAATGCTAAAAGCTACAAATAAGCTAATTTCAGTTATACTAAGGGGAAATAAGGCAAGGGATATAGGGGAGATCCTAAATAAGCTAAAGGTGACATATATAAGTAGTTTTTAAGCAAATGAGAGATCTTAAGCTAACAAGGAGCATAAGCATTCAAGTGGTACAATAAGCTATAAAAAAGCACTAAGTAAGCTGGAAACTAACTAATCTGATCTACTTAATCTAAAAGGCTTCTAAAACACCTAAATAAGCTAAAGATAATGCGAAATAAGCAAAAAATGATAAATGACCAGTACAGTTCGCATGAAGCGATCTATGGGGCTAGTTTGAAGGCAAGATTAAGCTACCTATAAGCTACAATAAAATTTCATGAAAACAGGAAATAGCTACACTACCTAGCCTAGATTATGTCTACCAATTTTCAGAGCATAAGGATTCCTAAAATAAAAATAAAAAAGAATACCCACTTGGCCAGTATCTTCTTGAAGGAAAAAAAATGGGCAATGGACGCTTTTTAGAGCGATTAAGCTTGCTACGGCTCCCTAGTGCAAATAAACTAAACATATATTGAGATAGGCGTAACGATATAAGAAAACCATTTGACACTTTTTGATGAAAAATAAACCGCTTAAAAGCACTTGGAGCAATGACTATAGCTGTACATTATCGAAGTTTTTGATGATTTTTTCTTTTTCAAAACTTGGACTTGTAATTTCAGCTTTTGGTAATACTTTTAAAAACTTAAGACCACTTTGACTTGCAAAGTCAAAGTGGGTAAAACTTTAGTTTAACTTGGTAGCGAAACCAAACACCTGAATGGGGTAAAACTCTCTAAAAACATAATTTTTTAAAACTAATCACGAAATTTCTTTTGTAAAACTAACTTAGGACTAGGATTTTAGCAGAAATAAGTAATGGAAAGTAAAGACAAATAAGCACTAAAGTTATACGCTGAATAAGCAAAAATAAAGCAGTAAAAAGCTTTCATTAATTAAAAATAACAAGTTACAAAAACAGAAAACTAAACTTTTTAAAAAGGCTAAAAACCTAATGCCAAACTTGGCTACAATGTCCTCTATTTATACTAGTAGTCTGGGGTCTTCAAGTGGTTGAGGTGTGCTTGTTTACTGAGAAAGAATGAGACTTGGACATCTTGTGCTTTAGCAGCTGATCTCAGCCTCCATTTGAACTTGGGCCCATGGGGATAATCTGAGCCATTTAATCTGTGATGTCCAATGGCATAGTAGAGGAGCCAAGGTGTCACATCACCCATGTGGGATGTGGGGGCCACGAGCTTGTTTATCAGGTGGGTTGAGTGATGGGGGATGGAATGAGAGGAACGAGGACAGGGTGTGGTTTGGCATGGTAAATGGGTGAGGATTTTTGTGTTTTCCTATTTTGGGTAAAAGATAGAAGAGGTTCAATAAGGTTGAGAAAAGAGTCATAAAGAGGAGGGTTCAAGTTCTAGTTAATGAAGGAGTTCAAATGGAGATATAAGGTGTAAATGGTTTGTTTTAAAGTAAAAGTAATTAAAACTTTGTATTTTCAGTTTCAAACTTTTTTAGAAGAGAGAAATTAATTTTGATGAAAATTGGTTTTAACAAAAATAATTGTTGTAAGAGAAAATGGTTAAAAGATGATTGTTTGAAATACGTTTAAGGATAAGAGATTGGGAATTTTGGGTTGGGTGAAGGGTAAATTGGTAATTTGGATTTAGGGTTAGGTTTAGATGCAGATTCCCAAGCTCACTCCCAAAAATGTATCCCGGGCTCTGAAAATGTAGAAAATCATCTTCCGGCTTCGTCTGCAAAGCACGTTTTCAAATCCGAGCTCATTTCTGTCTGTTTTTGCGCTGTTTTCGACCCTTTGTACATGAAACACATAAAAACATATTCCAAGGATATCTGCAGTATAAGTTGGTATATTTCCGTGTTTTTAGACGTTTTTGTGGGTTTTTCAGGCTTAAAATGATGAGTAAAAGGCAACTCATCATCCCCCCACACTATCAATTGCTAGTCCCTAGCAATCCGATCATATAAAGTAATGAAAGGATCAAAAATACCAAGAATACCCCGTTTTGACTTTTTATTCAATACTAGGTGTTTAAACTTGAACGATAATAAATAAAATGCTTGATTCACAAAACATGGCATCATAGAACGGGATTCACGCAAAATGGGTGTCTCCGGGGAATTGTAATCATTATCCTCTTTTTGATACTCTCAAACTAAGCTTAAATTAATTGTGCAAATGTTTGTGTAAAATGCTAACACTACTTATACAAATAATCTATGTAAGTCGAGACTTAACTTTTTACTCCCGCAATTCATACAATTTAAGTGAGTGTGCTCATTGTCAAAAGTTTAACCATTGAAATCGACATTTGTTATGGCTGTTATCCACTTAACTAAGGTACTAACTCACCGGAAACGATGAAAGTCTAAGGATCAAAAGGGCCTTTTCCATGTTGCGGCTTTCTTCCGGCACATCCAAAACATAAGTTTTAAGTGGCTGGGCTTTTGACACTTCAGAGAATAGTACAGGAATGTGGGGAATTCGATTCCAAAGATTTACGAGGCTACCGTTAAGTTGAAACTAAACCTAAATGGATCATAACCGACGACAATTTAGAAATTCAAGATTCAAAGGTAAGATCACTCCATGTAGCGACTTTCTTCTCAGCTAGTCCTTTTAAGGAGGCTAGGTTTTCACCCTTGAGAATAGTATCGGAGCTTTCGGGATCTTTGAAATCAAGGATTTCCAAATTACCGTCAAACTTTTAGACAACTTTGACGAATACGAGTTCAACTTCCGATTTAAATTTAAGAAAAAGCAAGTTTCGAACATTTATTCATAAGCAACATAGTACTTTTATTCACGCAACTCATATATATATTTTTTTTCATTTTTTCAATTTCTCATTTTTTTTTCTTTTACTTTTTCACTTTTTTTTTTTTTTTTTTTTTTACATTTGACTTTAACTTTAAACTTTGCAATTTTTGCATCATTCAAGCACTTTTACGATACTTTCATTTTGCAACATTTTTCAGATTTTAAGAAAGTATGCTTTCTCGGAAATTTAAATAAAAGGTTGAACTCGGACTCTAGATCAATTTTGCTTCAAAACTTTTATTGTAACAAGGCGATTTAATGTTCAAAAGTTTGACAACGACACGTATTATAGTCCGTTTAGTTAGATTATGGGAGAAAAAGCCATAGATTACTTATATAAGCTCTAAAGAGAACCAACTACTCTACGCTTAGCATTTTCATTTGCACTGTAGTAAAACCTTAGCCTAAATGTTAGAGCGAAGCTAGATCAACACTCTAGCAGTGGGATTCCTTGTTCTAGCCTAATCAAGACTAAACTACCATTAATACCGAAGCATTAACGCATTATTTTTGTGCAAAGCACTTCTTGTAAATGTAAGGGTTATTATACAAAGAGGTCATTAAAGTTTTCTCGAAGTTTGTCCTAAGTTACTAAAGTTTTAAAGTTGTCATCCAGGTTACTAAACTATAAAAAGCAAACATGTCTATAATTTTAGTGATTTTTACGTATACATTTTTGATATGTTAAGTAACATAAATGTCATGTCTTTACAAGTTCAATAACCTGGATGACAACTTTCATAAGTTCAGTAACCTGTATGACAACTTTCATAAGTTTAGTAACCTGAATGACAACTTTAAAACTTTAGTGACTTAGGACAAATTTCATGCAAACTTTAGTGACTTCTTTGTATAATAACCCTAAATGTAAATACTTGACTTAAAGCGATAAAAATTTTAAAATTTTTGGTCAAAACGGGGGTGCTAGGGCACTAGAAGGTACACATGGGATCAAAATTCGCTAGAATTCCCCCCCCCCCCCACACTTAGAATTGAATATTGCCCCCAATATTCAAAGTATCGGCTGTAGCCGAAACTATAGAACGGAAAAAGGTAATACTACTAGCCAAGTGTAAGCGAAATCGTTTTCACAAAAGGATTAATAAAGATATCCCTAGATAATCGTTAGCAAAAAGATCGGATATTGGGAGGCTGGATTGAAAGCAGCGCATCAATCATCACGATCTGGGAATCACAGCAGAGAGCAAACACACAACAAGCAAACAACGGTGAGAGAATACCCCCACAGTTAGTGTTAGAAAGAGAAGTGAAACATGGGTGGATACCCATGAAATGCTATTGTTTTGTTAGTAGAGTCGCTAGCTTGACCGACCGAATTCATTGGTCCATGGGGGAGCAAGTGGAAGAGACAATCTCCATCGGACTTTCATTCAAATGGTTTGGATAAACATTGAATGTGCTGAAAGTTCCACTTCGATGAGATATAACCGGCTCAAAAGAATGATGAATTGAGATGCCGGGGTCGAAAATGAAATCCTCATTTCCGGATGAGGTAACACGGGTGGGTTGGGAGGGCAAAATATTAGGCATGAGAAAAATGTGTTCAAAATCTTTGCCCACCGCCTTAGAGATCCAAGTACAGTGTCGGGTTTAAAAACAAAGATGAATCCATCATCCGGCGGTTTAGCCGGAAGACGAGGGAATGATGGATCATCAAGAAGCACAATATTAGTCACAAGTAACTCCATAGAGAAGAGGAGTTCATGGTTAGGTCGAAGAGTTTGAAACATCACATCGGGTAAAGTACCCATTTTAGCAATTTGAGTTCTCTTAGAGTGAACTCCCTTGGAAGGTATTATACCGGGTTTGAACACTTTATCTTCGGAGAGGAATGAAACACAAGTATCAACCACGGTAAAATCCTCAAAGGTAGATGAGTCACTCATGGATAGAAGAGGATGAAGAACATCTTGATCAACAATTTCATCAATTGAAACTTTCAAGTTCTTCTCTTTCTTGGGAAAGAATGGATCATCAAATTTTTCCAAAGGATCATTGTTTTAATTATCATTCTTAAATAGAATCGAGTCCGTGAGAGCGAGTTTATCGGAGAACTCCTTTTTGTCAATTGAGGGGTCAAGTGACGGATCTCCATACAACAAATACTCAGGTTCTCTAACATCGACTTCAGGGTCAAAGATTTCGTCCTCACTTCTCAGTGGAAGTGGACCGAGGCGAGTGAGCTCATCGGCGAACTCCTCGAGAAGTAAATCAATAGCTGAATCCTTGAGCTCAGGAGGATTTTTGGTCAAAATCTCAACTTTTTTGATTTCAATATCAATATTAGGATTTGCCGGAGGGAGTGTTAAGTCCATATTAAGCATTTCTTCAATTAAACGAATATCTCCCTCCGGATCACAAACGGCAAAATCAATTTCTGGTGAACTTAAATTGTTATTCAAGCAAGATTCGATCTCTTCCATGATGGAATCATTTTCCTCAAACGGAGTGAGAGAAGGGGAAGAATCAGAAATGATTGGTTCAGAAGAAAGTTCCGTAATTTCAGAAGAAGGAGTGGGATTGCCACTCGAAGAAAGTTCAACTTCATTAATATCTTTAATTTCAATTTCCTCCGGAGGGAATGAAGGCGACGGGTCTTCATTTTCATTAAGTAATTGTTCAAGACGAACACGGTCTCCCTCCGGGTCAGATTCATCGTCATCAATTCCGGACGGAAAATAATAAGCTTCGATCTCTTCCAAATTCAAGTTACTTCCCTCGAAAAGAGTGAGGGAAGAGGAAGAGTCGGAAATAATGAGGTTGGAAGTCGGAGTGGGATTGCAACTTGAAGAAGGTTCAATAAGATCGATATGATTAACCGAATGCGGAGGTGGGACAAGTGGTGTGCTCTTAGAGCTAGCAATTTCCACCACTTCCATTATGGTCTATGTTTTTAATGGTAATCGTTTTAATCTCAGCACGTTTACTCGAAGATCTCTTAACCGTAAATCGTGAAAGACCTTGATCAATCCTAGACGAAGAATTTTGGATAACAAAAGGTTGGACGTTTTTGGTACTTCTGTTATTAGTAGGAAGCACCGGGTCCTTTGTCACCTTGGTTTCATGGCTTTCAACTTTATCAATACCACAAATGGTAGGCAGAGATTTCGAATCTTGGTTAACATTGAAAGTTACGGCTTCCTTGTTTACCAAAGTAATTTCCCTTCATCAACATCGATCAATGCACGACCCGTTTTTAAGAATCACCCCCCAAGGATGAGGGGCACTCGGGGATCGGCATCGAAGTCGATGACAACAAAGTCGGCGGGGAAATGAAACTTTCCTACTTTCACACAAACATCCTCGGCTATACCTAACGGATGAGAATTCGTTCGGTCGGCAAGCTCGAGGATCATACATGTAGGTGAGAATGGGGGCAACGAATGCTTTTTCCACATTGAGTATGGCATCAAGTTAATGCTCGCGCCAAGATCGGCCAAAGCGGAGCATTGAACTAATCCTTGAAAATCACATGGGATGAGGAATTTTCCAGGGTCTCCTAAATTTTCAGGAAGTTTTTTAACGATAACCAGAACAATTCGTTCAAGGAATTTTAGCCAAATAAATTTTTCTTTGTTGCTTAACAAGCTTTTGATCGTCGGACCAAACTTGGGCATTAGAAGGAGAGCCTCCGTGAAACTAATCTCGAAGTGCGTATCTTGAAAGATTTGGATAAGCTTTTCCATTTGATTAGTTTTATCGGGCCTTTTGATCATTAAGCCTTGAAGGATAGGGAAGGGACTTAATCTTGAACATCGGGTTACGGAATGAGGATGTGGACTATCGGAGGTTGGACGTGTGCGGTACTTTGTGGGCTTGTAGAATGCACCTTGTCCTTGGTCACCTCGGTTTCTCGTTCTACTTCCTTCACTTGGAGGTGTAGGCATCGAGGGTCCATCATATGATTTACCACTTCGGGTGGCAATAGCATTCAACTCTCCCTTTGGGTTGGGAATTGTGTTACTTGGGAGAGATCCCGAACTCGAGGGTTGAGATGAAGAAGAGGATTGAGCTTGATGCAAGAAACTAGCTATCATGTTTTTCAATTCATTTGTTTGTCTAAGCATGGTCGTATCAATCTTGTTATTCAACTCAGCTTTCATATTAGTTATCTGACTTTGCATGTTACAAATGCTTGCTTCCGTGGTTTTCTTGTAGTTCTCAAACTCCGGAATTGGTGCAACATAAGGATATGTTTGTTGAAAAGCTTGTTGTTGAGGAAGAGATTGATAATTTTGCGGTTGAGGAGTTTGATAATTGAAATTTATTCCTCGATTCTGATTGTATCCTTGATTAGCATTGATGTTTTGGTTTTGATTCTGATTAAAACGGTTTTGTTGAGTAGGAATGGGAGCAAAGCCGGGTGGTCCCATTTGATTAGCAAGGTATCCTTGATTTGGATTAGGATTGTGATTAGCAGCTGCTACGGTGGAATTTATGACGTCGCCATCGGTGGCTTGAAAATTGTAATACGGATGGGGACCACCGCAAATAACCCAAGTTTCGGTAACGGCTTTTACGGGTTCCGTTTTCTGAATCTGGGACTTAAACTCTTTCATCATGCTATGAATAGCATCGGCAAGTCCTTCCAATTTTGACTCCACAACGGATGAAGAAGAATTGGTAGTAACCTTAGCAACAATCGCTTTGTTTCTAGATGTTAGAACCTTAGACTTGTTCTCGATAATTTTTCTAATATCCCCAGGCATACGACTCAAGATATTACCACCGGCGTTAGCGAATCTTAGTCGGATAGGGTTAAAGCATTGTAGAACGTATCGATCTGATGAAGGTCGGAGAAGCCATGGTGTGGATATTTTCATAGAAGTTCTTTGAATCTATCCCACGCTTCACCGAAACTCTCGTCGAATCTTTGTTGGAAATTGGTTATTTCATTTCTTAACATTGTAGTTTTCGACAGAGGGAAGAATTGGTTAACGAATTTCTTAGAGAGGTCTTCCTATGTTGTGATTGAACGAGGGGGTTCTTTTTCAAGCCAAATCCAGGTTGCCCCCTCGAGGGAAAACGGGAATAACATCAACTTAATCGACTCATGAGGGACGCCCTGAAAGTTAATAGTGGAAGCCACTTGATTAAGCCAACGGATATGGGCGTGGGGCTCATCCCTATCAAGACCTCAAAAAGGTTTAGATGAAACCAATTGAATCAAATTAGTCTTAAGTTCAAAATTTTCGGTGTCAATTGGTGGTACGACGATAGCATCACCGTAGCCGTCTACCGGAGCTTGAAGTAACTCAGACATGGTTCGAGTATCCGCCATTTCGAGGGAGCGAGGGATTAGTAAGAATCTCGGGTTCGACTATTGGGGGAGGACGTCTTCTATTTCTTCTTTGCGGAATTGTGGCGTGTTCAAGAAGGTGATTAGAAGAATTAGAAGAACGAGTGCGCATGCACTTCCAAAAACAACACTTTCAATTAAAACAAGACCAAGGCAAAACACAGTGAACTTAAACCAATAATCCCAAGTGAAGTGACCACTTCTACAAGTATAATGCACAAAGGAGCGGAGAGACTAGTAGGTCAGCGCGAAGCTTATTAAAAACCCGTCTCTTTTACATAAATTTAATGTCAGTCCGTCCTTATACCCCTCACACAGTTTGTTAAACCGATAGAAGTAAACCAAATCACGAGCGACACAAAGGCAAGTTTTAATCTTTTGTTCGGGAACTTATAATGATAACACTCAAGTTGAGAATGTTATATTGATTGTGTCTTCTATTTTATTAGAAAAACAAAAGAGAAAATCTTTTTGTATTTTTATCTTATATATATATATATATATATATATATATACAAAACAAAAAGGAAAATATTATATATATATATATATATATATATATATATATATATATATATATATATATATATGAGGATCACAAATAGAAAGAAAGAAGAACAACTCTCTAGATCAAGCGATCTATATGTTAGAAGAAAATGAGAGTGTTTGAGAGATTTAGTAAGAAGAGGGGTGAGTTAGAATGAAGAAATGGCTCTCTATTTATAGGCAAGATCTTCCACTGTTCCCCGGATCCCACGGATCCCTTCCACTTGGGATCCGTCTAGTGTAATCCTAGGGATCCGTGGAACGCTCCTCTTTGCCCATGGGTTTTTTTGGTTATGGGTCATGGGTTGGTCCATGGGTTTTCTTTAGATTCAATGTATCTAAGTATACATTGTATCTAGCCAACTTGGGTTTAAGATCCATGGGCTATGGTCCATGGGTTATGGTTTTTACCCATCCTAATAAACTATTACAACAAATTCTTAATTACTACATTTTTGTATTTAAATGGCTATATGTAAATGCTTTACAAAAATAACATGTATCCTTATAATTAAACTTAAGATAACATTATATTTGTTATCAACAAAATACAAAGATATCGCAAAATATTAATAAACGTTTTTACGGTTTATTTGTATTAACAATCTCCCCCTTTTTTTGATGACAAAACATAATGTTATGATGAGTAAAACTTAAGAATAGATGTAAGTTTTGAAAGCTCCTAAGTTTTACTTCTTCTCCCCCTTCTTGTGGAAACAAAAAGTTAACCCTTGGAAGAAATAAACATAAAAGTGTGGAAAAATTAGTCCACGAATCGCTAACTCCCCCTTGACGGTAGCTCCCCCTTGTTTGGGGCGTCAAGTGAAGAAAAAATAAAGATCCTACGAAAAGAAAGGTTAGTCACATGCTTAAATAATCTTGTGATTTCCGAGAAACAAGATTGGGAGCCAAGGTATGTAAACAAGGCCTTGTAATAAAACAACAAATTATAGTGGTGTTTATGCCACGTACAAGCATGTAAAAATAAGAACAAGACTTGTTCTTGAAAATGACTTCAAAAGAAAAAGTACTAAAAATAGAAAATAGTAGTAGTGATTCCTTCCATGCTTGCATAAGGTTACGGATGGAGGTTTTGATGAGTGATGGTATTGATGCGATCAAGGATGAGGTTGAGTATGAAACGCATTTCTTCCCTAACTTCTATTGCGATATCCCTAGTGGATTGGCAATGTTCACAATGTAAATGATGTGGGTAATGAGTGCGGAAGTTTTTCGGGTTGTTTTGATTTGAGTTATGAGGAAGATGTGGTGGAAAAATAGGAAAATATGGATCAACATCCGGAAAGTTTGTAAGTGGTGGTGGAAAAGAACCTAGATGTTCTTGTAATGTGATGGGAGCTAATGGTGGTGATGTTTCAAGATCTTGAAAAATAGTATTTGGAGATGTGGGGGGTGTTGAAAAGACTATTTCTTTTTGTTTAGGTTGTTTAGATCTTGTTGGTGTCTTAAGGAGTTCCAAAAGAGTGACTTTAGGTGGTGATGAAGTTGGTGTGCTTGTTGGTGATGAGGGAGGTGCTATAAAGGAAGCATCTTGTGGTGAGTTATTTGTTGAGGATGAACCATTTGAGGTTGGTTTGGCTAAACAACAAGATCGGATACTAATCTGTGCGGATATCCTAGAGTTTGATTGTGGTATTTTGGATGGTGGTAGTACAAAGGTTTGGGTATCATGAAGATGATTGTTTGTACTAGGTGATTCATCTAACAGGTTTTTGGATGACATGGTGTATTATGTTTGTGAGGATGAGATGGATTATGCAAGCATTTTGAGAGTTCTATATATAAAAAAACAAAGCATTGTAATGAATGCTTGACCCAAAATGTGGATTAAAATCTAATAATTAGATATGAATTTAAGGCAAGTGATCATGAGAACACAAGCATTAAAGAGCATACTCCCAGAAATGAAACAAATGTGGATTTTTCATCCAAAGTGAGAAAAATAGAAGGTAAAAAAGCTTACCTTCACGGATCCCACGGATCCTTCCCTTGAGGATCAGATCGGCATGAAATTTGGGATCCGTGGATGCAGTAATTCGAGCAGCAGAAAATTTTTCTTTTGGAAACATTTTTGCCTAGTGTGTGCCTATATGCAAACTATTTGGAGTTGCGGTTATCTCGACCCCTAAAAGGAAAAATAAAATAAACTAGAAGTAGAAAAGCATCCTATTGAGATAACCCGAAAAACACATATTTAGTACATAAGTACGTAATTTAGTGTTATCAATGCTCCTAATTCATTGTTGCTTAAATGAATGTACCTGAAAACACATATTAGTTATGTGCCCCCTTTAGCATTCAAAAGACATGAGATGCAATAAAAACGGGTTTTTGAAAAGCGATTTGTCCTAGACGTGAGAAATTGCTTTTGTGAAATTGATACGGGAAGGTATCATCCTTTTATAAAACATTTTGAAAAGAGGTTTTCTTTGAAAATGTGTATGTGTTTGCAAAAAGAAAAATAAGAAAGCTATAAGTGGAAAACTTATCTTGGGTTTTGAAAATTCCCGTATTGTTTTTTGAGTTGGGCGTGAAATAGAGATCCTAGACTCAGAAAGAAGAAGGCTAGTGTTTACATACCTTGTAGAGTCAAATAAGTTGCAAAGTTTGTTCCATTAGACCAAGACCAAGACGAAGTAGGTTGAATTGTTCCTGCTTCAACGGTTTGGTGAGGACGTCCACTATGTTGTCTTCGGATGCTACCTTCTCAATAGAGATGTTCCTCTTTTGAACATTGTCTCTTAAGAAGTGATGACGAATCTCTATATGCTTTGTGCGAGAATGCAATACCATATTCTTGCTTAAGTCGATGGCACCTTTGTTGTCACATAGGATGGCTATGTCGCTTAGATGAATGTCGTAGTCGACTAATGCTTGTTTCATCCATAGTGCTTGTTGGCATGCTTTGCTGGCGGAGACGTACTCGGCTTCGGTTGTTGATATTGCTAGTGCCATTTGTTTCTTACAAAACCAAGACGTTAAACAACATCCCATGAAAGTACATACCCCACTTGTAATTTTTCTATCAACGTAATCACCTGCATGGACAGAATTTCCATATACAATTGTTTCTACTCCCGTGCCCTTAGGATACCATAATCCTAATTGTGTTGTACCCTTAATGTATCTAAATATCCTTTTTACGGCTTCTAGATGTGATGTTTTAGGGTCTTCTTGAAACCTAGCACATAAGCAAACACTAAACATGATATTCGGCCTACTTGCCGTAAGGTAGAGAACACTACCTATCATGCCATGATATTTAGTATTATCTACGGATTTGCCGTCTTCATCTTTTGTGAGTTTGGTGTCGGATGACATTGGTGTTCTAATTGGTTTCGACTCTTCTAGACCGAATTTCTTTAACATCTCCTTTATGTATTTAGATTGATTAAAGAAGATACCATCTTCTACTTGTTTAATTACTAGACCAAGAAAAAAAACTAAGTTCTCCCATCATACTCATCTTGAACTCGTCATGCATGATTTTAGAGAAATCATCACACATGTCTTGACAAGTGGATCTGAATATAATATCATCTACATATATTCGCACTATGATTATATGTGACTCTCTTTTCTTAGTAAAAAGTGTGTTGTCAACTAACTCCATGGTATAGTCGTGTTTAATTAAAAAGGAGTTGTGTCTATCGTACCAAGCTTTTGGAGCTTGTTTAAGACCGTAAAGGGCTTTCTTTAATTTATATACATGTTTGGGTTTTTCAAAATCAATGAAACCCTATCTCATCAAAGTCTATTCCTTCTTGTTGGTTATACCCTTGGGCAACGAGTCTAGCCTTGTTCCTAGACACTACTCCGTTTGCATCAAATTTGTTTTTATAAACCCATTTGGTTCCTATTATGGTTTGATTACTAGGTGGAGGGACAAATGTCCAAACATCATTAGAAACGAATTGATTTAGTTCTTCTTGCATAGCCATTACCCAACTCTCATCTTTTATGGCTTCTTGTGTATTCTTAGGTTCTATAGTTGAAACGAAACAAAACAAGCTACTTTGGTTTTGAACTTGAGACCTTAATGTTCGTTCGTTTAGCTTTCCTATGACTTTATCTACGGGGTGATCTTTGGACTATTTAATGTTTATGATTTCATCATTTAAAGGTTCTATATGAGGATCACAATAGAAAGAAAAAAGAACAACTCTCTAGATCCAGTGATCTATATGTTAGAAGAGAATGAGAGTGTTTGAGAGATTTAGTAAGAAGAGGGGTGAGTTAGAATGAAGAAATGGCTCTCTATTTATAGGCAAAATCTTCCACTGTTCCCCGGATCCCAAGGATCCCTTCCACTTAGGATCCGTCTAGTGTAATCCTAGGAATCCGTGGAACGCTCCTCTTTGCCCATGGGTTTTTTTGGTTATGGGTCATGGGTTATGGGTTGGTCCATGGGTTTTCTTTAGATTCAATGTATCTAAGTATATATTGTATCTAGCCAACTTGGGTATGGGTTAAGATCCATGGGTTATGGTTTTTACCCATCCTAATAAACTATTACAACAAATGCTTAATTACTACATTTTTGTATTTAAACGGCTATATGTAAATTCTTTACAAAAATAACATGTATCCTTATAATTATACTTAAGATAACATTATATTTGTTATCAACAAAACACAAAGAGATCGCAAAATATTAATAAACATTTTTACGGTTTATTTGTATTAACATACACATTTGTCAGCTTGGTTTAGAACATAACCACTAGACAAAACCACTTCATCAAATTTTTGATGCCATTGCTTAGGTTCCTGCTTTAGTCCATAAAGAGACTTAATCAGTTTACACACCTTGTTTTCATTTCCGGGCATGATGAAGCCCTGAGGTTGGTTCATATAAACCTCCTCATCCAATTCACCATTCAAGAAAGCTGTCTTTACATCCATCTGATGAATAATCAAATTGTGAATTGATGCCAAGGCAATCATCAATATAATGGTACTGATACGAGCCACAGGGGCATAAGTATCAAAATAGTCTATCCTTGACTTTTGTTTAAAGCCCTGAATGACTAGTCTAGCCATGAACTTTTCAATAGTTCCATCTAACTTCATTTTCCTTTTGAAAATCCATTTGCAACCCAAGGTTTGCAACGGTAGTAGATCAACCAACACCCAAGTGTTGTTGCCCATGATGGAATTCATCTCATCATTAATTGCTTCTTTCAAGAAAGCAATATCCTGGGACTTCATTGCTTCTTCAAATGTCATGGGATCATCCTCAACAATGAAGCAATCGGAGTATTGGTCGGAGACCACATCCCTTGTTCCTTCAATTAAGTATAATTGAAAGTCGGGTCCAATGACTTTGGAGTCCGACCTTTGCTCTTTAGAGCACGAGGTTCAGGTTGTTGAACCACAACCTCATCAGGGACCTCTGATGATAATTCATCAGGGACCTCTGATTTAACCAGTGTTATGAGTTCCATTAGGAATCCTCATACTTGGTCTAGGGACTGATGAGAATCTATTCTCATCAAAGTTTGCATCCCTTGATTCAATTATGGAGTTAACTGGAACATATTCATTAGGTTCAATAACATAGAACCCAAAAGTCTTGGAATGCTCAGCATATCCAACAAAGATGCAATCAATTCCTCTTTTACCCAAAGTTTTCAGCTTTGGATCAGGGAGTCTTACAATAGCCCTACAACCCCAAAACCTGAGATAGTTCAGGTTGGGTTTCCTTTTAGTCCAGAGTTCATTAGGTGTAACCTTGTTCCTTTTGTTGGGAACCCTATTTAATAAATAGCAAGCTGTTAACATAGCTTCACCCCAGAACCCTTGACTCAGTCCTAATTAGGACAACATGGAATTAACTATCTCCTTCACACCCTTTTTTCTTTTGAAATGCCATTTCTTTGAGAGTATAAGGGGTAGTCGTTTCATGGATTATACCAACGACTAAAAACAGAGTATCCATGTACTCACCTCCCCTATTAGTCCTTAATCTTTTGATCAGGGACCCAAGTTGTAATTCAGCTTCAGTTTTAAACACTTTGAATTTATCTAATGCTTCATCCTTAGTATGAAAAGATAGACATAACAAAACCTAGAAGCATCATCAATAAATGTCACAAAGTACTTCTTATTCCCCAAAGATGGAGTGGCTTGCAAATCACACAGGTCACTATATATTAGCTCCAAGAGCTTAGTCTCACGATAAACACCCTGAAAAGGTTTCTTGGTTATCTTGGTCAACATGCCGTTTTACACTTTTCATGTCCATGTCAAATCTTTGGGATTAACCCATCCTTAGACATATCTTGCATTCTATTATAGTGTACATGGCCAAGTCTAGCATGCCATAGGGTAGAGTCAGTCTGGTCAGAGGTGGTCATAAAGGCTGAATTAACATTATCAGGGAAAATATTAACCCTGAAAATTTGGTTACATAAATAGCCAAAACCAATAAAAACACCACATTTAGACAAGACAAATTTATCAGACTCAATAACATGTTTATATCCATGATTATTCAAAACACTACTTGAAACCAAGTTTTTCCTTATATTTGGAACATGAATAACATTAAACAAAGTTACAATCTTTCCAGAACTAAACCTAAGGTCTACACAACCACGACCATGCACCAAGGCTGATGACTCATTTCCCATGTGAAGAATAGAACCATCATTAAGTGACTCATAAGTCTTGAACTAGCTTCTATCTTTGCACACATGGACTGTTGCACCAGAGTCAACCCACCACGCAACATCATCATCCTGCACTGTTAGGTCACAAGCTTTACAACACAAGCTCAATAGAAAGATAGAGAGGCGATTGAACAATAAACCAAACACACACACACGTTAATGCTAAGACTGGTTATGTGTAGGTGTGAGTGAAAGAGAATAAATTGAACAACCAACCTTCAAATGAAGGTTTACAAGAGTATTTATAGGAGGGAAGCTAGGGCAACACTCCTAGTTCCCATCCTTTCCTTATTGGACATGGGCCTAAGCTCATGGGCCTTCTACATAAGCTTAAGGCTAATAACAAACATAAAGGCCATAATTAAGCTAACTATTACATATGAGTAACTAACACTTGATTATGGTTTAGGAGTGATTCCAACAATCTCCCCCTCAAGTGTTGGTGATGAAAAATGGTGAAGGTGTTGATGTAATAGTAGCTTTGACGTCTTCTGACATTCTTCTTTCTTGTGAGAAGAATTGCCTTGATTTGAACCATCTCCCAGGTGTAGAGATAGTTTTCTTTGAACAGTTATGCTTTGGCGTCATCTTTAACTTTGTTCTTTGATCATTGTTCTTTGTGATGAAAGTGATAGTATGTTGTTATCTACATCAAGTGCCTCAGTGCCCCTTCGCCGGTGTCTCCGTCTTTCTCCAACATGCTCACACACTCTTTAACGTTGGATTACTGATGCTGATGAAGTTCTTTAAGTCTTTAACTTTGTAGATTCTTTGATTTGTGAAGAATCATTCGACTTTTGTGTTGCTTCAAGATAGAACTTCTTTGATGATGTTGTTGGTGTGAACAAGTGGAGAATCGACGATCATTCCACTCGAGCTTCCATAAGAAGAAAACATAAAAACATGTTAGTAATAAGCAGATTCCGGCACTTACAAGTTTGAACTTGAGAGTATTGACGCATAGTGTGAAAACACAACTCTAATTCTTACAAAGGCGGTTTCTGAATCGGAGTCCCACAAGTGAGATAACACGATATACCGAAGTACACCTACGATTGAGATGAGTCATGAGGTACACGAAGCATCACCTCCGGCGACTGACCGTTTGAGACCACTAAAAGCGCAATCCACGGGAGTTGCGAAGTGACTTCTTGTGGTACGTTTGATGTTGACCACTGGCGGAGTTTCCATTCAATCGAGGATCACATATGTGAACCTCTCATAAATGTTCACGACAGTTGCTAAGATCATGAAGGACTCGATATTGTACCACTGAAATTCTTATTGTTGAATATCCAGTGATGAAATGTCAAGTGTACCTAAGAGATCTTTTGATGAATCTCGTGGCTCTAGACTCAATAGTGCATTTTGGTTTTCCTGAGCGGAGACTAGGGAGAGGGTCTCCTTCTTCAATACCAGCAATCTCTAAGAGAAAGCCGATAGTTTACGTAGGGTTCCCTGTAAGAATGAAACAAGCTAATGTTGAGAGAAACTTGAGTGGTTAAGAAGGTTTAGTGCATGCGTCATTTGGGTCCATGGCGACTTTTAATCTTTAATACTTGGTGTCATCTAGTGACAACCAAAGTAGCATATGAATTGAACCCGTTATGCGCCTAAGTTGAATAATCGGGAGGCCTATTTCTTTTCACCCTTTTCTTTGCATTTCTTTTTAATTCTTCAACTCCTTCTTTCGAGATTCTCAATTCTCCTATTTTATAATCATACCTAAGGACTTCTAAATTCTAACTATTTGTGGTGTCCTTGGGTAGATCCCTCCGACTCTGGCGGATCATAGGATGGTTATTCCTAACCTTAGTCACCTTATAACTCCATGACTAACCTATGTTGCCATAAAACCATTTTGAAAAATCTCGCTCAATGTTTATGAATAAAAACATTTTTGAACCACTGTTGAGATGAGATTTTGCATAAATACTCCCCTCCACATGTGCTTAAGAGATTTAACGGTTAAATGCACGCATGAGGAAAAAGCGCTTACATTTTGAATTGATCAACTCAAGATAGACATTCCCATGAGACACACATTACGTGGCATAGTTAAAGAGTTGCATTGTCGGCTTTTAGGTGACAACTAGCTCTAATAACTACCTTGAAGGTGTAGACAATCCTCGAAGGTTGTCAAACCCGTCAGAGTTCATGTCTACCAAGAGTTGCTCGAATGGTACATTCTACTCAGACAAGTCCTTTGCGAGACACGTTTACATCACTAGCGAACTAGCTTGAAATTATTACCGTCCCGGACAAGTCTTTTCGAGTTACTAGCAGTTTAGAGCTCGTCAATTCATGGGTTAAAGTCTTTTTACACGAGAGTTCATATAGCAAAACACAACATATTTCTTATCACGTATTTTCTCCCCCTTAAAAATGGCATATAAAATGTTATTTTTGAAAAGTTGAGAATAAATATGACCATTCCGAGTGTTGCGGGAAGAATGACCACTGTGAACAATTTGTGAACAAAGTTTTAAGTCAAGTACTCCCCTCAACAAGTGATATAAACGGTTGAGGTTTTGAAAATCGTAAGGGAAAGTACTTGTTCTTTTGAGCAAAACCTTGAAAAGTGAAAGGTTTGATAGGTTTTACTCAAAAGTAAGAAGCTTTCGCTCCTTTTATAAGGATTGTGGCACTGAAGTGTACCACAGGGTCCTTTATTTACATGTACGGGTTGTACATTGTAATGTGCACAACCATAGACATAATAGATCATACATCCAAATTTATAATGAAAGAAGGAGTTCAAGGGTACCGGTAGTCCAAAGATGTGCGCCAGAGGAATGTGAATGGGCGTTGAAATCCGATGATGTTTCTCTGGGTCGACCCAACATAAGCTTTCCAATCTTCAGGCTGATCCCTCATACAACGTTCATCAATCATGGTGATGATCCTCTTCACGTCCCCGATCACGAGAATTCCATCGCTTAGGAGACCCGATCTTTTGGTGTATATCCTTCAACGGGTAAGCCAATCCGTCCCTAACCATCTTCAAAGTGTGATCACCAAACTTATGAAGATCTCTGAGCGCCATCAAGCAATTTCTTTGAAGTTCACTGCGGTGGCAGCGGCCGAATGGTTTCTTTGATGAGTGTATGTTGTGAAGGCGGTTGGTTGATGTCGGGAAGATCAAGCTGCGGTGGAGTGAAGTTGACCGGGTCTCATAAGATTCATGCCAATTTGCGGAGATCTTCTACACGTTCTTTGATAACTATGCGTCGATGAAGATGAGCGACTTGATGAATTCACGTTGTACTTGATTGGAGAATTGTCTCATCGACTGTACTTTGGCAAGGTACATATCTTCGATGTCGTTGATAGATAAATTCTCAAAGTCACTTCGAGAGAATGCATAATCCCTTCCGTCTTGTCTTTTGACCACAATATTCTTGAGATAAGTGTAGTCCCATTTGGACGAAAGATCAACGTGTTTGATGGCAACGATGTTTTAGTCGAACACACGCATGTTGAGACTTACGTACACGGCGGCTTACGTAGTAGATTAAATTCGGCATTCGGCCAATGATGAATCCTATACATTGCATCTCGGTCGTATGCTTCCACTTTGTTGGAGAACAAGTGATTAGCTCTTTCCTCGATAGCTATGCGGTTTGAGTATTAACTCTTTGGGAATGGAAGTGTCAAGGATGTAGGGTGTTTCCTTGAACCATCGCCACCGTGAAGAAGAAATTCCAGGTCTTTGTTGAAGAAATATCGAATGGGATCCTAGGCGTCTGGTTGGCGATCGTTGGTAGTGGTTTAGACGGTCGGTGTAATATGGAGGGTTGTCCCGCTTAGTAAAGTCGATGTTTGCTTCTAGGTTGAGCCAATCCATGTTATTAGACATAGCTCGAGCAATGTTATCAAGGTGATATTCGACCTCGATGGCACTTTCGAGCTATCTTTAACGTTGAAATGCTTCATTCTTGATTCACGCCCTTCGATTTCGTC
The DNA here is from genome assembly GCA_910596185.1 of Chrysanthemum makinoi. Taxonomy (NCBI): domain Eukaryota; kingdom Viridiplantae; phylum Streptophyta; class Magnoliopsida; order Asterales; family Asteraceae; genus Chrysanthemum; species Chrysanthemum makinoi. Next base: position 316,170,076 of record OU343217.1, read on the forward strand.
ATCTTCTTGACTCGAATTTTTCTTGCGATATCTTTGCATGATCCAATGTATTACCGTCTACGGATCTTGACCTTCAGCAGGGTAGGGAGTGGAATTAACAAGAGTAGAGAACCATTCAAATTCCTCAATGTTATCTTCATCTAGCCAGGATAGGGCGTCGACCTTGGTAGCCATCTTCTTCTTTTCTTAGGCCTAGATGAGGATTAGGTTTGTATTTGTTGGGTGAGGCGGGTTGTTGTTGGGGCTCATGGTATTCTTCATCGTCACCACCCGTATACTCAAAGTGGTCACCGGTTTTTGAGTGCAGGGTGGTAACTCGAGATCTGAGGTTTATCAGCGGAGAAAGAGGAGGAGATCTTTATTGAGTGGAGTCCTTTGTGGTGGAGGCGGCATTGAGTCTTGAATGAAGATGATTCACGGACTTATTTGTGCGTTTAGGCTCCTTATCCTTATCTTGATCTTTGTCTTCATCATCTCTTGAGCGCAGGCCTTAAAGCCTCTTCTCTGAATGATGAATTGAGTTGGTATTCCGGCAATGCTTCAAACAGTTTAGCTTCATGGGAGGCAAATTATAGGCGTGTTGACATTTGCGCTACCAGCCGGTTTACTAATTCATCATCAGAGAAGATTGTAGTTTCAACTGGATTGATGCTCAAATTCATCGGAGTTGATTTCATGGCTTGCTTGGCTAAATGTAAGAGATTAGGATAAAGTTTTGCGGAATACATCTCCTTTGTCGGTTTGAATGACATCCATTAAGAACTTGTAGTGTATCCTTTATCATCTCGTCCGTGCTCCCTTGAAGATCATCCTTCATAAGCTTCTGTACATACTCCCTTTCAACTTGCATCTTGTCATTCTCATCATGAAGATCGTTATCGTCGGAGGAAATTCAACTTTCGTAGAGAATATCTTTCTTCGACTCGTTTGCAGCTTTAACGATTCGATTCTTAGATTGAGAGATCCAAGATGGAGTTGGCTTCTTTACTTATTTGGATGATGATTTGGTTGATTTCTTTGATGGTGGTGGTGAAGAATGAAGGACGAATCGATGATGAAGAGACATGAGGAGACTCTAGATCCTTTGGAGGTTCGAGAGGTTTCTCCTCTGATCGGCGGGGCTGTCTAGCGAAACTTATCATAATCGGTGTCATTTCGGACTTATCTTTCTCTTGATCTTTTCTGTCTCAGTCTTTTCTTTGTCACCCTCATCTTTCTCGGACTTTTCTTTAACGGGTTCCTCAAATTCATGCTCAATAGTTTCTTCCACGGGCTTTTGTTGTTGCTCCAAAGTGGTGGCACGGATCCCTTATCGGGTTGAATAACCGCATCGGGACACAGTGAAGGTTGAAATGCACCACTTGACCCTCCGGGGCCACCCATTTGTTCTTTTGTAAATTCTTTTGCCACATGTTGGAGTCTAAGAATTTGAACTTCTTCTGTATGAAGTATCGGTTGCTCTTCTTCTTCATCGAGCTTTCTTCATAAGGCACAAATACGAGTCTTCCCTTTTCCTTTGTCGGTGGTGGACTTGGAGGTTTAGCTGCTGAAGGAGGTTCTTGATTCTTGATTGAGTAGAAGATCTCTTCATCTGATTGTGTATCTTAAGAGCTTTCGTCCACAAGCTTTCTCTGCGGTTCAGGCTTAGATACGGGAATAGGAACAGCTTCCTTGGCGAGAACTGTCCCCTTTCGTGGAGGATTCCTCACAGGAAACATCCTCGACTCGGTGCTTGCGCTTCGGCACTTCCTCTTCGGTTCTCCTAGTAGGTGTTCGAAGGCTTATCATCGAGATGGCCAACTTTGCCTTCTCGTATGCTACTTGATACCTTTTGTATGTTTCAAGCTTTTTGATTTCATTTGTCGAGAAGGTGATCGGCGACCGCGGCACCACTGTTTCTTTGTTGGCGATTCCTTGATTACGGCGATAGGGTAGGCTCGATCAACATATCGTGATTATCTGGGTCATTGAGCCTCTGTGGAATGTGGGATGAAGTCCAAGTGCTCTCTGGATCAACAATTTCGTGTATCTGACATAGGGAATCTTTGAGCCAAGTTTCTTGTGAAATGACATCATGTCTTCCCATAGCGATGCTTCAATTTCGATGTCCCTTTTGTTGATTAATGACCAGAAGATTTGTAGTTCCATGAGCTTGGGATGCTCATAACCACTATCACGACCAAAGACCGATTTGGTAATGATGATGTAGAGGGTTCTCCACGGTTGAGGAATGTTCTTAAGCTCCACATGAGAATGCTTAGTGTTAATTCCTGAAGCTTCATCATATCCAATATCCATCGAGAATTGCGAGCTCTCTTGATTAGGTGTGGCATAGAAGTCGGTTGGCTCGATCTCGGGAATAAGAAGAACAACCCGTAGATGCTGCAGTGTGATGGTGATTTGTTTGTGATTGAGCATCACGGTCCGCACTTTGACCTTTGATCCTTTGCATTGAATTCGGAATTGTTGTATGTAGATCTCCGTGCTGTAGTAGAGTGTGAGAGCATATTACGGTATGGATGATTCTTAAGAATATCCACGCAATCAAGCAAGAAGATTACGAGCATGTGAGGGTTTCAAAGTCAACTTCGAGATTGTTCTTTACAATCTTTCTTGGATAGCCATTAGGGAAGATATCAGCAATTGTGAGAACCTCGGGTGCATCCACATTCATTTGGCGACCATGTCGTGATCTAAAAAAACATTAGCCAAAAGAACCAACATATCGAAAGACATAATGTTAGTCAACGAAGGTTTTATTGTCTAATTATTGAATATCACGGTGTTAATGATTATTCACGAGTCCTAAGTCACTTGTTTGTCCAATAGTCCAATGACGTCGTGAAACGTTTCATGAGTTAGTTAACTTTAAGTATTAAATTTTATGTTATCATTTATTTTCACAACACATTATACATTTAAGTTTATTAGTGACATTATTGGATTAAGTAGCGTTATGATTCATTTATTTACAAGTTTGCAGCGTAACAATTCAAAGCGAAGGTCAATCAAGGGCTTAGTAGATTTGGCAAAGTTACGCATAGCAGGAGTGATATATCGTGAGACAAGCTTATGCGTAGGATCTAACTTCTGGCGTAAGAAATGTTGCAGCGTAGGAAAAAGGGACCTTATGCTAAAGCTTAAGCGTAGGCGTATAAAATCTTACAGCGTAAGGCTTACTCGTAAGTAGACCTTATCGCGTAGATGTCCTTGTTTACGCATATCCTTCACGGGATCTGGCGTAGTCCCATTGTAGAACCTTACGCGTAGCGATTCTGCGCGTAAAATTTCTCTTACGCATAACTTTCTGGCGTAAGGTGATCCTTACGCGTAGAGTAACAAGACCTTGATTACGAGTTTTATCGTAGCAAGCTGAAATAAAATCATCATATCCTCAATCTTATCACATATATTCATTCTAAAATAGATTATGGCATGAAAGCTTGTTTAACATTTTACGCGTAGAAAGTCATACGCGTAAGTCAAAACCCTAAGGTTCATGAATTACGCATATGATTTCTAGCCATAGGATATGCACCAAAGTTTTTCTGGTAGGTCTTAGATGTTATGAGAGTCTAATAACCAAGTTTTAACATCATTAGTGGTGAATCAAAATACCCAAACACAAGAACATTAAACCCTAATATCTAATTCTAACTTGATTAGTGTTTCTGGGTTGTTATAGGGCCTGGATAACATTAATTCAACATGGTATAAACATCACACAACAATTTATTTGACCAAAACCATTCAGATTTTAAAATACCCAAATCGACTTAAGAACCCTAATTTTGAAAAACCATCAATTCGTGTTTCTGGGTGGATTTTGAGGGTAAAAATAGTATCATTGTTGTTAAAGACACGTTTTGACACATTCTTTTCAACCACAAACAAACACCAATGATTGTGTGTTCATACGCTTATGCGTAGAACACATAATCACACATATCTAACGATTTAGCCGTTGGATTTGCATCAAATTCAAAACCTTTGCTTGTATTAACGTTAAGATCATGAAAACACTTACACTTTGATGATCAAAAACACATATTTCTTGAATGAATTTTGTGCGTAGGATTAGTTAGATGAGAGTAATAAATGTGAAGTGAAGGAATTAGGTGGGGTGTTTTATTTAAAATAACTTTAAAGGTTTGACAGTTTTGGTCCCTCCACCTTTTCCTTTTTCATCCAAAGCCATTTAACTTCCGTTTTGGTTATCACACAAAGATTTTAAGAAAGAAACTTGACGACACTCCCCCTCGACTTAAGAAAATAATGAAAGGTTATAAATTTTAGTCCGAGGTGTCGGTTTAACGAAAAGTTTACCACCATTGATAAAAGAAACAACCGGGATATGATAACATGCAAGTACACGGATGTTTTGAAGCAGTTAAGTGATTATTTTCTCCCCTCAACACTTGATCGGAAAAATATTGAATTTTGAGAGATTAAAGTGTTGATGAAAGAAATGTACTTGCCATGTTGAAAGAAAAATAGATTAGAAGAATATTTTTGTTGTTTTATCGGGTTTTATATTTTTGTATTTTGTTTTTGAAAAATATTTACAAAAGAGATTTTGGTGTTTGACAGGGTTTTAAAGATGTTTTAGGAGTTCATTCAATTCCTCTTGAGTCAAACACCTCATACCAATCCGGTGGACCAACTCATTAAACCTAGCGGGAGGCAAGGCTTTGGTGAGAAGATCGCCAATTGGTATTATGTACCCATAAAATATAATTCAACGATACCTGTTCACGTGATCCTTGATGAAATGATATCGAAGATCGATGTGCTTTGATTTGAGTGTTGAGCGAGTTGCAGAGATCATAATAGCACTCCGATTGTCGCGATACATCGGGATTACATCAAATCACGTAACCATAGTCTTTGAGTTGTGTTCTCATCCAAATGACTTGAGCACAACACGCCACATGGCTACATATTACGCGGTTGAGGACAACGATGTACAATCCAGCTTCGATTGCCATGACACGGTTTATCACCAAGAAATTGTAAAGCTCACGAAGTACTTTTCCGTGAGTCTAAGCATCTGCGTGGTGGTCACGAAAGCGATTAGTTCAAAACCGAGAATCCCGGATACGATTCCCAAATTAATGGTTCCCTTGATGTATCGGAGGATTCTTTTAGCCTCGAGAGAGGTGAGTTTAGTTGGTCGCGACAAATACGAGAGCAAAGATATCGGCAAAGACAATATCAGTGCACTGGCTGTTAGATACATGAGAGACCCAATAATACTACGGTATTTTGTAGGGTCCACCAATTTCCATGTAAATCAGCGTCTAGCTTCTTGGTATGAGCCATTGGTGTGGCATAGGTGTCCTGAGTTTGCATTCCAAATTGGTGTAGTAATTCAAGGGCATATTTGGACTGACTCAAGAAAATACCACGGGGTGATTGATGAACTTGTAGTCCTAGAAAGAACGTAAGTTCACCCATCATGGACATTTCAAAATTTTTAGCGATTGAGTACTTTTTATGTGTAGACCCAAAAATGATGTCATCCACGTAAATTTGAACAATTAAGATATGTGCCCCGTGATATTGTATGAAAAGAGTAGGGTCAACCGAACCTTTGGTGAAATTATTGGCAATTAGGAAAGATGATAGCTTATCGTACCATGCACGAGGAGCTTGTTTGAGACCATCTGAGCTTTGTTCAGTTTATAGACATGGTTCGGGAGCGGGATCACGAATCCTTACGGTTGGTGACATAAACCGTTTCTTTAAGTTGTCCATTTAGAAGCAGTTTTGGCATCCATCGAAAGACGTCATATTCATATGAGCATGAGCGAAATATCCGAACGACCTCAAGGCGAGCAGCCGAGCAAAAGATTCTTCAAAGTCAATACCCTCTTCTGGCGATAACCCTTAGCCACGGGCGACTTGTTCGATAACGTTTCCTTGAGAATCAATTTGTTTTCCAAATCCATTTTAGACCAATGGCGAAGACCCCTGTTGGTCTTTCAACCAGTTCCCATACTTCAAGACGTTTAAATTGGTTGAGTTCTTCTTGCATGGATTCAATCCGGTTGTCCTTTGTTATTCGTCTTTGATGTTTTAGGTTGATTGGCAGCGGTGAGTGCATAAATGCAATGTTCACGTCGTGTGAAGGCGTTGTCTCGTAACGGCTGGTTGATTGGATTGCCAATAATATTTTCCAGAGGATGGTCTTTTGTCCATCTATGTGTGGAGGGTTGATGTTGGTATACATTGTGCGATTTTGAGGATTCAAATGGCTTGTTGAAGATTCGCGACATCAGTGCGGCGATCTCATTAGCAAGCGGGTTAAAGCATTTGGATCAAAATCGATGGTGGGGTACTTCATTGAACATCATCGGTCGGTTCATCATTGTTGGAGCGGTTTGTTCAAGCTGTTGTGTTGGAGTCAGTGATGGTGCTTCTTCAACCGTAGTTGTTGTAGCGGTGTATCGGTATAAGGGTATTATCGAGGTTGAGCGGCAGGCAGGCGGATACACACGGAGCACGTTCATCAATATCGTCACTAAGCGTGGAGCAAATAACCTTTCCATTTGTTGTGAGTAAGGCTGGGGCTTTGTTTAGTGATGATGGGGTTTGGGGAAGTTAAGCGGTTGTGTCAGGGTTCCAAGTTGTTATACTCGAAGCCATTTCGTAAGTTCATCAAAATGAGCATGAATCGTTTCCATAACTTCCTTTGTTCGACGATTCGATTGGAAACCTTTAAAATTATCACAATATCCTATAAAGACTCCAATGTCAGCTTTGGCTTTGAGCTTTCCAAAGTCATCATGATCATTATTAGGATAGCAAAGAGATCCAAATACATGAAAGTGTTTGAGATCGGTTTTCACATTTGTGGACGAGCTCAAAGGTGTTTTGTTGTGGCGTTTTGTAATCATAGAGACGGTTTTGAGTATAGCCATGCGATGATCTGACTTACGCCCATAAGTATCTGGAAGTTTAGCATTGATTAACATTGTTCTTGTAGCTTCCACTAACGTTCGGTTTAGATCTTTCAACAACTCCGTTTTGTTAGGGTATGCGTGCAATAGATGTTTGATCTTTGAATTCCCCTTTCTCATAAAATTCACGAAGAGTTTGGTTAACAAATTCATTGCCTCATGCATTACGATTTGTCGAGCGGTGTTTCGTAAATGAACTTGTATTTTCGTGTGAAAGGTGATGATCATCTGTGGAGCTTGATCTTTGCTTTGAAGAAAGTAGACCCAAGTCCAGCGTGAATAGTCATCAACTATTACTAAGATGTAGCGTTTGCCATTGATCGTTTGCACGCGCATCAGGCCACACAAATCCATGTGAAGAAGATGAAGCACATCTTTGAGGCGTGTTCCACCTTTGAAGGAAAATGAACACGAGTGCTTTTGCCTTGTTCACAAGTGAGCAAAGGTGATCTTTAGAATACCAAAATCATGGGAGTCCTTCAACTAGTTTGTGTCGAGCAAGGTTGGTGATGGTTTGAAAGTTTAGATGTGAGAGGCGACGGTGCCATAGCCATGATTTTGTTGATGTTGCCTTTGAAAGTAAGCGGATGGGAGAAGAAGCAACCATGTCTTGCATAGAGATAGTGTAAAGACTGAATTACGCGAGCCAGACATAAGGTCGTTTCCTTGTAGATCACGAATGAAACAAGTTTTCTCCATGAAAGCAACCTCCAAATCTCCATCACAAAGCCGACCTCTGGCAGTTGTGACCGAGGCCTTCCCACATAATAAACCCTGCTAATTTCGATGTTCCCATTGATATAGTCTCAGTAGCCCATGATAGCTGCGAAGTGATCATTCCCGAATCGGACAGTGCCAATGAACTTTGCAATAAAGTTTGATAACAGATTTAAGGTTGCATGTGTAGCCGGCAGACATCCGCTATCAACAATCAGAGAATGATCGTATCACGCATTACACAAAGGCGACACGGATGGAATAGAAGATGTGGATCCGAAATGTTAGAGGGTTAGGACGGATTATAGTAGATATACAAACATCAATAGCTTTAGGTATCCACTTAAATCCTAGTGTGTTATATATCCATTTATGCCATCTCCAACTAGTATTTGCTTTAGTCTTAGTGAATGCACTAGGTGGTACTACATTCCTAGGAGGTGAAACGAGCTATAGGGACAGCAAAGCGTTTCTTAGAATCTAAAGGGGGCGGTCTACCAAGCACAGACTTAGACAGATTAGTGGGCCTAGAGGTATTCCGGTTCTTAGGATTCCTTGAACGAGAGATGATAGCTTTAGCAACACATTTATCATGACAATCAAAATTCATACTTTTACGAAAAATAACACAAGGTGCATCAGACTAAATATCAAAAGTGCTTAATGGTTTAGCATTAGTTTACATCACTATTTCTATTACATTTGCGGGCCTTAATATCTATAGTGGAAACAACGTGAGTCTTATTCATAGTCCTAGGGTGTTCTTCTACTTTAGCATTCCTTATTGATCTTTTCTTAGGTGCAACTTCCTATTCTTGATGTAGTGCTCCTAGGCTGTGAAGTCGACGTTTGGAAAAGGCCAACTATTCTGTTTAGATTAGAAGGAAGCACGTTAGCAACTTGTGATTTGGCAGTAGGGATTCTAGGTTCCCGATTACTAAGTGTTACTGGGGCTATTCTCTTAATCACGGTAGCGGAAGTTGTTCATACTTTCCTAACATTTCTCTTAACTTGAAGATAGTGTGAATCAGATCTTGATTTTCGGAGAATATTTCCGACAAAATGCATAACTTTTTTAGTGTGTGCAAGATAATGATCAAGTTCATTTGATGCTTCATCACGAGTCTTTTGAGTAAATCAAATATGACACCATATTCCTTTTTAACTTTTAAAAGTTCTTGTTCATATTTTGAGATTTGACACTTAAAAGACACGTTTTGATCATCCAGTTGCTCAATTTTAGGATCGAAGATTTTGCATGGCTGGCGATTTTGTGTTGAAAAACAAGTTGTTGATCATGAATATCTTTTTGACACCAATTAAGGCGGCGTATTGCATTTGAAAGTTCGTTTGACAATCATTTGTTTTCAACTTTGAAGGACTCGATCTGAAGCACATTATCGGTGTTCTCAACATTTACCACAGAATCAACGATGTCAGAGAGATATGATCAAATGCATATGAAAAAGAATTCAATAGCACAACATTATGGACATCGGCCGATGACATCTTCCAAGAGTCGATCAACATCTTTTCTCAACATTTTCTTTTACGTTTAGTATTAGAAATAGATGTTTCTGTTTTCTCAAGCGACCTTCATCAATCCAAGTTCCTTATGAAAGTCCCTTTCCCAAGACAATGCACAAATTTTAAATTTTTAACATTTGGTAAAGATTTTTCGAAAAATGTCTCTTTGTTCTCGCGGCGGGCGTGATTGAAAATGTTAAACTTTGATTTCAGAATGATATTCTATCTCATGTTGTAAAGTTTTGAGGTCGGCCATGAAAAGGTCAAAATATCGAAGAATTTTGCGATTTTCAGGTTTTGAGTTTACTTCACTGATGGAAGGATACGGTTTGGGATTGTCATTAGAAGACTTCGAGGCGTTTTATGATAATCCTTGGTGTGTTAGAAGAATCCGTTGGTGTGGCGAAAGTGACCGCTTTTGAATAGTTAAAAGGTTTGTTGTAAACAACTTTTTCTAATTTTGATCGACTCTCGTCTTCTGCATCTAATTCCTCTTGACGATGATATTCAACAACACTTGATGCGTGCCAAACAGTCAAGCTAAATCACTCAAGCCGCACGCTTGTGAATGGCGGTAGACCGTAATCGAACTTAAAGCTGCTCCGAAAGCGCGAATGCAATGAAGATCTGGGGAGTATAGTGTTTCCCGGGTCGTTATGTCCCAGTAGTATCGATGAATCACCAAACGAATAGTGATCGAGAGATTTGAACGGAAAAGAGGTTTGAGATTATTATAACTACAGAAAAAGCTCATAAACTAAAGGGGCTTAAATGCAAATTAAAGAAAGTTAAAAAGATAAAAAAATATTAAATAAATGCTATCACTATTTTTAAAATTGATGAACGTTTAAAACTTAAAACTTAAAATTTACGTTTAAATAAAAATTACATAAACGTACAAAATAAAAAGTGAAATCTAAGAAATAAAAGTCCTAAAAATATGAAAAATACATTTTTACAAACCTAATGATAAAATAAAATTTATAGAAAAAGAAAATTATTTTTACAACTATTTAATTAATTATTATTAATTAAAAACTAATTTTAACTATTTAATATTAGCCTAAAATACAAGAAAATATGAAATAAAGCTAGAAAAATAAAATTATGACTTAGAAAAATCTAAAATATTATAAAAGTTATTTTAAAACTGAAAATATATTTTTTAGACTTTTAAATAATTATTATTAATTTAAAACTATTTAAAACTAATTAAAATGCTAGAAATTACTATTTAAACTAAGAAAATTATGGAAAAATATTTTTTTGGCTTTTTATATTTATCTTAACTTAAGAAAAATGAAAAATTATTTTTTTGAAACTTTTCTTAATTATTTGTATTAAAAGCTAATTAAAAATACTTAAAAACTAATTTAAAACAAGAAAAATAGCAAACAAGCTTGGAAAAATCTGAAAATTTCAGGAAAAGTCTAAAATAATATTAGGAAGCTAGGAAAAATAGAAAAACAGGGGCTTATGTGTGGAATTATGGAACTGATGTGCAAAGGCTTATTGAAATAAGCACTAGAATAAGCAAATGGATACCAAAAGCTATGGCCCGATATGGAAGCTACAATAAGCTAAAATTGACCAAATGCAACTGAAATCAACAAGCTCTAACCACTGGATGGCAAGCTTGATGCAGTTGATGATATGAGATAAAAGCTAGCGGTTTCACGGGCTTGACTTTCAGCCTATTAATAAGCTACTGAATAAGCTGGAAACTACAAACCAAAGATTGGAACCTAATCTAGACCTGGCTAAAATCCTTAAAACCAAAAATTAGACCTTGGATGCTCGGATGAGCTCTGTGCAAGAGTTACAAAATCTGCACAAGCCACATGCAGACGATGCCACTGCAGGCGGTTAGTCCCATTTTGACAAGCGGTTAGAGCTTAAATAAAAAATCACAAAATTTGACAAAAATGATGATGATAAAATAGACCAAGAGAGGTTTTTAAAAGCCACAAGATTCCTTGACATTGGCCCAGAGATGAATCCATGAAAATTCCCACAGTTGAGCCCAAAACAGGTTTATGCAATTTGACTTTTTGAGCAAATATGAAAAGTTGACTAATTTGAGTTTTGAAGCTAATTTTTGGACTGAAATAGATTTAATGTGATGAAATAAAACTGAAACAAGCAAGTTCTATGAATTTTGAACACCAAATAAGACTTTGTTTTGACAAAATCTCATGATTAAGCTGTTGAGATGGATTAAATAAATTTGACTTTGAGCTTGCCGAGGCTCAATAATTTGTGATATGAACTCAATAGGACTTAATAAACATGAAACAAAAGTGTACCCTCGAACTATCTAAATCACGAGGTTTAGAAGCAGTTCCAAACACCCTTAATGAACTGATAAGCAATTTTAAATGCACAAACTAATGAACTAGATGAAACAAACACTTACACTGAATTAGATTATCCTAAATACTACTTAACTAACAGGTTTAAACAATTGATGAATACAAAATACAAATACAAACCTGAGAATGCAAACTTGAATAAAAGTTGAAATTGAGAATGACACTCACATGTGTCCAAATTGTTTGCAGGCCAATACCAAACCCAACACTACACTAAATGAGCCTATTCCAACCCATTTCAAAGATCTGCAACACCATTATCCATTTCCAATTCCAATTTCCTCCAACAGTTGACTATTATTGACCATGAACCAAAATCACTTAAACTTTGAATGTAAGCTTATACAAAGCTATAATAAGCTTATATAAACCTTTTTTAGCTTAAAAATCAGCTAATAACAGCTTGTACACAAGTTTTAAATATGGAAATTTTCAACAGTTAACTCAAATCACAAACTGATAGAGAAATTTAAATTAGTACTTGGAATTGATTTATATTGATACAAAAACTTAATATGAGTACATTTCAACAAAATATTACAGAATTCTTTACTTGACTAAGACTTTATATGAAAAACGACATTAATAAAGATTTAAAAACTACAAGACTCTCCTTTGCTTCTTCTCTTGCTTCCTTTATACCCCAAGTCTTTCTCTCTCATTCAGTTAAATCCACTAATCCTCGACCCTTGGATGGCTCAAAATGATCTAGCCGTTTAAATGGATTTTTGGGTAAAAGCTTATCTGCTAGTTGGACAGGACTGAGATGGTGGGAGGGGATGTCATTATTGCTTTTGGAGTTTGGTGAGGTGGGGGGAACATGGGAAGGATATTGTGAAACTAGGTTGGTGAGTGCTGGTGAGTGGATTTGAGACAAAGGGAGGGAAAGGGGGGAAAGGGATGGCGGGGTTGTTTGGTTTGACTGGGATTTTGACCACAGGTTTAATAATGAAGGGGGGTCAAAATAGATAAATGACAGGGGTCCAAAATGTATTGACCAGGCCAAATGGGTGTTAAAGGGTTTAGATAATGAGGGCCTTTATGCGAATTTACGAAAATGTGAGGACCAAAGCGCCAATATCTCAAAGTTGTTTCAAGGGACTAAAACGGCAAGATTTAAAAGTACAGGGACCAAACGACAACTTCCAATTTCAGGGGCTATTTCGCCAAATTTCAAACTTGAAGGACCAATTTTGTAAATTTCTCAAACTTTGTATATTTTTCACCAAAGGACTAATTTTGACAAGTTATGATTTAAAAAGGACCTTTGGTGATTTTACTTTGAAATTATGGCTCGGGGACTATTTTTGACAAATTTAGAAACTTGGGGAATTTGAAGCTGCTAATTATGCAAACTTAACTCATTTTTCATCTGATTTTAAACATTTTGCATCTAAAACATATAAAATGCAATTTTGGAATATTTTCAGTATTTTGATGCATTTCGAGCATTTTAGGCGTTTTGCAGTTCAGTTGACCCAAAAATGATGAGTATTTACACACTCATCAATGCCCCACACTAAACTATTGCTAGTCCCTAGAAATCTTTTGAGAAAAACTTAATGGATTTGAATCTCTTTACCAAAAGCCATTACTTCGGAGTAAGCCAATGTTTCGGTTCACAGTAAGAACCATGGTACATAGATAACCATGTGATTTTGAGCAAACCACCACTTTCAGCGAGTTTGATTTTGTCTTTACCGAGAGCCGTACCCTCTGGACTAGCCAACTCTTAGATAAATTATCAATATTATCTTTGGTGAGGTGATTACCAATTATGGTTTTCCACGCCTTTACCACAAGCCATAAACTTGCGGGCTAGCCAAGCTCTTCACTTTAAGGATATGGTGGTGAATACCATACAATTTTGGGCAAATTGCAAGCCGTCAGCGGATTTGAGATATCTTTACCAAGAGCCGTTTGCTCCTGGATTAGCCAATCCTTTAGTTTATTAGACAAGGTGATAACTAATTGAGTAAGTGTAGAACACTTACTCCAAAAAAAAATTTTGGCCAAAAACGGGGGATTTGAGTGGTATAATTTCATGATAAAATTCGTGAGAATTCCCCCCCACACTTAGAAATGAATATTGCCCTCAATATTAAAAATGTAAGTGATTGTTTCCAAAAAAGAGCGTAAAAAAGGAAATACTACGGCCATTATTTGAAAGAGATTTTTTTTTTTTTTTTTTAGATATATATATATATATATATATATATATATATATATATATAACATGTGGGGCATCACCCCCACACTTAGGTGGTAGAAAGGGGTAAGAAATCAGAAATATGGGTGAAAACCCATATGGTGTGTCTCTGTGTTTTGATTTCAGAGTCATTTAGCTTGACAGAATTCATTGGTTCAAGGGGAAGCAAAGTGGAAGAAACAATCTCCATCGGACTTTCATTCAAGATGTTTGGACAAACATTTGAAGCACGAGAAAGTTCCACAGGATGAGATATACATATAAGGCTCAAAGATGATAAGTGAAAATCCAGGGGTCAAAGATAGTGTCTTCATTCGAAGGAGTGAAGATGAAGAAAATCACGCGAAGATATTTGAGGAAAGGAAGAAAAATTTTGATAACAATCAAGATCCATTCTTCATCCTCAAATGCTTGACGTATCGGGAGGAAGGGTGTGAGTATCATTAATAGGTAAACTCGTATGATAGAGTACACCTTCCTCCAAGCCAATATCATCCTCAAGATCAAAATAGAAATGATCATGTTCCGGAGGAGATATGTCATGAGAGAGTTCACCGAGAACTCTTTATGAAGAGAATCATTCACATGAAGTGAAATTGTGAACTCTTGTTCCATTGTGGGCTCATCACTATCCTCAATCAGGTATCAAAGAGTGGATTCTCAGAAGTTGAAGTGAATTGATAGAATTCAAATAGAGGCTTGGTGAAAGTAGCTTTGAATGTTTCAGGAACAAAGTGATCAACATTCTCTATTGAATTTGTTGGGATAAGAAGTGAGTGAGCGATCATTATCAATGAGATTTTTAGGTCTCTCCCGGTCGGCTTCAAAATCAAAGAGTGGATTGATGTGAGTGAGTTCACCGGAGAACTCCTCAAGAAGGGGATCAGCATCAGATTGTGGAAGTGATGCCTCAACGTACTCGATGTTTCCAAAGGAAGCACAATCGTCGCTAAAATCGTAGAAAGTTTCAAAATGATCTTTTGAGCACTCAAGAGGGGAAAGAGAATCACACATATGATCGAAGTTCCTGTGACTCTCTTGGAATTGGGACAAGGTTCCCAACACTAGACTTTATGAATTCGTCCGATTCCTTTTTTGAGAGCAGTGTCAAGATGCTCGTCCCCATGTTGAGAGAGTGAATGGGAGTTCGGGTGTGATACTTGTTGTTTGAGATGAAATCTCAAGCTGCTTGGGATATCAACTGACTGAGGGAGTTGAGAAATATTATCTTTAAAAGGATAAAAACTCTCTTCGTCATCGTCATAAAGAGCTGCCTTAAGAAATTGGGAACGTCTTAGAGCTGCATGCTCTAGGACTAATAATTCTTCCCTAGATTTACGGGCCTCTCGCTCTTCTCGCTCTTTGGCTAGCAATTCTCCCATGGTCTTTTCACCACTCACTTGATTCTTAAAGTTACTAATCATATCATCAAGTGCTTTCATTGCGGTTTCAAATTCTTGGGAGATTTCTTGAGATAACGGCTCAGGTGGAGTTTGAACCATATGGTCTTTGTGGAGGTTGAAAATTGTCAAACATGTGAAAGTCATGATTGTTACAAGGCGGGTTCCCTATTTGACAATCGAGAAATGAAATGGGGACCTCCACAGTACTCAATGATAAAAGCTGTTGAGCAATGCGGGTGGTGAATCATATGGATTTTGGTCATAACCAAAGTTACATCACTGGACAACTGTTCATAGACAAACGTGTTTCCGGATTGACACTCAAATCCTTGGTGAGGACCTCCACAAAATTCATATGAGATATGTTGGTTATATGAAGATAAGTCGGGTTGTGGTGGGTAATTGGAAAAGTTTGAGGAGTCGTTAAATGAGTTCGGATTAGGATCATAATCAAATGAATTCCTCGAACCACAAAACAAACAACTCCGTTATGGATATCATTACCACATTGTACACACGTACACCAACGACGGGGGTGAACCAAAGAGAGGATCACCACAACCGACACAAGGAATAAACGATTGCATTTGAGAGTTATGATAAGGAATCGGTTCATTCAAAGTATCAACAAAACCAACATGGTGATCCGAATGACTATCAAGTCTCGAAGAACATTTTGAAAAATCCGGAGGTGGGACAAGTGGTGTGCTCACGAGCTAGCAATTTCCACTACTTCCGTTATGGTCTCCGGTTCTTGAATGGGTTCATCGGGTTGTGGCGGATGGTCGGAAAAACGTGGAGAATCATCGAGAGTTATCGGATAATTCGCACCAATAACAATATTTGCTTGCACCTATCATTCCACATTGCTTGCATAAACAATCCGGATTCGACAACGGATCGATCCTCTTCCATACGGCTTTGCGGTGGAAACAACGAGGATAACCGATCGTTGCCATGAGAATTAAACATGTAGAGGGTTAAAGAAATAGAATTAAGCGGTTTTGAGGTTAAAGAAGAGTAGAATCAAATGGTACGAGGGGGTAAGAAAAATAGAATCATACGGATAAGAGGAATGAGAAGAGTATTTTTGTATTTTGGATAAGAAAATATAAACATATACAGATGGATGGTATGAACAAAGAGTGAATATCCAAATCACTAATCTGCTAGACGTAAGATAATCAGCACACCACACTCCGGCTCCGTGGCCAAAAATTTGATGCGTGCCAAACAGTCAAGCTAAATCACTCAAGCTATCCACTTGTGAATGGCAGACCGTAATCAGCTTAAAACTGCTCAAGCACGAATGCAATGAAGATCTGGGGAGTATAGTGTTTCCCCGGGTCGTTATGTCCCAGCGAGCTATGCGATGAATCACCAAACGAATAGTGATCGAGAGATTTGAACGGAAAAGAGGTTTGAGATTATTATAACTACAGAAAAAGCTCATAAACTAAAGGGGCTTAAATGCAAATTAAAGAAAGTTAAAAAGATAAAAAATATTAAATAAACGCTATCACTATTTTTAAAATTGATGAACGTTTAAAACTTAAAACTTAAAATTTACGTTTAAATAAAAATTACATAAACGTACAAAATAAAAAGTGAAATCTAAGAAATAAAAGTCCTAAAAAAATGAAAAATACGTTTTTACAAACCTAATGATAAAAGAAAATTTATAGAAAAAGAAAATTATTTTTACAACTATTTAATTAATTATTATTAATTAAAAACTAATTTTAACTATTTAATATTAGCCTAAAATACAAGAAAATATGAAATAAAGCTAGAAAAATAAAATTATGACTTAGAAAAATCTAAAATATTATAAAAGTTATTTTAAAACTGAAAATATATTTTTTAGACTTTTTAAATAATTATTATTAATTTAAAACTATTTAAAACTAATTAAAATGCTAGAAATTACTATTTAAACTAAGAAAATTATGGAAAAATATTTTTTTGGCTTTTTATATTTATCTTAACTTAAGAAAAATGAAAAATTATTTTTTTGAAACTTTTCTTAATTATTTGTATTAAAAGCTAATTAAAAATACTTAAAAACTAATTTAAAACAAGAAAAATAGCAAACAAGCTTGGAAAAATCTGAAAATTTCAGGAAAAGTCTAAAATAATATTAGGAAGCTAGGAAAAATATAAAAACAGGGGCTTATGTGTGGAATTATGGAACTGATGTGCAAAGGCTTATTGAAATAAGCACTAGAATAAGCAAATGGACACCAAAGGCTACCAAACTGATATGGAAGCTACAATAAGCTAAAATTGACCAAATGCAACTGAAATCAACAAGCTCTAACCACTAGATGGCAAGCTTGATCAGATTGATGATATGAGATAAAAGCTAAAAAGCAGTTTCTGGGGGCCAACTTGCAGCCTATTAATAAGCTACTGAATAAGCTGGAAACTACAAACCAAAGATTGGAACCTAATCTAGACCTGGATAAAATCCTTAAAACCAAAAATTAGACCTTGGGGTGCTCATATGAGCTCTGTGCAAGAGTTACAAAATCTGCACAAGCCCTGTGCAGACTTGATGCCCTGCGAGGCAGTTAGTCCCATTTTGACAAGCAAGTTAGAGCTTAAAGAAAAAATCACAAAATTTGACAAAAATGATGATGATAAAATAGACCAAGAGAGGTTTTTAAAAGCCACAAGATTCACTGACATTGGCCCAGAGATGAATCCATGAAAATTCCCTCTAGTTGAGCCCAAAACAGGTTTATGCAATTTGACTTTTTGAGCAAATATGAAAAGTTGACTAATTTGAGTTTTGAAGCTAATTTTTGGACTGAAATAGATTTAATGTGATGAAATAAAACTGAAACAAGCAAGTTCTATGAATTTTGAACACCAAATAAGACTTTGTTTTGACAAAATCTCAACAGTTAAACTGTTGAGATGGATTAAATGGAAATTTGACTTTGAGCCTGCACAGGCTCAATAATTTGACTGATATGAACTCAATAGGACTTAATAAACATGAAACAAAAGGAGTGTACCACTGAACTATCCTAAATCACAGGTTTAGAAGTAGTTCCAAACACCCTTAATGAACTGATAAGCAATTTTAAATGCACAAACTAATGAACTAGATGAAACAAACACTTACACTGAATTAGATTATCCTAAATACTACTTAACTAACAGGTTTAAACAATTGATGAATACAAAATACAAATACAAACACAGAATGCAAACTTGAATAAAAGTTGAAATTGAGAATGACACTCACATGTGTCCAAATTGTTTGCAGGCCAATACCAAACCCAACACTACACTAAATGAGCCTATTCCAACCCATTTCAAAGATCTGCAACACCATTATCCATTTCCAATTCCAATTTCCTCCAACAGTTGACTATTATTGACCATGAACCAAAATCACTTAAACTTTGAATGTAAGCTTATACAAAGCTATAATAAGCTTATATAAACCTTTTTGAGCTTAAAAATCAGCTAATAACAGCTTGTACACAAGTTTTAAATATGGAAATTTTCAACAGTTAACTCAAATCACAAACTGATAGAGAAATTTAAATTAGTACTTGGAATTGATTTATATTGATACAAAAACTTAATATGAGTACATTTCAACAAAATATTACAGAATTCTTTACTTAACTAAGACTTTATATGAAAAACGACATTAATAAAGATTTAAAAACTACAAGACTCTCCTTTGCTTCTTCTCTTGCTTCCTTCTTATACCCAAAGTCTTTCTCTCTCTATTCTGATTAAATCCCACCAATCCTCAGCCCTTGGATGGATCAAAATGATCCTAGCCGTTTAAATGGATTTTTGGCGCCAAAAGCTTATCTGCTAGTTGAGACAGGACTGAGATGGTGGGAGGGATACATTTATTGCTTTTGGAGTTTGGTGAGGTGGGGGGGAACATGGGAAGGATATTGTGAGCTAGGTTGGTGGTACTGGTGAGTGGATTTGCAGACAAAGGAGAGGAAAGGGGGAAAGGGATGGCGGGGTTGTTTGGGTTTGACTGGGATTTTGACCACATGTTTAATAATGAAGGGGGGTCAAAATAGATAAATGACAGGGGTCCAAAATGTATTGACCAGGCCAAATGGGTGTTAAAGGGTTTAGATGACAAGGGGCCTTTATGCAATTTCTGAAAATGTGAGGACCAAAACTGCCAATATCTCAAAGTTGTTTCAAGGGACTAAAACTGACAAGATTTAAAAGTACAGGGACCAAACTTGACAACTTCCAATTTCCAGGGGCTATTTCTGCCAAATTTCAAACTTGAAGGACCAATTTTGTAAATTTCTCAAACTTTGTATATTTTTCACCAAAGGACTAATTTTGACAAGTTATGATTTAAAAAGGACCTTTGGTGATTTTACTTTTGAAATTATGGCTCAGGGACTATTTTTGACAAATTTAGAAACTTGGGGGACTGAAACTGCTAATTATGCAAACTTTGCTCATTTTTCATCTGATTTTAAACATTTTGCATCTAAAACATATAAAATGCAATTTTGGAATATTTTCAGTATTTTGATGCATTTCTGAGCATTTTTAGACGTTTTGCAGTTCAGATTGACCCAAAAATGATGAGTATTTACACACTCATCAACACTCATATGAAATTATCAATTTTATATTACTTACTGGAAACTTCGGGATTTGGTTTGAATGCTTTGGTTGAAAGCTTAGGTTTGTAATCGAGATTCGTCCATATCCATTTGGATTGGGTTTTAAAGTAAACTTTTCAATAGCGCGGACCGACTCGCCATGTTTGTTAAAAAACAGTTTTAAACTCTTTAAGTTTGTTTTGCAAGCCGATGATTTCTTCAAGATGATCATCTATTCGTTTTGTTGAATGCTTTTTGTATGCAGAGAACTGTTTTTGACAAGTTAACAGCTCAGCCTTAGCTTTTTGATTTTCCAAGGTGAGAGCATTAATTTGCTTTTTATGTTCATGTTTTAGTTGTTCCATTTCAGACAACAAAGCATTCTTCTAAGCGGATAAATCACGCATCTGTCTCACTAAATATTTTTCGTTTTGAAGAGATCTGGCAAAGGCTGCTTCAAAACCGTTTTCACGTTTTTCTTGAGTTTTGAAAAAGTTGACTTGCTTTTGTAAACATTCAAAATCCTTGGTTAACAGTGCATTTTTGCATTTCAAGTCCTGATTAATGGACTGACATGTTTCCACTATGGTCTGATGGTCTTGTATTAAACGAGCAAAATCTGGATGAGGCAAAAGTTCGGCGTGTTCAACGTGAGTCACAACATGATCATTACTGAGATCCTCAAGTATAACCACGGAGTCAATTTGATTATCAAGGAAACCGTTTGGTCATCTTGATCGTCAAATATAACTACGGGTCTAGTTGAAAATCGTCGGAATGAGATGTGGACGACTCATTTTGAACATTGTGAGCCTTGCCGGATTCAGATGTTGGCGGAGATATGATATCGAGAGATAAATATGGTTTGTTCGGTACACTGAGACAAGCCATCAGTGTCATACAGCTGGGGCCGTGTCACTCATGTGTAACTCATGCATATTAGCCATCAACATAAGCTTTGCATTGACTGCAAGTCCTCCATATCATCATCTCGAGTCATTTGCCATAAAGCTCGTTCTTTGTCGTGAGAGTTCCACCAGCTTCATCCTTAAGAGCCAAAAGAAGAGCCTCTTTGTGATAAGCACGCCCTAGTCCTAGGCTTAGGGCATGCATTAGCCAGATGTCCCTTCTCATTGCAGTTGTAGCATCGAATACCATTCAACCCATTCTGAGCATTCCCTTGTTCCACCACTTGAGCTCGATTGTTATTCCTACCCACAACATTAAACCCTTGACCACAGCCCATCTGACGACCATAACCACGATTCTGAACTTCAACTCGTCCATTGTTCACAACAGCTTGATTCCTTGTGTTAGATGAGGAACGAATACGGTTGTTGGACTTGTTGGTATAACGGCTAAAGGCATTAGCAATCATAGCAAATCCTTGTTGCAGTCTTGAACGGATCGATTCCTCATTAGCTTCATCGACAAGTGCTTGAGCATTGTTGTTGTTGTATGGAACCAATTGAGTTTGTTGAGATTGAGGCGGTGAAGGATCATATGGTGTGATTGTAGCAGTTGGTTGAGTTGTTCTTTGGTTGAGGAGAATAATTCTGTTGAGCATATAAGGCAAGTTGTTGATTTTCCGGATGTGTCGGTGGAGCAATTTGAGCACGGAGAATTCTTTCCCTATCAACTTCCTTTTCATGAGGCTTCAAGTAATCGTACAACAATCCATATGTAGAATGATGCAAATTATTCGCTTGACGGAGAAAGATGACATACTTTTCCCATTCAGGACCAAGACTACTCAGGAACTTAGTATTCACTGCAATTCTTAGCATGATGATGTTGTGTTTATCCAAATCATTGATGATGTCTGAAAAACGATGATGATAAGACTCTAGTGTCTCTCCAGGTTCAATCATGAAGTGTTCATAAGCCAAGTAAATTTTGGATTCCAAATCCTCCCGATTGAGTACAGATCCTTCCATAAGAAGATGAATATGATCCCACATTTCCTTTGCGGTCTTTTGAGCATCAACACTTTGAAGAATTGGGTTAGGTAATCCTAAGAGGATATATTGCATTGCAAGTTCATCGCTTCATAGTGTATAAGTTCCTCTGCATTTAGCTTGGCAACAGTAGCAATGTTGGATTGTTCATCTCTTGGTGGATTAGCATTTTGGATCGGTACTGTACGATAACAGAGGCATCTGAAATGGACCTTCCAAGATAACCTTCTTTAAGAACTTTCCATGTGGCTTCTTCGGATCACAAAACCTAAAGAACCTTATCACCCATTGATCGCAGTTTCACGGGTAAGCATTGGAGGTCTATCAAGTGATCCAACCTCATGAATTGATTGTTGGCTACTTAAAGCTTCACACATCTTTGCAAACCAAGTGGGTTCCTTCATAGTGTTCCTTGATGGATGTTGATTGAATTCGTTTGTGTAGGGTTGAACTTGAAGACTTGGTGGTGGTTGAATCATTTGAGGTTGTGGAATTGCAACAAGTTGTGGAGTATGTTGTTGATAAATTGCTTGTTGTTGATTCCATTGTTGATGTTGTCGAGTTAGTTGTTGTAGACGTTGAGAATAAGTGTATGGGAAATAAGTAGAGTATGGTGGTTGTGATATGTTGAAAACTTGTGTTGATAAAAATGGATCTTTGTAGTCGAATGAACCTTTGTTGATGAAGTATCCTTAGGCGTAGAAATCACAAGAAACCAAGTAGAACTTATGCGTAAAAAAACCAAAGTTACGCGTAACAATCACTAGTTACGCGTAGATTTAGCTTACGCGTAAGTAGGGTAATGGCACTAAAGTTATGCGTAGACACAAAGTTAGGCATAGAAACTTATGCGGGAGGATTACCTTATGCGTAAGTCTAGGCTTAGGCGTAAGATGATTCTTAAGCGTAGGATTTCTACGCGTAAGCTTTATGCTTATGCGTAAGTTTAGGGTTTTATCCCGAATGATCTTTTACACTATCATTGCAAAAGATATCCAAAGTCGACGTATTTTTGAGAGAAACACGGAGTAAACCATGAAACTGAAGATCAAACCACGGATAAAGTTACGCGTAAAAATAGGGTTTTAGTTACGCGTAGCTTACTCGTAAAAGTGATTTTGCCCAAAGTTTTAAACCAGATTTTTGTTATGGAATAGCTTCAATATCACCAAAATAACACAAAAGTGTGAAACTTGATGAGTTAAAACGGCTAAACGGGTTACGCGTAGAACGACACCCACGAACAAAAACAAGCTTAAAAACTTAGATCCACGCGTAAAGGTTGAAACTTTTTTCCAAAAACAAGTATTTTAACACCTTAAAACGTTGAAAGTACAAGAATATTGGATTAAAAAGTGTAAAAAACGAATTTTTAAGCGAAGCAAAGTGTTAACCACGTTTACGCGTAAGACCGAAACAAAAAAACTTCAAAAACAAAAGTGTTAACCCAACTATTTGGCGATTGATACCACTGTTAGGTCACAAGATTTACAACACAAGCTTAATAGAAAGATAGAGGCGATTGAACAATAAACCAAACACACACACACGTTAATGCTAAGACCGGTTATGCGAGGTGTGAGTGAAAGAGAATAAATTGAACAACCAACCTTCAAATGAAGGTTTACAATAGTATTTATAGGAGGGAAGCTAGGGCAACACTCCTAGTTCCCATCCTTTCCTTATTGGACATGGGCCTAAGCTCATGGGCCTTCTACATAAGCTTAAGGCTAATAACAAACATAAAGGACATAATTAAGCTAACTATTACATATGAGTAACTAACACTTGATTATGGTTTAGGAGTGATTCCAACATGCACATAATAAGATTCAGATACATATGTAACATAATAAATCTGAAAAGACTTATTCAACATATTCTGACCTTTCAGTGAGTTGGTTGAACCACCACTCCCTGAACCATTAGTGCATGATCCATTGGCTTTACCACCAACTCTAACACCCTTGAAATCCCTTTTAATGTGACCAGTTTTGCCACATTTCCAACAAGTAGGTGTTGCCTTCTTATTAGGATCTGCCCTTGAGTTATCATGATAGTTGCGTTTGCCTTTATTGTCATTGTACGTGGTGGAGTTGTTATGCTCCACCATGTTGACAACAGATGCACCAACAGCATTGCTACTCTTTGGCTTGTCATTATCCTGCATCTTGAGAGATTCCTTAATGCGAGATGACCTTGACTCAACCGAGTTAACTCCTCTTTATTATGTTTCAAGGTATGCTTGAAATCTTTCCAAGAAGGAGGAAGTTTATCAATAACACAAGAGACTGAAATAGCCTCATCCATGTGCATATTGTGTTGTGTAAACCTTCCAAGTATTCCAAGAAGTTCGTTGTATTGTTCCATTACTGGTCTTGAATCAGTCATTTTGTAATTTTTGAAATTACTAACAAGAAACCTCTTACTTGATGCATCCTCAGCCATATATTTGGCATCCAAGGAATCCCACAGTTCTTTGGAAGATTCAATGTTCTGATAAATGTCAAATAGAGAACCAGACATACCATTGAGAATTAAACCTCTTCAAATGTAGTCATCATTCTCCGATTTGCTCCTTCTCCTGATCTGCTCCACTATAGCGTCATCCCCATCATCAGGAATAGGAGTGGTGAGCACATACACCACACTCATGCTTGACAGTAGGAAGTGCATCTTCTTCTGCCATCTCCTAAAGTCTACCCCTTCAAACTTGTCCAGCTTAGCAAAGTTTGAAGCCATGTGTTTCATTGCAGCAGCAACCATTGATTATCACAAAATAGTTTACTTTGATTGTTTGTGGTAACAGCCCAAAACAGGGTAAGATAATCAAAGGCAGCAGCAAATACCACTTGGTGGTTATCGGATATCACTTGGAATCGTGTAATCACTTTCCAAAGTAAACTATTTGACCCTAATGCATGGGTTACACAAATATCTACTTGGGATAAGACCAAATGTAGTTATAGAATTATGCACAATTCAATAACCCCTACGCTTATAAGTGTTTATGCTTTCAGTTTGTTTCTCCTGGTATTGTTCTTTTTAGTGTGTCTTCAAGCTGAAGATGTCACTCTCTATTTATAGTAGAGAACACTCAACACTAATCAATGGACATTATGTGTGATTAACGGTCAATTAATTACCCATAATAAACCTCCATAATCATAGAAATAGTGGTTACATGACCAATTAAACGTGGTCATAAAGCAGTCATAACGGCCAATTGAATGAGTCAAAGCATTTACAAAATAATTCTTGCAACACTACCAGTAAGAACCATTACACTAGCAGCAGGAACCATACACTACCAGCAGGAACCATCAACAGGAACCATTACACTAGTAGCAGGAACCATAACACTGCCAGTAGGAACCATTGGTTACTAGACTATCAGTAGTAACCAATACACTAGCAGTACAAACCACTATTGAGTCGAGTCAGGGTGTTCAGGGACCTTATGGGTGTACACTCCGTACCTCCTAACCCAAAACCAAGTGTGAACTAATCCCACAAGTGCACTAAATTTTCCAATATATGTAGCACTTTAACTTGTGACAAAAAAATGATGGATTCTTCTTCTTCTTCTCTAGGCCGAGCACCATAAGGACCATGGGAGAGATAGGTGAAATTTTTAGCTAGGATTCCTATTTATAGTAAGAAAAGGGTATTTTGGTAATTTTGGTGCAATGGCATTTTGGTAAATAAAGGAAAAGGGTAAAATGGTAATTTCCATGGATTTGAAAATATCTAGCTAAAATATCTAGATATTTTAGCAAGCAGTTTTAATTAGGAGTATCGGCTACACTGTTCATGTATAAAAAGATGCAATAGCATTTATATTGATTTAATAAATATAAACAAATAACAATGCAAATACTAATAAGACCTTTATGAAAATGATGATACTGATGATATGTGGACTAACTCTAGTCTATATGATGTGTTCTCAATGATGTTCCATGAATACGCAGCTTAACCCTCACGGTTATGCGAATTTGATACTCGTAAACCTAGTTTACGAAAATGATGAATAGTGAATCATGATTAACGATTTTTCTCCGGAAATGAATAGTGTTTTGTGAATATTAAAATTTTGAAATAACCTCTCAAAGTCTTAAACCGACTTCAAAAATGATGAATAGTAACTGGTGAATAGTAATTTCTCGAGATGAATAGTAACTTTTTATTTTATTTTTTTTGAAGTTTGGGAAATGACTTGAAATTGAGAATTGTCACATTCGTCCACCCTAAAAGGAATTCATTTCGTGTTGGGTTCTGTAGAGGTATTGATGAAAGGTGAGGATATTTGAGTCGTATCTGGTCTTCTCGCTCCCAAGCAAACTCGGACCTCTTCGAGAATTCTAGTGAACTTTCACGATAGGAATTCAACTTTGTTTCAACTAGTTGCCCTCACGGTCCATGATTTTGTTGGTTCTTCTACAAAATTAAGCTTATAGTCAAGTTGAATTTTGTCTAAGGGAATTACGAGTGATTCATCTGAAAGATATTTCGTGAGATTTTAGTAGTGAAACGTGTTGTGTACCTTCTTTTGAATTCTGATGGCAGTTCAAGTCGATATGCTATAGGATCAATTCTATCCAGAATCTTAAATGGTCCAATATACCTCCTGATGTGTGTGAAAGTCTTAGGGTGGTGTGTATGGATGAAATAGTATAATAATATCAATATCAAAATAAACACGAGAATCGAATCAAAACCCTCTTAGGAAAAAGGTTAGTCAATCAAATCCCGTGAGTGAGATATGTGATACCGGATAAGGATATCCGGGTCGTTTCCCAACGAGGTGTGAATGGGCAACGTCGCTTTTAGGTATGTTATTAAAATGCTCGATGTTTTGGGTTTTTGTTTTTGATTACGTTTTCTTCAAATTAATTCATGGGAAAGTAATTAAGGCAAGGGGAACAAATTAAATCACAAACTAACTACTACTAAGCATATGAAACAATAAAATTAAGCTAGACTAAGTCCTAGGGTGCTAAGATGCAAAAACGTGAAAACCCGGGCTAATCCCGAGCCTTAAAAAGTGAAAATAATGCAATTTAAGTCCTACGGGTGCAAAAGTAATTTTCCTACGTTCTAAAATACTAAAAATAATTTTAGGAAAAAGCTGGGTATTTTTTCGACTTTTAAATTATTTATTATGAATTGAAAACAAATTTAATTATAAAAAATACTAAACTATTTTATAAAATTCTGAGAAAATAACTAAAAATACTTTGAGAAATACTAATTCTAAGAAAATTATAAAAAGGTGGTACTGCTTTTGTAAATAAGCAGTTAAAAAGCTAAATAAGCTACTAGGCTAAAAACTGAGTTTGTATTTAAAGTTTAAACAATGCAAGATTAATATTGATAAAGACCCAAGGGCTGTTGGTGTGTGTGTGGTGACTGGTGAGCTGGGTGGCCAGAGTTCAAATCCCAGTATAGCACTTTTTGCCAAAATATTTTTTTTCTTTTTTTATTTAACAAACATATCAAAAGCATGAAAAGGAACAATTTTCAAAACTACGACTTTTTTGAATCTAACTAATAAGTTCAGAAAAAAGGGAACTAATAAGCAGTTATATTAAAATCTAAACTAAAGAAATTTTGAAATGCTAAAAGCTACAAATAAGCTAATTTAAGTTATACTAAGGGGAAATAAGGCAAGGGATATAGGGGAGATCCTAAATAAGCTAAAGGTGACATATATAAGTAGTTTTTAAGCAAATGAGAGATCTTAAGCTAACAAGGAGCATAAGCATTCAAGTGGTACAATAAGCTATAAAAAAGCACTAAATAAGCTGGAAACTAACTAATCTGATCTACTTAATCTAAAAAGCTTCTAAAACACCTAAATAAGCTAAAGATAATCTGAAATAAGCAAAAAATGAGCTAAATGACCAGGCTGTAGTTGCAGCAAACAGTCCTATGGGGCTAGTTTGAGGGCAAGATTAAGCTTCCTATAAGCTACAATAAAATTTCATAAAAACAGGAAATAGCTACACTACCTAGCCTAGATTATGTCTACCAATTTTCAGAGCATAAAGATTCCTAAAAGAAAAATCAAAAAGAATACCCACTTGAGCAAGTATGCTGCTGAACCAGAAAAAAAAATGGGCAATGGACACTTTTCTAGAGCAAATTAAGCTAAGCTAAAGGCTCCCTAGTGCAAATAAACTAAACATATATTGAGATAGGCATGTAAAGATATAAGAAAAACCATTTTGACACTTTTTTGATGAAAAATAAGCCGTTAAAAAGCACTTGGAACAGCAGCTATAGCTGCTATTCTGCGCAAGGTTTTTTGACAGAATTTTTTTTTCTTTTTCAAATCTTGGACTTGTAATTTCAGCTTTTGGTAATACTTTTAAAACCTTAAGACCACTTTGACTTGCAAAGTCAAAGTGGGTAAAACTTTAGTTGAACCCAACTGGTAGCCAAAACCAAACACCCCTGAATGGGGTAAAACTCTTTTAAAAACTGAATTTTTTAAAACTAACACTGAAATTTCTTTTGTAAAACTAACTTAGGACTAGGATTTTAGCTTGAAAATAAGTAATGGAAAGTAAAGACAAATAAGCACTAAAGTGCTTATCTGCTAGATAAGCAAAAAATAAAGAAACAGGAAAAAAAAACTTTCATTAATTAAAAATAACAAGTTACAAAATAGAAAACTAAACTTTTTTAAAAGAGCTAAAAACCTAATGCCAAACTTGGCTACAATGTCCTCTATTTATACTAGTAGTCTGGGGTCTTCGGCCCTGTTTGGCTAAGCTTATTTATCATAAGCCGATTTGGGCTTATTTTTTATAAGCTCCAATTTTGTGGCTTATTTTGAGACTTGTCGGCTTTTATAAGTTTATCATATCATAATAAACTTAAATAAGCCGACAAGTCTCAAAATAAGCCGTAAAATTGAGGCTTATAAAAAATAAGCCGAAATTTCATGAAATTTGGGCTTATTTTTTATAAGCCCCAATTTTACGGCTTATTTTGAGACTTGTCGGCTTTTATAAGTTTATCATATCATAAGAAACTTAAATAAGCCGACAAGTCTCAAAATAAGCCACAAAATCGAAGCTTATAAAAAATAAGCCCAAATCGGCTTACGATAAATAAGCTTATAAGAAATAAGCCCAAGTGCTTGAGGTGTGCTTGTTTACTGAGAGAGAATGAGACTTGGACATCTTGTGCTTTCTTGGCTTCAATCTCAGCCCTTCATTTGAACTTGGGCACCAAGGGGAGTAATCTGAGCCGTTTAATATGTGATGTCCAATGGCATAGTAGAGGATTGCCAAGGTGTCATCTTACCCATGTGGTATGTGGGGGCTTCTGAGCTTGGTTATCAATGGGTTGAGAGTGATGGGGAGAGAGGACAAGAGGAACAGGACAAGAGTGAGTTTAGCTGGCAAATGGGTGAGGGATTTTTGTGTTTTCCTGTTTTGGGTAAAAGATAGAGAAGAGGTTCAATAAGGTTGATGGGTCAAAAGGTTATAAAGAGGAGGGTTCAAGTTGTAGTTAATGAAGGGGTTCAAATGGAGATATAAGGTGTAAATGGTTTGTTTTAAAGTAAAAGTAATTAAAACTTTGTATTTTCAGTTTCAAACTTTTTTTTTTTTTTAGAAGAGAGAAATTAATTTTGATGAAAATTGGTTTTAACAAAAATAATTGTTGTAAGAGAAAATGGTTAAAAGATGATTGTTTGAAATACGTTTTAAGGATAAGTTGGGAATTTTGGGTTCGGGTGAAGGGTAAATTGGTAATTTGGATTTAGGGTTAGGTTTTCGTCTGATTCCCCAAGCTCACTCCCAAAAATGTATCCCGGGCTCTGAAAATGTAGAAAATCATCTTCCGGCTTCGTCTGCAAAGCACGTTTTCAAACCGAGCTCATTTCTGTCCGTTTATGCGATGTTTTCGATCCTTTGTACCTGAAACACATAAAAACACATTCCAAGGATATCTGCAGTATAAATGGGTATATTTCCGTGTTTTTAGACGTTTTGTGGGTTTTTCGGGCTTAAAATTATGAGTAAAAGGCCACTCATCACCTCCGGTTCAACTTCCCGCATTTTTCGAATCATATAACGCCTTTCCAAGGCGAGACTTTCAACATAACTTTGTTGCCAACTTGGAATTCTAATGGTTTGTGACTTGTGTAACATATTTCCAATATTTTACGTCGTATATCGACGTAGCTTTTCTATCTATTTGTTGTCGCTTGTAACTGATTCTTGATCTGTATGATTTATTTGTTGTTTCATGAAATAAGTTATGGATTAGTGAGTTGGGCTTTCCTGATTTTGGCCCGTAAATAGGTGATTGACACCTCAACCATAGAGTGCCTCAATTGGTGCAGTCAATATGTTCATGTGATAACTATTGTTGTAAGGGAACTTGTTCGATGATGAATGATTTACCCAATCGTTTCCAGAAACAATCACATATGCTCTGAGCATATCTTCTAATGTTTGAATTGTTCTCTCGCTCTGACCGTTGAGCTGAGGATAATAGGCGGTACTCATGTCCCAGTAGGTTCCATGGGGATCTAGAAATGATTGTCATAAGTATGAGGTGAATCGACTATCTCATATTAGGTATAATTGAAATTGATACCATGTGTCTCATGACAAATTCCAAAATGTCAAGTCTGTCGAAAAGGGCATTATTTTAAAGAATAGATTATGGGTAACAGTTGTGATTCCTCACGTTTCTAGTTCTAGCGAATGACATGACTTGAGTCTTCTTTGCCTAAGGCGCTTAGTCTCCATTACTAAGATGTTTATTGCTTGATGGTGTCTCTCTTAATTTCCCTTATCGAAGTTTTTCCATGCTCTATGTTGTATAGTCACGAAACCCTAACTATTTAAGAGATGTGGTACGGTGGTTGATTTTCAAGATTTTTTTTCCGATATTCAGTGTTTTGTTTGAAATCTTTTCTTTGAATGAATGAATTTACAATTTTGAACAAACGACTTTCTAAGTAATATTTTTCTTGATGATTCAAAATTTAGTAGTTATGCAAAATAGGACTGTTTATCAAAGATTGATGTTTATACGTTTCTTAACGTACGAAGGTTTTGTTAAAGATTGACCAAAAAGAACTTACTTGTCAAAATAGGTACTTCAGAAGAAAAAGAAATTATTTCCTACAAGGTATATGATTTGTATAAATACATTTTAAATAAAATCCATTTAAAATGAAAGCACTATAAATAATGTAGTAGTCAGGTAGGTATGTCTGCATGAATGTTTAGTTTCCAATGTTGGATGATGTCTATCAGTCGATGTTAGGAAAAATCTACAGGCATAGGTATTCAATCTTACTTGAGTGTTTCTAAAATAGTTCATCACTGAGATTGTTATCATGCTGGCAGAAACTTAGATATCAGCTGATACTATGTCGAAGAATGTCTGTTCTGTTTTCACGTGTAGATGGGGAGTCACTGATTGTTCTATATGTTCAGGCGTGTTGCCTCTCTTGATATGGAAGTGAGGTTATCTGTAATTTCTAGAGAACACAATGCCTTAGGGGAAGTTTATATCGATAACCTTTATTTAACACAACTTTTTTTCCTTTGAGGGAAACTTATTTTAGGGAAGTTCACATATTGTTGAGGCCATCTTTAATGTAATGTTCTACGGTCTTGGTTAAAAGACTTGGTTTATTTCTATAGTGTTACTTAGTGGGTATTTGCTTTGTACAAATTGTAACACGGTCTAGCTACTTTTGAAATGATAGAATTTGGCCTCTAGTCCAAAGATAGTGGTTTGGAATATCTCGTAATGTCTTAAGATTTCTATTGAGTTTTGAATCATCTTACTACATACTTCTAGTCTTTGTTGGTAGTCCTGAAATCCTTTCATTGTTTTCTTGTATCGATGAATCCTCCTCGTAGATTGTATGGAAAGTCTTTCCTAAAAAGGTCACGGGTAAAATTTAAACCTACCAGTTGAGTAAGTGATGAATGGCGTAGGTATCTATAGAGTGTTAACAAAAGAGATGTTTATGAACAATTTATCTTATTACAAAGCTTTGCTTTTGAATGAAGATTATTTTAGAAAGTTTGAAAAGATGCTTGTTTCTTTCATGACATAATCCTTCCTGAATTATACATAGGTGATCAGGCTATGTATAATCGAGGACAAATGATGTGATGCTTGGTTTTGTTGAAATGGAAATATGTTTCTCCGAAGTTTTAGATGGTATTCAGCGTGTTGTTTTGTAAGATAATGGCCTAACAATTTTTCAGAGTAACATGAAAATCGTTTCGCGTAATGGTAGTAAATAGTTGATAGAATGACTGAAAATCAATTTATAGGATGGTAACAAAACAACTTGTTTTAAAATTCTGTGAAATCATTTTCCTAAGATTGGTAGTAAAATAGCTTGGAATAAAATTTGTTGAATGGTTTGTAGGATACATGGGAGAACGTCATAGAATGGTAATAGTCTCCTAATTAGTCAAGAATAAAGTTGGCCTAATCCCTAGTAAGATAGCGGTATATTGTTGTGAAATGATTGAAAATTGGGCAATTGGAATAGGGAATGAAATAAATGAAGTTTGTGATTATCGTGGAGATAATAAACGATAAAGATTACATTAGATAGAAAGGTACTTATTATCTGTTCCTGTTGATGGTCTAATCGTGTCTCAAGTGTAGGAGCAGTAGACAGTCTAGCAGCAGCAGCTCTGAAACTCTCAACGTCCTCAAACCTATAAGATGGTGTAGTGTCTGTAGTCTTAGTGATAGATGGTAATGGTGTGACAAATCATGCACGCTTCCCAAGCTGCAAGTCATATGTATGAGTAGTGTCTATGAGATGTGATGGTACGGATGGTGCTCTATATAATGATGATGATGATGATGATGATGATGATGGAAATCTTAGTGGTGAGCTAGGAGATGATGGTGAATGAAATACTACCCTCTTTCGTGTTGTCTCACAACGTTTCAGAGGTAAAACTGGAGTATGCACTATTGGACGACTAATAGTGGTATGAGTAGCTGATGGTGGTTGTAGTACATGAGTACCACGTGATCTAAGAATGAGGGGGTAAGAGAATATACTCTCTTCCTCGCAGTAAGCATCTTAATATGTCCATTAGGACTTAGCATATAAGTCCTACCAAATGGTATGATCTGTTCCGGCAGAATGATAAGAATTGCTCTGTTCCTACAACGAATCGATGGTGATAGTGGTGGTGTAAGTGCAACTTCGCCCTCCTCAAAAGGTTCAATCTCAGCATCTGATGTTATCAGTGCTGAGTCAACTGATGTTAAAATTGTGGTAGGGAATGCCAAGGCGTTCTCCACGTTGGAGTCTTAAGAAATGATGATGGAATGGGTGTTCGAAGACATCTATGTGACAATCGATGTGAAATGGAAGTAAATAACTAACATAATGTGCGTATAAAGCCGCATGTATAATGAATATGCACTTATGATGAAATTATGAGATGCTATGATGATATAGTTATAGTCTAGGGTCAATGATACAACCTAGTTCTCTATAACTCTTGCTTTGATGCCAATCTGTCACACCCCCAAATTACCCGTTTTGCAGCGGAATGGAATACCTAGGGGGTGACTGCCACAGCATCACAGTTACAGTTATATTGAACGACCTAAAGTGTCATTTTGAAAACACATCGTTTGATATAAAAAAAACATTCAGAGTTTACAAAATATAGGTCCCAAATGACAGTCAACATGTGCGGAAACAAGTTTGTTACAATCCAAACGATGTTTTAAAGTGCATAAACCCATGTGAGACGCGTCGTCACCGCGACTCTATGATAAATCCTTATGTATGCCATGTAGTATATGCTTTAGATACCTGAAAATACATTGCTAAAAGTGTCAACACGAGGTTGGTGAGCTCATGGTTTATGTAAATGTTTTATACGACTACCACAAGTATAAGTTATGTATGACAAAAATGCCACATAAAAATGATACAATTGCTATAAGCTCATGACACCGAAGCTAGACTGATTATGATGTTCGCCCCAACAGAGTGTTTGCCAAACAACTCTCATTCTGATATTAAATGAAATGCATCCGTTTGACCAGTTGGAACTACCAACCCGGATAGAGGAGTCACCCTCAATAGATCTATTCACTCGCCCTCGCTTACTCCGTAATTAACGGTTCATGATAAAGAAATAGGGACATTAATATGGCAATGCGGTAACTTAAGCAATGTAAATGAATTTGATATACTTAGGCTCGTAATAAAATGATGTGTAATGTATTCTCCCCCGTAGGTTTAAATGAAATACTAACTTGAAAAACAGGGCTATGAAAACTCACCTGATACAATGATTATGATGATATAGTGGCAACACTGAAATGAGGTGAAATCTCTATCTGCAACCTAATATGAATGATATGATCTATTATAAATCATGAATATATATCGTACACGCAAGTTCACGTGTAATCTATACCACTTGTGCATTTTTGAAAATAGAGTTTATCGTCGAAATATATGTTTATGACATCTTGTCAAGTTACAAAATACTTTACAAGTATTTACGTTGAAACAACATCCAACGATAGTCGTTTAGTGATTTATCAAGAAATTATAGCTTTTCGTCGCAAAATAATATACTTTGACAAGTTATGAAAATGGCTAAGTAGTCTGGTAAAGCTAGTAGTAACTCAGTTAATATTGAGTGTTAGAAAACAAACTCAATGATTTTGGAATGCTTGTAGCGATATCTAAAAGTCTTAGATTTTAACTTTTGATCATAGAAGTCTCGATCATAGAGAAAAATATAGATGAAGTAAGGTAGTCGGACTAAAAATATTGTTTAAGGTTAGTTTTCGGCAAAGTTTTAGTGATCGTATATTATTCGTTATAACTTCATTTGATGAACGGTTGAACATTTTGGAAAATAGGATAGGTGAACTCACTTTTACTTGTAGACATCATTTTCTGTCACTTGCAATAACCATTTTGGTCTAGTAGAAAATATATAAGTGTTAATACTTGTGAAAATAGTTACGATAGTCATATTTCAAACGCG
Source organism: Chrysanthemum makinoi (assembly GCA_910596185.1). Taxonomy (NCBI): domain Eukaryota; kingdom Viridiplantae; phylum Streptophyta; class Magnoliopsida; order Asterales; family Asteraceae; genus Chrysanthemum; species Chrysanthemum makinoi. The sequence continues at coordinate 316,204,877 of OU343217.1, forward strand.
TGTAACTTAATCATTATAGCTCGGTTTTCTACGTTCTATATATCCTCGGATTCGTTTTAGTATGTACTAATATATTTTTTGATGAGTCGGCTCTTCTAGTTTACGTCAAATACTCGTTTCTTACCTTAGAAAAACCCTTGATAGAAAGTACTATTTCCGAAAATAGTTTTCGTCGCTAAACTTAGAGTTAGCATAACTTTTTCGTTATAAACCCGTTTTAATCCATTCAAGCGACCACGGTTCGTTTTTAAGTCTATTTTCTGAAAATATAAACCAAAATAATCCCCAGCCTACTGAAATTTATAGATTTTACAAAACGTGACAGCCTTTAATTATATATTGTCGGAAATGATTTTTCTAGCTTGTAACTTGTTCTAATCTCTTCCAATCAACACCAAAGCAATTCTAAACTTACCATACACCTTCTTAGGGTGTCATGGGTTCCTAAACTTTATCAAAAATGAGGATTTACATATAGATACTAGTTATAACCTTTCTATCAATTAAAAGTTAACAAAATTTGTAAAAAGTGGTATAACACATATGAATACTTGCATCTACCTATATGACAATTGTAATAGATAAAAAATATGAGTATGAAAGTTATGAAAAATAATATGTAAGCTTACTTGGATGATTATGTGAAAAAGATGATGAAAACCTTTGTAAAACTTCAATATTATGAGCTTAAACTTATGTAGAACACTAATAACTTTATGTAGCACTAGAACTTGTGACAAAAAATGATGGATTCTTCTTCTTCTTCTTCTCTAGGCCGAGCACCATAAGGACCACGGGAGAGATAGGTGAATTTCTAGCTAGGATTCCTATTTATAGTAAGAAAAGGGTATTTTGGTAATTTTGGTGCAATGGCATTTTGGTAAATAAAGGAAAAGTTTAAAATGGTAATTTCCATGGATTTGAAAATATCTAGCTAACATATCTAGATATTTTAGCAAGCAGTTTTAATTAGGAGTATTGGCTATACTGTTCATGTATAAAAATCGTGCAATAGCATTTATATTGATTTAATAAATATAAACAAATAACAATGCAAATACTAATAAGACCTCTATGAAAATGATGATACTGATGATATGTAGACTAACTCTAGTCTATATGATGTGTTCTCAATGATGTTCTATGAATACGCAGCTTAACCCTCACGGTTACACGAATTTGATACTCGTAAATATAGTTTACGAAAATGATGAATAGTGAATCATGATTAACGATTTTTCTCTGGAATAGTATTTTGTGAATAGTAAAATTTTGAAATAACCTCTCAAAGTCTCAAACCGACTTCAAAAATGATGAATAGTAAAATGATGAATAGTAATCGGTGAATAGTAATTTCTCGAGATGAATAGTTTTTTTTTTTTGAAGTTTGGGAAATGACCAGAAATTGAGAATTCTCACAAATTGTCCTAACGTTAACGAAGAGAACACGATCAAAGAAGCTAAATATGGAGAAAATCGACCGTTTTACGGGGACAATCGTAATGGCTATCGTGGAGGACCTTCCCCATATTATGATCATGGTGAAAGAAGAGTTAACTTGGAGGAAATGATTAACAATTACCTAGTAGATTCGACTAAGAGACAGAAAGAGTAAGAAGAATGGCTAAAAAACTTCCAAGATAATACAAACAAAAGCCTTTCTAGCCATGATGTATCACTAAAAAAACTTGGAAACTGTGATTGGGAAGCTTGGCAATGAGGTAAAAAAAAAGAAATGAGGCACAAAATAACAAATCAATAGTATGTAAAGCCGTGTTTTCTGAAAATGACAAATCCACCGACGAGTCTAATAAAAACAATGATGCTGATGGCAGAAGAGAGTTATGCCGTAACCAAACATCGGAGTTACGGCGTAACCAGGAGATGAGCAATGACAAGTCTCCCAAAATTGATGACTCTAAAAGGAAGAATCATTAGTGTAAGGCTATTGCAATTGATGATGGAGAGTGTTATAACCTATGGGCCTCATGCGACCCTCGGAACAAGGCCTGCGATGGAGGAGTCGATAGGGAAAGGATTAATGATGATAGATACATGTGGACTGCACTTAACGATGAAGAAAGATTAGCCAAATTCTCGATCAACGAAGTGGAAGGACCACCCATCAAGCATTGTTGCAGGTCCTTACTAATCACAGAAGATGAGTTCACACAAGCATGGCCGACTTGCAACCCCTTTCGTGAGTATTGCAACGGAGGGGGCAATATGAAGAACAAATTTTGGATATGCCTACATGAATTGGGAAGACATGACGTTGATTTTGGGGACCTATCATTCAGTGATTGGTATTCAGTAAGGTTCGGGGACGCAATAATTAATTCAGTTTTGTTGAGAAATTTAGAGCTCAAATAAGAAAAACATGTTCTTCGAGGAAAGACCATTAAACCTCTCAACGATATTCCTTCTAGCAACAACGATGATGAGGGAACTCGAAGTCATTGGTGTGAGAAAATTAAAACCCCTGACGGAAATTTTTGGTTATCTTGCAACCCTTTTTATTATGAATGTAATTGGGGAAGTAATATAGAGAGAGTTGAGGAAGATGAGTTCCTATGTTCCTCAACTAATGACTCGCAAAGAACAGAATTGCCTTGGCTAGACGATTTAGGATTCGACGATTGGGTCAAAATCAAATACAGAAAGATAGATGCGCTAACTAAGGAGAAAATCTAGAATGGATGTATGAGTAAAGACGAACAAAGCGAAAAAGTTCCAAATGAAGAGTCGGATAATGATACCAAGGATTCATCGAGGAAGGAAATAGAGGAATGCAAACAGGTTCTAGTGGAAAATTTACTCGACGATAAATGGCTTAAAGATACCGATTCCGACGATGATGATTTAGATTACCTTGAACTACAAGGTGAAGATGGGTTCATTGACCCCGATGATGAAGCACATGAGAAAATAAGGTGCAAACTTCTTGGCATTCCGTATAAGAGGCCGCCACCAATTATGGCCAAAAAGTATGAGTTCACTCGATACCATTTGAGGCCGGACCAAAAATTTTGCAAAATTCGGAAGATCGAGACTAAAGAGTACCTCCAAACTGCTACCAATGTTGCTTGGGTCAGACATAACTTGATGAAGGACATGGAGGAAGTTGGCCAAGTCCAAAGGCCACCATAAAGCTTTGAGGCTTTGAGTCTAACTTAAATACTAGTAAATAAAGAAAAGTGCTCTTTCAAGAGACAAACCAAATTATCCCTTTCATTTGTTTTATTTCCATTTCTGTTGGGTTTTGTGTTTTTAACATTTTTGCATGAAACAAAGAAACGTTGCTGCTGACATGCTGATCCGACCAGAGGGCGTAATTCATTCTCATGGTTACGCCGTAACAGGCTCTTTTGCAGCAGAACTTCAGAAGCATTACCAATTACGCCGTAATGCCATTTAGTGGTTACGCCATAGCTACACTTTTGCAGCGTCTGTCAGGTTTTGCCTAATTACGGTGTAAGTCCTTATGGAGTTACGACATATGTATCCTCTACATTACTTCTTTCATTTTAAACACAATAACCTTGTATTAGTCTTTCATATGAACTTTGTGGGTGTGTTCCCTGTAAGCCCTCACGAGACTAAACTCGTCCACTTGGGACACCAAGTGGTTTAAAAGGCTTGTTGCATGCGCTAAATACAACCGTGATTCCTACAAAAGTGACTTAGGTTTATTTTTCATTTTCCATTTTTCTATTTTTTAGAATTATGCTTGTCGGTAGTGTGATTTCAGGGATTGAAGTTTGCTCGTGGATGCTTATGCGAAGGCAAAACTCTCTTTCGTGGGCCTTATTTCTTTTTGGAGCAAATTTCAGGGAAGTTCTCGCTCTAATTCTGCTTTTCTCTTCACCTTTATTTAACGCTTAGTACAAAAGGGACTTTGTACAATTCAAGTGGGGGGACGTGAGTAGAATTGTCTCTTGAACTTTATTTTGCCCTCTTTTTTCTAGTTTATTTTGAAAAATTATGCCACTTTTAAAATTTTGACATGTTTTTCTTAACCTAACTAGATTAGACCATAGCCGAGCACATATAACCCTTGATATATTATGGTGAGATTAGCCTTATCCGTTTCCTAATTTTTTACCACAAATCCACCAAATTATGAGTGTGCCGGTAGCTTGTAAACTTTAGAACTTGGTGTTAGGAATTATGTAAAAAGTTGGTTTCCGCTGATAGGGTTCCTACTGATAGTTATTTTGTTTCCGCTGATAGTAAGGTTTCTGCTGATAGTGTGCAGTTTCCTATGATAGTTAATATGTTTCTACGGATATGTAGTTTCCGTTTTCTTAGTTTATTAGTTGTGACATGCTTGAGTTAAAATAGGAATAGATAGAGCATATCTTTTGAGTGCTTAGCAAGCTGCATTGTTAGGGTTTCTTTTACTATAAAAGAAACATACGGCTAGGGTTTTATGTACGTCTTTGATAACATTAATAGTTAATTAATATAGATACATAGAGGATCAAGTTATTGTGTTTGTCGTCTTCTTAAGTCTTGTATTTATTTTCCGCGTAAGTGCAATTCTTGCAAAGTTTCTCCTTAGTTGTTTTGTGATTACACAGGACAGCTATAAACTTTCTAGGCTCATAAGATCTATCTGGGACTGTACCCAACAAGTGGTATCACAGCCTCGTGAGAATCTTTCTAAGAAGACAGTCTTTTTATTCTCAAAAACCATAACATGTCATCACCAAAACATTCTGATGTTGAGAGTGATGATCAGTCTGAGTCATCAAACAACCGATCTAACACCCAGTCTTCCATTCAGCAAGTGGTCACCATGTCCAACACTAATGCTAAATTTCCATACCTTAAGAAGGATGAATATGAGATATGGGAAATGCAGATGGAACACTATATCTCCAACATGGATGTCAATCTCTGGTAAATCATCCTTAAAGGAAATAGTAAGAAGGCTACTGGAAGAGATTCTGAAGGAAACGTTATAATTCTTCCACCCACAACAACTGTTGAACAGATCGCTGTCCAAAGGGAAACCAAGGCAAGGACTACTTTGCTACAAGCTCTTCCAGATGAGCACATGAGTGATTTCTATCATCTGGATGATGCAAGACAGATTTGGAGAGGAATAAAAGCAAGGTTTGGTGGAAACGATGAGTCCAAGAAAATGAGAAAGTCCATGCTCAAACAAAGCTTTCAGGAGTTCTCTATCTCTGAAGAAGAGGGTGTCCATAAGAGCTATGACAGGTTTCAAAAGATCCTCAGCCAGCTTAATCAGTTAAAATCTAAACCTGATACTGAGGAATGTAATCTCGAATTCCTTCGTGGTCTACCTCCTTCTTGGAATCAGGTTTCCCTACTCTCAAGGCTAAAGGGGGACTTGACTACATAAGCTTTGATGATCTATACAGCAAGTTGAAGTCTCTTGAGCTTGACATCAAGGGTCACTCTACCTTTTCTCAAGCTCCATCACACTCTGCCTTTGTTGGTGCTACCAGTGGAAACACAATGGTAACATATGCTGATATTCCCACTTCTTCATCAGCAGCATCCAGAACACACAAATCTTCTACAAGAAAATCAAAGTTTAATTCTGTGATAGAATCTGTGCTCTACTCATTTGTTGCTGAATCTGAAGATCAACAGCAGTTGACCTATGAAGACTTTGAACAAGTGGATAAATAGGATATGGATGAGATGGATCTTAAGTGGCAGATGGCCATGCTTGCTGTGAAAGTCAAGAGGTTTGAAGAGGGCTCTAGGAGGAAGTTTGGCTAGAAAGGAAGAGAACCAGCTAGGTTTGACAGGAAGAATGTCAGATGCTTTGAATGCAATCAACTTGGTCACTTCGCCAGAGAATGTCCTAACAGGATGAGAGGTGACAGAAGAAAATATAATGCATACAAGCTCAAGGAATCTGAGGAGGTGAAACCTACAACCATGTTGTCACTAGAGAACAGAATTGATTGGGATGATCATGTGAATGATGGTGAGGATGAAGAGCCTCAAGTTGGACTTGTTGCTGACACTGCTGGAGAAATTGCAATGATGGGCATCACTTCTCAGGTATACAGTTGTATATTTGGTTGTAGTACTCAATATGATGCTCTTAAGTGTGAGTTTGATGATGTTAATGATAAATATAAAGAGCTTTTTATACAAGTCCAGGCCTATAAGAAAATAGTTAAAGCTTTAGAAAAACAAAAGGCCTGGTATGATCAAAACCAGATGGCTCTTGAGGAGAAAACAAATGTTTTGCAAAGAGATTTAGATAACACAACAAATAAATTGAAATTTAATAAGAAATAATATGTAAAGGTTGTTTCTGAAAAGGAAGGTCTTAAAGCTAATTTAGATTCAGAGGTGGCTAGGCATAAACAATGGCAAGAACAGGCTAAAAACTTAGATAAATTGTGGAATAACTCTATGTCTGTTAAAACAAAAATAGGTTTGGGCTTCAAGGACTATATCAGTCCAGATGAGGTGTATAACCCCAATGAATATAGTGTTTTTAATCTTGTCACAGATGAAGAAGAAGAAAAATATAGAAAACCTGTTATGTTTTTAAAACAAGGTGAAATGCATAATGTTCCTTCTTCTATTAATGGTATTGTTAAGCCACCCAATCCAGACTCTGACTCAGATGAATCACATATGTCTTATGGTCAAAAGTCTAATGACTTGTCAGACACTGGCAGTGAGTCTAACACGTTTGTCTCTTGTTCTTCCAGGACTTCAGAGACTCAATCTAAAGAATATGCCAGTTGTGATTCAAATGAAGAGTCCTTAAAGCATGCCTCTCCTAAGCCTTTAAAAGTTCCTCAAGCCCCAAGAGTTGCTATTAAAGAATCTTTTTCAAAGACAGCTTTTTCTAGAAACATTTCTTGTTCTGTTGTATTTGTTAAAAACAATTCTGATTTTGGTTGTGGTTTGAATAATTTTGTTTGTGATAAGACTGTTCGTGTTTTGAACAAGCAATTTAAGAAGAAATTATGTTTTTTTTGTGGGAGTGTTTTTCATCTTATCAAAGATTGTGATTATTATGAGAAAAAGATGAATATGTGCACTAATCAACAGAGAGATAACAATGTATGGACTGATGTGGCCAACATACCTCCATTTGTTCCTAATGGAACATATAGGCGGACCAGCATAATAAATTCTGCTGGTACACCAGTTGCTGCTGGTAAACCAGTTCTTTGCTGACATGCCATCTTCTTTTCATTGGAGAAGAAATGTTAATAGACCTTAGAATAGACCTACCAGCTCTTATTTTCAAAATGATTATAGGCTTGTTAACACTGACTTTTTACATCAAAGGGGGGCATGGAGGGACACTGCTGTTAAGACCTCAGCAGGTTGTTCTTGGAGACCCAAAAGACCATCTTCTATGCAGATGTCCAAGAACAATAGTGGATCTCATCAATCTACGGGTTTATCTCATAAGATTCACAAGGCAGGCCCAAGTCAGTGATGACTTGGGTCTCCATGAAAACTAATGTTGTTGTATATTCTTTTTGTGTAGGATGATCCTCTTTCCAATAAAGATTTAGGTATTGTAGATAGTGGTTGTTCTAGGAGTATGACAGGGAACAAAGACAGGCTTCATGATTTTGTAGGTATTCAAGGAGGTACTGTTACCTTTGGAGGAGGAGATGGAAAAATCACAGGGAAGGGTAGTATTAGAACTGCTCAACTGGACTTTGAGAATGTGTATTATGCAGAGGCATTGAGAAATTTCAATCTATTTTCTGTGTCCCAAATTTGTGACAAGAAAAACTTTGTGCTCTTCACTGATACTGAATGTCTGGTTCTTTCTAAAGATTTCCAACTACCTAATGACAATCAAGTTGTTCTGAAGGTACCAAGGAAACACAATCTTTACACATTCAATCTCAATGATGTCCAGCCTGCTGGAGATTTAGCTTGTTTGGTGGCCAAAGCATCTTTGGATGAATCTAATAAATGCCATAGAAGGATGGCTCATGTAAACTTCAAAACAATCAACAAGCTAGCTAAACTTGGATTAGTTAATGGACTGCCTTCCAAAGTCTTTACCAATGAGCACAACTGTGTGGCCTGCAACAAGGGAAAGCAACACAAGGCTTCACATAAGGCCATTACTGCTGTCAGCACTATCTTTGAGCCTTTACAGCTTCTACACATGGATCTTTTTGGTCCTACATCTATCAGAAGCATTGATCACAAATACTATTGTTTGGTGGTGACTAATGATTATAGTCGCTATAGCTGGGCATTCTTTTTGGGGACTAAAGATGAAACATTCCAGCTTCTTCAAGATTTTATTGCCCTGGTGGAGAATCAGTTGAACAAGAAGGTTAAAGCAATTAGGTGTGATAATGGGACAGAGTTCAAGAATGCTAAATTGATAGATCTCTGTGCTACAAAGGGGATTAAAAGGGACTACAGCACTGCCAGGACTCCACAACTAAATGGACTTGTTGAGAGGAAAAACATAACACTAATTGAAGCAGCAAGATCCATGCTTGCTGATTCAAAGTTGCCTACCATGTTTTGGACTGAAGCAGTTAGCACTGCTTGTTATGTCTTGAACAGGGTTTCAATCACAAAGCCTCACAAAAGGACACCTTATGAACTTTTCTCTAGCTAGATTCCTACCATTAGTCATCTTAAGCCTTTTGGTTGTCATGTCACCATCCTCAATACTAGTGATCAGTTGGGCAAGTTTCATGGGAAATCTGATGAAGGATATGTAGTAGGCTATTCAGCTCATAGTAAAGCTTATAGAGTATATAATCTCTCCACAAAGAGGGTTGAAGAGACTCTGAATCTCAGATTTATAGAGGACAAGCTCAATGTTCAAGGTGCAGGTCAAGAATGGTACTTTGATTTGGATTATCTAACTAACCATTTGGGTTATACTCGTTATAAATCTACCATTTCTGCAGAACACCCAAAGGTTTCCACTAACATTGCAGGTTCTTCAGATGACGAGTCAGATTCAGAAACTGATGAACAAGTGATACTTGTTCCCTCTTTTCCCTCTAACTACTTTTTAGGTACCAAGAACTCAGCTGCTCATGATGTGCCTTCTGGTGATATGGGATATGCAGAGGAACTTGTGAAGCTCCAAATCTAAGAACATGCAGCTACAAAAGATCTTTGAAAAGTTTGGTTATGAATTCTCCAAGGAAACAGAGGAACTTTTAAAACAGACAACTGATGAGGCCCGAATAAACTTTGATGTCGTTGGCAATGTATCTGTTTCCCCTGGTAATGAGTTTGCTCTTGCTGATAAAGGAAATGCTGTTGCTGATGCAGTTACCGCTGAGACTCCCACCAGATTTGCCACTCCATCTGATTTAGCCAATTCACAACACTCTACCTCTGAATTGGATGGCATTCATCATCAGTCAAGAACATGCATTTTTGACTCTTCTTCTTATGATGATGACTTTGGAGCAACACTTAATAATCTGGCCACATCTATGGATGTTAGTCCTAATGTCACAAAAAGGATTAACACAGTTCATCCACAATCCCTTATTATTGGTGATCCTACTTCCACTGTTCAAACTAGAAGCAGGGTCAAGAAGACATCATTTGGTGAATCTGCTTTTCTCAGCTACATAAGGGTTCAACATAGGACCAATCATGTAGACTATCAACATTGTCTATTTTCTTGTTTCTTATCTCAGGTTGAAGCTACCAGTATTTCATAGGCACTAGGTGATGAGGATTGGGTAGCTGCTATGCAAGAGGAAATGCAACAATTTTTGATTCAAAATGTATGGAAACTTGTTAATTTGCCTCCTGGTAAATATGCTATTGGAACTAAGTGGATTCTCAAATGTAAAAGGGATGCAAGGGGTATTGTGGTTAGGAACAAGGCTAGGTTTGTTGCTCAGGGTCACAGAAAAGAGGAGGGTATTGATTATGATGAGGTTTTTGCTCCTGTTGCAAGAGTAGAAGCCATAAGACTTTTCTTGGCCTTTGCCTCCTACATGGGCTTTATGGTCTATCAAATGGATGTGAAGAGTGCATTTTTGTATGGTGAGATTGAGGAAGAAGTGTATGTCACTCAGCCTAAAGGATTTATGGACCCTCATCATCCAGATATGGTCTACAAGGTGGTCAAGGCACTATATGGATTACATCAGGCACCTAGGGCTTGGTATGCTAGGTTTTCTTCATTCCTACTGAAACATGGTTATAGAAGATGTGCTATTGATAAGACTAGAAGAGCACCAAGGATATCATTCTTGTGCAAGTATATGTAGATGATATTATCTTTGGTTCTACCAAAGAAGCCTGGTGCAGAGAATTTGAAGATTTGATGAAAAGTGAGTTTGAGATGAGTGCCATGGGTGAGCTTACTTTCTTTTTGGGCTTACAAGTGCAGCAGAAATCAGATGGCATTTTCATTCATCAAGAGAAGTATCTGCATGATATCCTCAAGAAGTTTGATATGGAACTTGTTAGGACTGCTCCTACACTATACGAGGCTCCTACGGCTAATTCAAACAATGACCGAGATCTTGCTGTTAATGTGCATCTCTACAGATCAATGATTGGGTCTCTCATGTATTTGACTGCCTCTAGGCCTAACATCATGTTTGCAGTCAATGCTTGTTCTAGGCATCAAGTGTGACAACTCGTACTTTCAGGTCATTTTACAAACTTTGAAAAATCACTATTCATGCTTCACCATTCATCGTTTATCGTAAACTAGGTTTACGAGTATCAAATCTGGCGTAACCCTGAGGGTTTAGCTGCGTATTCATGAACAATCATCGAGGACATTTCATATAGACTAGATTTAGTCTACATATCATCAATAACATCATTTCATATCGGTTCATGCATGGATTTACATTTTTCAATTAAACGTTTATTTTCCTATTAAATAAACGCTATCGCTTAAACATTTATTTTGAATATTGATCCGACACTTCCAAAAATTATCCCGATATATTTTTATACTCATAATAAGATTATAAAAATAATATTATGAGTTTACCCGGTGTTTTAAATTTATTTCGTATATAAATTGTTATATTTATATAATTACGACGGTTTTCGTAAAAACTACCCGATAATTATTATTTCACTCAAATTTTGTAAGAAATCTATTTTTATAATTTTTATGACCTCAATATATTTTATCTTGACCCGTTAAAATTTATTTTTAGTTAACGCTACTCTACAAGCTCAAATATTTACACAAGTTATTACTTATGCTTAAACAACTACACATTTTACTCTACTTAAATACTAAATAAAAAAAAATGTATTTACTAAAACTAACACACCCTTGTCGACAACAAGGGTGAGTCACACATAAATTGGTACAAATATCTTTCACTTATATTAATATTATACATACATAATTTACAAGACTTAACACATACAAACTTAATAACACAAAGTGAAAGATAAAAAGTTCTCTCTTCTCTCCTTCATCATACAACCGGCCACAAGGTATATCAAGAGGAGATCATCCAAAAAATTTTAAGACAAGTTATTTACACTCTAGTTACACTCTTAGTTTAGGTTTTGAAATAAAAACCTAGGGTGTTTTAGGATTAAACCTTTGTTCATTAACCTCATCAAGTTAACTAGTAAGCATCTCATATTCATTTTCATCTTTCATATTTATTTTGTGTTCATTTTATCATATTTAAGAAAAACATGCAAGTCATATTGATGTTTATACCACTTTTTATTGTTTTTAAGAGTTATATATATAATTATCATCCTATAATTACTCCTTGAAACATATCACTTTTGGTGATGTCTAGGAACCCATGACACCCTAAGAAGGTGTATGGTAGGATTAGAATAGCTTCGGAGTTAGTTTGAATTGGTTGGAATAGGTTTTGCGCGAGAAAAACTAATTTCGACAACTAATTATAAGGGTCTGATCATATTTGTTAATTCTGGAAATTTCGACAGTGGGTAAAAATTTTTGGACTAGATATTTAGAAAATACACTTTAAAACAAAAACGTGGCCGCTTGAACGGGTTAAAACGGAGTTATAACGAAGAAGTTATGATATTTTCAAGTTTGACGACGAAAACTATATAAACCGGAAAATTCAGCATGTTACGTCCACTTTTTACGAGTCGAAAATGGGTCTTAAGCGTTATGAAATGTGTCGATTTATCAAAAATATATAAGTTTACTTTGATATGAAGCTAAGACAAATATTTTGGAGAACAAATATTTTGGAGGACAAATATTTTGGAGAACAATATTTTGGAGAACAAATATTTTGGAGAACAAAAATTTGGAGAACAAAATTTGGAGAACTATTTTGGAGAACTAATTTGGAGTACTTTTTCTTATAAAATGATGTCTTCTAGTAAAAGTAAGTTCGCCTAGCATATTTTCAAAAATGTCCAACCGTTCGTCAAGCGGAGTTGTAATGAATAAAATACGGTCACTTAAACTTTGCCGAAAACCACCCTTAAACGATATTTTGGACACAAGTACCATACTTTACCTATATTTTTCTCCGTGATCGAGACCTCTAGGATGAAAACATAAATGCTAAAAATTTGAGATAATGATACAAGCTTCCCAAAACCGTTGAGTTTGTTTCCTAACACTCGACGTGCACCATTTTACGACTAGCTTTTCGAGGCTATTTAGTCACTTTCATGAAATTTTCAATGACATTATTTTACGACGAAAAGTTATAGTTTCATAATAAATCAGTAAATGATTATCGTAGGATATCATTTCAACGTAAATACATGTAAAGTAATTTATAAATTGTCGAGACGTTGTAAGATTATTTTTCGACGATAAGTGTTATTTTCAAAAATTTACAAGTGGTATAGATATCATACGAATTGCATGCATAACATTACCTCATGACTTATTATATATCATATCATTCATAATAGGTCAAGGTTAGAGATTCACGCTACATTTCGGTGTACTCACTTTTGCCATCGCATCATTGTCCATGTGAGTTTTCATAGCCCCACTTTCAATTGTTTTGTACTATATTTTGGGGGAGATACATGCTCAACTACTTGCTTTTATTTACACGAGTACTTTAAACTTTTACGGATTACCGTGAGTTCCATAGCCCCATTTTCAATCGATTTGTACTATCTTTGAGGGAGATACATGCTCAACTATTTTCAGTTACTTTCATAAGTACTTCGGATTTTTATGGATATCTTCTATCATGATTACCATTGTTTCAAAACCGAATGTTGTACTATATCAATTGTTCTTGTTTGTGTGCTATAGTTCTACGTCAAATAATGTTCTATATCAGTTGACTACTGATACATTGAGTCATGTGCTATTGATTATGTGCTATAGTTCTACGTCGAATAATGTTCTATATCAGTTGACTACTGATACATTGAGTCAGGTGCTATTGATTATGTGCTATAGTTCTACGTCGAATAATGTTCTAAATCAGTTGACTACTGATACATTGAGTCATGTACTATTGATTATGTGCTATGGTTCTACGTCGAGTTAGGTACTATTGTGAATTCATTTAACATCATGTGCTTGAACATAAATTATACACATTTTGGCAGTGGGTTGTGAACACACAGGTTGCAAGTTTTGTATGGGCGGAACTTGGAACTGAGTGGATTTACAATGCCTTTGCTGCATAAACGATCTTGAAAGGCTTTACATTTCAACACAAACTCTATGAACTCACTCAACCTTTGTGTTGACACTTTTTAGCATGTTTTATCTCAGGTATCTAAGGCATTCACTTCATGGCATGCATGTGGACATATCATAGAGTCGCGGTGACGACGCGTCTCACTTGGGTTTTATGAACTTTAAAAACATCGTTTGACTTGTAACAAACTTATTTCCGCACAAGTGGATTTTTATTTGGGACCTATACTTTGTAAACTCTGATTACTTTATTAAATCAAACGATGTGTTTTCCAAACGACACTTTAGGTCGTTCAATATAACTGTGATTGTGATGCTATAACAGTCAAGCCCCAGAAATTCCATTCCGCTGCAAAATAGGTAATTTGGGGGTGTGATATCAAGTCACACCTTTGACTTCCCATTTGACTGCGGTCAAGAAGATTTTCAAGTATCTAAAGGGCAAACCAAAATTGGGTCTTTGGTATCCTAGAGAATCTCCATTTGAGTTGGAAGCTTGTAGTGATAGTGACTATGTTGGTGCTAATTTTGATCGCAAGTCTACTACTGGGGGTTGTCAGTTCTTGGGAAGGAGATTGATTTCTTGGCAATGTAAGAAGCAGATCATAGTGGCTACATCTTCTACTGAAGCTGAATATGTTGCTGTTGCTAGTTGTTGTGGTCAGGTACTTTGGATTCAAAACCAATTATTGGATTATGGGTTCAATTTTATGAACACTAAAATCTTTATAGATAACCAAAGTACTATCAATATTGTCAAAAATCCTGTTTTTCATCAAAGAACTAAGAACATAGAAATTCGACACCACTTTATCAGAGATGCTAATGAAAAACACCTTATTCAAGTGGTTAAAGTTCATATAGATGAAAATGTTGTTGATTTATTAAGAAAAGCTTTCGATGGACCCAGATTTCAATATTTGATTGTCAATATAGGCATGATCAACCCCTGATTGTTATGTTTGAGGGGAGGATTGTGCCTAAGGGGAGGATTCTGGTTTAAGGGGAGGTCTCTTTAATGTATATTTTTTGTATACATCTGTATATATTTTTTTTATGTATATATCTGTATATATTGTTTTACATACTTTTTGTTCTACTAACCATCTTGCAGATCAAGTTTCAAACACACAATCATAGGAATCAGATGTCTAAGTCAGGAGGAACAAGCTTTTATTCATTTAAACAAACTGCATTCTCAGATGCAGGGACATCATTACAGACACTGACATGACAAACAAGACCAAGACTCTACATCCCTCATCCTTTGAACCCCTCTTCAAACCAAAGCTTCTCTCATCAAGGCCTCCTCTCTGGCCTTATGTTTCCCCACTATGGCATCCTGTGATGCCCTCTTCCCCTCCTATCCATCCATTCCCACACTGGGCGTGTAGCAAGACCCATCACAGTGGTTCTTCTGGTGGGATTGGATGTGGAGGGTTGGGGGTCTAGAATTGGAGCACTTGGTGGTAGCACAGCAAAGGAGCAACTATCATGGATTTGGTGTTGCGAGGCCTGTAGGTTGGATCATTCACCTCATCATCTGAGTCTTCATTCATATCTTAGTAAAATGGTGATCTGGTGGGAGGCTCTCTTGAGATGTAGGTGATGCTATTAGAAGCACCAGGAGGGAAATAGTTCAACCAATGTGGTTCACTATCTGATGATGATAGTTCAATTGGGTGATTGGGAGAATTGCTCATGGTTATATGTTTTGGTTTTTGTGCTTAGGGTTATAAGGTTTGTGTGTATGTTGTTGTTGTAAGGGGTTGGTTTTATAGAGGTTTTTGGAATCTATGGTCAGTAAAAGATATGGTAAATATTGATGGTTGGAATTTGGATCGCTAAAAGTTCTGTATGGAGACAGTTTCGGCACTGTTATGGGTCAAAGATTTGATTTGATTCTCTTCTCATTGCCACTGATATTGTATTGGATTCCTCTGGTCGCTGTGGATTCTGCGGATAGCTTTGATTTATTACTACGGACAAAAGTTAATTGGTTTCCTCCGATTGACCGCTTGGTTTCCGCTGTTTGACTTTTCATTGCTGCTGATTTTGCTATAATTTGGGGATTTAATTTCTGGGTTATTTTAAGTCAAAATTGGTCAAAGATTTTATTTGCGAATCTTATGTCAATTTAAACGACTATTTTGGGAAACTCATTTAAATAGTCAATAAGAAGAAACTCTCACCCCAATTCCCTCTTAATTTGAATCTTTCTCATCTTCAATCTTCTCAATCAATATCCATGGCACCGCTTGAGTACAAAGTGGATAATAACAAAACTGCATTTTTGGATCACACCAAAGGGAGCGACTTGTATGACTCAATGATCGATTTTCTCTTGCGCTCCAAGATCAGGTATGCTCTTACTCACTCTCCATCAATTGTTTATGACTCACTTGTCAAACAATTTTGGGCCACAGCTAAAGAGCGATCTCTTACTGGGTCTGCCAAGGAGATTGTGGCCACCATTGATGGAAGAGAGTATGTGATAACTGAGTCTCTCATTAGGACTCAGTTGCAATTTGATTATGCAGATGGTCTCTTTGAGAATAATAGAGATGAAATCATCTCTTGACTAACTAGCTTAGGGTATCCTTTTGATGGAAAAATAATTTGGTTTAAAAATAGATTTTGCCCTAAGTGGAGGTTTTTAGTCCATACCCTGCTTCAATGCCTAAGTCCTAAATCTGGTGGTTGGGATCAGTTCTCTAGTTCTATTGCAAATGCTATTATCTGTTTGGCACATGGGAGAGAATATAATTTTTCAAAATATATTTTTGAGGAGATGCTTAAAAATGTAAAGGATACCAAGCGTAAATTTCTAATATATCCTAGATTCTTACAAATGATCTTAAGATTGAAACCTCTGACAAAACTCCCAGGTTCATTACTAAATTAACTGCCAAGTTGTTTGCTACAATGAAAACTGGTTATACTGGAGAACATAGACCCTTACTACCAACCATGTTTCCTGGTGTCAATGTTGTTGTTTATGCCTCTGCATCAGTTACCCCTGATGATCCACAACATCCACCTTCGCCTCACCTTAATGCCCCACCTTCACCAAGACTTATTGGTCTTGAGGAGCCAGTAATTGCCTCTATCTCACAGGACCAAACTCCTGTTGAGAATGAGGTTAATCCTACTCCTTCTCGTGATCAGCCACATAGTCCACCTAGACAAAATTTTGAGGAAGATACCACTTTTGGTGATGATTTTATTGTGTCTCCTCCTTGGTCCAATAAAGCTCCTCAAACCATAGGTATTCCTGCTGGTGGAGCTGAGGGTCCTACTATGCTAATGAATATGTCTAGTTTGCTCCACAAGTATGCTAAAAAGGTTGATGATTTGGAGCTCCAGCTTAAGGAAACACAGGAAGAGCTGAAGGACACTAAGACCACTTTGGGAGGTGAATTGGTGAAGGTAATTGTTGGGAATTCTGTGAAGTATGAATTATGCTGAAATTACTGCTGAAGTAGTGTGGAATCTGCTGAAGATATAATTCTGCTGAAGTAGTGAAGCCGTGTAGATGGTTTCTGCGGAGATAGTATTCCGCGTATTCTATAGTATTTCTACTGATATAGTCAATCAGTATTAGTTTGTTAGGATATGCATGAGCTATTTTAGGTAGTGATATGCATTTATTTTATATTATTGTTTTATTTAGGGTTCCTTGTGTATAAAAGGAACTGATGTCTTTTGTATTGAAAACACTAGAAATCTTAAGAAAAATTATTCCAGGAAAACATTATTAGAGAGAGTGAAAAAGATCCATAGAGGATCATTGTTTCTTGAGAAAAACCTTGTTGGTAACTTTGATTGTGATAATTATTATCCGCTGTGCATCTATTCAATCCTCCCCTAAACTGGAATTTGACTTGGTTAAGTTCCAGTTTCCAAATAGATCTCTAACACTTCAAAACAAGAGGATTGTACTCGAACATCAGCAGTAAAGAATCAAAACAATTACATCTCTATGATGACAAACTTTGAAAATCCAGATCTTTGCAGCAACAAATGACAAAATGTACATCAAAACATATTAGTTTCATACTATTCTCATCACATCCAGGTGTGTTAACTCCTGTGAGAGGTGAATCATTGAAAATAATGGATTTGATGTCTCTTTACCAATAGCCATCACTACTGGAGTAGCCAAATGTTTAAGTTCGAAAACCATGGTACACTGATAACCATCTGATTTATTAGCAAATCAACAACTATAAAACTGATTTGAAATGTCTTTACCTGTAGCCGTTTGCTCAGGACTAGCCAATGTTTGGTGTGTGAGACCAGGGTACATTGATAACCCTCTGATTTTTAGTAAATCAGCAACTATCAACGGAATTAAGATGTCTTTACCAAAAACCGTTTGCTTTTGGACTAGCCAACTCTTTGATGGAATGCCGTCATCATCATGGTGAGTTGATTACCATTTATGGATTTCCGCATCCTTTACCACAAGCCATAATCCTGTGGGCTAGTCAACTCTTGTGTCAGAAAGACATGGTGAGATGAAAACCATTAGTTGTGTGGTAATTAACCAACACCAAAACCTGCAAGCAAGAAAGAGTAGAAACTGAACACATATAGGTTAGAGCTTTTTTTTTTTTTTTTTTTAATCACTAAAAGAAATAACACGATTTTTTTTAAACGAAATATAAAATAAAGAAATAACCAAAACATGGAAAATAAACCATCAAGCATCAGTAGAAACCAAAGACAGTTGTAGTGTTAGCAGAAACACTAAGCCTCCCCTTAGGCGTATGAGGATTCAACATCTGCAAAAATGGTTAGAATACAAAAATACAACAATAAGCCTCCCCTTAGGCTTATGCCTCCCCTCAATCAATGCACCTGACAAGGACTATTGTTCTTGGGTACCCAGAATGAACCTTTCCTTTGAGTTTTCCAAGAATAACCTTTTGAGGGCTTAACAACATTTCCCACTCTTACTCCACCATGTGCCATATTCATACGAGATACATAAGGTGTATATGACTAAAAATAAGAACTAGTAGGTCTATAGGGCATAAGTCTAGCATTACTGTTCCACCAACCAGTAGTAACTGGTGAAGAATATTCTTCACTAGAGAGAACTGGAAAAGGCCTATTAAGCCTTTCAGCAGAAACAGATGCATACACCTTTGGCTTACCAGAAGGAACTGGTTTACCTGCTCTCACATGTGCAGCTTTGGGAACAAATGGGGGAATACTAGCAACATTAGTCCATGTGGGTCTAGAAGTCTTATGGCCAGAGGAAACACCCATCCTTTTCTCATGATAATCACAGTCTTTAATAAGATGGAGTTTACTACCACACACAAAACAAGATTTATTCTTAAAAGACTTACTCCTAACACAACTTTGTTTATTACATTTAAGCTGATCAGAAACAGAATTAGAAGCAAAATTGTGTTTAACAGAATAATTAACTGGCTTTGTTTTGGACTTATCATCAGCTACTTTGGATATGGGTGTGGTCATGGGTGTATGCCTAGATAAGTCAGACTTTTCACTTGAATCACATGAGGCATAGTCAGTGGACTTTAGGTCTGATGACTACTTTTAGAACAAGAGACAGAGTCATTAGTTTTGCTACTAAGGTCTGGCAAGTCACTTGACTTTTTGCCATATAAATGGTGTGATCCATCAAAGTCAACAGTAAGGGAAAGGTCAACAGGCATAGGTATTCCTCTAATAGATCCACGTACAGCATGTAGGTCACCTTCTTTGACATAATTAGCTAAACTTGCTGGTGTAGTATTACCCCCATCATGCCTAGCTTCTAATCCTACATACTTTTTAAAACCTAAACCTATCCCAGAATTAGGAGCTTGACTACCATATGGATGACTAGCTAACTTGTCACCAGAAACTAGCCATTCTTTATGCCTAGCTACTTCAGTATCCAACTTATCTTGCACTTCTTGTTTTTCTAGCTCTACTTTAGCTCTTTCTTTCTCAGAATATTTTAACTCATTTTTAGCATTAGTTAGATCTCTTTCTAAGACCCTAATCTTCTCTTCATAAGCCAACTGATTCTTTTGAAACCACACTTTTTGTCTTTCTAATGTTTTTAAAGCTTGTTTATAAGCTTCAACTTCAACATAGCATTCATTATATTTAGGTTTCAAAATATCATAGGCTTCCTTAAGTTCATTGTATTTATCACTACAACTAAACACACAATTTTGTACCTGAGAGATGCCCATGAATGCAAAGTGTGGACTGGCAAGTTCTTCAGCATAACCTGCAGCATCAGCTTCCTTGCTCATCTTCTTGACTTCAGCCTTTCCACCATACCTTTCTTTGAGTGCATTCCATATACGACTTGCATCATCCATATAACGAAAATCTGCTACATGATCAGCAGGAATAGATTTAAGCAAGGTAGTTCTGGCCTTTGACTCTCTTTGTACAACAAAGTGTTCATCTGCAGTCATTGGAGGATGAATAAAGATATTTCCTTCGCGATCACATCCAGTCCTTTTCAAGCTGTTGCCATTTTGGATCACCTTCCAGATATTCATATCATTATTCATGATCCAGTGTTCCATCTTCTTAGCCCAGACATCGTACTCATCACTCATCAAATAAGGAAACATTACCTCATCCCTATTATTATCAAATTCTGCCATTTTATGTGATAACAGCAGTAAAGATATGTGAAAGCAAGAACCAAAATGAATGTCAGCAGTAACCAACAATCAGTACACCTCGAAAAAATATATCAGTAGGAAATAAAGAAAGGACCCCACGTGATCAACACTAAAATAGACCAATCAAATTCACGCAGTACATGAATTATTATTAAATCCCCTCTTGACCTTCAGCAGTAATCATGCGCCGTAACTTTTGAATACAAAAACACTTTACACCGACCACCAATCAAAAATTAAATCCTTCGTGATGAATTAATGAACCACGTAAAACATCAGCATAACTGAATAAACTTCAGCAGTAACAACCACGAATGATATCACAATGTAATTGGTTAGCATTTGACCCCACCGATTATTATAATACGAATGATTATTCGAATAGCACCAAACACAGCCAATCCCACGTGATTAATAGCCCCACTAAATGGTTAACCAATCACAAAAAATACGAGCCCTACAAACACATTCTCACATGACCTTTTGTGAATCATAAGAACAAACTAGTAGGACCAATCAAGATTAATTCCTACGTGAACTTCAATACTTCAGTAGAATCAAAATTTGTGATCAGAAGGAACAAAAATCAATCACTTCGAAACTCACTCCTCCAATAAACGAACCAATCAATTCCTCCCAAGGGTCCCTTGTCAATATCTTATTCCCTTTTGACCAATTGATCTTTACTTCAATTCAATAAACGACAATATGAATTAAATAGCAAAGTCAACAGATTAACAAATACAGTACGTGACACCAAGAAGTCCAAAAACATCCATGATCATGTAACCCATCGTATGAAGACCAAGCAATTAAATCCCACCGTCCAATCATTGACCAAGAAAACCGCACATAAATAATATATTCGACCACTTAATTGCAAGACCCAATCATGATAGAATTAAATGTGATCAATCACAACAATCAAAGAACTTTATCGTGTGCCACCGCCTTGTGAATGACCAGTCACAACGGAATTAAATCAGAACAGCCGCCTCTTTTCTTTCTTCAGATCTGCTCTATGCCAATAAAAACCTTATCAATCCTAGATCGAGAGCCACCTGCTCTGATACCAATTGTTAAATCAAGATCCGGACTCAACTAGGGTATAATAACAATGATTGAATAGATGCATAGCGGATAATAATTATCACAATCAAAGTTACCAACAAGGTTTTTCTCAAGAAACAATGATCCTCTATGGATCTTTTTCACTCTCTCTAATAATGTTTTCTTGGAATAATTTTTCTTAAGATTTCTAGTGTTTTCAATACAAAAGACATCAGTTCCTTTTATACACAAGGAACCCTAAATAAAACAATAATATAAAATAAATGCATATCACTACCTAAAATAGCTCATGCATATCCTAACAAACTAATACTGATTGACTATATCAGTAGAAATACTATAGAATACGCGGAATACTATCTCCGCAGAAACCATCTACGGCTTCACTACTTGGAATTATATCTTCAGATTCCACACTACTTGCAGAATCCTTCAGATAATTTCAGCATAATTCAATAGCTCATGCATATCTAACAAACTAATCTTGATTGACTATATCAGTAGAAATACTTTAGAATACGCGGAATACTATCTCCGCAGAAACCATCTACACGGCTTCACTACATCAGCAGAATTATATCTTCAGCAGATTCCACACTACTTCAGCAGAATCCTTCAGCAGTAATTTTAGCATAATTCATACTTCACAGAATTCCCAACAGTATTACAGAGAGTAACAGATTTGGAGGTGAGGTTGAACAAGAGGAGGACTAGGTTTGTGATGTCTGATGATGAGGAGGAACAGGGACATGAGAGAGTGAATATAGATTTAGATAAGCTTCATGTTCTAGCATTAGTGTCTCTTGGAGAGACTCAACCTCCTATTGCTCCACAAGTAAAGGTATTTTAGAGGAGACAGAGGAAAAGGAGGAGCAATCTTAGTAAGATGACTCTCCAGACTAAGTTAATGGATCTTTGGTGAATCATCTAGTGCTGCTGATGAGGATGTAATTGCTCTTGATGTTGTTACTACTGAGAAGCAGGTGGAAGAAAAGGAGTCTCCACATTATGCTGATAAGTCTATTCCTTCTGATTCTATACCTGTCAATGCTGCAGATGAGCTTTTGCTTGTTTCTTCAGATGATAAAGGAAAAAGTCAATTGGTTGCAGAAGAAGGAGTGGAGCTTGGTGTTGATAAGGCTGAACAGGAATGATTATTCAAACTACATGAGATATCAATGAGTGATAGAAGAGTTGCAGAACAAACTCGGGCTACCTTTAATGCAGAATTCTTAGCTGAGTCAGCTCCTGAGATCACACAAGAGAGAATGATGGAGTTAAATGCTTTAGCTATAGGATTCACAAATGAGACTTGGAATCAGCTTGGTAATGAAGTTTCTAGCAATCCAAGTCTTGCCCAATCCATTTTAGGAGGTGCCTTTACTTCTGATAACTATGTTATTGATATAAGGACCTTGGTGAATCAAAGGAAAAAGGCAGAGGCTGAAAGAAAGGCTCAAGCAAGAAAGGAAAAGCCTTTATCTCAAGCTGAATAAAGGAGACATATGAGAGAATTTGTAAAGAATATGAGCTCTGCTGTCTATCAATCAGGTTGGAGTATGGCATATGTGAAAACTTTCTCTGATGATAGGTTAGTCAAAGAATATAAGACCATTTTCTCAAGATTGGAAAAGGATGGTCTCAATCCTTATACTCGGGTGAAGCACTCTCAGTGTCTTTTGGAAGGTCCAAATCCTAAGAGATTGAAGACTACTGATGCCTTTGAGGCTGCATTCATTTCCTCTGAGCCTATGTCAGATGCTATACCTTCTACAATTTCAGTTCCTATTACACCTCATGAGGAGGAGGATCCTGCTGTTGATAGCACAAAGAATGTGCCTACACCTAAGGCTATACATTTTGATCTTCATGCTCCTGAGAGTTCTTTTCTAAAGGACTTTGAGGAAAATGATTCAGATGAGGAGTTGGTTGAATGGTCTCCATTGGTGAACTGGAAACTTACTCCTACAGGTCTTGGTGGTTTGAGAGATTGTAATTCTGTTTATCGCAAGGATGAGACTGTTAGGCATTTTACTTTTCTCTATGAGGTTCTCAATTTTCTAGATAGACAGGATTTGTTTACTCTTTATGGTATGGTAACAAAACACTTTGAATCTCATCCTGCTCAAAGGGCTGGTTTGGTTTTCTTAGGTGATCTTCAAGTGTTATTTGATTCTAACCATCAAGATGGTCTTTGGTTTTAAGGTTTGGGAAAGTCAATCTGAGTGGAAGGTTTGTAGTTGGATTTTTTATCCACTCTCTAGTGTTCATGTGGTGCAGACTTTGTCTGGGGTGTATCTTTATATGTTTTCAGATCATGATTATCTATTATCTGCATCCTTGTTGGAACAAATGTTGAGGACGAAGTTGACATTTTCTACTGCTTCAGTTGCAAATGATCAGACTCATGTAGAACAGCTTATTACAAGGTTGAAGATTAAGCTTCTTGCTGTTTCTGTTGATTCTTCACATTCATGAGTGGTATGATGTTCTTTGTATATTTATTCCTTTTGTTTATGTTTTGCTTCTTATATTTTCTTATTGTGTTTAATAAAAAAAAAGAAAAAAGAAAAAAAAAACTTGTATATATCTTGTTTGCTTTCTAACTTTCAATTTTTTTGAGGATCATGTTGTACATTTGGGGGGTGTTTGGTACGAGTGAATCGCGTAGAATGGAATCACAAAAAAGAATAGGAATGTAAAGAAAGAGAATGTAGCTCATGAAAGGATGCTAATTCCATTGTTTGGTACATGTTGAGAATCAACATCAGAAAACGATTTTCTTGTTTGGTGATGTTATGTAGTGGAATAGGGATGTACTTCTTTGACAATTGACTTTTAAAATCATGAAACCACATCTCCATAAATAAAAGGTTATCAACATCACATTTACATCGATATCTCATATCCATATGCTACAACGAGACATGTTGGTCATCTAATCTCAAATTAAAATTTCAAGTTCACTACAAGGTATCAACCGGTCCCACGGATCTTGGACCTTTCCGAAGCATTCGAACGTAGCTAGTTTTCCACAAGTGTACCCCTCTCACACGAATCATTCACTCATAGTGGCGATCGGATTAAATCTCCTTGCTAACTTTGTCGAACTAAATTTGCCATTCCTGTATGATACTGAAAAGATACACATTACTAGTTATGCAACACAATAATTAAGAAGACCAATTTCCTTAATGAACTAATCAGATTACAAATTGGGGGATCACTAAAATGATCAAATAACTTGACGATGGATTAAAAAAAATTCCAGAAGAGTGAAATGACATATTACTATAACTATCATATTATTAAAATCAATAATGAGGAGATTACAAAATGGTTATTAAATCAATGATGAAGAGATTACAAAATGGCACCTACAGATGATGAATTACGATCACCAAAACCACAACTCCACAAGAATGTCAAATTGGATATATTACTAAAAAAATATACGACAAGATTAATTAAAAAAATGAGATAGACAATCATTAATTCATTGTCATCATCTATACCAAATCATCTATTTGTTTAATGTTTAAAAGAAACTAAATGGTTCAATGGTATCACATATAGAGATATGATGCTACTGTGAACATCAATAAATCAAGAATTGATGAATGAGATGTATGTGAATACTAAACCAAATATTTACCTCGATCTCTCTCAACTAAAAGTGGCACAAATGATAGCAGAGGAAGACAGCAATAAACCCACAAACAATAGCGATAAATTGGAGGAGATTCAGAGAGATGAAGATGTCAAATCGTGAATAAAAACCAGAAAATTGATAGTTCACCACATAGAAATTGTGGTTAGGGTTTGGAACTGTTTTCAATTTCACACAAAAATGTGTGTTGCACGTGATTCTATGCTTAGTGCTCGTGTTTTAGTTTTCATCTTTTCATTCCCACCAAGAATGGCCTCACCTATTGTTTCCCCATTCTCACCCTTTCTCTACTTTTTTTAAAGAATGAAAACTGATTCCAGGGAATTAAGACCGATTCTAGATTCTGATTCTCAATTGCAAACAAACATGAGAATGCCCCCTTATTCCCTTTCTCAGTTTTCCATTCTATCCTACCAAACATCCCCTTGGGTTTTATATGGTTTTAACTCACCATGTATTTTGGGACTAAGGGTTAACTTGACATGGGGGTACAGCTCTGGTAAGTATTCTCAAATCTGTTGATAGCTGCTGATTTGCTAAAAATTAGAGGGTTATCAATGTACCCTGGTCTCATACACCAAACATTGGCTACTCCATGAGCAAACGGCTCTGGTAAAGAGATGTCAAATCCGTTGGATGGTTGACAACTTGCCAATAAGTTGTATGGTACTCAACTCACCATGTCCTCATAGACAAAGAGTTGGCTAGCCCACAAGTTCATGGCTTGTGGTAAAGGCTGCGGAACACCATGACTAGTCCTGAGTTAAACGGCTCCAAGTAAAGACAGCTCAAATCCGTTGATGGCTGTGATGATTTGCCCAAAATCATTAGGGTTATCCAACATACCATTGATTCACGTTCTAAGTGTTGGACTGGTTATTGGTTCACCAGAGTGATGACATGATTCCACTCAAGACCCAGCTAGCCCAAGAGTGAGTAGCTACTTGGTAAAGGCTTATCAAATCTACTCTGGTTACTGATGCAGCTGGTTCCTGTTGCTACCTCTCTAGGAGTTGTTGATGGGATCTTGGACTTCATTGCTGCTCTCGTGGTTCTCGGTGTTCTGCTGGTGTTTACTAATGGTTTCAGTTGCTGCTTTAATTTGCTCAATCCTCTTGTTTGCTAAAGATCTATCTGGAAACTTGAAGTTAACGAAGTAAAATTCAAGTTTAGGGGAGGATTGTTAGGAATTATGTAAACAATTGGTTTCTGCTGATAGGGTTCCTACTGATAGTTATTTTGTTTCCGCTGATAGTAAGGTTTCTACTGATTGTGTGCAGTTTCCTATGATAGTTAATATGTTTCTACGGATATGTAGTTTCCGTTTTCTTAGTTTATTAGTTGTGATATGCTTGAGTTAAAATAGGAATAGATAGAGCATATCTTTTGAGTGCTTAGCAAGCTGCATTGTTAGGGTTTCTTGTAATATAAAAGAAACATACGGCTAGGGTATTATGTACGTCTTTGATAACATTAATAGTGAATTAATATAGATCCATAGATGATCAAGTTATTGTGTTTGTCTTCTTCTTAAGTCTTGTATTTATTTTCCGCGTAAGTGCAATTCTTGCAAAGGTTCTCCTGAGTTGTTTTGTGATTACACAGGACAGCTATAATCTTTCTAGGCTCATAAGATCTATATGGGACTGTACCCAACACTTGGCCTTTGCATCATTTCGAGACCATAGACGAGGTATGTTGAGTTAGCTCGATGTATTTGGACTTTTTAGTTTAAGAAGGCAGTATTATAGGATTATCACCCAAATAGCCTTCCATTGTGTGTCTATCGATTAGTCACCTCGACTTCTCGACCCCCATGTGAAACTCTTTTGTTGCACTCACCTTTAGTGCAAGATACCCCTAGATACACCCATCTGAGCCATTCCTTTCATTTTGTTAACCCAATATATTGTTTTGTTACACCCACACTCCTTAGCCTACCCTGTAGTCTTTATTTATGATTGGGAAGTCATCATTTGCCTAACTTCAAGGTTCAAGGGGAAAGGTTCGGGAATCACGCTTTCGTCAACGACATATTCTTAAAGATCATTGAATACCCCCCAAATTCCCATTGTTCATCTCAAGTGGGGGATGTTATTTTTATTTGTTATGTCTATGAAGAAAAAAAATGTGATTCGAAAAGAAAAAAAAAAGTTATGTATTTGTTATTCAGTTGATTGTAAAATGCGATGTTATAAGCACTATGAGCTTGTTATAGATTTAGTATCGAGGAGGCCACCTCGGTCACATTTGAAGATTGGAGTTGGTAATTGCGCCAACAGTTGGAGAAAAGGTAGTGTGCCCATCATGGCGTCCTTTAATGACACATCTACCTAGTTTATCATGATCCGGTTTCTTAACTTCAAAGCTTGAACTTTGGGCGGACGGTAAGTGGTGATGACTTGGTTATAGACTTAGACTATTTGCTTGATTTTTTATTTTACACCATTTATATCCCATGTCTTATCCTACCCTTTAGTCATGAAGCGTGTCTAGGTGATGCAGCGAGCAACCTTTGGTGTCTTGGCCATGGATTTGGTCATGTATCATTGATTTTGTCCACTTCGCCGTGACATGTTAGTAGTGACGAGTCACCCTTAACCTTTGTCGTGTCTACCCATATTGCCTTCGAGAATTGTTTAGCCCTTAACTCTAGTGGTGGAGATTTGTGTAACCGCCAAGCTTATGATAGAATACATGCTATGACTGTGCGATTGAGTGATCACCCCAAAATTTTCACTTAGAATAGTTGAGAGATTTGAGTGTTTCGTTCCCATTTCGTGAGGTGTTCGGCTTTGTTTTATTCTAGCATAAGGGATTTGTAAACTTATATTTTCCAGGTAATGGGGGATATCTTTTTAGGAATCTATTTAATAAGGTCTACTTGAGGGCAAGTAGAGTTCAAGTGGGGGGATATTGATAACATCAAATTATTCTAAATATTAAGTGTCAATTTCCCCCGATAGTGCTTGTAATTTATATAATTTATATGGATTTACGCTTGTTTTCCATTATATTTCACTTTCAGGTAAATTACGAGCATTGGAGCTAAAGAGACGCGAATTTGGAGAGTTTATTGAAGATATATCATAGTATGCTCATTTTGAAGAAGTTACGGCGTAACTCCACACTCACAATTACGCCATAACTAAAGCGTGGCTCAGAAAACAAACAAAATAGAAGATTACGGCGTAACTCTATCCAAGATTACGAAGTAACCATATTAGGTCAAATGAGGTTCTGCGCCACTACTAATTACACCGTAACTCATGCAACAACTACCGCGTAACCAAGATTTATTGAAGATACGGTGTAACTCCTTCCAGTGGTTACGCCGTAACCAGCATTTTTAGTGCGAAATACGAAGAATTGTATGTTACAGCGTAACTCTTATAATTAGTTACGCCGTAACCAGATCTGGCCTATAAATACCCCACAATACCCAGCATTTCAAAGCATACCATTTCACATACAACATTCAGAGAACGTGAGAAGAAGTCAAAGGCAGATCTAGAGGAGCATACGGAGCTATCTCCAAGGGAGAAATCACTCCCCTACGAAAAGCATTTGCTTTTTATCTTTTCTTTACTTTCAATTCATGTATTTCGTAACGTTAAACATTGAATCGATTGTTATAGTTAATATGAGCGGCTAAGCACCTCTAGGTTCTGGCCTAGTTATGATTCCTTAATTGTTTTGTTTGCGTTTTTATTGCTTCTGTATTATTATTTCTAAGTGTATGCATGCATAGTTTGTTGGTAGCTACCCTTGTTTCGGTAGTTTTGAATGGCAGTAGAGGCTAGTTACTTAGGAGATATGACCAACTGACCCTATGTAAGTAGACTGAGACGGGAAGGGTAAGATATGACCAACTGACGACCCTTTCTACTTGTGCGATTTGACCAACTGATCACCTATCGTTTGGATGAACTTAAGAAATAGGGGGTGAGTGTTTAAGATGCTAGCACCCGGGCACTCACTATTATGAATCTAGCATGTAGCGGTACTTAATGACTTGGCTTAGGGGACTAGGAACAACTGGACTTATGATGGGACACCTGACTACTCCAGTGGGACCCTTTGCTGATAGGTTAGAACGAACTGACAAAATGTTGTCCTAGCGAATTTGACCCCACCTGAAGTAATTGGAAGTAATTAGACGTAAACACTACTAATTAGGATGATTAACTAGGTTAGCATCCCTCTACTCTATTGATCACAACCCTCGCCTTTATTTGCTTTAGTAGTTAAGTAGTTAATTCAATATCAAAATCATATTAAAATCTGTGACACCTAGACTTAGTTTAAATCCGCACACATAGCTCTTGGGACGACCTCGGTTTTACCGAATACTACACTATACACAACCAGGTACACTGCCCATTAGTGCACTAGGGTAGACCATAGGTGTTGGGAATTATGTGAAGTTTGGATTATGCTGATATTACTGCCGAAATGATTCTGCTGAAGACATAGTGGATTCTGCTGAAGACATAATCTACTGAAGAGTAATAGTTATTAGTCTGTTTCTGCGGAAGTGTTTATTCCGTGTTTAGTATATTTAGTTTGGATATACATGAGCTTTATTAGGAAGTGATTGTGTATATCAACAGAATCCACTATGTCTTCAGCAGAATCATTTCGGCAGTAATATCAGCATAATCCAAACTTCACATAATTCCCAACAATAGGTATAATGAGTAATTATAAATATTTAAACCTGGTCAGTAAAACATGCAACAGTTATGCTTAATGCTTAATTCGCCCATAAATCTTGTTAATTGAACAATAGTTTATGCGATTGGTAGTGTTAGCATGTAGGTTTGATTTTGCGACAAATTTGGAAAATATTGGTGACTAAATCACCTTGGCACTATGTCGTTTTGCTAAAGCGGGGGTGTTTTGGTTTAGGAAAAATGGTTTAAAAACTTGATTTTTCCCTCGCAAATCTTAGATTTGAACCATACTGATTGTGACGGCGATAACCATCATGTGTGACGCCGTCAGAACCTTCTAATGCAATTCCTTTGCTTTGTTTCACTACTCATTGGTTCTGGTGCTTTGATACTTTGTTTTATAAAATAAGGAAGAGATCTAGACGCAACCGGGGGCAATCCTCTAGCTCTCAAGAAAATTATGCGAAAACCGTGCAGAGTTGGGGTTTGTTTGAAAGTGATGCGGCCCTAAGCCGGTTCAATGTGTTACTCCATCAAACCATTGACCCGGGTGCTTTTTTGGATTGGTCTTTTCTACAAAATCACCGAATTTAGAGGAGCTTTAGGGAAAGCATTAGGAAGGATGCATTTACCGATCCTCAATGGGAAAGGTTGTTTAGGATTCGCGAGCCGGTCTATAGTGAGCTTGTGCGTGAATTCCACGCCACTTACTCCATGTGCATTGGGACGTGTAGAGGTGATGTAATGGCCCAGGGTATTCAGTTCAAGTTGGGGGAGTTTGGCGACATTGTTCTGTGGCTGAGTTTGGTTGGAGAGTAGGGTTATATCCTCAACAGGATGCTAGGAATGATATCTTTAGGCAGGCTCTCAGTTTGGGATTGACCACCAGGGATGATTTGTGAGGTATTCAGTTTTGGCGCTCTATTGCTGATCAGGATTATATCACTAGGAGCACACTCGATTCTCAAATCAGGTACCCCAGGATCAGGCATGCGCACCGCTGTATTGCTTTCACCATAGCAGGGTGTAAGGACACTACACACCGTGTCACTCTTCCTGGTCTGTTTTACCTCTATTCTATCTATGCTCTAGGGGTGTATTGCAACATCCCTTTCTAGCTAGCCAACTACCTGAGGACTGCCAGTGGAACTAGTGTGGCCGATACGGTGTATAGGGGTATGTTCGTCACTAAGCTTGTCGAATCTTATGGTATTTTGAGGGAGGTGGTTCTAGGTAACTTTGAATGGTGTGGCCGCAGCCAAGGTTGTGAAGGCCAAATCTCTAAAGGCCATGGATGTGATCATGGATTTGGGTGGCTCATATGCATGGTTCCGCCCTCAAGCCCCAAGGCAGGATGACGACGATGATGATGATGAGGAGGAGGAGCAGCGAGCAACAGCAGCAGCATGATGGAGCCAGTAGCTCCGCTGACCCCTATAGAGGGGATTGGCAGGCGTACTAGGGGGCCTGGATGGGCCGGATGGACGCGTGGATGGCCCAGCAAGACTAGCAGGCTAACAGGATGTATGATTACACGATCCGACAGATGCATCATCTATCCATGCGTGATCATGTGGAGCCCCATCTGCAGATTGACCCGTTCCCTTGCCGTGAGCAGGATTACCCACCTTATGGGTATACCGGTCAGATCCCTCTTGGTTATGAGTACCGCTATGACACTGCCCTCGACCAGTGATTGATTTGTTTGTATATGGTGATCTTATGAACAATTTTTATGATGATGTATTCTGAAACAATATTT
Source organism: Chrysanthemum makinoi (assembly GCA_910596185.1). Classification (NCBI taxonomy): domain Eukaryota; kingdom Viridiplantae; phylum Streptophyta; class Magnoliopsida; order Asterales; family Asteraceae; genus Chrysanthemum; species Chrysanthemum makinoi. The sequence continues at coordinate 316,236,351 of OU343217.1, forward strand.
GGTCTATATTAGCTTAGATTTGATAGCGGAACAATTCTAAGTTTTGATGATTGTTTGATATTTAATTTAGGATGTTCATATTAATTTCGGCTTTTTATTAGTTTGCTTGTTTATTTTTCATTTTTATTTGTGTGTTTTATATATCTCTTTCATTATTACTTAATCCTCTTGTTTATATTATTTTTTGAAAATGCTTTATTTTGTTTTTAACTTCGTCTTAATTGCATATAAAGATATTTTACAAAAAGATAAATGTAGGAAAGATCACATGTGTTTTTTAGAACTAATATGAACATGAGATTAGCAATGTTTGAAATTGTATATATATTGTTAAATCCATAGATATGGACTCAAGTTATTTCATGTTAAGTGCGAAAAGTGAGTGTGCTACTATTACTTTTGCGTCACATTTTTAATAAATGGCAGAATGTTTGAAATGCTCGATTTCAGTTAACCCAAACACTTTTGTCTGCAATGATTTAGTTTGAATATTTATATGTGTTGGAAAATTTAGTGCACTTGTGGGAATAGTTCACACCTTGTAATGGGTTAGGAGGTACGGAGTGTACACCCATAAGGTCCATGAACACCCTGACTCTTGTAGTGGTTTGTATTGGTAGTGCTTGGTGAAAGTACTGTTGTGGTTACCACTGATTATCAGTGTTTCCACTGAAGCAGTACTTCCACTGGATCATTGTTTTCTGAAGTAGTGTTTACACTGAAGCAGTGGTGTTTCCAAGGGAGTGTAACCACTGATAGTACTATGAAAGTACTGATGAAAGTACTGCTTGTAACGGTTTTGACCTATTCAAGTGGCAGTTTCAACTGCTTAATGACCACGTTTAATTGGTCATGTAACCACTAACGGCTATAATGGGGATAATTATGAGGCTATTAATGGGCCGATTAATACTCATAATTCCATTGAATTAGCCAAGAGTATTATCCTATAAATAGGATATCTGATTATGCATGAAGAACACACAGAAAACACTAAACACTTATAAGTGCAAGGGTTATTGAATTGTGCCTAATTCTATAACTACATTTGGTCTTATCCCAAGTAGATATTCGTGATACCAAGGCATTAGGGTCGAATAGTTTACTTTGGAAAGTGATCACACGATTCCAAGTGATATCCGGCAACCACCAAGTGGTATCAGTTACTGCTGACCGTTTATTTGTTTCTGCTGAACAGTTGCACATTTCTGCTGAAGTTGATTATCTTACCCTGTTCTGGGAGCTACACCCCCAACAATCAAAGTAAACTATTTGTGATAATCAATGGCTGCTACTGCAATGAAACACAAGGCTTCAAACTTTGCCAAGCTTGATAAGTTTGAAGGGGTGGACTTTAGGAGGTGGCAGAAGAAGATGCACTTCTTGCTATCAAGCATGAGTGTGGTTTATGTGCTGACTACTCCAATTCCCGATGATGGGGATGATGCTACGGTTGAGCAGATTAGGAGGAGGAGCAAATGGGAGAATGATGACTACATATGCAAAGGTCTTATTCTCAATGGTATGTCTGATTCTCTGTTTGATATTTATCAGAACTTTGAATCTTCCAAAGAACTGTGGGATTCCTTGGATGCCAAATATATGGCTAAGGATGCATCAAGTAAGAAGTTTCTTGTTAGTAATTTCACAAATTACAAAATGACTGATTCAAGACCAGTAATGGAACAATACAACGAACTTCTTGGAATACTTGGAAGGTTTACACAACACAATATGCACATGGATGAGGCTATTTCAGTCTCTTGTGTTATTGATAAACTTCCTCCTTCTTGGAAAGATTTCAAGCATACCTTGAAACATAAGAAAGAGAAGTTAACTCTGGTTGAGTTGGGCAGTCATCTGCACATTAAGGAATCTCTCAAGGTGCAGGATAATGACAAGCCAAAGAGTAGCAATGTTGTTGGTGCATCTGTTGTCAACATGGTGGAGCATAATAACTCCACCAGGTACAATGACAACAAAGGCAAACGCAAATATCATGACAACACAAGGGTAGATCCTAACAAGAAGGCAACACCTACTTGTTGGAAATGTGGCAAAACTGGTCACATCAAAAGGGACTGCAAGGGTGTTAAGGTTGGGGGAAAAGCCAATGGATCAGGCACTAATGGTTCAGGGAATGGTGGTTCTTCTAACTCACTGAAAGGTCAGAATATGGTTAATAAGTCTTTTCAGATTTATTATGTTACATATGTATCTGAATCTCATTATGTGCAGGATGATGATGTTGTGTGGTGGGTTGACTCTGGTGCAACAGTTCATGTGTGCAAAGATAGAAGCTGGTTCAAGACTTATGAGTCACTGAATGATGGTTCTATTCTTCACATGGGAAATGAGTCAACAGCCTTGGTGCATGGCCATGGTTGTGTAGATCTTAATTTTAGTTCTGGAAAGATTGTAACTTTGTTTAATGTTATTCATGTTCCTGATATAAGGAAGAACTTGGTTTCAAGTAGTGTATTGAATAATAATGGATATAAACAAGTTATTGAGTCTGATAAATTTGTGCTTTCTAAGAATGGTGTTTTTATTAGTTTTGGTTATTTATGTAATCAAATGTTCAGGCTTAATATTACCACTGACAGTGTTATTTCAGCTTTTGTGACCACATATAACCGAGACGACTCTATCCTATAGCATGCAAGACTTGGCCATGTACACTATAAAAGAATGCAAGATATGTCTAGGGATGGGTTGATCCCAGCTTTTGACATGGACACTGAAAATTGTAAAACTTGCATGTTGACCAAGATAACCAAGAAACCCTTTCAGGGTGTTAGTCGTGAGACTAAGGTCTTGGAGCTTATTCACGTGACCTGTGATTTGCATTCCACTCCTTCTTTGGGAAATAAGAAGTACTTTGTGACGTTTATTGATGATGCTTCTAGGTTTTGTTATGTTTATTTGTTACATACAAAGGATGAAGCATTAGATAAATTCAAGTGTTTAAAAGCGAAGTTGAATTACAACTTAGGTCTTTGATCAAAAGATTAAGGACTGATAGGGGAGGTGAGTACATGGATACTCTGTATTTTTAGTCTTATGGTATAATCCATGAAACGACTCCCCCTTATACTCCTCAGCAAAATGGTATTTCTGAAAGGAAAAACAGGGTGCTGAAGGAGATGGTTAATTCCATGTTGTACTTTTCAGGACTGAGTCAAGGGTTCTGGGGTGAAGCTATGTTAACAACTTGCTATTTATTAAATAGGGTTCCCAACAAAAGAAACAAGGTTACCCTTTATGAACTCTGGACTAAAAGGAAACCCAACCTGAATTATCTCAGGGTCTAGGGTTGTAGGGCTATTGTAAGACTCCCTGATCCAAAGTTGAAAACTTTGGGTGAAGGAGGCATTGATTGCATCTTTGTTGGATATGCTGAGCATTCCAAGGCTTATAGGTTCTATGTTATTGAACCTAATGAATATGTTTTAGTTAACTCCATAATTGAATCAAGGGATGCAAACTTTGATGAGAATCAGTCCCTAGACCAAGTATGAGGATTCCTAATGGAACTCATGACACTGGTGTATCAGAGGTCCATGATGATGAACCATCAGTGGTCCCTGATGAGGTTTTGGTTCAACAACCTGAACCTGTGCTTAGAAAAAGCAAAAGGGTCAGGACTCCAAAGTCATTTGGACCTGAGTTTCAACTATACTTCGTTGAAGGAACAAGGGATGAGGTCTCAGACCAATACTCCTATTGCTTCATTGTTGAGGATGATCCCAAGACATTTGAAGAAGCAATGAAGTCCCAGGATATTGCTTTCGGGAAAGAAGCAATCAATGATGAGATGGATTCCATCATGGGGAACAACACTAGGGTGTTGGTTGATCTACCTCACGGTTACAAACCTCTAGGTTGCAAATGGATTTTCAAGAAAAAAATGAAGGTAGATGGAACTATTGAAAAGTTCAAGGCTAGATTAGTTATTCAGGGCTTTAAACAAAATTCGGGGATAGACTATTTTGATACTTATGCCTGTGGCTCGTATCGCATACCATAAGACTGCTTATTGCTATGGCATCTATTCACAATCTGATTATTCATCAGATGGATGTGAAAACAGCTTTCTTGAATGGTGAATTGGATGAGGAGGTTTATATGAACCAACCTCAGGGCTTCATCATGCCTGGCAATGAAAACAAGGTGTGTAAACTGATTAAGTCTCTTTATAGACTTAAGCAGGCACCTAAGCAATGGCATCAAAAATTTGATGAAGTGGTTTTGTCTAGTGGTTATGTTCTTAACCAAGTTGACAAATGTGTGTATAGCAAATTTGATGAATCTGGTAAAGGAGTCATCATTTTCTATATGTTGATGACATGTTGATCTTTGGCACTGACCAAAATCAGGTTGACCTGACAAAGGAGTTTTTGTCATCAAGGTTCTCCATGAAGGACATGGGGGAGGCTGATGTTATCCTTGGTATAAGGATTAAACATGAAAGTAAAAGAATTTCTATCTCTCAGTCTCATTATATTGAGAAGGTACGGAGGAAATTCAATTACTTTGATTGTACTCCAGTGAGTACACCTATGGATACTTGTGAGAAGCTGATGCCTAATCATGGCAAGGTTGTATCTCAACTTGAGTATTCTAGGGTAATTGGCTGCTTGATGTATGCCATGACTTGTACAAGACCTGATATTGGTTTTACAGTGGGAAAATTGAGCAGGTATACTAGCAATCCTAGTGCTCATCACTGGCAAGCAGTTCAAAGGGTACTGAAGTATTTGAAGAGAACTATGGATTATAGTCTCTCATATACTGGTTACCCATCAGTGTTGGAAGGATACATTGATGCAAGTTGGATCAGTAACACTGAAGACAATTCGTCTACCAGTGGCTGGGTATTCCTACTTGGCGGAGGTGCAATTTCTTGGGCATCCAAGAAACAAACTTGCATCACCAGTTCAACAATGGAATCTGAATTTGTGGCTTTAGCATCTGCTGGTAAAGAAGCTGAATGGTTGAAAAACTTGCTCCTTGAGATTCCATTGTGGCCTAAACCTATAGCACCTATTTCTATCCGGTGTGATAGTGCGCTACTATTGGCTAAGGCTTACAGCCAAATGTACAATGGTAAGTCTAGACACTTAGGTGTCAGACATAGCATGATTCGTGAGCTTATCATGAATGGGGTGGTATCTATAGAGTTTGTGAGATCTCAACAAAACTTAGCTGATCACTTGACGAAGGGTCTGGCTAGAGACTTGGTTATAAAAGTGCTAAAGGGATGGGATTAAGTCCAACTTAGTCACTGAATGCTAGGACACCCAACTCCCTCCTAAGGAAACTTGGGAGCTGAGTTCAATGTGGAAAGCTGAACATTCAGTGGACTGGAGCACATGTTTTTTATTACATCCCAAGGTTGTGCTCTGAACCTGCTGAAAGGAGGATGAAGTCTTTACTTCTCTATGGTTATTTTTTCTTTGAAAAAGTGCTTGGCAGGAGCATGAATAAAGAGGAACCACCTATGTAAATGTTGAAGTTTTGCCGCTTCAGGAAGCTTTAGACTTTTAGCTTTTACAACATTTATGAATTTGGATATGGACACATGGCTTGTATAGTGTCAGGAGCTTTTAAGTGTTTGAAAACTTATGTGTATTTTATCTTCAGGTATTCAAGTGGGTTGAAGGGTTCAATTCTTAGAACACCCTGATTCTCGAATATTTGAAACATGTAATTTACTAAGATGGAAATTCAATCCTCAGGACATTTTCATTTATGCACATGTTTTGCTTGATGTTTAATTTTCATGCAAAGGAAGTGAACTAAATTTGTGGAGGATTGTTGGAAAATTTAGTGCACTTGTGGGAATAGTTCACACCTTGTAATGGGTTAGGAGGTACGGAGTGTACACCCATAAGGTCCATGAACACCCTGAATCTTGTAGTGGTTTGTATTGGTAGTGCTTGGTGAAAGTACTGTTGTGGTTACCACTGATTATCAGTGTTTCCACTAAAGCAGTACTTCCACTGGATCAGTGAACCCTAAACCTTCTCTAATCGTTCTATACCACTTCTCTGCCAAATTCTTGTTGATTCTTGCACTGATTTGTATCAGTTACTAATTAATATTCGTGTTACTTAGTTTCTATACAGATTTGTTGTTTGTATCAATCGTTTTTGGTGGATCTCTGGTAATCGAATTGTTAGGGTTTTTTAACTGATTTTTAATTATTGATCGTTTCCCATCCTGCTTTTAATTTAAGTCGGTTTGTTTGGCTTGAATCGATTTAACACATATCACATAACGATCAATATGGTGGGTTACGGTTAGCGATTAGATTTTAATGCGTATAAACCCTAATCTTGCGATTAGGGTTTTCTTTTTCTAATTGTTGCATGCTAGGCTGTGGTCTTTGTTGCGGTTTTATATTGGTTCGTGGACTGTTTTTGTGGGATTTGAGAGATGGAAAAGGGATTTTTGATGAACAAAGTACGAAGTAGCGGTTGAAGATTGATGGCAAATCAGTTGGTAGTGATGTTGGGTTGCTTAAGGATGATGAACTTGATGCACGGTTGAATAAAGGCAATGATGATGGGAGTACTGGTCAGAACGAGATTCTTGGTGATCATATTGAATGTGATGGGGCTGATAGCGTGAATAAGGTTAAGAATAAGGTTGTTTTGGATAATTTGGAGCAAAGCCATGATACACCTGCTTTTGATTCGGCTTCTAATGTTTCAAAACAGCCTAATGTGGAGCAATTGATTGCTAATGCGCATCAGAAATTTGATGAAGCAATGAATAAAATTGACAGTGATATTGCTACGATGGCTTCATCTTCCGATGTGAACAATTCGAGTGGGATTGGGCTTCAATCTAATTCGAATGGTACTAAAGTTTATTCAGCAAATACTTCTCCGTCGAGTTTTGATGTCGCTATGCAATCCCAGATGTATGGTACTAATCATAGTGTTACTTCTGATCCTAATGCACCCAAGGTTGTTACTACTTGTGGTAATGGAGTTAATTCGGTTTCTTATGCGGGTGTTGCTTCTAATGAATCCCAGAAACATGTGTCTAATTTTCGGAGGTTAGAATGCAGCAAAAAGAAGGATGATGTTGACTTTCTTCAGTCCCAATGTAAGTGGTGGAAGAGGTGAACATGAGGTTTGAGAATACTCTCTACGGATACTTCCTTGGTCAACTTTGCTTTTCTGTTGTTGACTATTATGTTCGCAATACACGTGGCGAAGTTTGGTTTACAAAAGGTTATGATGAACGCTAAGGGATTCTTCTTCTTCAAGTTTAATTCAAAAAAAGGCGTCGATGATGTTCTTGATAATGGTCCTTGGCTGATTCGTAATGTTCCTATTATTCTTAAACCATGGACATTGAACATCAACTTGCTTAAAGAGGATTTGACTAACATTCCGGTGTGGGTTAAATTCCACGCGTTCCTTTAGCTATGTTTTCGATGACGGGCTCGTCTTCTTGCTACATTGATTGGTACACCCAAAAGGTTAGATGCTTTTACTAGTCAAATGTGCAAAGAATCTTGGGGCCGTAGTAGTTTTGCTAGGTGTATGATTGATGTGAAATCGGATGAGGTTCTTAGGGACAGCCTCACTGTCAAGATTCCTTTACTTGATGGTACGGGTTCGACTAGTAAGAAGATCCGTGTTGAATATGAATGGAAACCGCCTAGATGTGAGAAATGTCGGGTATTTGGACATACTTTGGTGGATTGCCCTAAGGTTGTGATTCCATTCGCTCAACCTCATAAGGACATAAGTGATGGTTTTCAAACTGTTAACAATAAGAAGAAGGGAAAGCAAGCGGCAATAAGGGTCGAGGAGGTTCTACTAATGTGGTGGGCAAGCATTTTGAATATCGGCCCAAAAGCCTCCTCTGAACCCAAGAAAATGTCAAGAAGAAGATGGCTTCTGATGTGGCTAGTACGAGTGGAACCAGGATCACTACGTCTAATAAGTTTGATGCTCTTAATATGGACGATACATATGTGGATACCGGTCGACAATGGAGGTTAATGAGGATGAGTTGATTAAGACTGGTTATACATCACATGTACCGCTTGTGAGTGATTCAATGGGAACAATGGATGTTGGTTCTACTCCCATAGTTGAGAAAATTGGTAAGCTTGAAAAGCTAATTATTGATAGGAAAGCTACTCTTGTGGATGATGATGGTCAACCTATTCCGCTCACCTCTACTACAAGAGAGTTAACCCTTTTCTAAAGTGAGAGATTGAGGTCCTGATTCAAGATGAGGTTGTTGCTAACCCATTTGATGAGTCTGCTAACATATTTGGTGGTGGCCAAGAGTTTGAAGATGAGTATGATGACTATGACTGATGACTATGCTAAAAGCAGGTTCGTGATCTTTCTGGGAATTTGGATGCCTTTAATGCCATGTATGGCACAAAGTTTCAAAGTCCTAGGAAGTAATTTTATTTCGTTGTGTCATATGTTATCATTTGAGTAGTGGTTTGTTTTCTTGTTTAGAAAATAGGAAGTATCTTGTTATGTAAGCTTTATGCCTATGTAACGGGCTGAGATATGGGATTTAACTCATATCCATTGTACTTAAACGTTTATTTGGTTAATATATTTACCAGGGTGCAGGATTACTCCCTTTACCCAGGTTTACTGAAGTAGTGTTTACACCTGCAAAGCTGGTGTTTCTACCGGGCGGTAACCACTGATAGCACTATGAAAGCAACATGAAAGTACGTTGTAACGGTTTGACCTATTCAAGTGGCAGTTTCAACCGCTTAATGACCACGTTTAATTGGTCATGTAACCACTAACGGCTATAATGGGGATAATTATGAGGCTATTAATGGGCGATTAATACTCATAATTCCATTGAATTAGCCAAGAGTATTATCCTATAAATAGGATATCTGATTATGCATGAAGAACACATAGAAAACACTAAACACTTATAAGTGCAAGGGTTATTGAATTGTGCCTAATTCTATAACTACATTTGGTGTTATCCCAAGTAGATATTCGTGATACCCAGGCATTAGGGTCGAATAGTTTACTTTGGAAAGTGATCACACAATTCCAAGTGATATCCGGCAACCACCAAGTGGTATGAGTTACTGCTGACCGTTTATTTGTTTCTGCTGAACAGTTGCACATTTCTGCTGAAGTTGATTATCTTACCCTGTTCTGGGAGCTACACCCCCAACAATATGCAATATATATGAAAATATCAAGATTAAAATCAAGTACGTGAAAACTTATTGTGATATTTATCGTTAAATAGTAGCACCATTAGACTTTGTTGTATATGAAAAGTATAGGCCAATACAATAATGCCGATTTTCCATCTAATCAAAAGGATGTTTTTTGAGTGACTTTTTTTTAACCTTTCCGTATCTATTAATAACAATTCATTCAAGTAAATGGGTCGAAATTGCCTAGATTACGCATTAGTAAGTAACTGGGTCAAAATTGCCACGTCCAATTATAATGTGTGTCTTTTGTTACCAGGATTTTAAAATATTTGTGTAATAGAAAGGCAACAATTTGACCCGTTACAACTACCGCTAACACTCCTTTGTTGCCACATCTAACAGTCATGTCACCTAAAATAACCTATGAAAATATTGTGTTATAATGTCTTCAATGTTTGATAATTATAACTTACGTGGTATGTTAATAAAATATTTTGCTATAATAGTTTAATGTGGCTATCTTTTCCAGTGAAAATATTGTGTTGTACACTATATGATTTGAGGACGCGAAGGTGAAGTCTCTATTTTCTATTTGAGAGATGGATGATTCATATGTGACAAGACCCAATAATTCATATGTTGGGTGGTTAGTTATTATTTATTGTAATTTATTTTATGTATTTTGAATTTCTTAGTGAATATTCGCTCTTTGTAGGGTGAGGGTGGTGTTGTTGGCGTGCAGAGTTGTGTGACAATGATGTTGTGGGATCGCCAGAAAAAAAACACACTAAATATACGTCGAGCCACTTTCTAGAGAGTATATATACAACAAGCAAAGAGCAAAACACATAAAAATGTGCATGCGTCACTTTCTCGAGAATCCACAACAAGTAAAACTGAATGTTTACCACGAGGTACCTATAATTTATATTTTCTTCCTAATATATTCATTTTTCTTAGAAACATTTAATGAGAACAACATATATTTTTATACAACTAAACATAGTCTTACAAAAATAACTTTTACACAGGGATGCAACTATTGAGTTTGTGGCCCGACATGTAATGCTTAGAGTTTCTTGCTTAATTAGGGAATGCAAAAAACACATTACGTAAAGAAAACCTGATGGGTTAACAATAACTTGGTATAAAAGGGAAGAATGTGGATAACTAAAAATACTATTATACTTCATATTGGTAGATCAACCCTTGGCTGCATCATCACTGGTAACTCAAGATCCTTTTGACAAAAAAAGATTAGTACATTTTCTATTTTTGTTAGGTCACCATAAGGTGTCGTTTGTTTTTTCTCAATAAGCACTTTTTTCCTCTTTTTACCTCTTTTGTCTGCAGGAGGGCAGAGGTTTTCTGTTTGTTTTTTTTGCAGACAAAAGTGCTTCTTTTCACTTCTTTCATCTTCTAAATTTCAGATATTATTTTTCACTTCTTACCTCTTCTTTCACAAACCAATATCTATTTCTCAATATCTTACACCTCTTTTATGTTTCATCCGTTTTTTTACGGTTTCGCCTGTTTTTTTTATGTTTTCGTCTGCTTTTTTGCGTTTTTGCTCGTTTTTTACATTTCCAGCCGTTTTTTTACGTTTTCATCCATTTTTTTACGTTTTCGTCCGTTTTTTCTCGTTTTCTTAATTTTTCGTCCGCTTTATTACGTTTTCATTCGTTTTCGTCTGTTGTTTTACGTTTTCGTCAGTTTTTTTACGTTTTCCTCCGTTTTTTACGTTTTCGGCCGTGTATTTACGTTTTTGTCCGTTTTCTTACGTTTTTGTCAGTTTTCGCTTGTTTAATTACGTTTTTGTCCGCTTTATAACGTTTTCGTCCGACTTTTACATTTACGCCGGTTTTTTTACGTTTACGCCAGTTTTTTTACGTTTTCGTCCTTTTTTTTTCGTATGTGTTTATACATTATCATCCGTTTACGCTGTCCATTTCTTACTTTTCACCTATTTTTACGCTATCCTTTTACGTTTTTGTCCGTTTTTGTTTGTTTTCGTCCGTTTTTAACGTTTTCATCTGTTTTTTTACGTTTTTGTCCATTTTCATCCGTTTTTACGTTTTCGTCAGTTTTTTACGTTTTAGTTGGTTTTTTACGTTTTCGTCTTTTTTTATGTTTTCATCCGGTTTGATTCCGTAAGTTTTTTGTACGTTATTCTACATTTTCTTACACTATCTTACGTAATAAAACTTATGATAATGTAAGATAATGGAAGAAAACGTAAAAAAAATAAATAAAACGTAAAAAAACATACGAAAACCTAAAAAGTGACGAAAACATAAAAAAATGAACGAAAAGTTAGAAAACGGACTAAAATGTAAAAAACGATGAAAACGTAAAAAACATACGAAAACGTAAAAAACAAACGAAAATGTAAAAAAGGTCGAAAACATAAAAAAACCAGACGAAAACGTAAAAAATGGACAAAAACGTAAAAAAACAGAAGAAAACGTAAAAAGGGTCGAAAACGTAAAAAAAAAGACTAAAAAACCGAAAAAATGATAAAATGCATTTAAAATATACAAATGTAATAAAATGTAAAAAACTAATTTGAAAAGATAAAAAAACGACCGAAAAGGTAAAAAACCAACTAAAACGACAAGTGTGAATCCCCTCATAAATGTTGACCTTGGCAGGAGTTTTCATTAAATCACTGAGGATCACAACTGTGAATCCCCCCTCATAAATATTCTCAGCAGATTGCTAAGATCTGCGAAGGACTCTATAATGTTTCACTTGCGTCCTTTTTGTTGAACGACAAGTGATGAAAAGTCAAGTGTTCCTAAGATATCTTTTGATGAATCTCGTGGCTCTAGACTCAATAGGCGCTTTGGTTTTCCGCGGGACTAGGAGAGGTTTCCTTCTTCAATACCAAATCTCTAAGAGAGAGCTGATAGATTATGTAGGGTTCCCTGTGAGAATGAAACAAGCTTCTGTTGAGAGAAACTTGAGTGGTTAAGAAGGTTTAGTGCATTGCGTCACTGGGTCCATGACGACTTTGATCTTCAATACCGGTGTCATCTAGTGACGGCCAGTAGCATATGAATTGAACCCGGTGTCCGCCCTAAGTTGAATAATTTGGAGGGCTATTTCTTTTCACCCATTTCATTACTTTTCTTTTTAATTCTTCAACTCCTTGATTCGGTCCTAAACAGTCAAGTTTATCACACAAGCTAACCACTTGTGAATGGTCAACCGTAATAAACTTCAAACTGTCTAAAACCAATGCAATTAAGTTCAGGAGAGTATAGTGTTACCTCAGGTCGTTAAGTCCCAACGAGGTGTGAACACTGTAGTACAACGAATCTGTGATCGGGTGATATTGAATGGGAAAATGTTTGTGAATTTGGAATAATTATACCTAAAGAGAAAGTTTGTAAATTACAGGGGCTTAAATGCAAATTAAAGAAAATTAAAATGATAAATTATATTAAATAAACGCTATCACTATTTTTAAAATCGATAAACGTTTAAAACCTAAAATGTACGTTTAAATTAAAAATTACGTAACGTACTAAATAAAACGTAAAAATAAAGAAGTAAAATACCTACGGATATAGAAAATACATTTTTACAATCCTAATTATACTAGAAAATTATTGGAAAAAGAAAATTATTTTTAAAACTATTTATCTAATTATTATTAATTAAAAACTATTTTTAACTATTTAATAATACCCTAAAATATAAGAAAATATGAAATAAAGCTAGAAAAGTGAAATTATGACTTAAAAAAATCTAAAATATGATAAAATTAATTTTAAAACTAAAAATATATTTTTTAGACTTTTTATATATTTATTATTAATTAAAAACTAGTTTAAACTAATTAAAATTAAGAAAAATAACAAATGAACAGTAAAAAATATGAGACTTTACAGGAAAATCTAAAATAATATTCTTAATCTAGGAAAAATGAAAAATTGTTTTTTTTTACTTTTTCTGATTTATTTGCAATAAAAGCTAATTAAAAAGTACTTAAAAACTGATTTAAAATAGGAAAAATAGCAAACAGTACTGGAAAAATTTGAAAAATTCAGTAAACGTCTAAAATATTATTCTAATTTTATGAAAAATATAAAAACCTATACTAGTGTGCAAGATTATGAAGCTGCAGTGAAAAGTGCTTATAAATAAGCACTCAAAATAAGCTAAAGGCCACAAATGAGCACCAAATTATCACAGAAGCTATAATATGCTAAAAATACTTAACAGCAACCTATATCAACCAATCTAAACCTCTGAAATGCAAACTACAATTATTTGACTCTTAGAGTTACCAAGAAGCCAATTGCCTTACCCAACTTATTTGCAGCTTAATAATAAGCTAACCAATGAACCAGTGTGAAAACCAAAGCTGTAGACCTCAAGACCACCAGCTGAACTATCTCTAGACCAAGTTTCAGCCAAGGACAAGCTATTTTGAAGCTTGTGCAAGGCTCCAAAGATGCTGATTCACACTCGTTAAACTGAGGTGAACAGGCAAAAGTAGCTTAATTGGAAGTGGTTAAGTGCTTATTGAACTTTCCAAAAATTCTACAAAAATCAGTTTTAAAAATATGACCAATTGAACTTGCTAAATCCAAAATCTCACTGACTCTTGTTCAATACTGAAAACATGAAAAATGCACAAAGAATTGGAAAACACTGACTTAAGTCATTTTTGACTTTTAATAATGAAGCGTTTGACTTTAATGAAGTTCTAATGCTTCTAATTTGATCTAAGTGATGGAATAAGCTAAGTTAAGACTCAATTAAGCTAGTGAGATGATTTCTAAACCTAGTGCTAGCCTATTTTACTCTTGTACCTATCTGTTATGCAAATTAAAGCAAATTATCTGAGATTTTGACTTTTTACTAAACAAGGACTGAATTTTATGCTATGACTGAGCTAATAGGTGCTATTGTAACATATATCAAACAAGAACAATACTACAAACAACCTCTAACACAGTTTTCTCAACAAATCCAAACACCCTTTTAGTAAACTGTTTTTGTGATTTTCAAAGCAACCTAATTATTTAGACCTCAATACTGATTTAAGACTTTATATTAGCATTTAACAAGACCAAATGAGTATTAAACAACAATGGTACAAGCCATAAACTTAAAAACAAATAATATGCTATTGAAATTGTGAAAATGAGATTTTAAAGCAACTACTAATTCTAAATAACAAATAACCTGTTTTAATATAAAAATTTACTTAACTACAACTTAGAAACATGAAAATACAGAGCTTTAAGCTAAAAGCTACTTACACAGTAAAATGCAAGAAACACTTATAAAGGCTTACAACTGTTTCCAACACAAGACCATGAACCAAGGATTAATACCACTCCTAACAGCTTTCCACAAGCTTCTAACCCAAAGGAATTCCAGAGATTACCTGCTTCAGACTTCATTCATCATAGTCAATGATTTTTGAATTTCTATATATTTTATGTGAATTTTTTGGTATTTTTGGTTTTTAACTTTAAACTAAATTTTATTGTTTCTAAAAGCTTTCAGAAGCTTTATAAGAGCTTATGTGAGCTTTTTCAATCCTTAGTAACAACTAATAACAACATTCGAATATTATGAAAATTTAAACAGGTAAATTGACATAAACTGAATTCGTATATAAGAACTGAAATTGAAACTGAAAATAAGATTTTATTACACTGAAATGTGATTACAAAGTCTTTGAAAACTTAAACCACCGAAAACTTAAAAACTTAAAACGCATATAAGTAAAATAAAATTACACTACTACTTGGCTTCCTCTGCTTCATTCTTCCTTTATATTTATCTCTTTGAGTTCTTTGTCGACCTCTGAGTGTTTCCCACCTCATTCCAGCCATTGGATCTTCACAGGTCATCAAATTCTCCATTTGTCAATTTTGGCGCCAAAATAGTCTTGGAGTTTTCTCAATTAAAGCTTTTGGATGGATGTGGAGGTGTTAAGGAGTTGGTAAACAGGTGTTAAGGTGAGGTGTAAAGGTAAAGGTGGAAAACCACTGGTTTTGGTTTGCAGTGGTGGGAGATGAAAATGAATGTAAGGCTGGATTGGGCGGGTTTGACTTTATTTGACCCGTTTTTATTATTAACGGGTGTTGGACTTGGGTTTTGTTGGGCTCAAATTGGGTTTAGTGGATTGGATTTGGTTTTGTTTATTTTGGGTTAATAGAATGAGTCCGTTTGGTTTGTTAAATACACAAGGACTAATTTTGCAATTTCACCAAACTTGATGGGTTAAACCTGCCACTGTTCCAAACTTAACACAAGGACCAAACTTTACAATCTTTAATAGTACAAGGACTAAGTTTGATTAGTTTCCATTTTTATAAATCCAAGGACTATTTATGTCACTTTTCAAAGTTTAGGGACTAAAGTTGTCATTATGCAATTTTTGAACTTTGAAGGGTTTGTTTTGACAAATTTTGAATCCCATGGACCTTAAATGATATTTTTGCTTTATTTTGATTTACCAGGGACTATTTTTGACAACTTTTGAAACTTGGGGGACTAAAACTGCCAATTATGCAAACTTGATACGTTTTTCATCTGATTTTGGTATTTTTGCATTTAAAACACATAAAACACTTGTTTGTGATATTTTCATCATTTTGATGCATTTCTGAGTGTTTTCAGATGTTTTTGCAGTTTAAATGGTACAAAAATGATGAGTATTTAGACACTCATCAATCCCCCACACTAAGATATTGCTAGTCCCTAGCAATCTTTTTGAAACTTTAATGGATTTCATCTCTTTACCAAAAGCCATTACTTCTAGAGTAGCCAATTGTTTTAGTTCAAGTAAGAACCTTGGCACAATGATAACCAAATGATTTTGAGCAAACCATCAGCTTTCAACGGTTTTGATTTGTCTTTACCAGAAGCCGTTTGCTTCTGGACTAGTCAACTCTTAGATAAATTATCAATATTATCTTTGGTGAGCTGATTACCAATTATGGTTTTCCAACTGCCTTTACCACAAGCCATAAACTTGCGGGCTAGCCAACTCTTCACTAATTAAAGATATGGTGAGCTGAACACCATACAATTTTAGGCAAATTGCAAGCCGTCAACGGATTTGAGATATCTTTACCAAGAGCCATTTGCTCCTGGATTAGCCAATCCTTATGTGGGTTATACATGGTGGACTGATTACCATTTGTTGTGTTTAGTACATAGTACTTCCACTAAAAAAAATTTAAAATTTGGCCATTTTGGGGGAAAAAGGGACTAAAAGGGTACATTTATGATCAAATTCGCCAGAATTTCCCCCCCACACTTAGAAATGAATATTGTCCTCAATATTCAAAGTACCGTGTTATGCCGAATCCTTGAACGTAAAAAGATAACATTACTAGCCAAGTGTAGAAACACAACAATTATTCTCTTTTTAATATTTACAATTTTCATTCATTTTTAAGATCTATATACAACATGTGGGGCATCTCCCCACACTAGGGTGGTACACACGGGTGAAAACCCATGTTTAACTATTGTTTTTTATTACCGAGTCGCTAGCTTGACTCGACCCCAAATTAATTTGTTCATGGAGAAGTAAGTGGAAGAGACAATCTCCATCGGACTTTCATTCAAGATGTTTGTATAAACATTGAAGTACGTGAAAGTTCCACACCGATGAGATATACATAGAACCGGCTCAAAAATGATAAATAAAAATGCCGGGATCAAAAATAGTGTCCTCATTCCCGAAGGAGTGAAGAACAGGAGAAGTCACAGATAGGTGAAGAAAAGAAAGAAAATCATGATAAAAATCATGACTAACTCATCATTATCAGAAGGAGAATTCATGATTTATGGATCATGAATCTCATCATTTAAGCTCATTTGATCAAGACATATTCTGGGTGGGAGGGATGGGATTTTGATATCAAACAAGTTCTCATGGTTGAGAACATTTCTCCGAACACGAAGATCATTTTTGTCTAGATCAAAGTGGAAGTTATCATACTCAGGTGGAGATATGATATGAGTGAGTTCAAAGGAGAACTCCTCGTAAAGAGATTTATTCACGTAATGTAAGTCTGTGAACTCTTGTTCCACTGTAGACTCATCACTATCCTCAATCTGAGTATCAAAGAGTGGATTCTCAGAAATTAAAGTGAATTCAGAGTCGAATTCAAATAGAGGATTAGTGAGAGTTGTTTTGAACGCTTCAGGAACAGAGTGATCAACATTCTCTATTGGAATGTTGGGATAAGAAGTGAGTGAATGATCATTAGAAGGGATACTTTCAATCTCTCCCAGATCGGCTTCGAAATCAAAGAGACCATCGTCACTTTCTGATGAAAGTGGACTGATGTGAGTGAGTTCATCGGTGAACTCCTCAAGAAGAGGATCAACATCAAAATGTGAAAGTGATGCCTCAACATTCTCAATGTCCCCATAAGATTTACAATCATCGCTAAAATCGGAGAAAGTCTCAAAATGATTTTTTGAACACTCAAGAGGGGAAGGGATATCACACATATGGTCAAAAGTTCCCTGTGACTCTCTCGGAATTGGGACAAGGTCCTCAACACTAGACTTTATGAATTCGTCCGATTCCTTTTCGGAACAAGTGTCAAGATGCTCGCCCCATGTTTAGAGAGAGTGAGGGAATATCGGGTGTTATAGCAGTTGTTTGAGAATGAATCTCAACTGCTGGGATATCAACTGATGAACTTGATGAAAATTGTAGGATACCAAGTGCATCCTCATCATCATTGTCATCAGGAATAAAACGAAATTGAGAGCTAGATCTGGCTGCTTTTTCTTTTGCAATTGATTCCCTAATAGATTTTTCAAAGGCAATTTGGGAATTTATTTTAGCAGTCTGCTCTTCAGCTAGCAATTCTTCCATAGATTTCTCATGTGAATTTTTAATGACGGGACATTGTGGGAGTGGAGATTTGTCAAAACCGAAGGTTGACATTGATAATCATCATGAGGACCCCCACAATATACACAAGAAAACTGGGAGCATTTTGAAATGCTGTTTTACTCAACTCCTCAGTTCTTTTCACTGACCCCAGAAGCTCTAGATAAGTGTCTTGTTGGGTTTGCTGAGGAGTTTGAGTCATTTGGCACTGTGGAGGTTGGTCGTGATATGGATAGTCGTAATTGTTACAAGGAAATGGATTCCCTGTTTGACAATCAGAGTTGAAATGGGGACCTCCACAGTCTCACAACAAAGAAAACTGTTGAGTCTGGACTGGCGAATTATATGGATATAGGTCATAACCAAAGTCCTGAGCATCACCGGAAAACTGTTCATAGACAAACGTGTTTCCGGATTGACACTCAAATCCTTGTTGAGGACCTCCACAAAATTCACAGCAGTTATGTTGATTATATGAAGATAAGTCGGGCTGTGGTGGGTAGTTGGAAAATTTGAGGGTCGTTAAATGAGTTCGGATTAGAATCATAATCAAATGAATTCCTCGAACCACAAAACAAACAACTCCCGGTCCGAATATCATTACCACACTGTACACACGTACACCAGCGACATGGTGAACCAAAAAGAGGCTCACCACAACCGACACAAGGAATAAACGATTCCATTTGAGAGTTATGAGAAGGAATTGGTTCATTCAAAGAATCAACAAAACCAAACATGGTGATCCGAATGCCTATTAAGTCTCGAAGAACATTTTGAAAAATCCGGAGGTGGGACAAGTGGTGTGCTCTAAGAGCTAGCAATTTCCACCACTTCCGTTATGGTCTCTGGTTCAGGTTCTTGAGAAACGTGAAGATTAGGCAAGTCATTCTTGCTAGTCACCGGTCTAAATTCTGCATGATTGCTTTTAACCGTAAATTGTGAAAGTTTAGGATCAATTTTAGACGACTTAGGAGCAATTGAGGGGTTAGATCTTTGGATAACCGTAGGTTGGACGTATTTAGCACCTCCATTATCAGAGGGAAGTACCTGGTCCTTTGTCACCCCGGTTTCTCGTTCCATTTCTCTACGCAGAATTAATGGATCATCACGAACAACACGAATTCTTGATATTTGTGATAAAGTATGAAGTTTTTCAACTTCGTCAGAATTCGTCAGAGTCGAAAGATTCCATGAGAAGAAGTTAGAATCAAATGGATAGAGGGTAAAGGGATAAAGAATTAAAAAGGGTAAAAGGGTAAAGATGAATATTTTTGGATTTTTGAAAAACATGTTATAAAAACAAAGAATGAAAATATTTTTGGTAATCGATTAGTCAAACGAATTAACTTCACGATAATTTTGGTTTTATATGAAAATAAGGAAATATGGACAAAGATGGGAAATATACAATGGTTGTATATTCAACAATCACTGATTCTTCAAATTCGTAGAATGCAGCACACCTCCCCGGCAGCGGCGCCAAAATTTGATTCGGTCCCAAACAGTCAAGTTTATCACACAAGCTAACCACTTGTGAATGGTCAACCGTAATAAACTTCAAACTGTCTAAAACCAATGCAATTAAGTTCAGGAGAGTATAGTGTTACCTCAGGTCGTTAAGTCCCAACGAGGTGTGAACACTGTAGTACAACGAATCTGTGATCGGGTGATATTGAATGGGAAAAGGTTTGTGAATTTGGAATAATTATACCTAAAGAGAAAGTTTGTAAATTACAGGGGCTAAAATGCAAATTAAAGAAAATTAAAATGATAAATTATATTAAATAAACGCTATCACTATTTTTAAAATCGATAAACGTTTAAAACCTAAAAGTACGTTTAAATTAAAACTACGTAACGTATAAATAAAACGAAAAATAAAGAAGTAAAATACTACGGATATAGAAAATACATTTTTACAATCCTAATTATACTAGAAAATTATTGGAAAAAGAAAATTATTTTTAAAACTATTTATCTAATTATTATTAATTAAAAACTATTTTTAACTATTTAATAATACCCTAAAATATAAGAAAATATGAAATAAAGCTAGAAAAGTGAAATTATGACTTAAAAAAATCTAAAATATGATAAAATTAATTTTAAAACTAAAAATATATTTTTTAGACTTTTTATATATTTATTATTAATTAAAAACTAGTTTAAACTAATTAAAATTAAGAAAAATAACAAATGAACAGTAAAAATTATGAGACTTTACAGGAAAATCTAAAATAATATTCTTAATCTAGGAAAAATGAAAAATTATTTTTTTTTACTTTTTCTGATTTATTTGCAATAAAAGCTAATTAAAAAGTACTTAAAAACTGATTTAAAATAGGAAAAATAGCAAACAGAACTGGAAAAATCTAAAAAATTTAGTAAACGTCTAAAATATTATTCTAATTTTATGAAAAATATAAAAACCTATACTAGTGTGCAAGATTATGAAGCTGCAGTGAAAAGTGCTTATAAATAAGCACTAAAAATAAGCTAAAGGCCACAAATGAGCACCAAATTATCACAGAAGCTATAATATTATTAAAATACTTAACAGAACCTATATCAACCAATCTAAACCTCTGAAATGCAAACTACAATGATTTGACTCTTAGAGTTACCAAGAAGCCAATTCCCTTACCCAACTTATTTGCAACTTAACAATGCGCGAACCAATGAACCAGTGTGAAAACCAAAGCTGTAGACCTCAAGACCACCAGCTGAACTATCTCTAGACCAAGTTTCAGCCAAGGACAAGCTATTTTGAAGCTTGTGCAAGGCTCAAAGATGCCGATTCACACTCAAACTGAGTGTGAACAGGCAAAAGTAGCTTAATTGAAGTTAAGTGCTTATTGAACTTTCCAAAAATTCTACAAAAATCAGTTTTAAAAATATGACCAATTGAACTTGCTAAATCCAAAATCTCACTGACTCTTGTTCAATACTGAAAACATGAAAAAAGCACAAAGAATTGGAAAAAACTGACTTAAGTCATTTTTGACTTTTAATAACAGAAAGCAGTTTGACTTTAATGAAATTTTAATGCTTCTAATTTGATCTAAGTGATGGAATAAGCTAAGTTAAGACTCAATTAAGCTAGTGAGATGATTTCTAAACCTAGTGCTAGCCTATTTTACTCTTGTACCTATCTGTTATGCAAATTAAAGCAAATTATCTGAGATTTTGACTTTTTACTAAACAAGGACTGAATTTTATGCTATGACTGAGCTAATAGGTGCTATTGTAACATATATCAAACAAGAACAATACTACAAACAACCTCTAACACAGTTTTCTCAACAAATCCAAACACCCTTTTAGTAAACTGTTTTTGTGATTTTCAAAGCAACCTAATTATTTAGACCTCAATACTGATTTAAGACTTTATATTAGCATTTAACAAGACCAAATGAGTATTAAACAACAATGGTACAAGCCATAAACTTAAGAACAAATAATATGCTATTGAAATTGTGAAAACGAGATTTTAAAGCAACTACTAATTCTAAATAACAAGTAACCTGTTTTAATATAAAAATTTACTTAACTACAACTTAGAAACATGAAAATACAGAGCTTTAAGCTAAAAGCTACTTACACAAGAAAATGCAAGAAACACTTATAAAGGCTTAAAACTGTTTTCCGACCACGGACCATGAACCAGGATTAATACCACTCCTAAATTTCCACAAAGCTTCTAACCCAAAGGAATTCCAGAGATTACCCTGCTTCAGCTTCATTCATCATAGTCAATGATTTTTGAATTTCTATCTATTTTATGTGAATTTTTTGGTATTTTTGGTTTTTAACTTTAAACTAAATTTTATTGTTTCTAAAAGCTTTTAGAAGCTTTATAAGAGCTTATGTGAGCTTTTTCAATCTTAGTAACAACTAATAACAACATTCGAATATTATGAAAATTTAAACAGGGAAATTGACATAAACTGAATTCGTATATAAGAACTGAAATTGAAACTGAAAATAAGATTTTATTACACTGAAATGTGATTACAAAGTCTTTGAAAACTTAAACTTGCACTGGAAAACTTAAAAAACTTAAAACGACATAAGTAAAATAAAATTACACTACTACTTGGCTTCCTCTGCTTCATTCTTCCTTTATATTTATCTCTTTGAGTTCTTTGTCGATCTCTGAGTGTTTCCTACCTCATTCCAGCCATTGGATCTTCACAGGTCATCAAATTCGCCTTTTGTCAATTTTGGCGCCAAAATAGTCTTGAGCAGGTTTTCTCAATTAAAGCTTTTGGATGGATGTGGAGGTGTTAAAGAGTTGGTAAACAGGTGTTAAGGTGAGGTGTAAAGGTGAAAAGGTGGGAAAACCACCTCTGGTTTTGGTTTGCAGTGGTGGGAGAGGAAGATGAACAGTAAGACTGGATTGGGCGGGGTTTGACTTTATGTGACCCGGTTTTAATTATTAACGGGATGTTGGACTTGGGTTTTGGTTGGGCTCAGCTGGGTTTAGTGGATTGGATTTTGGTTTTGTTTATTTTGGGTTAATAGAATGAGTCCGTTTGGTTTGTTAAATACACAAGGACTAATTTTGCAATTTCACCAAACTTGATGGGTTAAACCTGCCACTGTTCCAAACTTAACACAAGGACCAAACTTGACAATCTTTAATAGTACAAGGACTAAGTTTGATTATTTTCCATTTTTATAAATCCAAGGACTATTTATGTCACTTTTCAAAGTTTAGGGACTAAAGTTGTCATTATGCAATTTTTGAACTTTGAAGGGTTTGTTTTGACAACTTTTGAATCCCATGGACCTTAAATGATATTTTTGCTTTATTTTGATTTACCAGGGACTGTTTTTGACAACTTTTGAAACTTGGGGGACTAAAACTGCCAATTATGCAAACTTGATACGTTTTTCATCTGATTTTGGTATTTTTGCATTTAAAACACATAAAACACTTGTTTGTGATATTTTCATCATTTTGATGCATTTCTGAGTGTTTTCAGATGTTTTTGCAGTTTAAATGGTACAAAAATGATGAGTATTTAGACACTCATCACTCCTTCTTTCTCCGATTCTCATTTTCTCCTTTTTTTAATCATACCTAAGGACTTCAAATACTAACTATTGGTGATGTCCTTGGGTAGATCCCTCCGGCTCTAGCAGATCATAGGACGTTTATTCCTAAACTTAGTCACCTTATAACTCCATGACTATCCTGTGTTTCCATAAAACCATTTTCTTGAAAATCTCTCAAAGTGTTTATGAATGAAAACATGTTTGTAACACTTCGAGAGTTTTGTATTTTCAGAAATACTCCCCCTCCACATGTGCTTATGAGTTTGACTGAAATCTGCACAGTGCTGGAAGAGCGCGCACTTTTGAATTGATCGACTCAAGATAGACAATTCCCCGCGAGACACGGTTACCTTGAAGATGTGAACAAACCTTGGAAAGGTTGTCAAACCGTCAAAGTTCATGTCTATCAAGAGTTTCTTGAATTGGTACAATCTACTCGGATAAGTCTTGGAAAACAGATCTTTTCGGTTTATGACATTTAAGAGCTCGTCAATTCAGTAGTTTAAGTCTATGCATACTTAGACTCATTCACAATCCAACATATTTGTATCACACAATTTTTCTCCCCCTCAAAACTGGCATATTAATGTTATTTTTGATGAAATTTTGATATCGAATATGACCATTTCGAGTTTTGTGGGAAGATTTCCACAAAGAACATTGTTTGAACAAAGATATTTTACAAATACTCCCCCTCAACAAGTAATATTAAATTTTGAGGTTCTGAAAACACGGGAGAGAGAGTACTTGGTCTTTTGAGCAAAATTTTGAAAATGTTGAAAGTTTGATAATTTTTACTCAAAAGTAAGAAGCTTTTGCTCCTTTTATAAGGATTGTGGCACTGATGCGTACCACAGGGTCCTTTCATTATAAGATCGGGTTGTACACTGCTATTTATGTATAAA
The DNA here is from genome assembly GCA_910596185.1 of Chrysanthemum makinoi. NCBI lineage: Eukaryota > Viridiplantae > Streptophyta > Magnoliopsida > Asterales > Asteraceae > Chrysanthemum > Chrysanthemum makinoi. The sequence continues at coordinate 316,260,394 of OU343217.1, forward strand.
CCATAATGAATAAATAAATCAAATATCAAATACAATCAAGAGTGTTTGAGTAGTACCCAACGATTACACACGACCTGGAACCTTATCTTCACGTTGGAATTTCAAGATAGGGAAACTTTGTCGTCCTCCCACATAGCTTTTTAACCTTCTCATCTGATCCCGGTGGAACAACCTTTCATCTAGCCACGTGATGAACATGCGAACTTCCTTGCGTTCCTCTGAATTCCATCTCTTTTTCTTACCAATACCCTCTTGAATATCCTTTAACCGATAAGCTAACCCGTCTCGAACCATCTTCGACGTCGCGTCACAGAACTTGTGGATCTCGTCAAATGCCCTGCAACATGTATGCTGATGTTCACTGCTGTAGACGATTCCAAACTTTGGTTTATGCATGATGATGTACTGAGCTTGTTGATTAAGGTTGGGAAAGTGTAGCAACGGTTTTGTAAGATTTATCTACTTCTGGTATGATTCAACCACAAGTTTTAGATCTTTAACACATTCTTGAATGACTTTGCTGCGAATGAAGATCAGCAGGGCAGTGATGAACTGATGTTGAATCTCTGTCAAAAATTGTCGCATCCTTCCTTATACCTTTGCGAGATACATGTCTTTGATGTCATTGAATGACAATCTTGAGAAATCGACCTCAGTGAAATCATATTCTTGTTCATCTTGACGCTTGACCTTGATCTCAGACAAGAATGAATAACCCTACTTCGTCGCCAGTGTAACCTTTATTACAGTAACGATTTTCATGTCACTCTTTACCTCCTTGTTTGATCTTTGTACTTGATAGCTTCTATAGTACAATCTCCTCCTTGGTGGCCAATGATGAATGTCATATTGAGCATCGATGTCGTACTCCACCACCTTGTCAACGTACAATTTGGTGGCGTCTTCTTCAATGGCAATATTATCAGAGAAAACTGCAGCTGGAATGTTGAAGGTAAGTGACGTAGCATACTTCTTGCTGACGCTACTGCCGTGTTGAAGAAACTCTAGGTCGTTGTTGAAGAAGAAATGGTATGGAATCTTAGGTTGTTCGGGTAGGCCCGAGGCTTTGTCCAATCAGTGTACTAGGGAGTATTATCCTTCCTTGTAACATCAATGTTCGATTTGGGATTCAGCTAGTCGATGTTGTTGGACATTGCACGAGCAATGTTGTCCAAACGATATTCGACCTCAACCGCGCTGCAGGATCTGTCTTTCAACAAGTTGAATGTGTCATTCTTTATCCTGCGTAGCTCCTGTTTCGTTATCTTTTACACTTTGAATTCATCTTGGATAATCTTCAACTGCTCCATTATTCAACCATCTACCAGATCTTGACCTTCAGGCAATCTGGGTGTAGCATCAACCAACTTGCTAAACCATTCATTCTCATCAGTGTCGTCTTCATCCAACCATGATACGACAGAACCTTGTTTCTTCTTCTTGGTTCTTGAGGATGATTTTGGTTGTGGTAATCACTGGTTTTCTGCAGTGGTGGTGTAGAATCTGCATCCCGAGGTTTCTCAGATAAAGGAGGTCATGGAGAATCTTGTCTAGTGGGTGTGGTGGTGGTCTTAGGGGGTGGTGGTGGCATGGATGATTATGACCCGGCGGTTTTCTTTTGACGTTTAGCATTCAGGTCTTGATCCTTGTCATTGTCATGTCTTGGTCGCTTTTCCTGACCAGTAGTTTCCTTGCACGATGTCTTCAGTTGATGTGCAAGAAGTACCTCATACAGCTTCGATTCATCTAGTGTAAAAGTAGGAACTCGAGGAGACATCTATAGAATCAACTGTGAAATCAAATCAGCTTCGGTGACAACTAGAGGCTGGACTGGTCGGGTTTGCATGACCACCGGTGTTGTAGTAATCATTTGCTTAACCAGTGTTTTGAGTGTTGGGTAGAACTGATTCGTGAACATTTCTTTGGTAATAGCAGGGACATATTTGAGGAGAAACTGATGTGTGTAGTTCCTGATCTGCTCATCCATTTCTCCTTAAAGATCTCTGTTGAAAAATGCCTTTATTTGTTCTCTTTCTCCCTCGAAATTCTCCATCTCCTGAGTAAGCTCGATGACCTTGTCAACCAGCATGTTCAATATTTGTTCTTGAAGACTTTGTTTTTGTTTTCTTGATTGAAGCAATGCTTTATGGATCTTGGCTTTGGTGTGGGATGCCCAAGTATCGGCCTTCTTCTTGATTGATTTAGATAATGATTTAGTAGTTGTTTCTTTGGATGGTGGTGGTGATGTGTGAGGGGATGATTCGGTTGTAGAAGTGTCACGGGGTGGATCCAAAGATTGCTTAGGGTTGTGTTCAGGGTTATCCTAAATATAGTTATCAGTTTCCATTCGAATGTGTTCCTCTTCAGCCTTCTTAGCAGCTTCGTTTGTAGCCCTTTCCTTTTCTAGCTTCCTGAACATCCTTCTCAGTAACAATGATTCTCTCATCTGTATCTTGAACGTTATCTCCAAATTCAAACATTTCCTCATACTCTTGCTGCTTTTCCTCTGTAGGCTCCTTGATGGTGGTATCGGTTCCTTTACCGGGTTGATTAACCGGATCAAGAACGGATGTACCAAGAACACCACCGCTGGAACCTCCAGTTCCTTTAAGTTGTTTAAGGGTAAACTCTTCAGCGGCTTTCTCCATCCTTTGCTGCTTTAGAGTTTTTTGAAGTTGTTTCTCTGCAGCATTAGGATAGTACTCCCATTCAGAATCTTCGATCGGTTTCTTCCCTTTGCCAGATGAAGGACTAGCAGGTTTGTCTTCTGTCTTCGTATCTGTATGTACTTCAGAGTAGACAGTAAGGTCATCCGACTCAGTTTCAGAATTGTCATCTTGTTGAACTGGTTTTGGTTCTGCTTTGGGATGAACGATTTTGGCTGGGACTTTCCTCTTTAGGCTTGGATTTCTTTTCTTATACTTATTTGTGCTTCCAGTGCTTCCAGCTCTCTTAGCCCTTGTATTAATCACTGGAGTCGTCTTCTGATCCATGAAGCATGTTAGGATTTATAAAATCCTGTAGTTAAAGAGTCGGTCACCTCAAGTATATGTATTGGTTAGAAAGCTCGTAGTCGTAGTCAGTCAGTTATAATAACTAGTTTGTTAAGTAACACCGTGGAGGACGGATGGGTCTTTACCTACTGTATGCATGATTCACAGCCCGTAGGAGGCGTGTCTTGAAAGAACCTATAAATACCCTTTGCCTAGCAAGGCAAAGGGTTAGAGCTTTCATAATATCATTTTTCTTTGTCTCACTAAAGTTCCCAACACTCTTCACTTTCTCTCTCTAAACCTCATGTTATACGCCCCATATACTGGTGTGTTTTTGTGTTTATGAAAACCAGTATGTTACAAATTGTATCTAGAGCCATGGTTTGATCACTCATCTTTCATGTTTTTGGATTTCTAGTGGTTTTCATATGGTTTTTGGGTTTGAATGAGTTTAGGGTAGTTTTCATCATTTGGATCATTTCTTGTGTTAAAGTTTGAATTTTGATAGTACTTTTGTGTTTAGAATCGTTATAAGTGTTTAGGTTTTGGTTTGGAAGGCTTGAATCATCGTGGTTTGATTATTTTTGGATTGAAAAGTGTTGTTTTTTAAAGTTTCATGTATGCGGTTTTCCCCTCGAATAGAATTTCTTTTATGCGGTTTGTATTGAAAACTGTGCGATTTGTCTCACAAATGAACGCTTGTGGAAGCGGTTTGTCATCATTTGTATGCGATTTGTCATATTTTCGTGAAGCGGTTTGTCTATTGAGACAAAACGACAAGAAAGGACAAAGTAGTGGAAGTAGTGGGTGTACTTGTGTACTAAGCGATTTGTCAATTTATGCGGTTTGTGTGTTAAGCGATTTGACTGTTAAGCATTTTGTCAACTTAAGCGATTTGTCTCTTACGGGATTTGTCAAGTAAGCGGTTTGACACTTAAGCGTTTTGACTCTTAAGCAATTTTTCAGGTAAGCGGTTTGACACTTAAGCGTTTTGACACTTAAGCGATTTGTCAGGAAAGCGATTTGAGTAGGAAGCGAGTTGACTGAAGCGGTTTGTCAAGGGTTCGGTTTGTCTTGTTGCGATTTGTCTATTGAGACTTATCATTTTTGTGATACATTTTTACGGTTTTCTCTTGATTTAGTAAAATCCTGTGAAAGAATCTATTTCCCGGTTTAATCAAAGAGTAGTAAAATCCCGTGGAATCTGTAATCATGTCTACGATCCTCTCTTCCGTTGCTGATGACGTTCAAGCTGCAGGATCTGATACTCGTCCTCCCATGCTGGATAGAACTGACTATGACTCTTGGGCTCAAAAAATCAGACTGTATTGCTTAGGAAAGGAAAATGGGGTTAACATCCTTAAGTCAATTGATGAAGGACCATATCAAATTGAGACTACCAGATATATCCTTGAAACAACTGCTGATGGTTCAGTTGTATTGGGATTGGATAGACCAAAGATGTATGATGAGCTTGATGATAAGGAGAAGAAGAGATACGATGCAGACATCAGGGCTTCAAACATTATACTTCAGGGTTTACCTAAGGACATTTACAAGTTGATCAATCATAACACTGAAGCTAAGGCAGTCTGGGATAATGTTAAGATGCTTTGGTTCAGAACTGACTAAGGAAGATAGGGAGTCTCAACTATATGATGATTTTGAGAACTTTGAAATGAAACCAGGGGAAAGTGTTACTGAATATTATGTGAGATTCCACAAGTTTGTGAATGATATGAGGAATATCAAAATGACAATGCCAAATATCCAGCTAAACTCAAAGTTTGTGAACAACATGAATCCCGAATGGCACAAATTTGTCACTGTAGTCAAACTAAACAAAGGATTGAGGAACACCAATTACGAGCAATTGTATGCTTATTTGCCCCAAAATGAGAAGCATGCTCCATTTGAACAAATGGTCATGGAAAATTTTAATACCAGCACAGGTGATGCAAGTTCTTCAAATGACTCAACTACATTCTACACTAATGTGCGAATAACCACCAAAGCATCACAAGTCATACCTACTGGGGATGGTAATCACAAACTCATTCCGGATCCAAGTTTTAAGCCTTCAGACTAATTCATGGAACAACTTGTCAATCAACTGGCTCTAATGGTTAAGCACAACCTGAACTTTACCCCACATACCAACAATCAACTCAGAACTGCTTCTAACCTTCACAATCATGCTACAGTTAAAGATGGAAGGATATATGGGTAATCAGAATCATGGAAGGAACATGGCCTAGGGTTAAGGAACGCCAATCAAGTGCTACAACTATGGTAGAGAAGGACACATAGCAATGAACTGGACTCTTCCAAAACGTCCACAAAATGCAGAGTACTTCAGGGACAAAATGCTACTGGTGCAAGCTCAAGATAGTGGAGCTGTGTTGAATGAGGAAGAATTGCTATTTCTAGCTGAGGGAAATGCCAAAACTTATGATGCTGATGTGGATGAACAGCCAGTGCAGGGTATGGGTTAGAACAATCCCAATGCATTTCAAGTTGCAGACTGTGATGCATTTGACTCGGATGTTGATGATGGACCAACTGCACAGACCATCTTTATGGCTAGTATCTCAACAATGGTTTCTCCAAAGGTTCCATCACCACAACAGGCCAGTCCCTCCAAGGAATTGATCATATCAGAGGTATTAAAATTATACGATGAGATTGATGGGCAAAAGATTCACGACAAAGTACAATCAACTGAAATTATTGAGTCAAATATTGAAAATATGGGTAATAGCAATGTTGTCCCATATGATCAATATGTGAAACAAGATGAAATTGTACTAAGTGATGCATCTTCTGTAGTCAATGATGACTATATTTTTGATGAATACACTGCATGTGCTCCTGATGATTCCATAACCTCTGAACTGAATGCCTATAACGAACAAGTTTCCATATATGAACAGCGTGCTAAATTTGAACTGACTACCTGTGAGCAGGAGATGGATAACCAAATACGTATAGTTATTAGAAAAAGTAATTTTAGGGAAGAAATGTTCAAACAAGAGTTAAACTCCTTACAAGAAAAGCTCGATAAAACTGTTAAGCAAAAGCAAGAACTTCAAGAAAATGTGAAAGTGCTTAAACAGGAATTTAATGCTAAGGAATCAAAACTTTTAAATGATTTTTCCAACCTACAAACATTGAAAAATAATCTTGAAAACAAATTGTACGTACAAGGGAACACCATTCAGACTGCTCACTTAATCAATAAGCATGGAGTGTTAAGCGATGAACACAATACTAATCTAGTAGAAGAACCCAATCCTGAGGTTGGTAAGAAAGCAAAAGCTGCTCAAAAGGTAATCTATGATGGCCATGAGATCCTTAAGCTTAGAAAAACGCCATCATGTATAGAGGGTTCTAAAGAGGATAAAAAGTTAGAAGATGCCTCGAAAGAAAAAATGGCAAAGAAACTAAAAGATCCTTGGTGTATAAAGAATAGTATAACGCTTAAATCCTATGATTAAACTAAGGAAAATTGGATTGCCTTGAATAAGTTTAAACCTCAAACTCAATTGACCCCTGAGCAAGTGTCCTGGAAGAAAGATTTGGATAAGCAAAAAGTTGATAATCTTATTGAGAAGAATCCCCCTTGTAGGAAATTGCCTCCAACCACTGTGTATCCCCCAAATACACCTATGCATTTAGTGCCCAGAACTCTTCCCACTCAAAGCAAGACCTTAATCAGCCTATATGTAGTTTATCAATTATTTGTTGATTTTGAGAAAACGTGTAAGAAGAGAATCACACCCACAGGAATTACTGAAGGGGAAAGGGGTTTTGAGCAAACTAAAGAGTGTTATTTAACTGAGGTCATGCCTTTCTTTAAACAACTAAAAGAACAATTTAAGAGTCTTCAAAAGGGCATAGATACAAAAATTAAAGAAATGAAAAAGGTGTTCAATGAAATGGAAAACGAGGTAAGAATAAATGAATATGAGCTTAAGACCAATGAGATTGAGAGGAAGAACCTTCACATTTTTAACGATAATTTGATATCTAGATGTATTGCTCAAGATGTATTCTACACTGTTACAAATTATTCTATTACTGCTTCTCAATTTCATGAATTATCTGTTGCTTTGAAAGTTTCCCATGATCGAGTCATTGAGCTTGAAACAAAGAATTCAAAATTGCATGATAAAATTGAAAACGATGATCATGATAACATGGTCAGACAATTTTCTAAATTGAAAGTTGAATATCTTGCTTTGCAATTGAAATATCAACATCTAAAAGAAAATGTTAAAACCTCAAACGCCAAGACATCCAAGGATGCTCCCCGAGTTTGATGCAGTTTTTGAAATAAACAAACGTGACGAGCAAATTCGAGCTCATTGTAACACGATCAAAAAGATTGAAAACCAAAATTTCACAATTAAAGAGTGAAAACAATTATGTGACTGGCTCCCAACTGCCTCCTCCTTTAGATTCTCAGAATTATCAAAACTTTCATCTTCAAAACGTCATTAATGTTTTACAACATGAAAATGAGTGCTTTCTAGCAGAAAATGAAAAGGTTAAACTGCATTTCAAAGAGTTATATGAATTAATTAAAGTCACTCGTGACAAGAACAATGAAAAGATAACTTCTTTGCAAAATGAAATTGAGAATCTGAAGAGTCAGGTAAAAGGGAAAATGCCAAACACCATGTAACATATTGGATTTCACAAACACACTAAACCATAAGCACAAGTAGGCGTACAAGATGATTCTAGAGAGAGAAAGTTAGAGGTTTGGGAAATTTTAGTGAGAGAAAGAAAAATCTTATTATGAGCTCCAACTCTACCTTGGGAGGTAGAGAGTATTTATAGTCTTACAATAAAACGCCACCGACGGGTGTGGATCGTGCATATAGTGGGTAAAGACCCCTTCCTCACGGTGTTACTTAATCTAAATACTACTTAACTTATAATAATCTACGACTACGAGCTTTCTAACGATTACATATACTTGAGGTGACCGACTCTTAATACATGGATTTACTAAATCCTAACAATCTTCCCCTAAGGGAGGTCACCTCAAGATCACCTCAAACATACAAAGAATACAAAGAGATTTTACATAAGGATTGTTCTTGCATCCTTGCATGTCTTTGCTCTAAAGCCCGTAGTGATTGATTCTTCATTGATGCATGTTTGGATAATCCAAGTGGAGGTCTTTATCCCGATCCACGTGATGATGAGTTTCGAGCTACCTTTGAGATCATCAGCAATAGTACATCTCTAACTCTTCCATTGTGGTGTTGTGACTAATGGACCGACATGCTTACATTCTGGATCATGATATATTCTCATCAGAGTAGGTAATCTTTCGTTGATTCATGATATTGGCGGCAAGTAGCGAAGCATGGAGTGAAAATATAAGAGTCAGTGATGCACTAGTCATGATTTCTTTCGAGATGAATGTGTTGAGTGAGCATGCAGCTATGGATTGGCCGCTTCATTCGATCAACAAAAACGAGGCGTACTCGCATAAAAAATTTAGCAATAAAGCGCACGAAAGTGTCTTTGATCACTTTCGTTGAATTGAGGTACACGCCACGCGTTCCTCGCTGATCAAGAAAGCACTGCCAGTGATCGGTATAATTCGAAGAATTTCCTTGACAGGGTTTCGCAGCTGCTCTAGCTGTTCTCAAACCGGAACGTCTCAAAGAAGACAACACGGAGTGAGTGAACCAGCGAATAGAGATTCACTGATTGATGAAAAGAGATTTGAAAAACAGTCGTGTATTGCTCAATAGAAATTGTTTTTGCAATACAACAAAGGTTTTAATGAAAATCAATTATCAATCATAAATACCTTTTGATTTGAAATATTCGTACACGATCGATGTGCTAAAGAAAAGAGTTTTTAAGCACAATGACCGGTTTTTCAAAGGTATCCGTCAATCCATAACCTGAACCAGGATTGATTCAAAAGAATCGCCCAATTGTTTCGCTCAGTTGTCACATGGTTGATCTATTGAATAGATCACATGCCACCTACCAGGAGCTTGTTTGATGTTGGCTCCAGAAGGCTTTCCATCTTCATTGTGAATATGTTTGCATATCACTCGTGATGTTCGCAATACCACAAGGATAATGCGTAGGACTCAAGATATAATCTCTCTTTCCTAATGAGATTTATTGATGATCTCGTGGCTCTAGACTCAATTTGTCCATATTTGGATCCTATATCGGATACTAGGGAGAGGGTCTCCTTCTTCAATATCAACAATCTCTAAGAGAAAGTCGATAGATAATGTCGGTTCCCGTGAGAATGAAACAAGTCCTTTTAAGAGGAACTTGAGTGGTTTGGGAAGTTGAAGTGCAGTGCCACGGGTCCATGATCCTTGTCTTCAATACCGATGTTACCTTTGGTAACCACCCAAGAGCATATGAATTGAACCCGGCATCTGCCCTAAGGTTGAATAATTTGGAGGGCTATTTGTTTTCACCCTTTTCTCATTCAATTTTTCATTCTTTCAACCCCTTCAGTGCTTACCGAAACTTCATAACTAGTGCCTTGTTGGGTTTATTCCAGTACTAGCTCGCCTCACCAAGACTCTTCCCATATCTCATTTTTCTCCTTTTTCAATATACCTAAGGACTTCTACACTATTCAGTGGATTGTCCCTGTAGATCCCTCCGGTTCTGGCGATCATGGGAACAAATACCTAACCTTAT